>OY757930.1:62588710-62831210 GCA_963585895.1 Sepioteuthis lessoniana | reverse complement strand
GCTTCAATGTTGCACCTAACTAACCCATGTGCTAAACCGAAAGGTTCTCAGCCTAACTAAACTCCAAGGCATGAACCGAAATCCCTCGGCTATTTTATAACAAACGTTTTTTAAAGTTTATTATTTATCTATTTTAAGATTTTACCCAGTCGGCTAGGGCTGTAGAATACATCGACTGCACCTCTGCCGAGGGGTTAGATCCCCCACTAATGAGTCTCCTGGATATGACACTAAACAATTTGATGGTGAGGTTCCAGTGATGGGGCTTTGGGGAATGTGGAGCACCCTTTCTTTGTCATTGCTCCCAGGTCTACGCGGAATGGTAGCACCTGATAAGGCCGTATCTATGGGTTGAATAGAACTAACTGCGTACTTATGCTATGTTGAATTGTCTTAATTAGAATTGTTTGACTAAACTGAAAAGCTTGAATTAGAAATGTTTTTGACAATTAAATTTTGCACTTATATATAAACTGCTTGCTTATGCTTAACTACATTGTTTGAAATGCAACTGTTTTTTTTCATTGAAACTGTATTTACACCAAACTGAATTGTTTAATATAGAACTTTTTTGACATTTAACTGTGTGCAAACAAAATCTACACTTATACTAAAAATGAATTAGCCAAATTACAAGTGTTTGACTAAACCAAATAGCTTTAAATAGAAATGTTTTTGACAATTAAACTGTGTACTCATGCTAAACTGAATTGCTTGAAATAGGACTGACTGTTTGTATAAAAATGGATTTGACATTAAATAACCTACAAAGGACATAAATCCCAACCAACCAACCAACCAACCTATTTTAAGATTTTTTAACGATATATCAAAATCCTTTGGAAAAAAATACTTATCCCTGAACTTGATTTAGTTATGGTAGCACTATTTATGTAGCGTGTTTTGAGTGAGAATAACCTGGCGGAATCCATCACTCTCTAAGTCTGGTTTGAATTCAGAATTCTTATTCCCTAGACCGGTTGCCATGTTAAGGCTAAAGATCCTAGTAATTTTATTATTTACTGATAGCAGGAGGGAGACTAGTTGGATTTGGATCTTTCCCAGAGGTTTTAGCGCAATAGGAAATGTAATCAACCTCGTTCTTACTGTGAACTTCTACGACTATAACAATTGTACCAGCTGCACTGCTTGAATAGTTTACAAATAATTTACTTTGAATGGTACTAATCATGTTAACATTTGTAATTTTTGGTCTAAGTTTGTTTCTTTCAAGAAGGACAAAATGTTATCCATATCGACATTTTCACAGATGTTCTTAACGTTGTTTGTGTGGAAAAAAAAGTCGTCTAATGAGAGGTAAACCAGAAATGTTTAACAGTGTAGGGTGTATAGACTTGATTTATTCTTCAATTTCTGGTTTCCATCCTCCAAGCGTAAGTTTTCTCTAGAAAGGTTTATTTTGTATATTATTATTCCATATTTACTGCAATTTTATATCGAAAAGGTTTACATGGGGTTTCAAGTTTGTGAAATAAGAAGATAGAGGTTTGGTTTCTTTGTTTAATGGCATATCAACCTTTATAGGTTATTTAATGCCAAAGCCATTCTAGGAGTTAAAAACGTAGTGGTTCTATTTAACCCATAGCTGGGGGGATAAGAGGGTTCAAACCTTTCCCAAAGGTATTTGCTCGAAAGTGAACGTAATATCGCGACTTGAGTACGAACTCGCTCACTACGATTCCGCAGCCCATCGCTTTAACCACTACGCCATGTCTCTTCGAACTATTCAAACCAACGGTCTCAGATCAACCTAAGATCTCTAGTTCCCTAAATCTCTTTACCAGGTTCTTTAAGATCGTTCCAAGAACAAGCATAATCATTTATATCAATGGTATCAACATGTTCTACAACTGGTTTCTACCTCTCAGGCAAAGTCAAGGTATTTGTCCTGGTTTTACTTGTCTGTATTTATTATATACCCGTGATGAATGAATAAATGAAGAGGCAAAATGAATAAATGCTGAGACTGTAACAATTCTTTATAAAAATATACACATCTCTATTTCTCAATAGGGTCGAAGCTTTGCAGTGTAAAGGAGAGACTGGGAGAGAGTGACGTAGACAGACGGACACAGTCTGGCAGTGGACTGCTATAGTGACCCTTTTCTTCTTCTTAACCGCTTTATGCCATATTCAGGGCCTCGCTTAACATTTCTGCTTCTTGTCCGGTTAAAGGCACTGCGTGACTGCCCTTCTGATATGGAAGCCTGTATATAAATAATTTCCCAACGCCGACATGTTTCCGGCAGTCAAATTATATAACCCACTTCCGGCTGTCAATTCACGTAAGCTGCGTACATCCATTCATCGCTGTCTTCCTGTTTACACAGCAGGAATATGACGGTTCTGTCAAAGGTCAGTATGCAACATTTTTGCACTACGATATGCTGGAATGACGAACTCAATTTTGTTTATTCGTGTTGTTACAATTAGGACATGTCTTCTGGCATTATTGTTTTATTTCTTGCAAGTTTTTTTTCCACAAGCTCTAACTGCTGTTCTGCTGGTATTTAAGTGACGGCAAGTTCCTCAGGTCTCCATTACTCTTTAATTATCTTAGCCGTTTTTAGTTGTGCGGAGTTATGAATGAGTTCAATTCTTTTCTTTTTAACTCCAATTATCAATTTTCTTTTGGAGGTTCTTGGAAACTGTTTTAGATGTCTATTTTACGATTTCTATCACTACGGTTTTCTCTTCCGCATCAATTTCAGTTTTCTGACAAAGTTCAAGTATTTGTTCAGCTTTTAGCCTTCCTTCATTTTAACTTTGACTCCGTCGTCTGCACGTACAGTAAAATGTCACTATGTGTCCAACTCATTATGTCTTACTGATTATTTGAATATCTATGTCTTGTTTGAATCTTTTTACCAGTTTTTCACACTATGTCATTCTAAGCCTGAAATTCTGGCCTGGATTGAGGGATCCGTTTGATTCTGAAAGTTGCAGAGAATTTCATGCATTTAATTTTCGAAGACGTATTCTATTTGGTGCGTATATAATTTATTAATTCTATTTCTTGTACAAGTCTTCTTCTTCTTCTTCTTCTTCTTCTTCTTCTTCTTCTTCTTCTTCTTCTTCTTCTTCTTCTTCTTGGAGAGTTTTTCACACTAGCATTAGTTGATGGTCTTCCACAAGAATTTGAGTGACAACAAGTCCAATCAAGTCTCCAAGATTCTTCTAAGCATTCTGGCTGATCTTAGCTATGTTGTAGTTTGAATAGCCTCCATTTCTTCTCTTATTTCCAAGTCTTCTAGTCCCTTTACTCATTCTCTGATTATTATTATTATTATTATTATTATTTACATCTTTAGAGTTTTTCATATCAGCGTTAGCTGATGGTCTTTCACTTTGCACACAGTTTTAAGTTTTAAATTATTACAAACAATGATATAGCTTAAACTTACAACAAATCTTCACGTACTTCTACTACAAATAATATTAATTATAATAATAATGATCATAATAATAAATTTTAATCCCCAAAATTATTTTCAGCTAAACTATTTTGAAATCACGAAAGATTTGTTTAAATTTACTGCGCTAATCTTTATATAGCTCATGGCTTCTCTCAATCGATGAAAAATACGCACCTGCTAGTCTTAAAGCCCTAAGTAAGTACAGTCACCGCCCTCAATTCAACTTGAAAGTCAACAAAAGTCTTATATCTAGTGAAATATGACCAGCCTATTTGGAAATAAAGTTTTAAAAAAGACAGTAAAAAAACAAAAAACAAAGGTGATACAGGAAAACCTGAAACTAGCACAGGGTGTTAGTTCGAGAAGTAATATACAAAAAACAGGACAACAGATTTTCCCTAAGTTAAAACTCAGTTTTTTCTGGGACTCGCCGTTAGGAACAGCCAGCACGACTGTTCTCGGTCACATCTGTGTCAGGCGACCAGATAATAAATAAACCCTAGGTCTGGTATAGCAACAATATACCACCAATGATAAAAATGTCGAATATTACACAACATGTCACCCAGGCAACAAGCTTGGGTGTCATGATCGGCAGGTGCTCCCCTGAAAGCCAACGAGGAATACTCGGGCTGCATCCTGCAAATGTTGGCTGCTCTTTTGTCCGGTACACGAATGACGACTTAAGGAACCAGAACGCAAAACACGAACTAGGGAAGACTATCAACTTACACTACGCTGCTATTTTAGGAGCAACCCTTCACAAAGAGGATATAGGAAAAGAATGATCGAGATCTGACAACAAGCCAAAGACTTGCTGAGCAAGTTAGACCAATAATAAAGAAAGGTTGGTTTTCTGACCTTGAAATACTAGATATACATCAGAAAACAAATAATAAGCAAGATAATAATACAGTACCAGAAAGATCAAGAGTTATCAAACAAAAACAACCAAACAGAAATTACTTGCCAACTACAGAAAATGGAAACACTTCACAACCAAGCAACGCACAACTAAGCACCCTGATGAAACACTTACAAAGAACAAAAGGTAAATTTAGAAAATGAAAAGAGAAATATGAACAGTGAAAATACTACTTTACCATCATTAAAAAAACATAGAATGGAGAACACTTAAGATAGAAACGAATAAAATAAATCAAGTACTGCCTTACATATCAATGAATTATATAACCGAATTAAATGAACTAATCTATGCAGGGGCGAAATTAGTTTGTGAGAAAATTGGGGTCCCCTCAAAAAGCACGAAGGAAAAATCAAAACCTGGATGGAAAATTCGAGTGGAAACGTAGATAAAAGAATCTACGAAAACTGGCCAAAATGATAAAACAAAAGAAAGACGCTGGAATGTATTGGAACAAAAAGAAAAGGGCAAAACGAGAAAAAATAACAGTATAACTTGAGGAAGTAAACCAGAAAGTACTGGCGAAAGAAGGAAGATTAAAGAGATATCGACAAAGAGTTAAATTATACAGACAAAACCGGATATTCCAAAACAACGAAAGAAAATTCTTCCAACAACTGGTAGGAGATGAAACGAAAACATACCAACAACTGGATGCAAAAGAAACCGAACAATTTTCAAAAAAAATATGGCACCATCCAAAAAGACATAACGGAAAAGCCAAATGGATAAACAATATGACTAAAGAATTAAATGGGCTCGAAGAAGGTCCGAAAGCGGAAATACGCATAGATTTACTCAAAACGACACTAAAAATTTTATCAAACCGGAAAACGCCAGGTCATGATGGAATACATGGTTTCTGGTTCTAGAAATTCACCTCTATTAACGACAGACTAGCACTAGAAATGAACAGATGCTTAAAAGGGGCACAAGTACCTCAATGGATGACCAAAGGAAAGACTACATTGATCCAAAAGGACCTAAACAAAAGATCTGCTCTAAATAACTTCCCTGCCTTCTGATGATGTGAAAAATATTAACAGCAAAAGTAAGGGAAGAGATTTACTACTCACTAACAAGCCGCGCGTTGTTCCCTGAGGAGCAGAAAGGATGCCGCAAAAGACCAAAGGCACAGCAGAGTTACATTACATAGATCAACACGTCCAAAATGAGAGCAAGACCAGACGGAAAAATGTAGCTATGGCCTGGACTGACTACAAAAAGGCACATGATATGGTTCCGCAAAACTGCCTCAAAATGTACAAAATATCACATGAAGTCATAAACTTTATCGAGAAAGCCATGAAAATCGGGAGAGTGGACTTGACAGCAGGAGGAAGAAGCTTAGCTGAAGCAAAGATCCAAAGAGGTATATTTCAAGGAGATGCACTATCACCGTTACTTGCCATGATGCCACATAACCACATACTCAGAAAATGCACAGTTGGATACAAACTTAGTAGATAGCAAGAAAACCTCAATCACCTAATGTACATGGATGGCATCAAACTATTTGCAAAGCATGAAAAATAACGGGAAACTCTCATACACGCAGTCAGAATATACAGTCAGGACATAGGAATGAAATTTGGCATAGAAAAATTGCCATGCTTGTAATGAAAAGTGGCAAACGACATCAAACTGAGGGAATGGAACTACCAAATCGAGACAAAATTAGAACGCTCGGGAAAAAGGAAAAATAATTTGGCGTCTTGGAGGCTGACACCGTCACACAGGTGGAGATGAAAGACAAAATTAAGAAAGAATATCTCAGAAGAGCTAGAAAGCTACTCGAGACAAAAATATCGAGCAAAATCCTTATCAAAGGAAAAAATACCTGGGGACCTTTTGTTAGGTGAACCAGAGAAGAACTTAAGAAAATGGACCAAAGTACAAGGAAATTAAAGACCATGAATAAGGCACAACATCCCAGAGACGACGTTGACAGACTATATGTATCAAGAAAGGAGGGAGGAAGAGGATTCGCCAGCATTGAGGAGAGTTTTGACGCATCGATACAACGACTCGAAGAGTATATAGAAAAACACGAATGGGGAATGATTACAGCCATCAGAAACAATACTGACAACACGATGGATAACAGAATGTCAATAGATAGAAAACAAAAATGGGAAGAAAAACAACTCTATGGGCGCTTTAAAAGACTAATAAACGACACCTCGCAAGGGAAAACCTGAACATTGCTAAGAAAAGGAAACTTTAAAAGAGAAACAGAATCTCTCCAAATAGCAGCACAATACAACGTCATAAAAACCATTCAAATCAAAGCGAGAATAGATTAGACGCAACAAAATAGAAAATATAGGTTATGTGGTGATAGACGAAACCACATAATAAGCGAATGCAGAAAGTTAGCACAGAAGGTGTATCATACTAGACACAACTGTGTGGGCGAGCTAATCCTCGAAGAGATGTGCAGGAAATTTAATTTTGACCATAGGAATAAATGGTACATACACAACCCAGCAGCTGTTCGGGAGAATGAGACACACAAACTCTTATGGGACTTTGACATACAAACGTAATCAACAACAAAAAAAAAAAAGAGCACTTGCAAAATTGTAGACTTTATTGTTCCGGCTGAACACAAAATAAAACTGAAAGAAATTGAAAAGAAGGATAAGTACCTCGAACTAATTCGGGAATAAAAAAACAAAAACTATTGAACATGTGGTGACGATTATAGCAATCGGAACAGTAACTAAAGGACTATTAAGGGGACTGGGGGACTTGGATGTTGGAGGACGAGTAGAGCCAATTCAAACTATAGCATTGTTGAGAACTGTCAGAATACTGAGAAGAGTCCTGGAGACTTGAGGTGACTTGCGGTCACTCAAACTCCAGTGAAAGACCATCAGCTAACGGTCATGTGAAAAACCCAAAAGGAGTAAATAATTATAATAACCGGGTCACAGAGTAGAAGCAAAATAAAAGAGAGCCAATTACTAGAACTTTGTCAGAACTAAGAAAGCAGTGGAACTTGTGGGTGAGAGTGATACCATTTGCAGTTAGTATTCACAGAACGGTTCCCTAAGGGTTGGGAAGTGGTCAAGAAGAATTGAAAACCAGACAAAGAATCGAGACCTCACAGACTACTGCATTGATGAGATTGGCTATTAGATTTCGAGAGAAATAATACCCAAACGATTTTTGTCCTTTACGAAGAAGTGAGAACTCTTCCGAGGGCTCTCGGCGACGTCTTCAGGCTCGCTTGTGTCACCGCAGTTTCGCCCGGGAAAGCGACAGGCGCCACCGACGACGTCGGCCGTGGAAGGCCGCCGCTGCCAACAGTGTCGCCACCCCCGGGCTCTCTCCGAGTCCGGGTTTGGGAATATTAACCCGATTCCCTTTCGACGGGAAGCCGGCCGATACTATTGAAAATTGTTTTCTTCTTTTCGTTACGGATCCGGTGCCTTTCGGGAAGACTTTCGCCCGCGTCTTAGGACCGATTGACCCGTGCTCGACCGCCGGTCTTCGAAGGTCTCATTCGAATATTTGCTACTACCACCGAGATCTGCACCCGCGGTCGGATCCACCCGGGCTCGCACCCTAGGCTTCCATGCACGTCGCGGTACCCTGCTTCTCGTCACGGTATCGTTTTGTCCTAGAAAATGAGACGTATGAGATTCTCGGTGACGTTGAGATACAAACGGATAACCTAATCTCACCTGAAAGGCCAGACCTGAGCTTAACTAACAAGAAAAAAAGAACATGTCATCTTGTGGATTTTACAATTCTGACGTACCACAGAATGAAAATGAAAATGAAAGAAATCGAAAAGATAGACAAATACAGGGACCATGCCATAGAACTGAAAAAAAAAAGTGGAACATTAAGCTGATACGGGTTGTAATTGGAGAGCTAGGGACAGTTTTAAAAAAGGTGGGGAGAAAGATGGAAGATTTGGAAATCACGGGAAGAATCGAGACTATGCAGACCATATCATTGTTAAAATCGTCTAGAATTCTCAAAAGAGTCCGGGAGACCTAATGAAAGTTCCTGTCACTCAGATTCCAATGAAAGACCACCAATTAAAACGGATGTGAAAAACTAACAAGTAACCTGAAAAATAATAATAATTAGAAGAAGAAAAAGAAGAAGAAAGCTGTTGAACATGAGGGTTACGTCTTCGTATATACTTTGTGCGTATTAATTTCAAATTACTGAATATACATATCAAATTTTATTCCGACTAATTAATCCAGTTAATTAATGTAGGAATGAAAAGAAAATTCTTTAACTCTAAATAGTATTTTCGCACCTGTCATTTCCTGAAGCATTTGATAAATTTCTCGGCTTCAACACCTGTAATTCGGTACCCATGACTATTTGAAAATTATCATTAATGATTACTTGAAGTTTAGAAGTTTATGCAAATGCTTATATATATATATATATATATATATATATATATATATATATGTGTGTGTGTGTGTGTGTGTGTGTGTGTGATAGCTCAACCGTCAATCTGGACGTTGAGGGACCCAGTAGTTCAGTTAAAGATGTGAAGCGATGAGATTTGCGTGGAGCGGTTGCCTTAGTAAAAGTTATGAACCCAATCTGCCCAATTGTTTATGACTGGATGGAGAAGAGAAAGATTCTTGCTTTCCTCAAAATCATTCGCACGAAACACACACACACACACACACACCAATATGTATAAATATATAACTCATTTTGAAAACTTTCCTTCATTTGGCAAATAGATCTTAGATTGCTCGTTTTATTCTCTACCATTTAGTTGTCACACATGTAAATATTTGTAATTTCAAAGGAACTGGTATTTTCAGATATAGGAATTGTTACAAATAAAATCAAATCCTAGTAGATGAATTAATGTCATTTGAATATATATATATATATATATATATATATATATATATATATATATACACGATGAAACACTGTTTATTATTTTCAATTTTCTTTTTTCATGAGTCCTTATTATTTTTCCAGGGTCAGGATATAGATGGTAAAGGAATTGTCCTCTATCTTTTGCCCAAGAGCTTTCGACCATACTTTTGGTTGTCATAACTACACTACCCCTGTATAAATTAGGATGTAAAGGGTCTTTAGGACAATTATTTATAGGCCAACTCTGTGCAAGCAAAACCCTAAGCAGTCCTTAAATTTACTTGGGTTGCTTTACTCGGGGTTTTTAATTTTTTTCCTCTTGCTTTATCTTGCTATCATTCTCATTTTCAACCCCCGTATAAACAAATTAATCTGTTTACATTGTTTTAAAAGACTTCTGATGTTTTCGCTTGACCAATGTCAAATGAAAGGGCCCTTGCGATTCCAATATAATGATTTTTTTTCATATTTTGCTATCTCCCGAATCGAACATGTATCTTAGTATATATATATATATATATATATATATATATATATATATGTGTGTGTGTGTGTGTGTGTGTGTGTGTGAGTATTTTAGTTTCCGTCCTAAAGAGTTTTTTTATGAAACAAGTTAAGCATCACAGTGGTTTTATTTATTGTACTAAATACAAGTCTCCATGAGCTAAATTAAATACAAATTAAAACATATAACCCCCAAAAATCTTCTTAGAATTTTCATTCATCAAAATCACCCTCTTTGGCTACTATAAGTGCTTCAAAGATTCTCAACATTCTTTCCACTAAAGGTTGGAGGTAGACGGAAGATCGTTCTGCCAAACTTTTCTGTAAGACTTACTATAATTTAGCCGGGCTTGTTTACTTCTGATATTCCGGTTAAGTTCATCCCACACAATTCCAATAAGATTTAAGTTCTCTAATTGCGCTGGCCAAGACGTCAGTTGAAGGATGTGCTGTTCCTCTTTACTTTTTATATACCTCTGGCAAGGTTTACTCGTACCCTTTGAGTCATTATCTTACACGTGTACAAATCCTTGACCACCCAGCAGTGTTTCAGATTGGATCACTGGATGCTGCAGTGTGCTGTGATAGCCGGTTTGATTCAGTTTGCCCTTCACCTGATGTAAATTCTCGATAATTCAATTGGTAACCCCCAACACACACTATAAAAGAGTCTCCTCCATGTTTTAAGGTTGGTATGATACAGGGGAGGTGCAGCTCTTTCACCAAATCTTCGCTGCATATCGATCTTTTTTTTGACAGAATGATTTCGAACTTTGATTCGTCAATCCAAAGAACTTTATTCCACTGCTCTATTGTGAATTCTTTGGGCGGCTTGGCCCACAGGAGCCTTTTGACATTGTATTGCTTTCTCCTTGACAGGAATTCTGCAATATAGGCCATCTTCACAGAGTCTTCTTCCAACACTGGTTGATGATACATTTTTTCACGAAATTAGTTCGGTTTAGGACGGTCAGCTCGAACATACATACAACAGCTATGTGATGATACGGGATGTAACCCTGAAGACCTGCCGGAGGCGATGAATGATAGGGAGACGTGGAGAGAGAGGGGGTCATGGATATCCGTGCTAGCCGCACGACTTGATGATGATGAGTTCGGTTGTGTAGTGATATTTGGAGTAGGGGCTCTCAAGCTAGTGACTCTTATGTAATTGTCCTCTGCATAGATAAAACGGGTATTATCTAGCAAGCAGTAATTTGACAGAATATAGTGTAATGTGAGTTCAAGTGGTGATATAATGTATGTTTTGGAAAACGTTTTATTCCTGCACAGTATTAAGACATGTACTTAGTTTAATAAATAAAAAATCGTGGTGCTTAAATTGTTTCATTAATAATAACATTTTCAGAATGAGAAATAAAATGTTTTGAAGGTGACCAAATACATCGGACATAATATATATATATATATATATATATATATATATACTTTCTTAAAATGGTAGAGATGTCTTTTGTTTGCATATTTTTATTATGATCCACCGTATGGATGTTATGATATCGGGCCGAATATTATATCATCCATACGGCAACTTGAACGGATTAAAATAAAATGATTTAGACAAATAACGTCGAAACTATTTAACCAAATATGTTTTAACGATGAAATGCAGCCCAAACACACACACACACACACACACACACACACACACACACACACACACACACACACACACACACATGTACATATATATATTAGCCACAAACACACACACACGTATATATATTTATATATATACATATTAGCCACTCTGAATAGCTGGTATACAACAAAATATTGTATCTGTGATGACAATATATATGCTCCCCGCCACTGTGGTTTAAGCACTTAAGTTGGGAATTCGCTAGATGCCAGATACGCGGGAATTCAATTGCTTTTCTCATGAATTGAGAACTCAATATACAAAATAGTACACGTAAAAATCCCTTCACTAACGCTGAGAATGACGATAATCTTGGGTAAGATATCCGACTGACGTAAAATCAGGCAGGTTTCGATATCGGCTTGAAATATCTTGCGTGTCTAGCCATTCTGAAGTGTTGTGATACAAAGAAACAGTCTGTCTGTGGATGACGATATATATATATATATATATATATATATATATATATATATATATCCATTACACCACGAACGGGAGTATATATATGTTATATATTCCCATTCGTGGTGTAATGTTTACCGTCGTAGAAAAGGGACACGGTGACACGAGTTCAAGACTTAGATGAGACTGTTTGCATTTTAAATAGGGCTAATACTCCTGGAAATGGTAGGAATCCAATTATTTTCCCTCAAGCTATGGGTAAATAGTTAAGCTGATTGAGCTCTTTAACCTTGCTGTGGCAACTAGTCTAGGAGTAAGGAAACTTTGAATTTAAACCCCAGCTCAAAAACTGACCTTGTGTAGTTGATAAGCGTATATGTGTGAATATATGTAAAAGTTCCTTCGTTTACGCTGAGAATGACGATGGCTCTGCGGTAAGTTTTTTTTTTTTTTTTTTTTTCAGAATCATTTTTCCGTTATTATAAAGTCTACAGTGTTTGGAATTTGTTCGACTCAATAATTATGTTCATCTCGCAAAAATATTTGCATTGACGCTATATACAAATTTACGGTGGCTAAGAAGTAAAAATCATGCAAAATATATAGACAAATGTGTGATGTTCAACTAGCCTTACTTTTAGTTGGCGGCATGTCTCGCATTGGAATACTGAAGTACACACAGTTTTTTGTCGTATTGAATTCTCTGGTGGCTTGACACAGACTACATATCCTTTGAACTACATATCCTATGGACTACATATGCTTTGGATCCGTTCGGTTAGGCCTTTGGCATAGGGCAGACATACTGTGGTGAGTTTTCGGGTATCGTTCGCTATTCTTCAATCCAGATTTCTTGTAGCCGATGTTATGGTCTCTGAGAGGATGACGACACTAATCCAAATACTCTGAATGATAAAATCATCAAGCTTTTTCAAAGAGATTTAAACGTCTAAAGATGGATTTGCCATTACGAACCTGCGTCGAAAAGACAGTCCATAGAGGGGAAACACACTGATTGTCTGATCAGAAAAAAGTTCCGCGATCAGTGAACAGTAAAGGAGGTCATGCCGAAAGTCTCCCCCTACACTTCTCAGGTAATAAATTCAGAGGTTATTTCTGCTAGATTGACTGTCTAACCAAAGTTATAGAGCCTTGTCAGCCGTACTAGTCTCCATAGAAAAGAGAGGACGAAGATATGGATGTCTTACCCAAGGTCAAAATCCCGAAGGGGAACCTGAACAGCCTCATCCAGGATGTAAAAAGTCTGGTCACCGATCACATTTTCCATGACGATGGCCGTTATGCCACGAGCGTCCTTTTGTATTCTTGCATATATATATATATATATATATATATATATAGTAACATCTTCTTATGTACTACTACCAATTCATATATAAAAAAGCACTGCCTATCTACTCAACAAATTAAATAATATAAATATGAATAATAAATCTTTAGCTTGTCTAGACATAAAATCACTATATACTAATCTTCCGGTGAATAAATACATTAAATATTTAGAAAATCACCTTAAGAAAATTAATGCAACATTTCCTTTACGTATAAACAAAATAATCAAATAATAAATGTACATTATGTACTGAATATTGCTTCATTCAATAAGAAAATATTTCTTATGAACAAAAATTAGTTTTACCCTAAGTTCACTGTTTAACAACATCATGTCTTTCTCCTGAATTTATTGAAGCGGGTCCCTTTACAGATATAATACCAAAAATTGTCAATATTTTCATTACTTAGGTTACATACTATTAACATATCCACAAAATTTAGAAGGAAAGTATTTATGCCATTTAACAGAGGATCCAACACCGACCAAAAAATATAAACAAAAGATACTGTTGTATCGTGGTAAGGAAATGATACACTGTGAAAAAAAAGTTAATTGTTTAGTAACTCAGGTGTTTCAGTCCGACTAGTATTATAAGTCTCACGCTGTTGGTGTTACGTCCGAAGTTGGTCTTACTACTGACCAACGTCCTTTCAGAGCTGTCTCTCTGCTTCTGCTTCTGTTTGCTGTGCTTGAGAAACACAGCGTCTTTATACTCCCGCGATACCGGAAGTCATGTGGTACGCGCCACTATACAACTATTACTATCAAATTTATTAAAATAGAACCTATTAAATGTTTTACCTACAAAATAGAAAACTATTCCTTACGTTTTTAGATATCATCGTTATCAAGTCGCACTGCTAGTACGGATTTCGCTGAGTCTCTCACTCCTTCTGTCCTTATCATCAATCGCTTCCGGTAGGTTTTCCAAACTACTTTCTGTGTCCACACAAAGCTGATGTTGTAATTTACAAAGCTTTTTTCTTACATGTAGTACAAGGCCGTATGAATAGGGCACCCATTGAAACTCTAACTCACTCGTGAAAGGTTGCTACGCACTCTTCACAGAGCTGATGAAGATATATCCTTCTTGGTTGGCTAACACAGGCATGTCCATACGTAGGAGTCCATAGAAAGTCGTCACTTGTGAGATTTTCTTTCTTCTCCAGCGGTGACCCGCAAAGCTTTTTCGTCTTATTTGCTGGTTATTCAATGGGAAACTAATAACAACAAAATTGGATATAAAGTTTATCATAAAATTAAATTTTCAAGTAAAATCTCATTACAAAAATATATTTTTACCAACCATCTATATATATATATATATATATATATCAATGTTCATGTTCATATTTAGTGCTTGAATAAACGTTCATTTATATGATATTTATGAGCACCAGTTTTTCTAAATTCTTATTACACTGGAGCTACTTTGCACATCAACTGATTATTTTCATGTCGACGCTTGGTAATTAACTTAGATTTTTTTTTTTTACTTCGGACATGGTCTTGCTCCCGCAAAGAAATTATATTCAATTTCTTCTTGAAGCAGAATCTACGAATTCCTTGAGTCCGCCTCGCCCACTTGCGCTTTTGTTTTTTACTGGATTCCATTCAACAATGGGTGATTTGCTCAATAATTCTCTCTATATATATATGTATATATATTTATATATGTGTGTGTGTGTGTGTTAGAAAATACTTGATATATACTTACACCAGTGTGCATACCGGTTGCTGTATGTGTGTGGCGATGTTAGTGATATTTGAAATGTTCAAATTGTCAGCAACGTAATGAGTACATCATTTCTTCTGGAATTTTAATAGAAATACAGGAAATTAATATTCATTTTTTCATCCATTTTGGTCTCATTTTCTTCTTTATTTCCTTTCTTCTTTTCGATCTAAGTTTCTAATTTTCTACAGTTCAAAATTAATTTTTGGCACGTGTGAACCATTTTGGTCCCATGTACAAAAAAAAAAAAAAGAAAAAAAAAACGAAAAAAGAAGGAAAACAAAAACAAAATGTGAACTATTAACATATTCTTTGTACGGCTAACTTTTGTTGCTTAGCATATGAACGCGATTTGCCCAACAGCTTATCTACAAACAGTTTGCAAGACAACGTCATTTCTTAAGTGAAGTATAGATCGTTTGAATTCAGAATTTCCCCTCCCCTATACTGGTTTGCCCAGTCGGCGGGGGCAGTAGAATACACCAACTGGACCTCTGCAGAGGGCTAAGATCCCACCCTCAAATGAGTGTCCCGGATATAACACTGATGGTGAGGTTCTTGTAATGCCGGAGTTTGGGGAATGCAGAGCACCTCTTCATTGCCATTGCTCCCAGATCCATTCTGGCCCGGAATGGTAGCACCAGATCGGACCCTATCAATGGGTTGAATAGAACTAAACTGCATACTTATACTAAAATTAATTGTTTGAATTAGAACTGTGTGACTGAAATGAATAGTTTGAAATAGAAATGTTTTTGACAATTAAACTGTGTATTTACATTTAAACTGCGTGCTTATGCTATACTGAATTGTTTGAAATGGAACTGTTTTTGACATTGAAACTGTACTTAAACGAAACTGAATTGTTTAATATTTAATTGTTTGATATTTAAATGTGTGTAAACAGAATCTATGCTTATACTAACCTGAATTAGTTAAATTAGAACTGTTTGGATAAACTGAATAGCTTTAAATAGAAATGTTTTTGACAATTAAACTGTGCACTAATGCTAAACTGAATTTTTTGAAATAGAACTATTTGCATAAAAATAGATTTGGCGTTAAATAACCTATAAATGTTGATATGCCATAAAACCCAACCAACTGTTGTATATTGACCTCCGACCCGGCCAAGCTGTCAAAATAGGAAATTCACCTGTGTAAATAACAGGTGCATCCGGTCGAGGAATATCAGGATATAGCCTTGACCGTGGACGGGTTGAATGAGTGCGATTTGTGACGCCCACAAGAACAATTATATAACCCAGGTGAAGACAGGAAGTCAGATCAGTTGGAGAAAAGTTGCGGTAGAGAAAACCAGCACTCAGCAAAAGGGGGCCGTAGGACCACCGATTGAGCAGTTGAAGTTCAGATCAGTTGGAGAGAAGATGTTGGAATAAGGAACATGTCCCAGAGAGGCTGGGTCCCCAGGCCCCCGGTTGAGCAGCCCAGGAGAACTGGAAAGAAAAACTGTTATGGCCATAAGAGTGGGGGTCAATATGTTTCAGTTCTGTTCAGTTTCCAACTCCCTCTCACAGTAAAACCTTTGGTAACCTTTTCGTCCCTTTCAAATAAAGCGAGTGGTATATTTTCTAAAGAACTGTGTCGCTCGTCTTTATAGTGTCGTCGTTATGATACTGCATGGATATGTGTTTGTATAGTTGGTCATGGCTATACAACACAACCAACCAACCAACCTACACTTTTTGCTGCACCAAAGATAAAGAAGTCAGATTGTTTTACTATTTAGCCAAACGTGGGATAGAGCAAGTGAATTCCCACTTTTCCAAGAGCATTTGCGCAAATTTTAAATTCTAATTGCCTCGTCCAAGATTTAAAATCGTGACACTGTGTCTATTTTTTAAGACGATAACCGTGACTCTAAAGAGTATATATGTTTATCTCCGATAAACATATATACTCTTTACTTTTCCTCTGTGTGCTTTTTTCAAATCTCTTTGAAGAGGAGGAGAAAAGTCTCAAATAATAGGAAAGGTTGATTGATATCTTCTGAGACAGAAAAATTCAATGATATGAATAGAATTTCAACGTTGGCATTTGTACATAAGAAGGAAAGGTTAGATAACACATGAACATGCATAAGAATAACATAAAATCAATATTTTCAAAACTTACGAATTACCTGGGTTAAGAGGGACTTCTGAATGATAAGAAAAAATAACCACCCAAAAAGTGTTTTCTCTTCTTGTTTTTCTTGGCGGGTCTCAAGGTTCTGATGGGTTTAATTTATTTCTTCTTTTCTTTTACAATTCAATCTTAATCTAAACAGTAGGAAAATATCTTTGCTTAGAAAATAAATCCAACTCGCTAAATCACCACATTTTGCTTCCATTTGCCAATGGTCCTGGAGGCCGGAGTTCATTCCCAGGTCAAGGCATACCAAAGACTCCAAAAATGGTATTTGATATAATCTTGCTTAACACTCAGTATTATAAGGTAAAGATCAAGGGTAAAGTGGAGCAATCCATAGAATGTAGTAGCATCTTCGTGTAGTAGCTATTAAAAAAGGAACCTTCGGATCGCCAACTTTACTTTTCTTACTTACTAAAACAACGGACACAACGTTTTTTTTTATCGTATTTACTAAACCCTCCGCTCGGGAAGGATATGACACAAGGTCAATTTTCAGCGGAGTTTAACAGGTCTGAATTTAGAGTTTTCCTTCTCCTAGACTAGTTACCTAACCAAGGCTGAAGAACCTAGTCTGCCCTACTATTTACCGATAGCTGGAGGGAGAATAATTGGGTTCATACCTTTCCCAAGGGTATTAGTGCCATATGAAATGCAATCAGTCTCGTCCAGGATTTGAACTCCTGTCGCCGTGTCCATTTCCTACGGCGATAACCATTACACCATGGGCACCATCCAACGTTTTTTTATTATTATTATCACCCAAACAGTAGAGATTTGTATATGCCAATTGAATGGGGGAGACCCATCCAAAATGGTGTGCTTTGGGTATGACATCTGGTGGTTAGGCTCCAGATCTGGTTTTTTAGGGGTGTGAAATCAGTCCTTTGCTGATATTACTTACAGATCCACTCTGACCCAGTGTGATAAAAACTGTCTGGGTCGCATCCAGGGGTCAAATAGATCTGTTTTACAATCATTAGTACTAGATAAGAATGATTGACCTCATATAACTAAACACAAACTATTGTATTTAGAACAGTTGAATGAATATGCTATTATTTACAAAATTATTATTCTGTCTTTGGAGTGCTTTTCACACCAGCGTTAGCTGATGGTTTCTTTCTGGAGTTTGAGTGGATTCTACTTGAGACCTTAATCCTCCTTACTCGATTATGCACGCCCATAATTATTGTTACTATTATTTTACTCTTTTGAGAGTTTTTCTAACAAGCGTTAGCTGGTGGTTTTTACATGAGACTGAGTGACAGCAAGTCTCCAGGACTCTTCTTAGTATTCTGGCCGTTCTTAATAATGCTTTAGTTTGGATAGTCTCCACTCGTCCACTTATTTTCGAATCCTCCAGTTCCAGTAGCAAAGCTTTCGAGATCGAACGCAGAGCACTAATTACAATTGGTTTTATCATCACTTTCATGTTCCATTGTTTTCTCCGTTCTCTGGCAAGGCCCAAGTACTTATATTTCTTTTTGCTTTCTTTCAGTTTTACCCTGTGGCCAGGCATATCAGTTTTCGTGGGTTATTTATTGTGAAAGCCATTATTGTATAATGAACGTAGTAGTACTATATTAACCATAGTTGGATGGGGAAGAGGTTCCTACTTTTCCTAAAGGCATTAACCCTAAATGAATATATTAGCATGAAGGGTGTTCGAACTTCATTACTATAATGTTGCAGTCCCGCACTTTAGCCACTTCGAAATAAGGACTCCTTCCAAGCCAGCCACAGTTGGTACAAACAACCACATGATCACAGTTTGTTTGTTTTTTTCTCTCTGGCGCCGTCCAAGCATCAATTTAATTTTTCACTTTCTTTCCATTATGTGATTCGTTCTTTTTTCTTTTCCCTTAACACACTGGTCTCCTGGCCGGGGGTATTAAACGAGTTTTTCACACTTGCTCTAGCTGATGGTCTTATACTGTTCTTTAGATTTTTATGAGGGCGTTTAAGTTATTAAATTAAACGAAAAATGTGCAAAAGTTTTAAAGCATTCTTTTTCTGTTTGTTTGTTTGTTTGTTTGTTTGGGTTTCATGGTATATTAACCTTTAGAGATTATCAAATCTATTTCTATACAAATAAGCAGTTCTATTTCAAACAATTCAGTTTAGCGTGAGTAGAGAGTGTAATCGTCAAATCATTTCTATTTAGTTTAGTCAAACAGTTCTATTTCAGACAACTCAGTTTTAAGTATAGTTTTTGCTTACACACAATTAAATGTCAAAACGAATATATTTTAAAAAATTCACTTTTTACAAAAACAGTTCCATTTTAAACAATTTAGTTTAGCATAAATACGCAGTTTAAACGTCAAAACTGTTCTATTTCAAGCAATTCTGTTTAGCATAAGTACACAGTTTAGTTCTATTCAGCCCATAGTTAAAACCCTATCAAGTGATACCGATCCGGGTCAGAGTGAACCTGGGAGTGATGGTGATGAAGGAGTACTCCGCATTCCCCAAAGCTCCAGCATTACTGGAAGCTCACCATCAGATTGTTTAATGTCATATCTAGGACACTCTTTGAGGGGGCTTACCCCGCTGCAGAGATGTGGTCGATGTATTCTACAGCCCCAGTCGACATGGCAATTCTCTTTCCGTTAGTACCATTTTGTTTCAAATTTGTGTGATATATTTAGCACTCCTTAATTTATTTCAATAAAGCCCATATCAAATTTATCTATCTATCTATCTATCTATCTATCTATCTATCTATCTTAATATTAATATTATTTCGTTCATATCAATGTCAACATTTCATAATATGTCAACATGTTTTTATCATTATTAACCTTCCTCTTTGTATCTACGTTTCATTCGACTATCTATCTATCTATCTATCTATCTTAGTATCATCATCATCATCAACAAGTCTTCTAGACTACATCCTGTGTCCGTACAGAGCTATTGTTGATTAGTTCTAGCTTGTTGTCCAACACTTGCTCGTTTGTTCAAGTGGTCCATAGGAGAATGTAGCTTATGAGTTCGCCCTTATTTCTCCAGCTGTTCGTCTAATTAAGATGGTTTTTGAGATGGGAGGTAGATGGCCGAACAGCTACATTTTTTATGAGATATTGATTCCAGGATTTGTTCAATATATCTCGTAGCATCCTTGTGTAATCGCCACCAACTTTTTTCTTAATACGTTTTGTCAGCGTCCCCGTGGTGCATTCATATAGTAGTATGGTTGATTGGTTGGGTTTTATGGCATATCAACCTTTGTAGGTTATTTAACGCCGAATCGATCTTTATGCAGATATTCAGTTCTATTTCAAACAATCCAGTTTAGTATGAGTACACACTCAAATTGTCAAAAAACATATCCATTTAGTATAAGCAGATATTTTGTTTAAACACAGTTAAATGTCAAAACAGTTTTATATGAAAACCGTTCAGTTTAGCGTAAGTACAGTTTCAATGTCAAAAACAGTTCCATTTCAAACAATTCAGTTTAGCATAAGAATGCAGTTTAAGTCTAAGTACTCAGTTTGATTGTCATAAACATTTCTATTTCAGACTATCCAGTTTAATCAAACATTTCTAACTCAAACAATTCAGTTTAGCATTGGTACATAACTTAAATATCAAAACAGTTCTATTTCAAGTAATTCAGTTTAGCATAAGTACACAGTTTAGTTCTATTTGACCCATAAATAGGGCCCTGTCAGGTGCTACCATTCTGAACCAGAGTGGACCTGGGAGCAATGGCCCAACATCACTGGAACCTCACCATCAGATATTTCAGCGCAATCTCAAGGATACTCGTTGAGGGGGGCTCTACACCTCTGTAGATGTGCAGTCGGTGTATTCTACAGCCCAAGCCGACTGGGCAACATATAGTATGGCAAAATACTATCACTTCTTATAAAAGTAGAAAATCTTACATTTTTGTCTCATTTCTGTGTAGGTAGACCGTTATAAAGGTGATATATATATATATATATATAGATGGATAATAAGTATATATTTCCTACTGTTATACTAAATGGAAACGGCGACCGAGTTCAAATACTCGACGAGGCTGTTTTCATTTTCACATATAGCTAATAGCCTAGGGAAAAGTAGGAATCCAATTTTTCTCCTTCAAGCTATGGGTGAATTGTAAGGTAGTCTATACATTTAAACCTTGATATTGCAACTTCAATAGGAAAAAGAAAACTCTTCAAAGCTGTTATATATATATATATATATATATATATATATATATATGTGTGTGTGTGTGTGTGCAAATTTGTTATATTCACTTCTTATTTAATAAACCGTTTGATCTCTTTCACTACGTACAGTATTATCTGTGCTGCTTTTGAACCTTTTGTTTTTAACAGTTGATCCTAACAATTATCTTATCTTTTTCACTAAGGCCTCCAGTCTGAGGATTGTATTTTTTTTTATTAAAAAGGACATTAAACTGCAAGACGTAGAAAAGAAATGATTGTAAATTAACACTCATTCATTTTTTTCATTTCTTTTTCATTGAATCGATTTTTTAAATTCTCACATGTCGTGTTTTATTTTTGTTATCTTTGCTCTGTCTGACCCCTCTCTCACTCTCTCTCTGATTTTCTGTCGTCAGTCTGTCTCCTCTCTTCCTCTCTCTCTCTCTCTCTCTCTATATATATATATATATATATATATGCGTGTGTATTTGTGTGTGCGCGCATGTGCGCAGTGCCTGGTTATGGAGTATATATATATATATATATATATATATATATATATATATATATATATATATAAAAGAAAATTGATTGATAGCTTCATGAAGCTCTCTAGATATGGGAAGATTTCATTGAGTTTGGAGTAAACAATGCCATTTAGAATAGGCATAAAGACTTAGTGACTTTTATCTCTCAATTATGAATCTTGCGAAAAAGACGTGAGTTCAGTCTTCGACCTCAAATTAAGTTGAAGTGAAATTACAAGGGTGAAATAAATGAAAAACGGAAAATTAACTGATTCGAGATATCCTACTCAATCGACGGTGCACATCGGAAAACTGAATAAAGGGTCCGATATGAAACTTCCTGAAAGTGACTAAGACAAAAGACAAAAGGCCGTAGCATATAATGGCTGAAATTTTCTGCAATTTTTCTTGATCTCAAAAATTTAGACAGATATTATCCTAAGAATTTAAAGAGATTGATCAATGCGTTGAGAGATCCAAAGTTTCCCCCGTCTCGACAGACATTTCATATATCTCAGAAAATCATTGTAGCAGAAAATAAAGAAACTTTTATTAATGTTTTCTTTCTTTGAGGAAGACATTTCGTGCCTAGGGTTATTCGAAATTTTGATAACAAGATACATTTCCTCTCTATTTCTTCCTCCCACTACACACCTATACTCTCTCTGTGTCTGTGTCTGTCTGTTTTTTTCTCTTTCACACTCTCATTTTTCTGTTTCCTTCATTCATTTTCCCTCTCTTTTTATGCTCTCTCGTTATTCCCATAGACTCAAAACATATGGACAATTATTTCTTTTTATAAGCATACGTATTTATACGTACTTTTAGAAATAACTAGAATATGAATAAATATCTGTAATGAAAACACACACGCACAATCTGATACAGACAGAGATAGACATCGAAAGACATTCACACAGATAAACATACAAAGACACAGGCACACACAGACACAGACACACACACACACACACATATATATATATATATATATATATGTGTGTGTGTGTGTGTGTATATATATATATAATACAACTGGCTATAAATTTAATTGAGTGATAATGCAGACAGATGAGCATAATTAAACACACACACACACACTCATATATATATATATATATATATATATATATATATATATACACTTTTATATATATATACATATATGTATATATGTATATAGTATATATATATATATATATATATATATAAAGAGAGAGAGAGGGAGAGTTTGTTGGGGTTTATGGCATATCAACTCTTGTAGGTTATTCAATGCCGAATCCATATCTATACAAATAAACTGTTCTATTTCAAGCAATTTAGTTTAACATAAATACACAATATAATTGTCAAAACCATTTCTATTTCAAACAATCCAGTTTAGCATAAGTACGTAGTTTAAACGACAAAACAGTTCTATTTCAAGCAAATTAGTTTAGCATAAATATAGTTTAGTATAGTTTAGTTCTATTTAACCCATACATAAGACCCAATCAAGTGCTACCATCCCAGGCTAGAGTGGAGCTGGTAGCGATGGCAATAAAGGGGTGCTCCCCGTTCCCAAAACCTCCAGCATTACTGGGACCTCATCATCAGATTGTTTAGTGTCATATCCAGAACAGACAGAAAGACAGAGAAAGAAAGAGAGATTTTCTCGATAAGAAATGAATACACCCAAACAATTGTTATCAGAAAAAAATGATAGCAAGTTTTCATTTATACTAGTAAACCATTGCTGAATGAAGATTATTGTAATCGTTTATATCCAGTTGCAAAACATTCAGTACTGAGATGATTCAAAATATGAATATACAGCAATCCAAAAAGAGGAAAACTTATACGCAAACTTTGATCTCCCTTCAAAGTAAACATGACTTAGTGAGTTCACAGTCTCTATATGTGTAAATTAGTGCTTATTTGTTCGCCAATAGCCTGGGAGAGCGGGGTTTAATGCCAGATCGAGTCATACCTAAAACTCAAAAAATGGTACTTAATGCCTCCTTGCTTAACACACAGCATTATAAGGTACTTATGAAGGGAAAAGTGGAGCAATCCGGGGAAAGGAGTAGCGCCCCCCTGCACATTGGTGTTGTAGCCATTGAAAAGAGAGCCTTCGGGTCGCCCTCAACTAAAGGTCGCCAACTTTACTTACTTACTTTTACACACACACACACACACACACACACACACACACACATATATATATATATATATATATATATAATACCAGTGTTAGTTGTCACTAAATCACTATGGGTTTGTAGCGAAATAAGAGCAATATAATACGGAGGGTGTTACGATAGAGCTATTATCTGATAATAATCAATATATATATATATATATATATATATATATATATATATATATATAATAGATTTATATATTTAATGCCATGGGAAAACTCCATGAAACCCAGGGGTTTCTGACTAAATTGCATGGCATTAAATATATAAATCTATCATAAATTTATCTATTATAATGTATACATATATATATATATATATATACTAATCCACAAACAGACTCTTATGTAGTATCACAACACTTCAGTGTGGCTAGACACGCAGGACGTTTCAACAGGAATCGAAATCAGCCTAACTTTACGCTAGACTTGGTATCTAACCGCTCAGCCATTGCGATGACATACATCAGCTTAGTAATTATAACGCATATGTATTAGCTTTTGTTTTGTCTACACATTGAGCTATTGGATACCAGAAAGCTCAATTCATTAGAAGATCTTTGCATTACAAAGATAATGAAATGAGCACTTCGGTTTCCTTTAGCGTAAATGTAAATGAAAGGAAAATTAATATATATACGTTAAAATTCCCTCGCTTACATTGAGACTGCATTTCAAACAATTTAGTTTAGCATAAATGCTCTGTTTCAATGTCACTACACAGTTTAATTGTCAAAAACATTTCTTTTTCGAGCTTTCCAATTTAGTCAAACAATTCCATTCAAACAACTCAGTTTAGCATAAGTACACAGTTTTGTTCTATTTAACCCATAGATATCCCCCTATCAGGTGGTCACCGGGCCAGATTGGACCTTGGAGCGTCTTACCCCTCTGCAGGGGTGCAGTCAGCTTATTCTATAGTCTAGCTGACTGGGCAACGAAACAGTCTGTCTGTATATATATATATATATATATATATATATGCAACAACAGATATTGTTGATTTTTTTTTTATATTGTAGGAATGCAAAAGAAATTGTGTTAATAATGATATAGCGCTGACATTATGTTTGAAGTCAGAGACATTCACAGAAGAATAGCGACACATTTAAATTTTGTAGTAACATAAGTATGAAATGTAATATATATTTATATATATATATACTTTTGTTGATTTTTCCTATTTGATTTGTCATATGGAGAAGAAGTCTGCATTCTGAGTTATTTTGAAAATTCTACTCATGGTCCTTGATATTTATGAAATAGTTTTTATTTCAAATTTTATTAATGCGGTTGTCTATATTCAATTTTACCTCGATGTTACTCGCTTCCTTATATAATTGATTTTCCCAACTATCAAAAATTTATTTTTATAATTTTGTTACTGAGTCTTTCGTTAATTTTTTGTTGTTATTTTTCTCCATTTCACCAAAACTGTTGGACTTATCAGTTTTCACATTTTTTTTTTTGATTTTCTGATTTTCTTTGTGTTTTGTAATTTCCTTGAAATTCAACAACTTTCAACTTATTAACAATAGTGATCATATCATTTTCGAAAGGTAATAAATTGGTGTGTTGTCGATGACATTTATTCGTTTTCAAACCATTGGGGATAGCTGTTTTGTAAATATTATCTCATGTAGCATAGAAAATCTTGTTAGACGTTCACTTTTGTCTCCACCTTGTTGACTTGGGTTGTAGAATATGCCGACTGCACCACT
Source organism: Sepioteuthis lessoniana (assembly GCA_963585895.1). Taxonomy (NCBI): domain Eukaryota; kingdom Metazoa; phylum Mollusca; class Cephalopoda; order Myopsida; family Loliginidae; genus Sepioteuthis; species Sepioteuthis lessoniana. Next base: position 62,805,556 of record OY757930.1, on the reverse strand, counting down.
GCAAAGAGGTACCCCTTTTTCTCAAGAATGCCACCTGTTAGCTGTGGGTAGCAACACGAAAAGCTTTTTAACGGTACGATGGGGGTTGAGAATTCGTGGTCCTGAAACTGAAGTGGTGATGTGACTTGCAACCCCACCCTTCTGGCTTTACTTTGCTATACCAAGAGCCAGAGAGGACTATTTGTCACTGTCTCCCACCAGACAAGACTTGACACAAGGTCAAAAGCCCGAAGTCCGATTAAAATGGGGATAAGGGGGAAGGGAAGTTCGGGAACGAGTCGAGACTCGAACCCTGTTGGTCTGTGCTGCTCATCGGCTCACTTGGTGCAATGTGAACCTAATGAGGCAAGCAGTTTCACGAACCCAAATGTGGGTCCGGGCACGTATGGCGGGTTATGGCTTGAACTAGACTACAAGGTCTAGTGCCATACATAGGTTCCTGACAACGTCCGAGGACCAAGAGCCAGAGAGGCCCGATCCGATCAAACGGCTTCTCATATCGAGCCCTAGCACCAATATATTACTACCAACCGTATCCTTCTAACTGCTCTTGAGGCAAACAACTGCCCAATCATATCTTATCTTAAAGGTACTAGAGCACGGTGGCTGAAGGTAAAATGTACTGAGATAGCAATAGCCATCTAATCTATGTGCAAGCAAATAATTAATATTATATAGAATTATTTGTTAAGTATCAATCCATGAAACTATGAAATTTTTTAAAGTTTTAATACACGAAACATAAAGTAATGAAGCCAACATTTTCTTTTAGATTTTCTGCTGCTCTACAGGCCAGCATTTGCGCACTACTTGGATTTTAGAAAAGTTTGTACATTTATACACACATATATATCTACCTTTCCCTATATATTCACAGTATTTGAAGCCAGTCGATGCAATCACGTAGAAATATGCGAATTTTTCATATTATATTTTAAAAAAGATTTTTAGGTGCCGTGATTGCAAGAAGCTAAATAACTAATCTATCAACTCCTGATTCATGATTAGTTTTATTCAAGTCATTTCGAAAATTTTGGCGAATTGAAGAAAAAATGCATTTTTTGGAAGTTTAATGAAGTAAGCTAGCAGAATGGAGACAAATTTTGAAATTATATATTAACATCTGTGATTACTTCTTTTTGGTGGTGGGGGCTATTACTGGCATGATTCAAGCCCTTTTTCTCTCATAGACATAAGATACAAACTTTTCACAATATGTAGGGCATGTGTTCGATATACGAAAACTTAGTTAGCTGACATTCGAATTACGCATTGATTTGGTGAAGGAAGAGAAACGTGTAAAGTCGTCTAAAAACAACACGTAAACACTTTTTATAATCGAGTGGAAGTTTTCTTTTCAAGTTTTGAGGAACAATGGATCTGGATGTGTGTTCAGACAGAAGCCTCAGCAAAGATATATCGAAACCCAGCAGTTGTGTATGCAACAAGTTTCAAATTTCTCGGCCTCTAAATGAAGGACAGGATTCAATAGGCTTCGCATCAATGTAATCGCAAGATTACCAGTACAAAATTCAACAGATGAACTTGGGAACTCCATTTATTGGTTTGAAATTGGAATTATCCTTTTCCAAAACACTTTACCTACCAAAATTTAGGAGACCACTCCACCCTTTTACACGTACCTTAAAATATCCGAATGAAGACCTGGTTCTTGTAAAAAAAATAAGCATCACATTTACAACTTTGATGAGTTTTCATATTGGAATCGGGCGTGTCCTTGTGGTGTAATGGTTTAAGCGTTGGACTGCGGAATCATTGTAAGCGAGTTCAAACTCCAGTTGCTTTCGGACAAATACCCCTGGGAAAAGTAGTAACCACTTATCCTCCAAGCTATGGATTAAATAATACCACTGCTGTTTTTCTAGAAGAATGACTTTGGCGTGAAATAACCCAGGAAGGTTGATATGTAAGGAAACAAGAAACCAAAGCAAAGCATTGTGGAATCTTTAGATGCCGAACATAAAAGATGACCTATTCTCTATTTAGGAAATTATGGGATTTCAAATGAAGATATAACTTAGACACAAATTGATGTCTTCCTTATTTCCGAACGTTCTGGTTCTAAAATAATGTTCCTTTATCTGAAAAAACCCCCTACACACACACATATATATATATATATATATATATATCTGGTAAAAATAAGAGGAAAGGCGGATAAACTTACAATGGGTTTATTACAGATATTTCGTTCTTTATTCAAAGAACTTCTTAGGATCAAATTTTTCGAGTTTTTCTAAATTTTGGCAATTGAGGAAATAGATAAAATAATGATGAACATATAGAAATATAAAGGGAGGGAAAGGGTCTAAAGACAAAAGACAATGTAAGAAAAGTGAGGAAATTAGATATAGGTTTGAATGATGGTGGTAGGGTTTATAGGTTTTTGACTGTGAGTATCTGGGTAAACAGTCAAGGCAAGGCAGCGTCAAGTGTATCAGCTTTCGTAAGAGATCTGACTAGGCAAGCGTGCATTAATCTCAGTGAGAAAGAGAGAAATATGAGTAAGTGAGATGATTTTGAGAAAGAGGAAAGGAAGGGATGTAAAGGGGAGGGACTGAGGGAGGCAGGTGTTCAGGCGTATCCCGTATATGTGTGGTGTGTGTATGTGTGCGTGTGTGTGTGTGCGTGTGTGCGTGCGTGCGTGTGTAAATGATCTATCATTGATATTGAGCAGGATTTAACAATACGGCGACTTTTGGTCCACCATTATCTCACCAATTGAGCAAGTAAGGACCATAAATCTCATTATATATATAGTCATCCACAGACAGATCTGTTTCGTTCTATCAGAACTCATCAGTGTGGCTAGACAGTATCTTCCCGTAGCTGGGAACGAAACCCGGTTAACTCAAACGCCGAACCAAAGCTTATAACCATTCAGCCACGAGGAGACATTAGCTGCGAAGTAAATTTTAAACGGTTATGAATCACAATTACCATTGTTTACATACATCCGTTCAACGGTTGCCGAGACATCAATTTATCTACGAAGAGGCTTGCAATGAACGCTAATGGCAACACAATTACTTCTTCGCCAGAGAACTCAACCCTACGGGGGTAGGGGAGTATATATATATGTATATATATAATACGACAACTATGCTTTTCTCGTGTGGAAGGAATAAAATTCCATGTCCCAGTAAAAGGAGACGTGTTCATCAATATATTTATTTCAGATTAGTTAATTAGTTTGTTTACTTGTGAGACAAAACACGATTGCGATACAGATGTTTCTTTTACTAAGATCTACTTCTAAGTAAGCACAAATTAAAAAAGTTAATAGATAAATACATAAATTCATTTCTTTATTCACTTGGAGAAAATTGTTCAACATTTTTTACAGTGTGATATTATTCCCTCCATTAGGGCAACACAATTTGTGCATTTACTGAATAAATTCAGAAAATGAAATTATTTAATAATTAATACAATTATTTTTTTTTTAAATTTGGTTCGGTTTGGTTTCTTTGTTTAATTGCATATAGTAATTAGGGTTCGCTTCAGAGTCAGTGAAAAATCCTCAAGGGTTGAGTCAATGTTGACTATGAAGAGAATTCTGTAACCTCGGGTCAGAAAGCTTAATCCAGGACTTTCTCTTCCAAGGGACACTTTTCGTGTGTCACCGTCCAGCGCAATTTCTATCTTCAGTTACCATCAACGGTCCCACCACAAACGTCTCTTGCTTAGAAAAGTGCCCTCCTGAAATATCACTCACAATCACCTTGATATAAAGTATCTCACCAACCGCAACGCTTAAAGTTCTCTACGAACACTAACGCTGTCTCTGACGCCGGGCTCTTTTTATAGGCTTAGAACTTTGCACGCGTCCTTGTCAAGTCTTGTCTTGTCAAGTCTCCTTGTCAAGTCTTGTCAGTCTCGTGAGAATCTGAGATTGTGAGTTCATGATTGGCGCGACCATTTTTGCCTTTGTATGCCAGGCTCACACGAGCACGTTTTTCCGGGGCTAAGTCCATTTCTCTTCTTCGTGGCATATGAAACTTTGTGAGTAATTTAACGTCATAGCAATCATTGTAAAAGAACAGTTGTGGTAGTATTTCACTCTTTTCTTGGGGGATATGGGATTAAAACCGTCCCCAAGAGTCTAAGTCAGACGGTTATTATAACAGCGTGAATGGAGTTCTAAATCACTAAATACGATGTGGCAGTTAAGTATGTTACATACTACATCACGGGATCTCACTAGCAGATAGTAAAAAGACTCCAATTTTATAAATTGAATTACCGTGACTAGAAAATCCAGCAATCGCTACGTGTGACATACAGAACCACTGGACAGTCATTTTGACCTAATTAGATCACATCGGTTGTGTATACTGTGATCTTCCCCACTGGAGATCGAACTAGCAACCACAGAATGTAGAGCCAAAACTCTACCACTGAGCTACAGGTCCACATAGCACACAAGCGATGCCACATTAATTATACATGACAATTGTGCGGCCAATTAACCTAATGTGTCTAGTAAATTACATCCGTTCTCTTAAAAGGCTACGTTTTCTCAAGAGGATTGGAGATACGCATCCGCGTAATTATAACCTCATGGGCAAAGAAATAGGCATACATTTTTTTATAGTCTCATCTTTAATGGAGGGATTATATATTATAATATTATATTATATAATTATTTATTATATAAGTTTTGTAAATTAAATTACAGTGACCAAAAAATCCGACGAGCAATACGTGTAAGATAGGGAACTACTGGGCAGCTGTTTTGACTTTATTAGGTCTCATCAGCAGAGAATACTGCCGGTCTAGAACCAAACTGATCTACTTTAATCAGATCTGAAATACCCAACCGCGCACTTCAGCGGTCGAACCTCAACTATCGTCTTTTCAAAATCCTCAAATTCTCAGGACCATCTCTTCAGCGTACGACGTCAGCCACCCACTCAATTCAGTCCAACGACCGTCCAGCCTCATTTCCTGTCTGGGGACTTATTATGACAGATGATGATTGTTATATCTGACTATGACACCTAAACTAAAAGACACCGAGTTGGTCAAAGCCTTACCAAACTAAATAAAAAAATATAATTAACGAAAAATGATTATTATAAAAAAACCTTTACCATAATTATATGATAAGAGTATATATGAATCCAACCCCTCCGCCACGGACAGGATGTTGCGCGTGATCAATTTCTTGTTAGCAGGTTTGAATTCTGTGTTTCCCATCCATATTTCTTGACTAAGAAGACTGACCTAGGGTTCATGACTTTCTCAAGGGCATTAGTGCAAAGTGAAAAGTAAACAACCTCGTCCAGATTTTGGATTCGGGTTTGCGATTCCGTTTCCCAGGATGATTGTCGTTACCCTGACCGCCACTCGTGAAACTGTATTTACTGTGGAAAAAATAAATAAAAAATATTCACTTTTAAGTTCAAATAGGGATAGAGGATCTAGCACTTTACTTTATTAAACTAAGAGCACTATATATATATATATATATATATATATATATATATATATATATATATATATAATCTGGGGTAGTTATTTTGTACTGGATGTCCAAATTAATGAGTTTTATTGACGGTGACTCAATCCATATGGGTACTAAACCTAGATAAGCTGTTCTTTCAAAATGTAATATCATTATTTTTAACTATCATTTCTTGAAATTATTCTAAAATCGTAAAAAAGCAACTGTTTTGTTTTCATTCATTTTTTTCGCATAATTAGTATTCAAAAATAAATAAATAAATGCCTTCTTATGCTGCATTAGAATTTGGGTCTTGCAGGAAGTATATTTTGAACTCTTAAAACCGAGCCATTGTCTGTTTGTTCAAATACTTATGACCACTACTACACTAATACCCAGTGTTTTTATCATAATAAAGTCTTTAGTTTTTCTTTTACACTGGGTTTGTTTATTCTAGATGGCTTGTTGGAGTGGAATTAAATGATTTGCAAACTTAAAACATCAATTGACGTTTAAAAACAAAATTTAAATGAAGAATTCCGACACAGTAAATGATAACGTCCCCTTAACATTGCCTTGGACTTTTAAAGTGCTTACCTACCCTTTAATGTTTACAGCACCACTAATGTTTACCTCCCCTCTAATGCTCTTCAGTGTTTAATCGCTGGAATTTATTGAGAACAACAAACAAGAAAATTCGTAAAATTACAAAATCAAAACCCTGAATTTGTTAAGTGTGCGGGGGGGTGTTTGTTTGTTTGTTTTGATTATCACAAATTTTACTGTTGAATACCCACTGATAGTTAAAGTAAGTTGTATAAATCGAAAAGATTAAGTCACCTTTCTCGGGATAAAAATATCCCATAACCGTTGACCTGGTATTTCCCGGTCCATGGCTTAAACTATTTGTCTATGACAAGAAGGGACTCTAAGTTACTCCAAATCCTGACCGCCTTCAAGATCTCGTTTTTATCAAGCTGATCTAGCAGACCATTGCTAGTAAATAGGATTTTTATTGTGTAAGCAAGCAAAGGTTTTTTAGAGACTACTAGCAATAAATTTCAGGTGCTTCACGTGATGTAATCATTAGTGAGCATGGGTAGCAAGCTGTTGATAATGAATTTCATTCTCACTGAGTGTCCTATACAGTGGGCCTTGTGCAAAACCTATAAATGTTTGACAATTATCACCTAATTACCTCAAAACTTAAACGCAGCGCGTGGTCTAACAGTTTTGCTGATAATTGATGGTGAATTTGTTTCTCACTGAGAACCCCATCATTCTACCCTCTTGTCAAGCTAAGTAACGCTTATAAATTATTAATCACACCGAATTTTTAAACGTTTGATGAGTTGTAATATTTAGCAATCTCGTTTTTCAGACCATTGCAGTTGAGTTCGATTGTATGAGCATACTTATGCTAAACTGAATTGTTTGAGTAAACTGAATAGCTTGAAATAGAAATGTTTTTGACAATTAAACCGTACTTTCATTTAAACTGCATGCTTATGCTTAACTGAATTATTTCAAATAGAACTGTTTTTCGACATTAAAACTGTATTTACACTTAACTGAATTGTTACATATAACTGCTTGAATAGTTTGAAATAGAAATGTTTTTGACGATTAAACTGTACTTATGATAAACTAAATTATTCTAAATCGAATAGATTATTTACATAAAAACGGATTTGGCGTTAAATAACCTACAAAGGTTGATATGCCATAAAACCCAATAAACCAACCAAACCATCAATAGTGTATGGTAGTGGAAGAATATTATTCGGGGACGTTTCGATGAAGTTACACCGCCGGCTTTTTACAATGCATATTTTCACACACACACACACACACACACACACACACACGTGCTATGCAAATATTGCCATACAGCTCACAGAGAGTTGATTCATGAGCAGTGACAATGAATAGTTGTAATGGTCAACCCAATAGTTTGTTGTACGAGTCGTACTGGTTGTACTTAGAGATCCAGAGTCAAAATAGACATCACGTTGTTCGCATTACCAACGCTTCAAACCCAAACTATTACTGCCGACCTAAGCCAACCCAACAATTAAGTCCTCCATATTGATGGTCCTATGCTGAACCGGATCTATTGAAGGGTGAATTTAAATCTCTATGCTTCATAGCTTGGTTTTTAAAAGTAATAATCTAAAATTATTCGAATTCTTTGATGCAATACTTAATTATGCATTTTTTTAAAATCTTTTCCGCATTCGAATCTGAATCCCATCATGAAGGAACACCTACGGACTGGACCTTAACCTATTCAATCACGGCAGACTTTGCTTTGAAATCAGATTACAAAAAATATATTAAGAGATTCATACTAAATACGTCTCATCCTAGGAGCCATGTAATTTTAATGCTCTAAGTTGATTTAATTTTCAAAAAAGTAAATATTCAAAAAATCGTTTTTTTTTTTGTTTTTTTGTTTTTTTGCTGATTGCTGTTGTCGTAAGCGCGTTTCGGATATGAACTTCATTATCTGTCACGTGACCTCATTTGGTCGAAGTGGAATTACTCATGTAGTGTGTCTGAAACCAAAAAAAGGAAGTGGAGTACATTACTGTTCAGGTTCATCGCTGGTTTGAATATAGAATTTTACTTTTCGTAAACCGGTTTCCATACCAAGCTTAAAGAGCGCAATTTGCCCAACTATCTACTCATAGCTGGAGAGAGAATAATTGTATTCATACCTTGCCCAAAGGTATCAGCGCTAGGTGAGATACAGAGAGCCTCGTTCAGGATTTGAACTCAGGTAGCTGAATCCAATTCCTCTGACAATAACCATCACCCGTTGTGTTCTTTAAATAGTCAGTTTCAGTTTGTGGGCAAGTCAGTTTGCATTTTAAATTCACGTTAATGCCCTTGAGAAAAGTATCAATCCCCCTCTTCACCCATCTCCCAGCTAAGGGTATATTGTAGAACTGATTGGTAACTCAATTGGGCTTCAATGAAAAACTCTGAATAGAAAACTACTTACTGGTAAGCCAGACACAAGTACTCAAAAATTCTTTCAACAAAATACCAGCACCAGCATAGGCGTGTTTTGTTAGCCTCAAGGAAGCAGGTGGGGAACGTTAATATTGGCTTTAGAAAAGTGATTGCTGTATGTAAGCTTAACGTTGAACATAAAAAGTTGAAGAGAAAAATACATAATGTTTCTCAAATTTTGAAACAAAACCGTGGCCTCTCAGATCTTTATCGTTGATATTCCCTTTCTCTTCTGATTATTATTGGAATATAAGTAACATCTTTATATTATAAATTTACATCTCTAAGGTTATATCTTGGACGATGAAGCAAAGGGTATTTTTATGAAAGGGAACCGAAGTCTTTCAAAGTTGTTCAGGCAAAATACAGGTCGAAGTTCTATTTCAACACATTTTCCAAGAGAAGTCAGATTTTCAAGTTGGTGGTAACTTTGAAGATCATGGCTCGTTCGGCTCGTAGAACAATTGATTCTACACCATCAGTAGGAAAATGCTAACTTTATAAAAAATTTGTTCCCTGAATTCAAGTATTTCGCCCAGTTGGTTGGTACTGCAGAATACGCCGACTTCATCAGTGCAGAGGGGTAAAAACTCCCCAACGAGTGTCCTGGATGACACTAAGCAATCTGATGGTGCATCTCCTGTAATCCTGGAGTTTTATTGCCGTCGCTCCCGGTTCCCCACTGGCCCGGAGAGGTAGCACCGAAGAGGATCCTATCTATGGATCAAATAGAACTGAAGTAGGTATTTATGCTAAACTAAATTGCTTGAAATAGAACTGTTTGTGTATAAAAATAGATTCGCATAAAATAACCTGCAATGGCTGATATGCCATAAAACTAAAACAAAGTAATCCATTAAGATATTTTCAATTGAGCAGCAGACCTTTGGGATATATATTTTAGGGTCATGATATTTTTGGGTCATGTTTGAAGGTAAAAGTTACAGATCCTTAAATTATATGGATACATTTAATTTCCACTATTTGATCATTTGAAGTCTTTGGATAGTGCATAATCGTTTTGCTTCAAAGATAGTGAAACATCCTATAAACTCTCCTCTGTATATACTCACTCTGCCAATATCTGACCATGGATGCACAACTTGGACGCTAACTAAACGGATGGAGAAGAAGGTTGACGGCAATTACACAAGAATGTTGCGAGCAATATTGAACAAGTCCTGGCGGCAACACCCCACAAAGCACCAACTATACGGCCACCTTCCTCCTATCACGAAAACTATCCAAGTTAGAAGAACCAGACATGCAGGTAACTGATGGAGAAGCAGGACAAGCTCATAAGTGATGTACTCCTATGGACCCCCATATATGACCGGGCAAAAGCAGGACGACCAGCTCGAACATACATCCAGCAGCTATGTGAGGATACGGGATGTAGCCCTGAAAACCTGCCAGAGGCGATGAACGAAAGGCAGAAGTGGCGAGAGAGGGTCAGGGATATCCGTGCTAGCGGCACGACATGATGATGATGATTCATTTGGAGGTGGATTTTCGTCTCATTAAAAGCATCGTCATCGAGTCCGCACGAATTCGATATGATTTTTCTATGTGGGAGAGATTTTTTACGGGCTAAATGCTAATCCTTACTCCAACATTCCAACGAAGGCTTATTACGAATACAGTTTTCCTTTTCCTTGGTCAGTTACTCTATCAAAGCTTGAGAGACCACTCTGTCCTATTACTTACTCATTGTGGGATGAAGAAGAAGAAGAAGAAGAAGAAGAAGAAGAAGAAGAAGAAGAAGAAGAAGAAGAAGAAGAAGAAGAAGAAGAAGAAGAAGAAGAAGAAGAAGACCTTTCTTAATGGTACCAGTGTGAAGTAGACGTCGCTCCTGGTGTTACAGCTATCACTGTAGGAAACGGACACGGCAGTCGAGTTCAAACATTTGACTTGGCATTTTGAGTTTCTCATAGCGGTAATACCTTTCGGAGAGGAATGAATCCAAATATCCCATATCGCGCAATTGGTAAATAATTGAATTTGGCTTTTATCTTTAATAACTAATCTACCGGGAGAAAAAAAAAAAAACTCTGAATTCAAAATTGTTAAAATACGCTAAAAATTGAACTTGAGCCATATCTTACTAGTGCTGGGGTGTTAGTAAATAGGGCAAAGTAAGAACTGTCTCATCCGTTACACAACTTTGGCCTTACCCACTCCACACTCACACATACAAATACATATATATATATATATATATATATTTACAAACCTACTATCTACCAGCATTCACGGTTACCAAGAAAAAAGAAAAAAAAAACGCCAGGAACAAGAGATAAAAATATCTCGATTCACCGCCCGGGGAAAAAAAAATCATAGGACAAAAAAAAAAAGAAAAGGCCAACTTCGTCACACCAGTTGAAAAAAAATCAAGAGATATGCAGTCCGTTGGTCAAAAGAAAAATAAAACCCACCGTAAAATGCCGCAATGCTACAATTACAAGAGTGCTCAATATAGGTAGAGCCAATTACAAAAATTAACTTAAATCGCGAGTCGGAATTCTCCTACTAAAATTTCACCTCAACGGATCATCAGGGAGTTTAGCACCGACCAATGACAAAGGAGAAAACACCATTCTTATATTCATCAAAAACCTACTCAGCTTAAAATTTACATAACAAAAGAAAAATAAATAAATAAATAACTAAAATGAACTAAACACACTACTTTTAATATCTAGTTTATTAGTAAAAAACAAAAAACAAAACAAAAAAAAACCCTCAGGTATAAATACGTAGAAACCTATCTCTAATTATAGAGTTGCCACCCCCTTTTTTGTTTACAACTGTTTAAAACCTTCGACCTTTGGTTCAACATATCCCTACTTTTACAAGAAGCTGTAGCTAACTTCTCCTCATTGCAAAGCAAGCAGTCCTTGTCGCCAGCCCTATATTTACAGCATCTCTTTATAACTTCACATTTCAGTATTGGATCTATTCCTTTTTTATCTTTGACCTCCCACATATAACAAGATAATGTAGTACTATGCCTATATTTCTCGTGGGAGAAACTCGTTCTATGGTTATAGTCTTAAATTCCCCTTGCGTCGACCCAAAATATACCTTTTTATTTCTATCATTACCCGGATCACTATACACTTCCACTTTATACACCACACATTCCTGTTTACATTTGCCTTCCAGTGGGCACTTAACCTTATCCCTACAATTACATTTAGGAATCACCTCATTTTTCTCTTTGTTAAGTTTAGCTATATTATACTTGTTTATTATGCCATTGATGTTAGACATATGTTTATATATATATATATATATATATATATATATATATATATATATATATATATACGGAAGAAAATAACGGCAAAGAATCCGACAGTATAGCTAAAAATAGAAAAAGTAAGTAATCAAAAGTGAATAATTTATTGTGTAGGAAAGTCGATGTTGAACGTTTCGGTATAAATGAACCTTCATAAGGACTTTAGAATGGTGATAACAAGTGTTGATAGGAGAATGATAGATGTGTAATGAGACGCAAAAATACTCAGTGTTTTTAACATCATGAGGTATTTAGTTTTTTGTATATATATATATATATATATATATATAATCTTTGTTGTGTTTATGGGTAAAGAGAATTCAATGTCTGGAGTACAGCATATACAGATATAAACAATCTAGAAAATTAACAAACACCACATTGTAGCTGTATGTTTCAGAGAGGATTTGAAGATCACTATCAGGTGATGGGATTGGATAGGGTCTGACAGTCACCGTATATATTTTCTTTATATATATATATATATATATATATATATATATATATATATATATATATAAGATACCCGAAAAACGATATAAGAAAAATTATTTCATAAAAAGCAGTGGATAAAAATTGCTCAAATGCTGACCTGAAGAGCATTATAAAAACTTTAAAAAGAAATTTGCTCTCTGTAATTTGATCAATGTTAAAATAAATTTCATGTGTTTTACAAACAGACAATAATAATAATCAGACCAGTGAATGTATTAGAAAACAACAAAAAACTAAAATAGCATGTTAGACGATTAAAAAGAAATACAATTAAAATGGACTGTGAGGTAACAAATATATTAGTATATATATATATAGTCATCCACAGACAGACTGTTTCGTTCTGTCAGAACTCTTCAGTGTGGCTAGAAACACAGGACGCTCGAAGCCAGGTTCGAAACCCGCCCAACTTTACGTTAGGTTAAGTTTCAGACCTGTCAGCCACCAAGCGGACCACGTTGGCTAAGGGAATTTTATTTTAGCAACAGCAGCAGCAGCCTTTGTTTACATTTTTTATACCCTATCGGCTACCAGAGTACTCAATTCTTACGAAGAGCTTAGCATTACGCTAGCGGAGGCCGACAATTCCTTCGCCAGAGTGCTCAACCCCCATGGGAGAGCGTATATATTGTCATCCACAGACAGACTGTTTCGTTCTATCAGAACACTTCAGTGTGGCTAATATATATATATATATATATATATATATATATATATGTGTGTGTGTGTGTGTGTATTTGATAGGGTACATTGATAATGTTTTCCATTCTTCTTTCATGCATGTTTAGCCTGCTCTGCTTTTATAGCTTCTGTATGAACTCTAAGACAGCTGACATCATATTTCTATTTTCTGCTACAGTTGCTTGGAATAATGTATATCACGTTGTTCTCATGTTCGTCTAACCTGGAGTTGGCTGCCTCAAATACAGCTGCTTCTCTCTTGACATTGTATGACCTACATATTCTCTGTATTTTTCCAATACATTCTAATATAATCCACCCAGCAGCTGGTACAGTAGAATACGACGACTGCATCTCTGCAGAGGAGGAAGACCCCTACGAGTGTCATGGGAATGACACTACACTGAATTTGATTATGATCCTCGAGTCCCGAGGCTTTGGGGAGTGTGAAGTACCCTATTGTTCTCATTACTCTCAAATATAGTCTGACTCAGGTTTGTAGTTCCTGTTAGTGTGCCATAAATGGGTCAAGTAGAACAGTTCAATCATTTTTCCTTATTGTATATATTATATTTAAAACTATGTAACCGTGTTCAAACAAATGATTAATATTTAATGTAATTATTAGTGTTAATTAGGAATTCTTGAAATGATTCAACTTTGTAAATTGGGTGACCGTAGTCAAGGGAGACCAGAAGGCTCCCTTTTCAATAGCTACTACACCGAGGTATTGGGGAGGGTGCTACTCCTTTCCCTGGATTGCTGCACTTTATCCTTGATACGTACCTTATATTGCTGAGTGTTAAGCAAGGAGGTATCGAGTACCATCTTAAACGTCTTTGGTATGACACGACCTGGGAATTAACCCAGCTTTCCCGGACCATTGGCCAACAATCTACCCTCTGGGCGAATGAGCCGGGACAAATAAACACTAATAACTCCTATATAAAGTAAGTTACTCACAAAACATCTGAATACAAATCTTTCTTCCAACACATACACACATATATATCATCATTATCCTCATCATCAACCAATCATACCGCTAGCACGGGTTTCCTTGACCCTCCCCTGCCATTCGTCTCCATCATCCATCGCTTCAAGGCTACATCCTGTGTCCTTTGAGAGCTTTTGTAGATAAGTTCTAGCTGGTCGTCCAATACTTACATGTCCGTGTGGAAGAGTCCATGAAGGAACATCGCAAATGAGTTTGTCCTTAATTCTCCAGCAGTGTCCCGCATAGCTTGTTCGTCAAATAAGTATGGTTTTCGAGATGGGTGGTGAGTGTCCATACAGCTGTGAGGTGTTGCCTCTAGGATTTGTTGAATATAGCTCGTAGCATTCTTGAGCAATTGCCGTCAAGCTTTTTCGATGTGGTGCATCCATATAGTAGTATTGACACGACCGCTACTTGGAAAAACTGCGTTTTATTTTATCGGATAGGTCTGACTTCCATATAACCGATAACCTATCGATAGCTGTTCATGCCTTTGTGACTGGTTTTATTCACGGCAGAGAGAGAGACTCCTCACCAAAAGGGAGCGTCCTAGGTAGGACTCTTATCGAAAGGTTCAAGAATTACTTCATTGCAATAACCCCCTGGACCACTATGCCAGGAGTAGTAGCATGTTAGGATCCAATGTCTGGGTTAAATAAATATGTTGTAAAATTATTCATATCCGATATATATATATATATATATAATTTTGTGTGTGTGCATGTGCGTGCTTATAGTTGAATACTTATCACAAAGTTTTAGAGGATATTTCTCCAAGGGATCACTGACTGCAAACACATTTTATATGATAAACTGCTTTGATAACCACAGCGCCATCTATCTTGATTTCTTGCCTGACTGATGGAAGATATCTCGCTTCTTTTGTTTTTGAAAGAGAAAAATTGCTAAGATCAAGGAAAATGAAAAAAAATCTAAAGTCAAAATGGAATCAAATAAAATAGCCCTACACTTATACCAGACACACATACATACACGGGCATAATTATATATATATATGGGAGGTGTCTCTGTGTGTGTGTGTGTGTGTGTGTCCGTGTTTGCTTGCAAGTAAATAATGTTTGGAGTTTTTAAATAGATTGAAAGGAAAGGAACCTACAGTAAAATATGGCCACCATGTGTCGTCTGCGATATCAATTTGGACATAAAACCTATGCTAATTCTATATCGATAAATATAACAAAAATATAATTTGTTTTGATAAAACTGCAGGCTATATCTACACCTAAAGCAATCAAAAATATTTTGTACATATGAGTCATTTATTTTTTATTTTTTTCATATGATTAATGTTTTTTTGTTTTCCATCTTATAATTTTATATAGATTGGCAGGTCCGCACAAGAAGTGGGTCATTTTATTCGTGGGGACTCGAATAAACGATTGTCATAAAATCATCAGCATTTTATTTAGTATTTTACCGATTCTGATAATGACGTAGTTTTTAGAATTTCAACTTTCCTTGAAGTCATATAACTGTGTATAAATCATTTTGTATTAGATAATAATACTTGAAACGTTATAACCAAGCAAATTTTTTGCTTTAAGATAATTTCCTAGATGCTATAATTGTTTACAGATCGTTAATATGATGCTTGCTTAGGGTTTATGGTATATCAAAACTTGGTGGTTATTAATGGGATAAATCTTATTCATACCTGTATATTAAATATGTGATTAAAAAACGCATATTTTGTTGATAAAATTTTAAACGAGTCAGAGCCCATTTGTCCCCCTACGGTTAAATAGTTTCAAGTATTTCTATGTAGCACTAATAATTTTACTCAATAATAATCATTCTTGGCTCACCATTAGATGGTTTCAATTATTTTTATCTAACACAAATGATTCTATTTACTAATAATAATTTGTATAAGGAAAGTTGGCGATCTTCCTCGAGGGTGACCCGAAGGCTCCCTTTTCCATAGCTACGACACCGAGGTGTAGGGGAGGGCGCCACTCCTTTCCCTGGATTGCTCTACTTTACCCTTGGTCCTTACCTCATAATGCTGAGTGTTTAGCAAGGCGGCATCAAGTGCCATTTTTTGAGTCTTTGGTATGGCTCGACCTGAGATTGAACCCCGGTACATAGTTTAATGTTTTCAAGCATTGGTATCTAACACAAACAACATCAGACTTTTGTTTGCGTACAGTTTAATGGATACATATGATCTGTTGATGAGTATTTTGTAGATCATTTATTTAAAAAAAACTAGTGATTTATTTCCACACTATTAAGTATCGCTTTTGATTGCACGCTGTTAAAAAGCCGCAAGTATTGCTATCTAACTCTAATGATTCCATTTAATATTGATCAATTGTTTGCGTTACATATTGGCCGTTAACTGTGTGGATTTAAAAAAACAGGATATGTAGCTGTGTTTTAAGGTAAACAAGGAAGAGCAGAAATGCTACGTGAATTGCGTGGGAAGTAAAATATGTGTGCGCCAGAAAAATATATAATGATGGACGTTTTGACCCCATTGATCAGTCAGGGCGGAGAAGCTGTCAGCCTAGTAAACAAGTCACGTGGTTTCGAGAAGCTCGCTCCGTATCGAACCTTCAGAATATATCTATCTCAACGTGGTGTAAATCATGGCAGTTCCTGACCGTCTCACTTTCTCTCTCATACAGCCTTTTGCCACGACTTAAAAAGAGAGTTTATATTATTATAAAGAAGTGTTATAGTCTCTCTTTCAACCTCCGATTGACAGCATTTTGTTTATTTGGTGCCGTTACCAGGATTTTGCGACCAAGACGCGGGTCCTGTTATCATTTTGGTTTTCTTCATCAAATTGCATTTTTTTCAAAGGAAAAATATATTTTTATTGTATTTTTGATGTATACTTGTGCTAATAACGAACAACGTGAAGAACATGCAAGGGTTACAAAATAAATAATTCACTTTCAAAGTTTTTTTGAATCATGATTGTTTTATTGTTTTGCTGTTTCTATTTTTACTTTTTCTAAGTTGTAGGTAGAGAGAGAGAGAGAGAGAGAGAGAGAGAGAGAGAGAGAGAGAGACAGGGACACAGAGAGAGAGAGAGAGAGAGAGGAGAAGGAGGAGGAGGAAGATGCTACGAAAATGTTCACATTTGCAAACAGTGAAATTTTACAAGTATTACAGTTAACTTATAATTCAGCAATATTCAATCAAATGGTTCTAAGTGTTGTAATGCACAAGGAATAATTCAATTTTTGCTCACAGTTAAACTGTTCCAAGTATAGCTTTGTCTTATCCACAATTCAGTTAAGGATACAGTTAAAGGTTTTCAAGTATTGCTATCTAACACTAAAAATACAGTTTAATCGTAATTTGTTTGTACACTGTAAAATGGTCAAATAGTTCTATTCGATCCATAGATGGGACCCTATCACGTACTATACCACTCCGAGCCAGGTTGGAACAGTAAATAATGGCAATAAAAGGAATATTCCACACTCCCCAAATCCCCACTACTGGAGTCTCGCCATCAAATGCAGTTTATCATGTCCAGGACACTTGTCATTTAGGGGTTCTTATCCCTCAGCAGATATGCAATCGATGTGTTCTGCAGCCCTGACAGTATAAGAATCGGGAACAAAAGAAAGGACTGGACGGTGTCGATAATAATATTCTCTATTTCTCTCTCTCTCTCTCTCTCTCTCTCTCTCTCTCTGTTTATATATATATATATATATATATATATGCATTATATGAAATAGACGATTTCACCTGTTATTATTGGTGTACATAAAACAGTTCTAATGGCTCTTGCAAAAGGATGGTAGACAGAATAGCAAACTTGAGAAAAAATATTCGACGTACAGACAATATCTGTGTTGAAATCAGCTTGTTCCCTGAGAAATGTCGAGATATGAAAGGAAATTTGCTCTTACTCAGTTCTCTTTAAGACGGAAAAGATAAAATTTCAGGGCTTATCAAAAGTATTTGCGTATTTACCGATATTTCATCCTAAGTTTATTTCACGCATACATCTAAATACTATAATTTCAATTCATTATCACTGCCATAATTATATATATTATAATCTATCAAAAGTATTCTTTTTTTTTTCAAAAATTCAGAGAAAATATCTTTGACTCCATTATATCATGATTCATTTATACTTATCAAAAAGTATCAAATACTTATCAAAAAGTATCAAATGATTGGTTTCTGGTATTTACTCCAGATCTGAGAGACCACAATTCATCCAAGCTATCCGTATTCTAATTATTCAAGCTGATCTCAGCAGGGATGTGTTTCAGACCGTTTCTGTTCTTTCTCTAGTTTCAAAGGTGTCCTGTGCAGAATTTTTAGAATTGTTTTGAATCTTCTAGCTATTATTGCTGTCAATGTCACCTTTATTGTCGATGAACTTTTCGGCTCTCAAGCAAGGTTTAGGTATTGAAACTAGCTGTTTCTTTTTGTTTATTTTTATTCTGTCCTCTGCTGGAAGGAGGAAATCCACGTCTTAAATCCTCTTTCGTCTCTCGTCCTGGCAAGTCAGCATTTTCTCTTTTAACAATACTTTATTAAATTGGACAGACATTTCAATTATTCTTATTTAATTTAGATAATTTCATGTATTCGTATAAGTCGTTTAACAATTAAATTGAATGAATTCAAGGCGGCATGCTTTTTTCCGAAAGTACTTTCAATCCCAGCTGGAGTCATATTCGGAGGAACGAATAATGAAATGAAAAACACCGTGACGTGTCGTATGCATTTATATAAAGGGTACTCATTTTAGAAGATGGTCGCTATATTCAGAATTGAACATGTATAGGGATGGTGTGTTAATCCTCCTTTAAGAAGTTGGCACTTTTGTTTGTTTTTTTCTTTGCGTAACATGAAGGTGGTTTCAGTTAGAAGTTTTATGTTTTGTTACATAGCCAGATACCCGGATGTGTGAAATATACATAGAATGTTCATAACTCATATATAGATAACATAGGAATCCCGAAACACAAAAAAAAAAAACCCATTTACGACTTCTTAGTTCAGGTACGAAACTTTATTACCTTTTTGAGTTTAAAGGTTTTTCGACATCAGGAAGAGAGAGGCACAATCTTTCTATGATGACTTTTCCATCTGCCCCCACCACCACCATGTGCGACACCCGTCGCAAAGCCTCGGCGAGTAAGCGAAAGTCAACCTTCTTCTTCCGAGGCAGGAACTCAACTCACTGACTTTTTTTCAAATCCCCTAAATCCTCCGCACACGCTTCCGGTGTATGACGTCATTCACATCCCGCGGTCATATTTTCTTTCTGGGGTTTCTATTGTGACATCTCTGAATGACACGTCCGTTCCGCGCGCACGTGAACACCTACGCTCATGTTTTCACCTAACTAACCCATGCGCTAAGCGAAAGGTTCTCAGCCTAACTAAACCGAAAGGCAAGATATATAAAACGAAATCCCTCGGCCATTATATTACAGTATTTGCAGATGTTAAGGGATAGAATCAGTGTCGAATATATTAAGTGTTTAACGTCTTGACAGAGTAGTATTATTAGTTATGTTGATTACAATACTTACTTTATTGGAGAATCATTTTCCTGGTGGATGTTTAAACTGGTACACTACATTAATCGTACTGAGGTGACTTGTCAAGGAAGAGAAGTTTTTTATAGATGACAGGGTTTGTTGTATGAAATATGGGTTGATATAAAAGTAGGTTTGCTTTTTTGTTAGAGTCAGTCACGGAGACAGTATTACTTCGAAGAACTTTTGCGCAATATCATCAAATTTTTAGCCTTTATTACAAAAGTTCTTGGAAAATTACGGCAACTTCTTGAATTAATCGCATATCAAGTTAAACTTCAAATACAAAGATTCGATTTGATCACACACTCAGACACACATGCACAAACGCATATATATATATATATATATATATATATATATATATATATAGGTTTGGTTGAATAGCACAGATTGTTTCTTATTTAAAATCTTCAAGTGAAGACATTCATGTCTTCTCACTAGTCTTCTTACTTCTAGGTTAAGTTTAATGTGTCTATGGATATACAAAACTCACTGCAAAAAACGAGCTAAAACAACCCATGAAGATGACCAGCGAAATAGTCAAAAGCGCCTGGGCTAATATAGGGTTCTTTCTTCACCAATTTGACCCAAAAGTGAGAAGACTGGAATGTCTTCACTTGAAAATTTGAAAAAAGAAACAATCCGCGCTATTCAACCAAGCCTATTTAGATAATGATTTGCTGCCTAAGTATAATATATATATATATATATATATATATATATATATATATTAGGAAGACAGTAGGAAGAATCAAATTCATCTGTTTTGCTGTATAAATAGGGTCCTCAGCATCAACTTATTATCCAATAGAAAAAATGTTAAACAGAGGCAAACACACACACACACATATATATATATATATATATATATGTGTGTGTGTGTGTGTGTGAATCAATAAAAACAAACCCCAAAATATAGAAATAAGAATAGAGTACTAAACGTAAGACATATATCTGCTGGAAATATTTAACCAAGTAAGTAACAAACTAATCCGTTTGGGCTTAACTATCGTTTTACATTTATATTTGAACGAGTTTATGGTTTCGTCACTTTCTGCTTTTTTGTTGATAAATAAATTCAGCTCTAACATTTTATTCTAAAAGATAATTTTCTTTAACATGGTGTTAAAGAAAATTATCTTTTAGAATATACCAGGATTTTATTATTTCAAATGGAACATTACACATCCAACTATTATCATTAGATAGGATTTTTTACCAAACTCTATTACACTAAAACCCTTTAACCAAAATATGAATATGGATTAATATAACAATGAAATTGATCTATTTTTACGTCAACTTGTTTGGTGTTATTTTATGCCCAAAGATGGGGAGTCGATCTCATTTCATTTTCATATTCGCAATTTTTAATTTGATTTAATAGTTTTTGTTGTTGTTTCACGGTGTCCTATCAATAAGAATAATTTTTTAAAAATTCAACCAGATATATTTGACTCATAATAACAGTCACTACCAGTCAGAGTTAAATGGAGAGTAATGGCAGTGTCGATGTGACTCTACACTCTCCATATCTCGGACGCAGTGTCATTCTTTTTAGGGGTTTACTTCTCTGCAGGGGATACAGTCAGATAATTCTTACCCCTATCGTTAGGGAGACATCAAACGAATATAAAAAAGTTATCAATTACCCAAGTTTATAACCCTGAAACACTCCAATTATGAATATGGAGCAATTTTAAAAAAAGGTGTTTTCTTAAAGATATGCAGTTTATCTTTATTTAAAAAAAAGTTGCTCGCAAAGTTTCAAATCTGTTGAATTTGATGATGAAAAATACTCAATAATAGTGAATAATATCCATTTTAATAGTAAAATGTTTAACAACAAGCAATAACATTCAGGTTTCTTTGGTTCATTCCTGTCATTAGAAAATGACAGGAATAAGGGAACTAATTGTGCTTTTCCAGATTTGGATCATACACACTCTAACACACGCACATATAAATATATACGAAGAAAAATAAATGTAGAAATGGATAAACTAAACGCCGACAACGGATTCCTATTTGATATTTCATCTTTACTTCAAGGTTTCATCTGAATGATTCTGATGAAGTCTTAATAAAAGACGAAATATCAAATTAAAATTCGTTGTCAGCGTTTAGTTTATCCTATTTTCCATTTATTTTTCTTTATCTCGTCGAATTCGTAAAATCCACCGTTTCTCCCTATATATATATATATATATATATATATATATGTGTGTGTGTGTGTGTGTGTGTGTGTGGAATTATTTTCTTTTTTTCCGTCTCTCTCCTTCCCATACATTCCATCGAGTCTCTTCTACGCCCTTATTTCTCATTCTTCCGTTTCTTTTTTCGTCCGTCCTTCCATCCTTCCAGTTTTGGTATTTTATTAAACATCCATCAATGATTTAACATCACTAGATTGCATCGTTCCTAGTCCTAATGATCGTTCATTAGAACCGAAGCGTTATAAGGGGAACTCTCCTTCTCATTAAACTTTTCTCGGATTACCTTGTTTATCAATTTTTCTTTCCATATATATATTATTTTTAGAACAAACTCTAGTTTTCGCCCAAATCATTTATTTACTTGGTCGAACCTAATTTTTTTGTACAGTTCCCACCGTAAAACTTTCATTATTTTGGTGCTTTTTTTTCAATTCCTGTTGAGTTAGTTTACGTCATTCACTTACGATATAGTTTCATCATAATCATCCTGTCGCACGGATATCAGAACACATATCCCTGACCCTCTCTCGGCACCCCTTCCTATCGTCCCTTGCTTTTGGCAGGTCTTCAGGGCTACATCCCGTATCGGCACAGACCAGCTGTGTGTAGGTTCGAGCTGGTCGTCCATGAGAAGGGGTCCACAGGAGTACATCACTTATGAGATCATCCCTACTTCTCCAGCAGTGTCCCGCATGTCTCGTTCGTCTAATTTTGATAGTTATCGTGATGGGTAGTAGGTGGCCGTACAGCTGCTGTTTTTGTGAAGTGCTGCCTCTAGGACTTGCTCAGTATTGCTCGAAGCATTCTTGTGTAGTTGCCGTCGAGCCTTTTCTCCATTCGTTTAGTTAGCGTCGATGTAGTGCATCCATATAGCAGTATCGACCGCTGCTTGGAAGAAATTGCATTTCATTTTATAGGTCAAGTCTGACTTCCATATGACTGATTGTCTATCGATAGCTATCCATGCCTTTGTTAGTCGCGTGTTGATGTCTGTCTTGGTTGATGAGACACTGCTTCTTTGGTAGGTAAACTTGTCAACTAGTTTCAGTGTGATGTCACTTGTTTGATTAAAGCACATATATTCCGTCTTGTGTGTATTGACATGGCGGCCAATGCCTACAGCGGCTCGTTCCAGACTATGTAGCCGGATTTCGGCTTGGTGGTTGCATTTTCCAGAAGTGCTATGTCATTGGCGTTGTCGGCGTCGGTAATTGTTTTTGAGGGGTGCCTTCTGCTTCTTTTCTTTTGCTAGCTTGAAACCGTTTTCTTTAATTTTATCGATAGATGTTCTAAGCACGTAGTCTAGACAGTTGATAAAGAGGTATGAGGCTAAAGTGTCTCCTTGCAGTACACCAGCTAATATGTCGAATTAGTCTGTGTCTCCATCCGGAGAACGGACTTTGGTGTTTCTATAGAGCATCATCATGGACAATATAGTTTACAGTTTGTAAATTTTCTCAGATGTGACAAGTTTTTGATTTCAAGATGGTTTGTCTATTGAAGATTAATTTACGCTCTCTTGATGTCTCTGTTCAGGAATTTAGTGATTAGAGATTTTTTTTTCGAAGTAAAGGAAGGTTTGTAATGTAGTCACCGGAGACTGATTTATTGGTGGTGGTTAATCTTCGGCTAAGGAGGTGAAAAGACGAAAGCTCAATTTGTTTAGTGTTCGGACCATTCATTGCTTTTTTCTCTTTCCATTCAATCTCAGAGATCAGAAAGAAATAGACAATGAATATGACTTGGTTATCTTCTTTTGTTTAGGAACAGCACCCTTCTCGTATCTGTGTTTGTCATCCTCCGTTCAAAGCGAAAGTTTCTTTCCTCGCGCCCATAAAAAGAGAAAAGAAATCGGATTACGAAATCCGTAATATACATATATATATATATATATATATACAGAGAGAGAGAGAGAGAGAGAGAGAGAGAGAGAAAGAAATTGTAGATTACGGTGAATCTGACAAGATGATAAAATCTAGCTGAAAAGTGGATATATCAAAACACTTACAACAGGTTTAGTGGTAATATTTCGTTCTTAATTCAGAAAAGAAACCCTTCGGTCTTTTTTGCCTGTATACAAGTTTTTCTATTTAAAATTATTTCAAGTATGAAAATATAATAATAATAATACGTTTTTGCATAAAAACTAAAAAGTTTTCTACTGGGCATGACAACGAAATAGAAACACGAATGTTGGCAATAATAAAAATTATCCACATCAAGTATATCCTTCCTTCCATTTATTCACTTTACATATATATATATATATATATATATATAAAGTGAATGTTTAAGCTAACTCACTGAAAGAGATGTTGAACTCTGTTACCTCATTTTTCTTTCGTCTGCTTTGTTTGATAATTCTATACAATTTGTTTAGAGTTTTTCTTTAATCTATAAACTTTCAGTTTTATAAGCATTTTAAGACATTTTTTGATTATCTTCTTTAGTAGAGAAACTAATAACGTAACCATGCTCATAAGGGGGTTGTCCTCGTGGTGTAAGGGTTAAAGCGATGGACTGCAGTATTATAGTAAGTGAGTTCGAAATCCAGTCGAGCTATTATGTTCACTTTCAGACATGTACCTTCGGGAAAGGTATGAACCCCTATCCTCCCAGCCATGTGGAGAAATTACCACTACTGTTCTTTTAGAAGGATTGCTTTGGCATTAAGTAACCTACCAAGGTTGATATACCATTAAACAAAAAAAAAAAAAGCAATTCTCGTGAAGGTGAGAGGGAGATATCATTGTCAATGAATCTAAGTAAACTGTGAAACTTTCAATTTTATTAAATTGGAAAGATAGAAATCGTCTGCGATTCGCAATGTAACTCATGGGATCTCAATCAGGATTGAATTCTACTGTCTATTGTGGGTAATTTCCAAATTTCACTCGGATGAGAATTCAGATGAAAGATTAATAGCCAATAGAATTGTACATAAAAAAATTCTCCCGAACCGTTAGGTTTAAAATTGCTGACTTATTATAAACATCCACGTAAATTCAGTCAAAACAGAAATCATGTGTTTTACTCAACCTAGTGCTATCTTGTAATTAAGTGGATGGTCTCTAAAATATGTAGACAAGTTAATATACTTCGGTAGAAATATCTCATCGACTGAAATCAATGTCATCATACGCGTAGGGAAGGAATGGACAGGTTATTGCTCATATGGAAATCTGATAAATTAAACGATAATTTTTCGGAGCTGTAGTTGTGTTAGTAAGTACAATATGGTTGCAGCACTTGGGATTTAACGAACCAAGTGGAGAAAAAGCTAGATGGGAGGTTCACATAATGGCTACGGGCTGCAATGATCAAATCCTTGAAGTAACAACCTACGAAACAACAAACCACACAAGAAAAACGACCAAGACGTATTGGGCACTTTTGGAAAGGCTAGAAAAAACACATGAACATGGTTGGTTGGTTGGTTGGTTGGTAGGTTTTGATGGCGTATCAGCCTTTGTAGGTTATTTAATGCCAAATCCATTTTTAAACAAATAATCTGTTCCTTTTCAAACGATACAGTTTAGCATGAGTACACAGTTTGTCAAAAACATAATATTTCAAGCTCTTCACTTTATTCAAACAGTTCTAATTCTGCGAATTCAGTTACGTATAAGAATAGATTTCGTTTACACACAGTTAAATGTCAAAACAGTTATATATTAAACAATAAGCTTAAGTAGAGTTACAATGTCAAAAACAGTTCCATTTCAAACAATTCAGTAAAGCATAAGTACGCTATTTAAATGATAGTACTCAGTTTGTCAAAAACATTTCTATTTCAAGGTATTCAGTTTAGTCAAACAGTTCTAATTCAACCAATTCAGTTTAGAATAAGTATACAGTTTAGTTTTATTTAACCCATAGATAGGACCCTTATCAGATGGTACCACTCTTGTCCAGATTGAACCTAGAAGCGATGGCAATGAAGGAGTACCCCACATTCCCCAAAGCTCCAGCATTACTGGAACCTCACCATCAGATTGTTTATTGTTATATCCTGGACACTCATGGTGTAGAAAAGCAGTCGATGTATTCTACAGCCCCAGACAACAAGGCAAGTCTTGAGCAATATTATTTATCCACTCCTATACGTGAATACATACGAGTTGTCAAGGGCAATGACCAGTAGGGACGGTTCGTGAGAGGGAGTCAAGAGAATCCTTACTGTCAGGACGCCTTGAGGATGATTATGATGATGATAGACTTCTTTGCTGCGGCATTTGACAGTACTGGAATATGAATTTTGCCGATATTTTCGTGAACTCTATGATGATGGAATAGATATCATGCGAAATAAATTTAAAGTGTCAATTGAGAAAGTTTTTGACGATTGTCATAATAAATTACTTGAGCTGATGATTGATTTTTAGTCAAGTTGTTCGATGAAAAACTAAGCACATAACTTCAGTTATCGATGTGTACGTGTTTCATGCAAAATGTGACAGAAATAGCTACATGTGCGTTTCTTTAATTTGTGTTAATATATCTTTGTGTCTTAGGCTTTTAATTTGTGTAAATGAAAACGACGCAACGAATCAGATTGGCAGTTGAAAAGGATCTGCTTTAGGACATTAAAATCAACCTACAGTGTATCCTAGAATTGAGGAAGAAATAGCAATCTTAGATTTCACATTACCAGTAATCATCATCATAGTCATAAAGCGAATTACTATAGCCTGATACTCTATCGATATGTTGGTTAATTAAAATATGCTTCAAGTTACCTTTCGTCTGTTAAGCTAATTAGTTATAAACATTAAAAAGATACTGTAATTTTTACTGAAGTTTGAAATTATATCCAATATTTCTGTTGTCAAGTCAGCTAGGTCTGTAAACCGACTACATCTCTACAGACAGTTAAGAACCTCCCCAACGAGTGTTCTGATATGACACTAAACAATCTAATGGTGAGGTTCCAGTGATGCTGGAGCTTTGGGGAATGCGGAGCGCCCCTTCAATGCCTTTCTTCCCAGGTTGACTCTGGTTCAGAGCGGTAGTATTTGTTAAGGTCCCATTTATGGGTCAAATAGAACTGGTGTCCTGAGTATGAAACTTAACTTTATATGATGCTGACTCCAGTCCAGGAGCTTTGGGGAACGTGGAGTACAAGTTCATTATCATTACTCCCAGGCTCATTCTGAACCGGACAGGTAGAACCTGTTAGGGTACCGCTTATGGGTCCACTAGAACTGGTGTCCTCGGTATGAAAGTTAACTTTATTCATATTTACCAACCCCTTCGCTCATTTTTAAGCGGAGTTTAACAGGTTTGAATTCAGAGTTTTCTGTTTCCTTGACTAGTTGCCTCACCAAGGCTGAAGAATCCAGTCTGCCCGACTATTTACCCATAGCTGGAGGGAGAATAATTGGATTCATACCTTTTCCAATAATATTAGTGCTATGTGAAATGCAATCAGTCTCGTCCAGGGTTTGAACTCGTGTCGTCGTATCCATTTCCTACGACAATAACCATTACACCACGGCTTATTTACCATCCCCTCCACTCGGGCAGGATATGAACCGACAACTTCTAGATGATTGTGTCCTTAGAAATTTAGGGAACCAAAGCCTATAACGATTACGCTATTTTTGTCCCTTGCAAAATCCCAGACGTTCACCTTTCCCACCCATTCATGTCTACCCTTTTATTCCTTTTGTACCAGTTTGCCACATTTGCTTATTATATGTTTAAGTGGGAATACTTACTTCAAACTTTATAATTGCGTATAAATTAACATTGGTCATTTGAAACCATTTAATTGCTTATAGAAAAGATTGATGTTGGTATTAGATTATCCAAAAAGAATTGACATTCTGTGAAACCAACCAATCTTCCCTAAGTATTTATCATTCTGACTTTATGCTACCTGAGTTGGTGAAAGATAGTTTTCATCTGCATAGTCGACACCAGCAGATCAGAGTTTTATATATTTTCTCCTGATGCTAATAACGCATGCTATGAATGAGGCATTTAATATCTATCTATCTATCTATCTATCTATCTATCTATCTATGTGTGTGTGAAGAGAATGTGATTTTGTATGTATGTAACACATCAGAATCGTTTTTGTATTTATTACTGTTCTATATCAAAATGAGGCCCGAGTAAGTATATTTTATCCAGACCTCATTTCCGTACAAAAGAATTCTTTATACAAAAAGAAAATATACGTCTTTTACGGAAACGATGACTGCATACTTAAGATATGTAATGATATCAAGAAAAAAATGGCTTAATTCCATGCGTCTTTTAGTAGAGAAAGTCCATTCACTGTGAACCTTTTGCACAATTCCCTACATACCGAGAAATCCGGTTAAAACCATTTTTATTCAAAATAAGAACTTGATTTAATTATTCCAGGTGATGATAATGAACGCATGAAAATCGATATCGAGGCAGGTTTTCTGTGGAGCAAACTCTTTTATATGAAAGCAGCAGACATTTTGACGGCCTGTCGAAGTTGGGAGAGAAGAAATGGGGAGGGGGAGAAAAAGTCTTTCACTGATGGATGTCCGAAGATTTGTGCTTTTTTTGTTTTCTTTATTGTTTTAAACTTATCATTTGACATGGAATAAGTCTTATATTTATTTTATCATTCTTATTGTTCCTTTCATCATTAATAAAAGAAACCAGAAAAGTGATATGGAGACAGGTAATCGTTTTTTTCTGGGAAGAAAATCCAATGATACAAAACTATCTATCTATCTATCTATCTATCTATCTATATATCTATATATCTATCTATCTTGTTCACGTGTTTTTGTCTCTATTTGTTTCAACATTTATGTAAGTCTTTTAGAGGATTTTTTTTTTAGATTGTAGTTCGTCTATTTCAAATTTTAAGCACTGTAAGATGAAAACGACGATCGTGGTACTTAATTTATAAATCTATCTATCTATCTATCTATCTATCTATCTATCTATCTATCTATCTAATAATAATAATAATAATAATAATAATAATAATAATAATAATAATAATAATAATAAAGAATTTCTAAGGAGAACTAGAAAGCTACTCGAGACAAAACTATCTAGCACGAACTTTATCAAAGGAATAAATACCTGGGTTGCATCCCTCCCTCTATGGACGTTTTAAACGACTAATAAACGACATCTCGCACGAGAAAACCTGGACGTGGCTAAAAAAAGAAACCTTAATTAAAGAAACAGAATCTCTCCGAATAGCAGCTCAAAATAACGTCATAAGAACCAATCATATTAAAGCGAGAATAGATAAGACGCAACAAAATAGCAAATGTAGGTTATGTGGTGATCGAGACGAAACCATTGATCACATAAGCTAATACAGCGAGTATAAGACTAGACACGACTGGGTGGGCAAAGTGATCCACTGGGAAATGCGCAAGAAATTTACATTTGATCATACGAATAATTGGTATATGCACAACCTTGCATCTGTCCTGAAGACTGACACACATAAACTCCTATGGAACTTTGATATGCAAACGGATCCCCTAATCTTGGCCAGATGACCAGACCTTATAATAATCAACAAAAAAAGAGAATTTGCAAAATTGTTGACTTAGCTGACCACAGAATAAAACTGAAAGAATGTGAAAAAAGTATAAGTAGCGCGACCTTGCTAGGGAATTAAAAAAAAACTATGGGACATGAAGATGACTATTGTACCAATCGTGATTGGTGCATTTGGTACAGTAACGAAAGGATCTTTAAAGGGACTGGAGGATTTGGAAGTTGGAGAACGAGTGGAGACCATCCAAACTACAGCATTACTGAGAATGGACAGAATACTGAGAAAAGTCCTGGAGACTTGAGGACACTTGCTGTCACTCTGTCTCCAGTGAAATATCATCAGCTAAAACTGATGTGAAAAACTCTCAATGAGTAGATGACAATAATAATAATAATAATACATGACTGGGTGGTCAAGGTGATCCACTGGGAAAAGTGCTAATTTAAATTTGATAATGCCAACAAATGGTATATGCACAACCCAGCACCTGGTCTAGAAAATGACACTCACAAACTCCGGTGAAATTTTTGAGATATAAACGGATCACCTAATCTCGCCCCGAAGACCAGATCTTATAATCCAAAAAAAAAAAAAAAAATCAGCAAAATTGTCGACTTTGCTGTCCCGGCAGACCACAGAATAAAACCGAAAGAATGTGAAAAGAGAGGTAAGTACCTTGACCTCGCTAGAGAATTGAAAAAACTATGGAACATGAAGGTGACAATAATATTAATTCTGATTGGTGCATTTGGCATGGTAACTAAATGATATTAAAAGGCCTGGAAGATTTAGAAATTGGCGGCTGAGTGGAGACCATCCAAACAACAGCATTATTGAAAACAGCTGAGAAGAGTCCTGGAGACTTGAGGAGACTTGCTGTCACTCAAACTCCAGTGAAAGACCATCAGCTTACGCTGATGTGAACAACTCTAATAATAATAATAATAATAATAATAATAATAATAATGACTTGCAAAATAGTCGACTTTGCTGTCCTGGCTGACCCACAGAATAAAACTGAAAGAATCTGAAAAGAAGGATAAGTACCTCGACCTTGCTAGGGAATTGAAAAAACTGTGGAACATGCAGGTGACAATTATACCAATTGTAATTGGTGCGTTTAGAACAGAAACTAAAGGATTACTAAAGGGACTGGAGAACTTGTAAGTTGGCGGATGAGTGGAGACCATCCAAACGACAGCATTATTGGGAACGGCCAGAATACTGAGAAGAGTCCTGGAGACTTGAGGAGACTTGCTGTCACTCAGACTCCAGTGAAAAACCATCGGCTAACGCTTATGTGAAAAGCTCTAGTGAGTGAATAATAATAATAATAATAATAATAATAATGCATTCTCCGTGGCGTTATTACTATCGTACGGGACTGCAGCCTTGAAGTAAATGAGTTCGAACTCAAGTCGTACTATTGCATTCACTTTTGAACTAATATCTTTGGACAATATATGAAACCCCTTTACCCCACCCATTGTTTATAGAACAGTAAGGGTCCTATTTAGTCACTCTTCTGTTACATTGTTAGAACGGTTTTGCTTTTAAATAATCCGCGAAGGATTATAGAAAGATGAAACTAAAACCTGATAATATAGTTTTTATATTTATGAACAAGTAGTGTTCAGTATCAGTAATAGAATATGTATATTTACTTTCGAATAGAATATACAGTCTTGGTCCAATGATAACATAGGTAAGAGACCAAGTGCCGTCGACTCTATGACTATACAATACTAAATTTGTTTTTATCGTTAGATAGATAGATAGATAGATAGATAGATATGAACCAATTAGATGTTGCTTATACATTTGTAATTGTTTTAAATTGGAAAGAGAGAAGTTTACTAGAATAACAAAATAATAATGATATGAATATCGGTTGAAAGATATCTCTCTCGGTCGGGCTTAGAATACGCTCACTGTATCTCATACAGAAGATTGACACCCACCCAAAATAGGGGTATTCTTTATATGATATTATACTGTGTCTGTTGGTGAGGTTCCAATTCTAGAGATCTGAGAATCTGGAGTACTTCTCCATTGTCAAAGTTCCAGGTGTGATAGCCGTTAAGGTCCAATCTGTGGTTCAAATAAATCTGTTATAGAATTATTCGGATTTGACAGGACTGTGAACAAAAATCTTTTAAAAAACAACTAGTCAGTAAATATGAACGAACAATGAACGCGATTCCCTAACCTTTATGAGGAAAATAATGCTTGATGGGTTGACATTTCGCTAGAATCAATCAATCATTCAATCTATCTATGTAGAGAAGTAGATTTCTAATGGTAAACCAACCAGGATTACATGGTTCAGGCCTTATTAGCCGTCTCCTTTTAATGGTTAGGAAGCTAAGTCTAGTTACACGAGAAAGTTTGAGTCTCACTGGGTGCACCATTCATTTGGCCTTGAGACACATATAAGAAAAAAGCTTATTACATGACTTAATGGTGGTTCGTTGACGATTCTAAAAACACTACTGTTTTAGATAGTCTGAAATCACCAATTTCTTCTGAAGATATAGTAATGATTACTATTTTAAAAATACTTATATATATATATATATATATATATATATATATATATATATATATATATATATATATATATTTGTACTTAGAATTACCCATGTTCGGGTCGCATTACTTTTCATGGAGAGCCGGTCAAGTTATGCGATATTTAAAATCTTGATGATTTTACGTGACTAATATGAATTACGTTAAAAACTTCCCCTTGATCCAATAGGTGTACATACCTAATTTATTACTTATTCATCCAACCGTCTGACCGTGTACGTAGAAGACAGACTTTTCTTATATACATGTACACTCATACACACCCGCGCACACACACACACATATATATATATATATATATATATATATGTGTGTGTGTGTGTACGTGAATGCGTGCGTGTGTGTGCTTCGATAGAGAGAGGGAAAGAGAGATATAGAGAGAAACAAAGGTTTCGACTTCGTCTCCAATTCCTCTTACTTTTTCAAATTCTTTATTTGTTGTTTTTTTTTTTTCTTACTGGAAGCCGCTCTTGTATTCTGCTGATTTGAATCGAGTCTAATTACTTGTAGATTCTCGGAAACATCTTTCCCAACCAATGCAGAGGGCTTAAATAAAAATAATACAAATTTGCCAAACAAAATGTGGAAACGAACAAGATAATTATAATTTTAAAGCACCTGCTCTTTTTAATGGAGGAGAAAAACACTTTTGAATATAAATAAATACAAAACAAAGAAACCCAAAAACCTTAACGAACGGGAAGAAAAGAAATAAACAGCTTTGCTTATTCGTTGGATTTAAGCACTTAAAAAGCATTTTTTCTTAATTTATAAGTTTCGTTTTTTTTTTTTTTGTATTTCTTCCGGCAATTTTTACTTTTCTAAATTCCGAATCCAAAGTAAAAAGTTTAAATCTTTTCGAAAACGAAAAAGGAAAATAATTAGAAGAGAAATACAAATTTTAAAGTAAAAACAAAACAAAACAAAACTAAAAAAAAAAAAAAAAAAAAAAAAAATTTAACAAAACAACATAAAACAAAAACAACAAAAACAAACAAACAAACAAACCAAATAAAACTGCCTGTGCAGTATAACATTACTATTTCAGTATAGAAAAGGGTGACGTCACCATTACCAAATAAGAAAACGGGTCATTTCTCATTAAAAAAAAAAAAGAAATTGTGACGTCATTAATTCAGAGAAGAAAACGGGAGGTCTCTATATTTCGATAAAATGCTTGACGTCATTATTTTACAATATACATTGGTTAATTTGTTCAACGGCTTATCACCTAATGGTTCGGACTCAGTCCAACAAAGGGAGACTTGAGGCTGTAAGGCCCCCATTTTCGGCTGGGCCACCTTCGGTCGAGCTTCGGTTCGTGCCCGACCTTCCCCTACCCTAAACTCCAACTATAAACGACCTTCGGATCATTGACCTTGTGTCAAGTCCTGTCTGGTAAGAGGCAGAGACAAATATCGGCTTATCACCTACTCATGGGTTAGCTAATGCCAAAATATGAAAGTAATTATCACAGCAAATATTTGATTTATTTAAAGATATGTTTCATTGCACTTTCTTTTAAAATTTCACTCTTTGTCTATGTTTATTTGTTTGCATACAGTTTTATAATATCAAGTATTCGTATTTAATACTTAATGTGTACACTGTTGAATCGTTTAAAAGTAACTCTTCCTAATCAGTAATCTTACCCAGTTGGCTAGGGCTGTAGAATACACCGACTGCAACTCTGCAGAGGGGTGTGACTCAACCAACGAGTGGCCCAATCGGTTTGAGCTGTAGAATACACCGACTGCACATCTACAGAGGGGTAAGACCCCCCCAACGAGTATCCTGATATGACACTTAGCAATCCGATGGTGAGGTTCCAGTAAGGCTGGAGTTTTAAGGGATACGGAGTACCCTTTCATTGTTATTGCTCCCGGGTCCACTATGGCATAGAGTGGTAGCGCCTGACAGGGTTCTATCTGTGGGTCAAATAGAACTAAACTGCGTACTTACGCGAAACTGAATAACTTGAAATAGACCTGTTTTTGTCACTTAAACTGTATTTACGGTAAACAATTGTTTGAAATGGAATTTTTTTGTGTGTAAACGAAATATATACTTATACTAAACTGAATTGTTTCAATTAGAACTGTTTGACTAAACTGAATAGCTTGAAATAGAAATGTTTTTGATAAACTACGTTCTCAAGCTAAACTGAATTGTTTGAAATAGAACAGATTATTTATATAAAAATGAATTTTGCATTAAATAACCTACAAAGGTTGATATGATATAAAACCCAAACACCCAACCAAACCTGTAATGATTTTTTTCACACAATTATATTGCTTCTCACAAAGCACCAACTATACGGCCACCTGCCTTCCATCACGAAAACTATCCAAGGTAGATGAACTAGACACGCAGGACACTGCTGGAGAAACAGAGACGAACTCATAAGTGATGTACTCCTATCGACTCCCACATATGGCCGAGCAAAAGCAGGACGACCAGCTAGTACATACAACAACAGCTATGTGAGGATACGGATGTAGCCCTGAAGACCTGCCAGAGGCAATAAACGATAGGGAAAAGTGGTGAGAGAGGGTCAGGGGTATCCGTGCTAGCGGCACGACATGATGATGATGATGATGATGATGATGATGATGATTCCTATCTAAGTTCAATAATTTGCAAGAAATTATATGATTGGTTGATTGCTGTTTAATAACATATCAAACCTTGTTGGTTATTTGATACTATATTTTATGATAGAGATCAGCACTTCTCTATTTCGAAATAAGAAAAACTATCTGGTTGATTGATCAACTAATCGATATTAACGGCATGTCAACTCATCTAGGTTCATTTAATGTCAAGTGGTTAGGGAATCGTTTTCATTGTACGTCCATGTTTACATTTTTGTGTGACTGTTTCTAAAGAGCTTCTATGCGCATGCTCCAGTCAAATGCAAATACATTTTAAACAGATCTATTTGAGCTATAGATCAGATTCTAACAGGTACTATCATTCCGTACCCGAGTGGATCTGGGAGTAATGACAGTAAAAGAGTACTCCAAACTCCCCTGATCTCCAGACCAGAAAACTCGTCATCTGATGCAGTTTAATATCATATCAAGGGAAAAAAAAAAAAAAGAAAACGTGCTTTCAACATTTCAAGTAAATCAACCATTGTCACCCAATGTAGAATAAAGTGTGACGTCACTATTTCAAAATAAAGAACAATGTCAATACGTTATATTTATTTGAACTTTTGCCATTGTGATATAAAAGAAACAGATTGGAAAACCGCTGGAATCTAAAGTATGCAACTGTTTTGGTTTTAAAGATTGTCGTTTTATTGTCATTTTCACACGATCTTTTACTTTTTATACAGCTCCCCAACTCTGCCAGATTAGTTCAAGGAGTGCTGACCTTAGAAATCAGTCCCAAGGGGTTGAATATTCGTTTCAAAGAGTTTCCTCGCCATTCATTCAAATCATTGTTGATTTTTTGACTAGAAATAATGTCGTAATTGTTTCGAAAAAGAAAGTTGTAATAAATCCCTTTTTCAAAACTATTACGTCATTATTTTATCATAAATCTGCCTTTTGTGATGTCATGTACCCGTCGCTTAAACCCATGTTACTCTTTTTCATGATTCACTTAAAAGCACACGACCATATAGTGGTGGGTAGCGATGAAATCGAAAAGTTAAAGAGTTCGTCTACTCAGGTCGGTTGGTGAATATGTCCCAAAACGTAAGATCATGTTGGAACATATTTGCTACGATGAAAGTTGTGCTCAAGGCAACTGAACAAGATCAATTACAATGGCACTGTTTTCCCTGAGGTGACATACGTAAGCTTCAACGTAGGCTACCATGAAGAAAGAAGAACAGAGACTGGTTACAACAAAAAGAGCTGCTGGGAGTAAGCACATTCAAAAGGAAGAGGGGTGTGACTCACCCAACGAGTGACCCAATTGGTTTGAGCTGTAGAATACACCAACTGCAAATCTACCGAGGGGTAAGACACCCCCCATACGAGTATCCTGATATGACACTAAACAATCTGATGGAAAGGTTCCAGTAATCCTGCAAATTTAGAGAATGCAGAGTACCTCTTCTTCACCATAGCTCCCTTATCTACTCTGGCCCGGGGTGGAAGCACCTGATAGGACTCTATCTATGGGTTAAATAGAACTAAATTGTGTACTTATGGTAAACTGAATTACTTGAACTAGAACTGTTTTGATATTTAAACTGTATACTAATGTTAAACTGAATTTCTTGAAATACATCTGTTTTGACATGTAAACAGCGTACTTATGCTAAACTGAACTACTTGAGATAGAACTGTTTTCAGCATTTAAACAGTACTTGCGCTAAATTGAATTGTTCAAAATAGAACTGTTTCGACATTCAATTATGTGTAAACAAAAACTATTCTTATACTAAACAGAATTGTTTTAATTAGAGCTGTTTTACTAATCTGAATTGCTTGAAATAGAAATATTTTTGACAATTAAACTGTGTACTTATACTAAACTAAATTGTTGGAAATAGAACTGCTCATTGTGAAAAATGGATTTGGAATTAAGTAACCAACAAAAGTTGATATGCCATAAAACCCAAACAAACAATCTGCCTGAAACTAATTAACTGTGCAAATATAAATATTAGTGTTAGATAGCAAAATTTGAAACAATTTAACTGTGTGTAAACAATATATAGCAATAATTAAAACCATTTAACTAGGGTTTCTTTGTTTAAGGGCATATCAACCTTTGTAGGTTATTTAATGCCAAAGCTATTCCCTTTGAAGAACAGTAGTGGTACTATTTAACCCATAGCTGGGAGGATAAGGGGGTTCATACCTTTCCAAAGGATATTTGCCCGAAAGTGAACTCGCTTACTACGATTTCGCAATCCATCGCTTTAACCATTACACCACGAGGACACCCCCTATTCAATTGAGTATAAATGATAAATAGCAATACTTTTCATAGTGAATCAACAAATGAGCTCTGGCTTTTTAATAGATATTACCTACAAACTATTTCCTTAAAAGTGTATAATATATTCCGATTTATAATCTATCTATGAACAGGATTTGGCTTTAAACAAGCATCAAGTGTTGATATTCCATTAAACTAAATAAACTAAGCTAATAAAAATTTGTACCGAGTTAAATGTATCTGGTTTCGGTTGCTTTGTTTAATGGCATATCAACTCTTTTTAGGTTATTTAATGCCAAAGCCATTCTCCTAGAAGAACAGTAGTGATACTATTTTACCCATAGCTGGGAGGATAAGGGGGTTCATACCTTTCCCAAGGGTATTTGCCCGAAAGTGAACGTAATAGCGCGACTGGAGTACGAACTCGCAGTCCATCGCTTTAACCATTTCACCACGAGGACACCCCGCTTAAATGTGTCTATCTCCACCACATAATTTTCACACCGCTATATAATTTTAAGTAATCTTATCCAATATTAATATTTCATTCGCTATTATATTGTATCAAAAACTATTCCTTTATCGCAATAATTATCAGTTTGCAGACGGTTTTATTCTACAAAGCATTCCTATCTAATAAAAAATGTTCACTTATTTACATAGTCTCAAGCATTCTTATCAAATACAAATAGTTTTCAAAAATATATATTTGATCTATAGATAGGAACATAACAGTTACTATTTCTGGTGGACAGATTGAGCTTGGGAGAAATGATAACTTAGGTGTTTCAACACTTTCCTAGGCTTCCCACACTACCTAATGTAACTTACTCCTCAGAGCACCAAAAGGAGCACCTGATTACCAAATGCAATTTAGTTCTCAATTCAAAAGAACCCTTTTTGAGTAGGTTCTTATAAAGATCTTATAAGGAAATGACATAACTGAAGAACTACAATAGACTGTTTGTTGCTTTAAGACACACACAGCTGACGAACCATAATGCACTGTGATATGCTTTCAAACAGACATAGCGGACGAATTAGAGTGGGCTGTGATGTGTTTTCAAACACCAAGCGAAGCAATGCAGAACGTGTTAGCACATCCACAATCCCTATACTACTTTCCACTTCTTTTTCTTATCTCTGTGTGAATTGCATCGGTCGTGTAATATACGTGTCACAAATTAACACGTACCGGAATATTGCAAAACGTTTGACTTACTTTTGTATTTAAATATAAAAATTGGATCTATGAAAAAGAAAAGTTGGATTTCAAATTTAGATTTGCATCTAAACTTCTAAAATAAATGCATTTGGAAAATATAATGTTATCAAAATATTTGGCAATTAATTCACACAAGACTCCTGCTGCTGCTGCTGTACGTTAAGTTGGAGAACAATTAAGATTAATTTTCGGCAGAATAGTTTTCAGTTGTGAGAGTAAAATTGATTTTCAGTCATTTTGTGAATATCATATCAGATTAGTTTAATTTCAAGTTCATGTGAAAAGACGTTAGTTCTAAGTTGATGTGGAATAACTTTAGTTTCATGATCACGTGATATTAGTATAGTTTTAAGAGTATGGGGCATAAATTAAGTTTGAAGATCATGCGGCATAAGTTTACTTTCAACGTAATCTTGGATAAGTTTAGTTTTTAAGCTTTGTTGAATAAAATTAATTGAGCATAATAAAGTTGGATGAGTTTTCTTTTAAAATCATATAAGATAAGTGTCTATTATAATGGCCGAGGGATTTCGTTTAATATATCTTGCCTTTCGGTTTAGTTAGGCTGAGAACCTTTCGCTTAGCGCATGGGCTAGTTAGGTGCAACATGAGCGCAGGTGTTCACGCGTGCGTGGGGAGGATGCGTCATTCACAGATGTCAAAATAAAACCCTAGATAAGAAATGGGACCAGGAGGTGTGAATGACGTCATGCACCAGAAGCGTGGGCTGAGGATTCTTGGGATTGGAGAAAAGTCAGTGAGTTGAGTTTTAGCATCCGAGGAAGACGGTTGACTTTCGGGGCTCGTCGAGGCCTTGCGGCGGGTGCCGCACGTGGTGGTGGTGGTGGGGGGGGGGGGCAGATGGAAAAGTCAGCATAGAAAGATTGTGTATCTCTCTCCTTATGTCGAAAAACCTTTTAACTCAAAGTTATGGACATTATGAACGTTTTGCGTACCGGTATGAATATGTCTATTTCACCAATTCATATCTGGCTATGTAACAAGTGTAGCTTTAAGATGATGTTGCAGAACTTTATTTTCAAGGTTATAATGAATGGGTTTATTTTTAAAATCCTGTGTCATTATTTTAGCCTCAAGACAATCTACTAAAAGTTTAATTTTAAGATTATGTGGTAGTGTTTTCTTTTGAAGCTCCTTTGACATAAAATTAGTTTGAAGCTTCCGTAGCATAAAATTAGTTTCAAGGGAATGTACTATAAATCTAAAGCTCATGTG
Organism: Sepioteuthis lessoniana; assembly: GCA_963585895.1. NCBI lineage: Eukaryota > Metazoa > Mollusca > Cephalopoda > Myopsida > Loliginidae > Sepioteuthis > Sepioteuthis lessoniana. The sequence continues at coordinate 62,766,356 of OY757930.1, read as the reverse complement.
TCATAAGCTTATACACAAGATCATTTGGCATGATCTAGGGGTGAGATCTTGTAACATAAGTTTAGTTTCAAGCTCATGGGACAAAAATTTGAGTTCAAGATCATGTGACAGTTCTGAGATTATGAGGCATGATTGTTGCTTAATGATTACATGGTACTATTTACCAACTCCTCCGCTCGGGCAGGATATGACACAAGGTCAATTTTTAAGCGGAGTTTAAAAGGTTTAAATTCAGAGTTTTCCTTCTCCTAGACTAGTTGCCTCAACAACGCTGAAGAACCTAGTCCGTCATACTATTTACCCATAGCTGGAGGGAGAATAAGGGGGTTCATACCTTTCCCAAGGGTATTTGCCCGAAAGTGAACGTAATAGCGCGACTGGAGTACGAACTCGCGTACTACGATTCCGCAGTTCATCGCTTTAACCATTACACCACGAGGACACCCCCAATGATTACATGGTATTAGTGTAGTTACAGCAGCATGCGGAGCTCTGTTGCATTGGCTTATAAAATACTGCGACTGCATCTCTGTGGGCGGATAAGATCCCTATACCATCGACTGTCCTGAATATGAAAGTTCTGGAGCGTTGGTAATATTTAATACACGTTCATTGGCATTACTTCTATGTCCCCATTGACCCAGAGAGGTATACTGTTTAAGGTCCGTCTACGGGTCAAGTAAAAATATTTAATCATTTTCTAAATTGGAAAGCATTAAACTGTGGCAAATGTAACTATTAATGAGAGATTCCGGTACTTGAAAAAATTTAAATGAGTGCAAATAAATCTACTACCGGTGAATAGCAATACTTGAAACAATTTAACTATGTGCAAGCAAATGAGTCCATACTCGTGTAAAAATTGTTACCAACAATTCATTTGTTAACAAATAATATATATTTATTATATATATATACAGAAGTATTGGCATTAAATAACTTATAACCATATTTACCAACCCCTCCGCTCGGGCAAGGTCAATTTTTAAGCGGAGTTTAACAGGTTTGAATTCAGAGTTTTCCTTCTCCTAGACTACTTACCTCACCAAGGCTGAAGAGCCTAGTCTGCCCTACTATTTACTCATAGCTGGAGGGAGAATGATTGGATTCATACCTTTCCCAAGGGTATTAGTGCTATGTGAAATGCAATCATTCTCGTCCAGGATTTGAACTCGTATTAATTAACTTATAACGAGTGATATGCCATAAAAGACAACCAACCATCTAACCAGCATTTTGGATACATTTAGTTACAAGATCACGTGGGATGAATTTACCAAAAGACAAACGAAAGATTCAGTAGGATAAGAATTCTTTATATACGTGTGATAGAAAATAATATCACTTTACTACACATTGATAGTAACATTTTGTTCTGTGTTTTTTTCTTGGAAAAACTTTTTTAAAAGAATTATATATATATATATATATATATATATATATATATATGCTAATTCTCAATTCAAAATCTACTTGAAAAGTATATGTAGATTTGAGTGATATGCGCTTATACTTATAAGCTTTAAACATTAAAAAATATTTTAGATAAAAAATAGACAAATATTTTTGGCCATGAGTATAAATATGCGGCTGATAAGACTGTTTGTTTTTGTTACAACGAGGAAATTTTCTTGTCAAAATTTTGAAAAATGTTATCGATGATCTAGGAAGAATGAAATTCATTTCACAATATTTATTTCCAGGATCTTGCTGATGACATAAACTACACTAAAATGATAAAAATGAAAAAGAGAACTGGAAAGAAAAACGTGATTTTTCTGATAATTTACAAGACAACAACAGATGTAATTCGTTCTGTAAGATTCGGAATTATCGAATATTTCATCTTTCTTAGAACACCAGTCTTAATATTAAGAACAGAGGAAATGGAATCGTCAAGGGGAGGGGGAAATTCAGCCTGAGATAGTTTGAGGTCAAGTACATACAAGTCATAGTCTATCTCTCCTTTTCGACACATACGAGTACATACAAGGCAAAGTTTTTCTTTGCACTTGTATTCTCTTATATACACAGCGACGTCTTGTTCTTCTTTACCGCAAATTCCATACAGGACATGGTATATCTATTCTTTCTGATCATTTATAAATCATAGTCTATCTCTTCTTTGAGGCACTTACAAGGCATATATTACCATTTTTTGTGGACACTTCGAGTGCGATACTATGATTTGGTCCGACACCAAAAGCGGTACTATCACTTGGTCCAGCAACAAATGTAACACTATGATCTGGTTACCGAAAACAACGGTTACCGAAAAGAACGCCGATACCAGCGCCAAATGTAAAACCGTTGTGCACGACATTTGTGGTGCCAAATATAATAATGATAATTGGTTTTATTCACGTAACGGCACCAAATACTTTTCCAGGTTGTTTGTTTATCAATACCCTCTCTGCCCACGTTGCGTTTGAAAGATCCACAGATTAGGAATGACACAATCTATCTGGAACTTCTTCTGACGGTCGGGGTAAAGTTGCCTGAATGTTGGCAACTCAGACATTTATTGGAACGTATTGGTGTGACAGTAATATGTCCAATTTTTTAAGAAAATTGTCGCTTCATTATTCAGATATAAAGTTCGATGGTCAGACCGCATACAGTAGCACGAGAGAGAGAGAGAGAGAGAGAGAGAGAATCGGTAAGGGTCTATGAGCAGAGAAACAAAGAGACACACCATTGAACTGAACTCTGAACGCCAACTTCCTACTGTCAACTATACCCTTTTCCAAAATTCGCTAAATTTTTATATATATATAAATTCAGGATATTGCATCATCTCACAGATGTCCCCAGTTTCACTGTTTTTCCATTTATTCAATCAAACATGAGACAGGACATGAATCTATTTTGTTTACATTTGGTCTTCTTGTGTTGAAATGACAGTTACCATATCCTGGTCGCGGTGCACTCGCTTGAACTTTCCAATTTGACTTACTTTTACGTTCAAAGGTTTTAGTTAACTTAACAGCTAACTGAAAATCTCGTAGGCCGATCAAACCAGATAATAGAATAATTAATACAATCAACCATCGCGGTAACTAGGTTATACAGGGTAAAATATGTGTCTTTTTTTTTCTCTCACGTGCATACAAAACAAAAGTTTGTATTTAATATTGTCACTTGGCATAATGTTTCTTTTTCCAGTCACTTAAAATGCATAATCTATTTCTTTTTTTTTCAATCACTAATATATATATATATATATATATATATATATATATATATATATATATATATATATATCTTTGTGATCACTTATAAATCATACTCTTCTTTCTATATACTCACATACAAGGCATATTCTATCTCTTCCTTAAGGTAACTTGCTAGGTGTAGTCTATCTCTTTTCTGCGATCACATACATACAAAGTCAATTTTTTCTTTGCCAAGGCTTACACATAGGGGAAAGTCTGTTTTATGTTTGGTAATTTATGTACAGGACGTAGTTTATCTATTATATTTGGTCATTTACAATGCAAAGTCTATGTATTCTTTGTGATCACTTACAATGCATAGTATATTTGTTCTCCGTGGTCACTTATACAGAGGGTATTGTTTAACTCTTTTTAGCAGTCACACACTCACAGGACTCTTCTTTGAGTGCCCTCACAAGGCGCAGTTCGTTTTTTCTTTGTGGTCACTTAGAAAGCATTGTGCATCTTTTATGTGTTGTCACTAACATAAAAGGCATATTTGTATCCATTATATGCATTCTTATTTGTATTCATTACAGTCAGGGTATATTGTGTCTCCCCTTCTGTCGTCACTTACATACGGGGTATAGTCTTCTTGCTTGCACACACTTACATGGCCAAGCCAGTCCCTTCTTTGAGGTCACTTACATACAGGCCAGCGAATATCTCTTCTTTGTGATCACTTATAAGGCAAAGTCTATCTCTTCCTTCTGTTCTTTTTTAAGGCATAATCTATATCTTATATATGATCACTTTTATTCAAGGCATAATCTTTCTCTTTTTTCTGTTCTCTTAGAAGGCATAATCTATATATTATATACGGTCATTTATATTCAAAGCATAGCCTATCTTTTCTTACTCCTTTCTTAGAAGGCATAATCTATATCTTATATATGGTCATTTATATCCAAAGCATAATCAATCTTTTCTTTCTGTTTTCTTTGAAGGCAAAATCTACATCTTATATATGGTCACTTTTATTCAAGGCATAATCTTTTTTTTTTTTTCTGTTTTCTTAGAAGGCATAATCTATATCTTATATATGGTCACTTTTATTCAAGGCATAGTCTTTCTCTTTTTTCTTTTCTCTTAGAAGGCATAATCTATATCTTATATATGGTCACTTTTATTCAAGGCATAATCTTTCTTTTTTTTTTCTGTTTTCTTAGAAGGCATAATCTATATCTTATATATGGTCACTTTTATTCAAGGCATAATCTTTCTTTTTTTTTCTGTTTTCTTAGAAGGCATAATCTATATCTTATATATGGTCACTTTTATTCAAGGCATAATCTTTCTTTTTTTTTCTGTTTTCTTAGAAGGCATAATCTATATCTTATATATGGTCACTTTTATTCAAGGCATAATCTTTCTTTTTTTTTCTGTTTTCTTAGAAGGCATAATCTATATCTTATATATGGTCACTTTTATTCAAGGCATAATCTTTCTTTTTTTTTCTGTTTTCTTAGAAGGCATAATCTATATCTTATATATTGTCATTTGTATCTAAAGCATAGTATATCTTTTCTTTCTGTTTTCTTAGAAGGCAAAATCTACATCTTATATATGGTCACTTTTATTCAAGGCATAGTCTTTCTCTTTTTTCTTTTCTCTTAGAAGGCATAATCTATATCTTATTTATAATAACTTATATTCAAGACATAGTCTATCTCTTCAATATGGTTGCTTAGTAGACATAGTCTATATTTTTTTTTAGGTACTTGCATACAAGGTATGGTCTACCTCTTCTGTTTATTCATTCATCGGGTCATATTCTGTCTCTTCTCCGTTCGAACTTAGCTATGGGGGTATAATCTATTTGTTTACAGTCATTTACAAGGCATATCTTATCTTTGCTTTTAGTTCTTTTGCATACAGGATATAGATAATCTTTTACTTTAGGTCACATAGAGAGTAAAATCTATTTATTCTTTTTAATCACATACATACACCGTATAGTCTCTCTATTCTTTCTAGTCAAAAATATACAGGGGATTGTCTATCTATTATTTGCAATTAAATACTTATGGGTTATAGTCATTCTATTTTTTATGGTCACTTACATAAAGGGTATATTCTATCTCTTCTTTTTGTTACAGAAATGCAGGGTATAGCCAATCTGTTATTTGTAGTCAAATACACACAGGCTATAGTGTATCTAATCTTTTTGGTCTCTTACATAGAGGGAATAGTCTATATCTTCTTTGAAGTCACTTACGTACGGAATATGATATGCTATATATTCGTTCTGGTAATCTACATATAGTTTATAGTCTGTCTCGTCTTTATAGCCCCATACTTATAGTACAGAGTTTATGTATTCTATATGTTCACTTACATATAGGATAACATTGGCATAATGGTTAGAGTGTTCGCCAATGGTGCAGGAGACGCGGGTTCAATCCCAGGTCGAGTCAAAAAATAGTATTGATGCTACCTGGATCGAGGGTAAGTGGAGCAATCCTAGGAAAATGAGTAGCACCCTTTCCGACATCTTGGTGTAGTAGCTATTGAAAAAGGAGACCAGGGTGTCATCCTCGACAATGGTTGCCAACTTTACTTTTTCATATAGGATGTAGCCTGTCTATTTTTTGGGGTTACTTACATACAGAGCATAGTCCCTTCTTTCCCCATCTCGAGGGGTATTTTTTCATTTTTTGATTTGTTGGTAACCAGTCTCGAAAGATAACTCTGAATTTAAACTGAGAAGATTCTGATGAAATGCTTTTGTAAAAGACAAGAAAATATTCAGCCATAATGCTATGAGTTAATGGCAAAAGTGTAAAAAAACAAAAAAACAAAACAAAAAAAAAAAAACAGCCAAAAATTAAAAACATATCAAAACAAACAAGCAAACAATCGTTTTATCATTAAGGGTTTTCGGACTATTGTCTTCATCTTTATTGTTATTTCCACAACGTTTTAGCCGATATATGCTCAGGCCTTCTTCTGGTGTTTGTTGAACTCGGGAAACTATACAGAACTTTGAACTACGTCATTTATTGAATCCAGCTGGACACATAGCATAATGGTTATAGGCGTTGGTTCCCAAGGCTTCTATGGAGAAAATTATCTGGAGGTTGCAGGTTCAATCCTTATTGCAGCCGAGTAACGATACAGGAATACTTAACACTTGTACCCTGTTATGGCTAACGGAATCAGAACAGGTGACCCCCGTGGATTCAATTAGTAACGTAGTTCGAAGTTGCGTGTAGGTTCCCGGGTTCGCCAAACACCTGAAGAAGGCCAAAGGACATATCAGCTGAAACGTGGAAATAACAAGAAGGATGAAGACAATAGTCCGAAAACCCTTAATGATGAAAACCATCCCAGAAATTCAGACAACTAAATAAACAATCCTTCCTAAGAAAAAAAATCAACTTCATCCAATGAAAAACTGACATACAATAATCTTTGTCCATTAAGATATGGATAATTAAAATATAATTGTTTAAGATGCTAAAAACCACATCATTATCCTCAAGCTAAGAGTTCCCTGATTCTCTTTTGCTGTCTCAATCGTATATCATGCCAGGCAAGTTCTCTTGATTGTGTTTTATACTGCAGCTGTATCTAGATGAACAACGGGGAAGACGTGTATACAAAAATATAATCATATATTTTCTATTCTGTGACGTTGACACTTGTTTGGAGCAGAAGTGCAATCAGAGAGATTGAGAGAGAGAGAGAGAGAGAGAGAGAGAGAGAGAGAGAGAGAGAGTTGACACATACGAAGGACCTGTCGAGAGTTTGAACGGCAGCGGGAACTGCTCCAGCCAGAAAATTCTAGAAATTATATAATCTTCAAAACTCCCACGCGACCCACACGTAATTCTTCTTTCCATTGGCTATGGTTACGCCAACGCCTCACGTCCTTGTCTTCCGTTGGCCACAGTTCACGCCCATGCATTTTCCGTTTTTCATTGGCTATTGTTTTATGTCCACTTACTGCATGTTTTACGATAATCACTCTTTTGATTTTCTCCACGGCCGAATGTACCTATCAAAACATCCTCTGTATTCAACCACATCTGCCGGTCAAGGTGATATTCTGGTTCATACTTTGTTGATTTTATCAACGACTGGATGTAATTATCACAACATCCGTCGGCCCACAACACCTGCAGGTCACAGTGATATTCTGGTTCTCACATTGTTGATTTTATCAACAGCCAGATATGTCTGTCAATAACACCCGCCAGTTCAACACGTCTACAGGTCATGGTAATATATTACAATTGCATCTAGTGTCCACACAGAGCTGATGTATGTAAGACCTTGCTGGTTGGCCAAAACTGACGTGTTCATGTGTAGGAGTCTATCAGAGAACGTCGCTTACGAATTTGCCGTTTGTATTTCAGCAGTGCTCTTGTTCGTCTTTCTTGAATGACTTTTGAGATCGGAGGTAAGTGACCTTACAGCTTCTGTTTCATGGGGTGCTGCTTCCAGGATTTGTTCAAAACACATTACTACATTCTCGTATAGTTACCTTCTAGCTTTTTCTCTATACTTTTCCTCAGGGTCCAGGAGGTGCATCAATACAGTAGTACTGTCTTAGCCACAGTTTGGAAGAAATCATGTTTTAGGCTATCAGAAACATAAAATTTTTATAAGAAGGATAAACTGTCAATTGTGATCATTGCCTTCCCTTTACGTATGTTTACAATACTTTCAGTTGATGAAATATTGTTGCCGAGGTATGTGAACCGTGGTATACTTGCCATCAAGGTGCAAGTGAGATGGTAGAACTCGTAGTCATATAGTCTATGTCCAGACTATTTGTATTAGATATGAATACTTGAAACTATGTAGTTGCAAGCAAATGGTTGTTATTGAACCAAGGGTATTACTTAAAGTTATATAATTGCTTCAAAAGGAAGTCACTTTGACAATGAGTATCCATGGAGTGGTAAACGTGCCGCAAAAACACCAACCAACCCACCCAGTAACCCTTATGTAAAATAGGTCTGTTTGAAAGTGATTCATACAAGATAGAAATACTTAAACCATATAACTCTATGGAAATTATTTGTATAAAGAATAGTTACATGAAACTTTTATAGATTACAAAGGATTATTATAAGTTACTAGAAAGGGACTGACTTCGGCACCGTGTAGCCTTGCAGGGGATGACATTCCGTAAAACCAACCAACTAACCAACAAAGCAACCAATCAACCAGCCAGGTAAGCCTATTTACAAGTGAAAAAGGGTCTGTTTGAAAATGATTAATGTTGCATAGGAATATTTGAATCCATACGGCTGTGCAAACTATCGGAATTAAGAGTAGTTATTTAAATCGGTAATTTTTTTATAAATGATTATTATTTATTACTTCGGAATTTCATCTAACACTGACGTATCTAATACCAACCAACCAACCAACCAACCCATATATATGTGCCAAAACAGTCTGATTAAAAATAAATTGCACTAGCTAGTGTTGTCTAGCCGCATACATATACATATACAAATATAAGCGGAAACATAGTCAACAATAATAACGAACTCCAATGAACGAACGAACACACTTCTTTATAAAAATATATCTCTCACGCATTATTCTCGAAAGGATTGATCTTGGTTGTGTGTGAGAGGTGAGTTGGAGACGGGAAGAGACTGCTACATATTGACCCAAAGTTCTTCTCGCGACCATAGCAGCACTTCTTTCTCATCTTGGCTGGGTTGCTCAACCGTGGGTCACTGAGGGGCCAAAGTCTGCCGCTGGCTCTCTCGCTGGCATCTTGTCCCCAACTGACTCCAACTACAACTGGAACTGACCCAAGCCGTCTGTGGCACCTGGTTATATAATTGTCATACATCTACCTGCTTCCGCTGTTCCTCCACTTATTTACACAGGCGCATCTCTTGATTGAAGGCTCGGTCGAGAGTCAATATATAACACTAGGAATACTTGAAACAATATAACTAACTGTATGTAGACTATTTGTATTAATGTAATATAATGGCCAACGGATTTTATTTTCTGCCTTTGGGTTTAGTTAGGCTGAGAACCTTTCGGCTCAGTGCATGGGTTACTTAGGTGCAACATTAATGCAGGTGTTCACACGCATGCACGGGGGAGGGGTAGACGTGTCACTCAGAGATGTCACAATAGCCCGAGATGGAAAACGGGGCTAGCAGATGCGAAGGACGTCACGCACTGGAAGCACGCGGAGGATTTTGGGAATTTTGAAGAAAGTTGGTAGAGTTGAGATTTGACACCGAATGAGAAGGGTTGACTTTCGCTTGCTCGCGGAGGCCTTGGGTAGGTGTCGCACGAGATGGGGTGGGGGCAGATAAAAAAGCCAGAATAGAACGAATGTGCCTCTCTCTCCTGATGTCGAAGAACCTTTAAACTGAAAGGTAATTAAAAGTTTCGTATCTGAACTGAGAAGTCGTTACGGGTTTTTCGAATTTCGAGATTCCTATGTTCTATCTTTATGGACATTCGAAGTACGTTTCACATATAGCCATATCATCGCTATGGTTCATTTAGAATAGATTCATTATACAGCAGTTTTTTACAACGGATTATCATTGGTTACTTAAACGGGTACGATTGTTTAAAATATAAGAATTAGATACGATGGGATATGAAATAATAAGAATACTTGAAAACTAATTCTATGCAGCTGACTATGATTACATCTGAGCATTGACAAATAATAGTGATTTAAAAAAATGATTTCAATGGACAGTTGAAAACATTAATAATTATGATTCCTGGGTTCAATCCCAGGTCGAGTCATACCAAAGACTTTAAAAATGGAACTTGATACCACCTTGCTTAACACTCAGCATTATAAGGTACGGTTCAAGGGTAAAGTGGAGCAATCCTGGGAATGGAGTAGCGCCCTCCCCTACACATTGGTGTAGTAGCTATCGAAAAGGGAGCCTTCGGGTCACCCTCGACTATGGTCGCTAACTTTACTTTTTTACTTAAATTTCTTAAAAACCAACAAACCTAAAAATATCTACGACAGAAAATATGGGTTGACATGCCGTAAAATCCAACCAACCAACAAACCATCATTTCCATGAGGAAATTAGCTCATGTAAATTGGCAAATTTTTAAAGTCAGGACTCGATGGATTCTACCATTTTAGAAAGAGAAAAATCAAAATTTCTACTCCACGTATAAAATATATTCTTTTATTTTTTAAAAAAGTATTTAGGCCACTGCTATATGTATTCACTTTTATAGATTTTAAGTTTTTCAAAGAAATCTCGCAGGTTTCTTCCACAGGGAATTATATCATCTATTTTTATTGATCGGGCTGATTCAGTGACTTTTCTGTAATCTTTTTTCATAAATATGAAGATTCTATCCAAAATTTAAAAAGAAATACTGTCCAAATGCACACACACAGACACACACACACACACACACACACACACACACACACACACACACATATATATATATATATATATATATATCGAGAGAGAGAGAGAGGGGGGAAGCAAAAGAGGTTTATATTAGCAAACCGAGTAAACTCCAAGTGTGATAAAATGTACAAAGAATAAAATTTTTAATTCTAAGTGGTGTCTTGACTTTTGTCTTTACCAATCTGTACCAGTCTGCAAAAGAAAGGAAGCTACTCTTAATAATTTTAACACAGCTATATATATATATATATATATATATATTGATAGATAGATAGATATTTGCACTTAAGAAAATTTAAATCAAACCTTCTTAGCGTTGTTTAATTAATCCCTCTGTTTCGCTCTCTCTCTCTCTCTCTCTCTCTCTCTCTCTCTCTCTCTCTCTCTCTTTCTCTCTTTCTTCCTCAATCATCCTCTCTCTCTCTCTCTCTCTCTCTCTCTCTCTCTAAATGTATATATATATATATATATATATATATTTATGATTGTGCAAGAAATTGAAATTTGACCAGAATGATCAATGGTATATGCAAAAAAACCATAATCTGACCAAGAAATCGAGATCCATATTATATGGGATTTTGAGATAGAAACGGATCACCCAATCCCGGCTAGAAGACTGGATCTAGTGATAATCAAAAAGAGATAAAAACAAATAACTTCTCATCGACGGGATTTTGCCGTCCCAACAGACCAGGATGGGAAAATAAAAGAAAACGAACCGGCAGGCAAGTACATGGATCTTTCTAAAGAGCAGAGAAATCTATGGTCTGTAAGGGTGACGTTGATAACAACTGAAACTTGAAACGGTTCCCTTGGGCTTGAAAAGGAAACTGATGGAGTTGGAGTTTAGAGGAAGAATCGATGTCATCCAAAACACATCACTGTTAAAATCAGCAAAAACACTGAGAATAGCCTTGGAGACCTGTGAAAATTTGTTGTCACTCAGTCTTCAATGAAAAACCATCAGTTGAAACTGAAGTGAAAAGCTAACAATAAGAAACAAAGCTACAAAAAGGCTAATGATATAAACCCATCAACTTGGATAATAGAAGGTCAGAAAATGTCCAAAGTATCCAACATAGCCGTAAACTTCAGAACGAAAGTCCTGGAAAACTGGAAAGTAGATTTAGCAGCAGGAAGATAAATCCTTCTAGAGTTTGAAATCCAAAGTGGCATCTTCCAGGGAAACTCTCGCCACTTCCATTTCTTATAGCAATGATGCCACTCAATTATATACATAGGAGGCTAAAAAAATTTCTAAGTCACTAGAAAAACTGAACCACCTTATGTAGACGGATGACATACACATATTTACCTAAAATAAGATAAAAAGCACTAAAAGAACTGATACAAATAATCATAATATACAACCAAAATTTAGGAATGGAATTTGGGATTGAAAAATGTTCCAAGCTGCTAATGAAAAAGAGAAAAAGCAAAACTAACAGACAGAATAGAACATACAAATCAGGAAAATGTCCGGGCACTTAGAGAAAAAGATAATTACAAGTACCTGGTAATATTGAAAATAGAGGCCATCAAACAAACAGAAATAGAATAACAAAAAGAAAGAAAAGAAAATAAAGAATATCTCTGAAGAACAAGAAACCTTCAAAAATCGAATTCGGCTGTAAAAATCTCAAAAAATAAACCCTCGGACAGTTCCCCTAGTATGATAACCAAGAACATTCTTAAAATGTACAAGGGAAGAACTCAGAAATATGAACAAAGCTTTACACATGAGAGAAAATACTGATATACTCTACGTATAAAGAAAGAATGGATGAGAAGACTCACCAGCACTGTGAACTGCGTACATGCAACAATTAGAAGACTATACGAGTACCAGAAATGGGCAAAGAAAGATTAATTGCAGAACCTAATAACATCAAAGTTAACAAAAGGAAAAATGACTATAAAAATTGTATGAATAACAATTGTATTGACACTTCAAGCGACAAATTAAGAAGAATTCAGCTGAGATAATCTGATCAAGGCCAAGAAGAGAAAACCTTGAAAGAGAAACTGAATCTCTCTTAATAACAGTACAATGAAGCCACAATGAACAATTATATCAAGGTGAAAATTGATTATACCCAACAAAATAGCAATCCTAAGTTATGTGGCGAGAGATGGGGAAGATAATCACATAAGCGATTGCAGCAAAATAGCGCAAGGAATGTAAAACTTGGCATGACTGGGTAGGAAAGGTCATCAACTAGAAATTGTGCAAGACATTATAGTTTGATCATACTGACAAACGGTATATGCGCAAAGAGGAATACGTCCTACAAAATGAGGTGCATAAGATTATCTCGGATAAAAAAGGATAACCAAATCCCAGCCAGCCTTAATGACACTGAGCTGAGTTAATGTTAAAGGAAATGAAAAAAATATTTTGTCGACTACAGAGTAAAAATAAAAGAAAGTGATTAAATAGATAACTAACTGGATTTTCTCACGAGCTGAAAAAGCTATGGAACATGTAAGTGTTGGAGATACCATTTGTAATTGGTTCGCTTAGGACGGCTCCTAGGAAGTTGGAAAGAAACTGAACGAATAGGAATAGAGAATCGAGACTATACAGACAAAAGAATTGTAAGAAGAGAGAAAAAATGAAAAGGCCAGACACCAGTAATTAAAGGTAAAGGAATTTGTCGTGTATCATTATCATTTGCCGATTTTTACGATCTTAACAAAACATCAGATAAATTTCGCCTTGAGGTCAATCAGGTAGTAAATGACCCAAAATAAATTTATTCATATGTCTGCACTTATTAATCAATTCACTTTTCTTGTTCTGCAATTCATTAGGTTGTGTCCAGAATACATAGAATTTATTCCAGACACAATCTGCAGTTACAGCGAATTAAATCAAACAGTTTAATTGATTACAAAGATTCCATGACTTTTCCTCATACACGCGAATAAGACAAAAACTAAAAATACAGTCTTCACACACACACACACACACACACTAATATATATATATATATATATATATATATATATATATATATATATATATATATATATATATCCCTTATTTTCACTTATTAGTTAGTTTGATTTTTTCACATCGCTGACCCCAGTGAATTTACATTTCCTCATTTATCTCACTCTTCTTTTCCATTGCCAAAAATCGCTCCACAATTTCATTTTTCTCTCGTTGAGGAACTGATCCAAATGGTTATTTCCTGCCTCTCAAAAATATAAAGAAACCAGAATACAAACAGAAAACAATATTTTGTCTCTGTTTTTTTCATTACTGGTAGTTGCATATATTTTCAAAAACATGTAAAAAAAAAAAAAAAGTTCAGTGTAACTTTATAAAAAAGTTAAAAAATTTAATTGTGTTAATTAAAAGTATTTGATAGGAATAGAGGGGGAAATAATAATTGCTAGAAATACTTGATAACTTAAATTGTAAATGCAGTTATATGTTGACATTGAGATGAAGGGATGACAGCTGAACCGAGACAAAAAATGCTTTAAAAGTGATTGCAATGGACAGTTGAAAATATTAATAGTTATAATTATAATTTACATTTCCTAAAACGAACCAACCTAAAACGGAAAAATGTCTACGGCAGAAAATAAGGGACGACTCGCCGTAAAATCCAACCAACAAACTATCAATTTCTTGAGGAAATTAGTTCATGTAAAATGTCAAATTTCTACCATCTTAGAAAGAGACAAATAAAAAAAAAATCTTGTCTGTATATTGAATAGCTTTCTTTTTGTATTCTTTGATTCATTTAGACCTCTGCTATGTGTTTTCACTTTTATAGACGGAAAGATTTTCAAAGAAATCTCGCTGGTTTCTTCCACAGTGGATTAAATCATCTCTTTTAATTGATTTGGCTGATTTTGTGAGTTTTCCCTAATCTTCCCCCATAGACACGAAGATTCAGTTCAAAATAAAAACAAAAAATGAATGACTTGTTGATTTTAATGACATGTCACCACGTTTTATTCTATTATTATTATCTTACTCATTTGAGAGTTTTTCACAGCAGCATTAGTTGATGACTTCGACTGGAGATAAAGCGACTGCAAGTCTCCTTAAGTTTTCTAATCTCTTCTTAGTTTTCGGGTAAATTTCAACAATGCAGTAGTTAGGATAATCCTCGCTTGTCCTCTTATTTCCGAATCCGCCAATTGCTGTACTGATCCTTTAGTGACGGTACCGAATGCGCCAATTGCAATTCGTATCACATTCACATTCATGTTCCATAGTTTATTTTCAATTCTGTACCAAGGTCAACGTATTTATATCCCTTTTCACTTTCTTCCAGTTTTACTCTGTGGTCAGACGGGATAGCTAAATCCGCTATTTGGTAGGTTCTCTTTTCTTTTTGTCGACTATCACTATGTCTGCTCGTCTGACTGAGATTAGGTGATTCATTTGTGTCTCAAAATCGCAATATCATAATTATTATTATTATACTCGACAACTGTAAGTGTCCACCTATTGTCTCGCAACCTTATGACGTTTCTATCTCTGCGAATCTTCTGCTTTTAATAGTCCGGGATCACGTCCTTCACTCTGCTTTTCTCATAATAACACGCTTCGAATGTGCTCATGCAATAATATTCCCAGCATGGATCATTCTATAGCCATCTGTGCCGTATCTATGTATATATATAATAAGAAAAAAATTTTTTTTTCCAATTCCAAAAATATATATATATATATATACTCGAAAAAAATCTTATTCTATTGGACAGAAGTTATTGTTAGGTTCATAAGGATGGATTCTTGTGCAAATTATACATGTTAATAGTCATAATTCAGATTTTGTCGCACACCTTTGAGCTTAAAGTGAACCTCTCACTGCTGTTCAAATTCTGCGTCACTATCACAAGTACGATTTATACTACACCGGTCAGTTGTTCGCGACAACCAGTCGTTGAAGATGATACCCAAAGAGTTCAGGTTGCTACTGATGGCATCTTTAAATCGTTCTCTTAACTGATGCTGAGGACAATTGCCTTTGGGATTCTATGGTGTGTTCGGTTCGCACAATATGGCCTGTCAAATGTACTAGGAACATTATTAACTGCTTTTTATATGCAAGAACTCATATCCAATATGAGAAAATCTCACGATCAGGGATTTATGAGTCCTAACTAACCCCAAAAATTATTCTAAGGCAGCTTTTATAGACCCCTCTAGCGATTTAATATGTCGGTGATAAGTGGTTTAGGTTTCAGATGAATAAAAATAATATGGCGACAAGACAAAATCTATGTACGCAAAGAGTAAATAAATATACAGATATGATCAGATTGAGCTGATACATAGGTATATAGAGGCTGATATATGCATATATATATACATATATATATATATATATATATATATATAGATCGATAGATAGATAGAAATGAATATAGAAAGATAGATCTGAAGAATTTGAAATAAATCGATAGATAGATATGGAGATGCAGAGAGAGATTTGTTATTAACATGTAAGACGGTATATATATATATATATATATATATATATATATATATATATATATTAAATATACAAATTTCGTTGAATATAATAGACATTTTTTGTCTACATATCTTCTTGTTGATCCTATCATATTGCCGTATTGATTTTATAGTATTCGGCTGGAATTGATTGATATATTTTCCATAATTGTTTATTGCCTAAGTACTTTCTGCCCGACTTTTGGCCATCATCAGGGGAGGATGTATTACAAAACTGATGTAACTTTTGTATGTACATTACTACTTTGTAAGAAGAAGAGCATATGGACCGTTGCAGGGTGTAGCGTTTACTTTTAAAATTGTTCCATACATAGTGTCAGCAGCTAAAGACATTTAAGTACATTAGCACTAGAGTGAAAATTAATTCTGTTAAGTTTGGGTTGCATGTTTCTAATATGTAGTGCTTCGAGAATCTGTAGTTTTTGTTTGTTATTTGGATGTTCTTTACCAATACGTTGTACGGTTCCAACAACTTCTGGAAGGCCCCATGTAATTCCTCTTATTTGAGCGCATCAATGACATTCGTCACAGCCTCTTTCATCTCCTCAATTGTCTCATTACGACAGCCTCTGAGCTTAGGGAATAACCAAAATCCACAGGGAGCAAGATCTGGACTATAGGGAGGGTAAGGAACTGTTTTGATATCCATCTTGGTCAAATAGTCTGTGACGAAGATGGAGTTTGTGGACTGGTGCATTGTCCTGGTGGAAATGCCACTGACCCGATTTGAAGAGTGCTGGCCTCTGCCGACGGAATCTCTTGCTGAACTCCCTTAAAACGTCAACATAGTAACCCTAACCCTAAGCCTTTGGTCAATCAACTCTGGTGTATTGACTTCCTTACTCCTCCCACTCCTCTCATCATCCCCCACATACTCCCTGCCTTCCTTGAATCTCTTATGTCACTCAAAAACTGATGCTCCAAAAGCAGTCTGAAGCTTTTCCATTTTTTTCCAAGTTTAAAACACAATTTTATTGCAAATCGTTCTTCCTCGGGTCCAGATTGCATTTTTGAAATTCACCAGCTGTGACAATCAGGCTTTAGTAGGGTGTATTCCAATTGCTATTGTAGCTGTTCCTTTCAACCTGAAATCATAAAAATTAGTCATCTCATAAGATGTATAGGAATAAGATACTGAATTTTTGAGAGTCTACAACAATTTTAAATGCCTGTACAAAAAAAAATTCTGGAAACTTATTGAATGTCCCCCCATATATATATATATATATATTGTACGAAAAGACAGATAGAAGGTCACTGAGATAGAAAGATCGATAGGAACTGGATTAGCTATAAAAATACTCACAATCACAATCACATATATATGTAGAATGGCATATCAACTTTCCTGGGTTATTTAATTTCAGGGCTATCTTTATAGAGGAACAGTAGTGGTGCTATTCAGCCCATAGGGATTCATACCTTTCTCAAGGGTATTAGTCTGAAAGTGAACGTTATTGTGCGACTGGAGTTCGAACTCGTTTACGACGATGTCGAAGTTCAGCACTTTAGCCACTACGCCAATGCGACAATCCCTATCGATAGACCAATAGATATAAACTGACTTAGTGAGTCAGAACCACAGGCAAATAGACTAATAGATAGATAGATAGATAGATAGATAGATGTAACATATTGACCTCTGACCCAGCCGTCGATCAAGGAACAGGTGCATCCGGTCGAAGATATCAGTGTATAATCTTGACTGTGGACGGGTTGAATTGGGTGCAGATATGACGCCCACAAGAAGTAGGTGGGGGTAAAACAATTATATAACCCGGTGCCACAGACAGGTCAGTTAGTTGGAGTCAGTCAACTTGGAGATAAGATGCTGTAAAGAGAACCAGCACGCAGCAGAGGGCTATGGGCCCACAGGACCCCCGATAGAGCAGCCCAGTTGAACGAGAAAGAAGTGCTGATAAAGAGAAAGGAACTGGGGGTCAATATGTTGCAGTTTGTTCAGTCTCCAACTCACCTCTCGCACATAACCCTTTCGCAACCATTTCGAATAAAATGTGAGAGGTATATTTTTCTAAAGAAGTGAGTTCGTTCGTCATTATTGTGTTGACTATGTTTCCGTATGTATTTGTATCATGGTTGTGACTATGCAACATAGATCTGAGATGTTGTTTATCCAAGTATTTTTATCATACACAATAAGATATTCTTACGAAGCTTGTCTTATAGATTATTATTTCACAAGTGAGTTCAATTCTCTTCAGGTGTTTAACAATTCTGGCCTTGTGTCAAACAAGCTTACAAAATGCCTACTAAATTCACCAGCATATCTATATTTACGCGTGAAAATATCAACCGAAGAGATAAACATAAGAATTCCATTTAAAGCTAGAGGCGCCTCTTTTGTATTTGTGAAAGAGTTTAGGTTTAAAAAAAATTCATTTTATTTCCAATTTTATCCATCTTTGCCAATGATTCATTGGTCACATAAACTAAAGCTTATCGGATTGTCTTTGTGAAAATTCAATTTTCTTTCTTTTTTCCAATAGTTTTTATTCTATTGTTTTTATTACAGAATGATTCATTTCTTTTTGCTTGTATCCAGTTTGTTTTTCCTTCACTCTGTTTTTTTTTTGACTTATCGTTTTTCTTCGTTTTTTTATTTTTCTCATTTCCAGTTTCTTCTTCTTCTTCTTCTTCTTCTTCTTCTTCTTCTTCTTCTTCTTCTTCTTCTTCTTCTTGGTTTCTCTGTTCACTCCTCTTACACACTTGTCATCTGTTCTTTCATTCAACTTTTCCTCTGTTTCCATCAAATTTCCATAAAACCTCCTCCTCCTACTACTACTATTACTCTTCCTCCTATTCTTCTTCCATCAGCTTTTCTTTCTTCATCTTTCTGTTCCCTTCCGCTCTACTAATACGTTCTTTCCCATTTCTCAAGCTTTTGTTTTTCCTCCACCGTTTCCTCTTGTACCCCTCTTTTCACCCTCATCTTGTTCCGTTCAACTTCTCCTTCTCCTCATTTTCTCCTTTTCTTCTTCTGGGAGAAGGTGTCTTAATTATCATGTAGTTCTCTCGAGTTTTCTCTCGTCTCTAGTTTACTTGTTTTCACTCGGACATTGTTTTGTCGTTAAATTAAACGGTGGCAATGCTATGATCTTAATAGCTCTTGAAGCTTGATGTTTTTAAGGGGTTGTTGATGAAGGATGCACGCTTGAATGTTAAATGCTTGTTTGTGTATATTCAAAAAGTACATCGTTATTGTGATTAATACGCACATACGTATCTATCTATCTATCTATCTATCTATCTATCTATCTATCTATCTATCTATCTATCTATCTATCTATCTATTGCAGTCTGTTTATATCTATCTATCTATCTATCTATCTATCGCAGTCTGTTTATATCTATCTATCTATCTATCTATCTATCTATCTATCTATCTATCTATCTATCGCAGTCTGTTTCTATCTATCTATCTATCTATCTATCTATCTATCTATCTATCTATCGCAGTCTGTTTATATCTATCTATCTATCTATCTATCTATCTATCTATCTATCTATCTATCTATCGCAGTCTGTTTATATCTATCTATCTATCTATCTATCTATCTATCTATCTATCTATTGCAGTCTGTTTATATCTATCTATCTATCTATCTATCTATCTATCTATCTATCTATCTATCTATCGCAGTCTGTTTATATCTATCTATCTATCTATCTATCTATCTATCTGCACACGATATACTGATATATGTGTGTGAGAGCGTGTGGGTGCGCGTATTTGTGTAGATGTATTTAAAACATTAAAGATGCCTTCGATCAAACGGCAAAGTGTCTCAAAACAGCGTAAAATAAAATATAAATACTTCTTAGATTGAAGTTAACATTTTTTTAAAGATCTATCTATCTATCTATCTATCTATCTATCTATCTATCTATCTATCTATCTATCTATGTGTATGAGCACGTGTCCGTTTATAACATCAAAGATGCCTCTGATAAAACGACAAAAGGGGGCTCAAAACCATGGCAAAATATAAAACGAATATTTCTTTGAGGGAAGTTAACATTTATCATCTACTATATCGGGGCAATTCTATCACACACACACATACAGACACATATCTATCTGACTCTTACTCTCATTCTCTTTCTCTCTCAGTATCTATCTATCTATTAATCTATCAGTATATTTGTGTGTGTCTGTGTGCATTAATGAATAGCCATTTTCATAGACAAAAACATATGAATAAAGATAGAATAGATATACATTTTTAAAGAAAAGAAAAGGCAACAACAAAAAACAACTAAGGGATTTATCTAAATCCTAGAGTGCAATAAATCTTAGCGGTACCCATTTCAAATATTTTTATATACAATTTTACTTTCCTTAAAATTTTCTTTGTCAGATCTTTTCATTAAATGCTTAATTTCAATTCCTCTTTGGAAATTTAATAGAATCATTCCAATTCCCTGCCTGAAGTTACCAATAAATTTTACTGCAGATATCGACTTTTTTCACCGCTTTTAAGAAAAAAATGAAGCGATTTAATCAATATGCTATGCGCCAAGGGGCATTCTAAATAACCTTTGATATAGGTCTAAACACTCACGAGCACACCTATATATATATATATATATATATATATATATATATATATATATATATATATATATATATATATATATAAGCAGTGTTTTTAATCTGGAGTGCACTATCACTGTATATTTCAAGAGTAAACATAGATATAACATAAAACTCGCCGCGTATTGTTTCTCGATTTCGATACTAAGCTGAGCTAGTATTCAAAACATCTGACTTTTTCAAATGAACAAATATACAATTCTTTTTTACACTCTTGAGTCAAAAGACTGTTACGTGATTTGCAAAAGTTACCTGAGTCAATTCGACACCAAGTTACAAGGTAAATATTCACTTTCTGTTGAAAATGTAAATACACGCACACACACACACACACACACACACACACACACACACACACTGAGAAAGAGAGAGAGAGAGAGAGAGAGAGAGAGAGAGAATACCTCTTGGAAAAATTATGTATTAGCACTTACAAAGGATTTTCAATTCGGGTATTTACTTAGCAGTGAGTTGACTAATTACAGATATGGTACAAAACATTTTTATTTAATCGGTCGTCATTCTGGACTCATCTATTTTGTCTGAAACAAACTAGAAAAATCATTGAAATTAGTTATATGAATTTTTATAAGTCATGTTGAGGAAAAATATATAGGAACCACCCAATACTTAAAAACATATTATGGAAATCATTGACATGAAAAAAATATTTTTCTCACTACTCGAGATTTTGTCATGGATTTCTCTAATTTAAAGTAATATTATCTTTTAAATTGGTTCCAAATTTTCTAAATTGCAGTAAATAGATCTCCTTGTGTTGAATGGAGCCTTCTCAAAGACCTTTTATAAACAATTGTATCATATATCTTTATTTTTCAAATAGATTTAAATCCCAACTATTCACTTGTTATGTCACTAATTTTGTATGCCTAAAAAGAAAAAAAAGGTTTGTAATTTAATAGTGGAAGGATTTTTTTATATTATCATTTTTCGTTGGTTATATCTTATTATTCGGGTTAGTTAGGTGCACACATTGAGTGCAGGTGTTCACGTGCACGCAGGGAGGATGTGACAATCCCAGATATCATGATAAAAAACCCGGATAGAAATTGACTGGTGATGTGAATGACATACCCGGAAGCGATGAGCTGGGATTCTTGGGTATTTTGAAAAAAGTAGTTAGTTGAGATTTAAGACTGGACGAAGCGAGTTGGGATTTGAACCAAGACGAGACCAGTTGGGTCAAGGGGGTGCGCTACGCGTTGTCGGGTCAGATGGAACTGTCAGCACAGTAAAAATTGTGTCTCTCTCTCTCTCTCTCCTCGTGTCGAAAACCTAAAAGTCAAGAAGGTAATAAAAGTTTCGTACCTGAACCAAGAGAGTCGTCAGTGTTTCGTGTTTTTCGGATACCTATGCGTATGAACACTGTAAGCATCTGAATATTTTGGCCGTATATTACAGGTTTAATCCCCTTTGCTCTCTGACAAGACGCATTATCGCCCTGAAAAATGATTTCCTTGTCAAAAACACAATTTTCTATTGTTGGAATAAGAACATTACCCAAGATTGATTTTTAAGCAAATGATTACGATCTCCTTTGGTCATTTAAATGACATACAAGTCAAAATTGTGAATGTATAGTTATTTTTCATTTGCTCGTTTTTTTACAGTTCTCTCGCACACATTCATTCATTTTTCGGTTCATCTGTTTTCACTTATTTTGTGCATTTTCAAAGCACATTGCGTTGAGTTTTCTATTTTTACGCTTTAATGTTGTTGTTTTTTTTGTTTTGTTTTGTTTTTTTACTGTCCGATCTCTTTTTTATTTACACTAACTTTTAGACACAGCTTATAGGGAACACATCGTCTTTCGCCACTGTACATTTTTAATTGTCTTCTTCAATATGTTTTACGATGTTTTCCCACTATTTCGATTATCAGTTCTTTTGTTGGCGTCATCTTTCCTTTTTATTAAGTATGCACGACCACTTTTTTGTCCGTTCGAAGTGTCTTTAATGTTGACCGATTTGCATATCTGCTGGTATTTATATAAAAAATGCGTCCACCTCTGTACTTATAAAGGAATACAGAGACTTTTATCTTCGACGTCTTTATTCAGTCAAATTCCCACGTTAACCACACTGCTAGAGAAATGACCATTTTAAGCGTCTGTTCGTTTCAGCGGGTGGTCTGCTCTCCTTAATTCTATATTGCTGACCCATTACCACGTCTGAACAAACTAATCAAAGAACTGCAAAAAAAAGGTCAGCCAGGAGTCAAGTCTAATCCATCATATCACTGGCTATTTTTCATGGCCCTTCTTCTAACGAATCACTATTTAACTTTTGAATTCATATATTTTGAATTCTACATTTAATTTACAAAATTAATAGGCATTCTATTCATTATGCAACAATTATACCAGTTAGTTGTCTAAATTACTGAGACGAAGCGTGATGATTTGTATCATTTAGGGTTTTCGAACTATTGTCTTTATCTTTATTGTTATTTACACTAGGTTTCGGCTGATATGTCCTCCGACCTTCTTCAGGTGTTTGTCAAACTCGGGAACGTAAAAAAAATCTGAATATGAGCCCAGGTAAAAAAAATCATACATCATAGCAATAATCCTAGTCAAGTAAGAACATAAGTCCCAAATTTTCACTCTAAACTGTCCAGCAGGACACATAGCGTAACGGTTATTGCCGTTGATTCCCTAAGCTTTTAAGGAGACAACCATCTGGAGGTTGCAGGTTCAATCCTGACTGCAGACGAGTAAAAATACAGGAATACTTAATACTTGTACCCGGTTATGTCAAAAAGAATCAGAACAGTTGACCTTCCTGGATTCAATAAAGGACGTAGTTCGAAGTTCCGTGTAGGTCCCCCAGTTCGACAAACACCTGAAGAAGGCCGGAGGGTATATCAGCCGAAACGTTGTTGAAATAACAATAAAGACGATGACAATAATCCGATAACCCTAAATGAAACAAATTATACCTGTAATTTAAATTACAGAATATAGATTCTTTAAGTCATATTTCATGAAATCAGCAGTTAAGTATCAATGTTTTGAGACTTATCTATTATTAGTTTATTTGCTGCTAAATAAAAACCGTAAATGGATATCCTCTCAGTGCTCTATTTCTATATTTTTCAAGGAGTAGTATACTGTTGGGGTGTCTCCCCTACAGAAGGACTCGCTCTCATGTGATATATACCGGCTAAGTTCTCTTCTGAGCAGTCACCAAGAACGGTAATGTTCATGATTGTGTTAAGCTGAGGAGGGGTTTCTCCTAGCTATCTTCTGTCCATGTATTATTTTCTTTCAATATATTTCTTATCACTCATTTCTGAGTCGTGTTATCATTTAAACCTCCCCTTGACCATAAGAACTAATTCAAAGTGAGGAGTAGCAGGTGGACTCCAGAGGGTTCCAAGTGACAACATATCTCCACAGTTCTTCAGTCTTTTTCACAATATTCAAAACTATCACTTGTGCTGTGATCTGGACTTTGTCAATC
The DNA here is from genome assembly GCA_963585895.1 of Sepioteuthis lessoniana. Lineage (NCBI taxonomy): Eukaryota > Metazoa > Mollusca > Cephalopoda > Myopsida > Loliginidae > Sepioteuthis > Sepioteuthis lessoniana. Next base: position 62,742,144 of record OY757930.1, on the reverse strand, counting down.
CAATCACAGATCACCAACTCTACCATTCTCCTTTATAGGTTAATTCAAATTATTATTTGTACCAATGTCTGATTAACGCTTCATCGATTCCTTAGTTCTCTGTCAGGGTCGAGATATTCATCTAATTTTTCGATTACTTTTTATTTCCCGATGAATGTTTACATCGAATATTAACGCCTAATTACTACATCTTTCATCTTAATTTCAGGCCCATATCCCAAATAATCAAACATTTATACTTAATTGATAATTTGTGACACAATTCTATTTAATGTTAAAAAAGAACACGATGACTAATCTTAATTCTACTTGTACATATAAAAATATCAAAAGTCGTGGTTTCAGGGGCTTGGAGAAAATAACGAATAATATTATATCGTTAGATTTTATTTTATAAAACCAGTGACTGCAGTAGTTCAGACGTAGACTGATTTTAAACGGTAAAAAGAATGCCACAACAGGTCTCGTTAAGAATTTATTTTTTTACCGATATTCGGCGTTTACTCGAAACTGCCAAATAACAGTACATCGAATGATGGTGAAAAACAACGGAAAATATGGTCGGAGTATTTTAGTTACTGCCACTTCTTTATAGAAGGAAGCATGCTCATCAAATCTGCTAAAATTTTTCATAGAAGATCATGTGACTCCTCAGGCTAAATTCATCAATGCTACCCCTACCACATATATGACAAGATAACTGTTTTTGGCGTTGATTTTGCTCCTTTCTACTTTCATATGGGTTTTCAAAACTGATGTTGATCCTCAGGCTGTGTCACAGAAAACATCCGAGTTACCTATTGGTTGTTGCAGAAAGACCTGTGTAAAGTGAGTCTGCAATTGCTTATTGTCACGAAAATTTATACAGCAAGCAAATTCGGCTTTGGACAAATGGGACCTACTACTGACGATACAAATATATTCAGGATGAAAGTGTTCAAGAGCGAGGTTAAATCCTGCTTTTTAAGTGCTGGTTTCGAGATAAAGTGTTTTATTCTCCATGCTTTTATCATTATCATTTCGTGCCGTAGGCACGGATATCCCTGACCCTCTCTCGCCACTTTTCCCTATCGTTCATCGCCTCTGGTAGGTCTTCAGGGCTACATCCCGTATCCTTACATAGCAGCTGTATGTATGTTCAAGCTGGTCGTCCAGCTTTTGCTCGGCCATATGTGGGGGTCCATAGGAGTACATCACTTATGAGCTCGTCCCTGCTTCTCCAGCAGTGTCCTGCATGTCTGGTTCGTCTAACTTGGATAGTTTTCGTGATGGGAGGCAGGTGGCCGTATAGTTGGTGTCTTGTAGGGTGTTGCCGCGAGGACTTGTTCAATATTCCTCGGAGCATTCTTGTGTAATTGCCGTCTAGATTCTTCACCAGCCGTTTGGTTAGCGTCCATGTAGTGCATCCATAGAGCAGTATCGATACGACAGCTGCCTGGAAGAAACTGCATTTCAGTTTATCGGATTAAAAAAAAAACTCCGTGCTTTAAATGCCTAAAAGCAATCAAAAATCAATTTTGCAAAAAAATGGACTTCTGTTATCTGTTTCAAGTTTTTATGTTCTACCTGAGATTTTCATTTTTTTCTTCCCTGTATGAAAGGGGTCTTCGCTTGAATCTAAAATAGGCAAAAAATAGAAACGTTATGCTGTTTTGAATGAGTCAATATTTGAGAATATTCTGATATAAAAACTTTCTCGAAAATTCAAAAGTAAATACATTTGTGTTCGGATTTTTTTCGATTTCGAATAATATATAGTTTTATAAAGTTTATTTTATGAAGCCAGAATGTTCAGATATTAAAGGAAAACGCTTTTCATCTAATTACTCAAAAAAAAAAAAAAAATGCGGATGAAGAGTTCATAGACTGAAGATTTCTTATGGTGATGAAGTTTTGTGATCAATGGGATCCAAACATTGCAGCAGCGATTGAAAATGTTTAAAATACACTTCACTTGGTCCCATTCCAAGTGAGTATCTGGTAAGGAGAGCTGAAGAGTAAAGAGACCGAAGTATTGGGATTTGGTTTGGTTTGTTTGTTTAATGGCATATAAACCTTTGTAGGTTATTTAATGCCAAAGATATTATCCTAGAAGAACAGTAGTTATACTATTTAACCCATAACTGGGAGGATAAGGGGGTTCATACCTTTCCCAAGGTTATTTGCCCGAAAGTGAACGTAATAGCGCGACCGGAGTACGAACTCGCTTACAACGATTCTGCACTCGATCGCTTTAACCATTAAACCACGAGGACCCCACCACGAATTATTGTCAGAAACAAAAACAAAAGTAATATTTACTTTTTACAAACTGGACGCTATCTAAAAGAATGGCTATTGTAGAACACGCAGATATAACGTCTTACCTCTAAAACTTAAAAGAGTATTTGCGTTCGGATATTTTCGGTTGTTAAAAATATTGTATTAAGAAAAATCAATGGCAATAGAAACTGAATGTTTACAACACCAGTATTTTAGAAAAAAATGTGAGGAAATTGAACTAATCAGTGAAATTTAATAAACTTTTCTATTGTTGCATCGATGACTTCATTAGTTTATAAAAAGGCTTCCCGGTAAAAATTTTTGAATTATTTTTTCTAACTAATTACACTTCGATCATTAAATTTCTGTGAAATGCCGTTTGAGTGTTTACAAGTTTTATGTTGTTTTTTTTTAAAGAATTCTCTGGGGAATTAAAATCAGTTTAATTTTTACTTTAATAAAGTAAAAATCGTCAAAATTTAAATTATGCACTACATCTGTAAATCTGTTTAATAAAACTAATTTTTTCCAGTAAAACTTCAAGTTTTATATCTTAAATAACATTACACACTTTTGCTGCATAAAAAGAAAATAACATTGGAAGATTCTCCGTGACATAGGAGTTAATGCACTGGACTGCCTCATCGTTGTAAGCGAGTTCAAACACCAACCGTTCAATTACGTTTCATCATCATCATGTCGTGCCGCCAGCACAGATATCCCTGACCCTCTCTCGCCACTTCCCCCTATCATTCATCGCCTCCAGCAGGTCTTCAGGGTTACATCCTGTGTCCTCACATAGTTGCTGTATGTAAGTTCAAGCTGGTCGTCCTGCTTTTGCACGGGCGTATGTGGGGGTCCATAGGAGTATATCACTTATGAGCTCGTCCTTGCTTCTCCAGCAGTGTCCCCCGTGTCTGGTTCGTCTAACTTGTGTAGTTTTCGTGATGGGGTGCAAGTGTCCGTATAGTTGGTGTCTCGTGGGGTGTTGTCGCGAGGACTTGTTCAATACTACTCTCAACATTCTTGTGTAATTTCCGTCTAGTTTCTTCTCCAGCCGTTTAGTTAGCGTCCATGTAGTGCATCCATATAGCAGTATCGACACAACCGCTGCCTGGAAGAAACTGCGTTTCATTTTATCGGTTAGGTTACGTTTACTCTTGGACAAATTCCCTTGGAATAGATATGAACTCCCTTGCTCTGAGTAAAACTATCTCTAATGAACTCGGTGAATTATATTGATGACTTTGGCAGTGAATAACACCCAATGGTTGATATGTCATTAAAGAAACCATTACCATAAAATCCCGTTTCATTTTTTTATATCTTTACTTTAGATTGAGAGATTCATTGATTTTAGCGGCACGTCAACTTGTCTGGGGTTATTTTCTGCGAACATGTTAGGGAATCGCATTAATTGTAATTATTTCTGAAGACGTCCCTTTTTGCCATTGTCCTATCGAATGCGAATATCTTTTAAACATCTCTATTCGACCCATAGATGGGGCCATAACAGGGACTACCTCTCCGGGTTAGAGTGAACATGAGAATAAGGGTATTGAAGAGATACCCCACACTTCCTAGATCTTCAGAACTGTATCCTCGTCATCAGATGTAGTTTAATGCAGGGCACATCACTTTATCAGGGGTATTTCTCGTGTTCTAATAGATAGAAAATTATTGTTAATGAGTTCGAATTTCACTAGATATCTCATTCTTCTGGTGTTGCTCCTTGAATAACCTAACATTCCCAAATTATTCACCTTGTTTTTAGAACAGTATTTCCAGCAACAATTTGATTGTTGCTTGAAAAACTAGATACACATCTGCCAGGATGTGAAATCGCCCTTTTTGCTTTGGAAATAATTGTGACTTGTCAGTATTTAGAACAGTATTTAGAACAGTATTTCCAGCAACAATTTGATTGTTGCATAAAAAACTAGATACACATCTGCCAGGATGTGAAATCGCCCTTTTTGCTTTGGAAATAATTGTGACTTGTCAGTATTTAGAACAGTATTTAGAACAGTATTTCCAGCAACAATTTGATTGTTGCATAAAAAAACTAGATACATATCTGCCTGGATGTGAAATTTCCCCTTATGCTTTGGAAATAATTGTGACTTGTCAGTAAGTAGACCATTTTTTTTTTTCAAATTTATGTCGATTTCAAAAGCATTAGATAAAATGATTATGAACACAAATTACAGTTCAGTTCGGCAAAGTCTATTTCTCTACCGATGTCTGTCACCTCCATTTGAACTCTCATTCATTTTCATGGGGGATGGAAGACAGGTGCCCCAAAAATTTGGTTAGTTATCAGATGTATTCAGTTGAGTGAGAAAGTTTTTTGCATGACTGGCATTTTTTGAAATAGAATATAGATTTAAGTCACATGCCTTCCTTGAATTATCTAAAGATTTCATACACTTGCATGGATCTATCTATCTATCTATCTATCTATCGCCTTCTGTTCATTATCTATCTATCTATCTATCTATCTATCTATCTATCTATCTATCTATCTATCTATCGTTATGTAATTGCTCACCCACAACCGACGTCCTAGTTCGTGTGCTGTCAATTCGAGCGCTGGTGTGGACAGTTTGAAAGATTAGAAGGCTCAAAATATGGCCTTGATTTTAAATGGAATGAGAAAGTGAATTTAGGTTGGATGATTGACTGATCTTAACAGCATATCAACCTGTCTAGGGTTAGTTTATACCAAGATTTTAGTGAATCACGTTAATTGTATGTTCATATTTTCATTTGTTATATATTTGATTCTTACAAAGTTTTTTGTCCGAAGTCATATTGAATATGAAGATTTTTTTTACCTATCTATTTGACCCTTAGATTGTTCCCTAACAGTTACTACTAATCCGGGAGAGAGTGGACCTGGGAGTAATGACCAGGAAGGTTATATGGAGGCTTCAGATCTTCAGAATCGTAGCCTCACCATCGAGTATACTTTAGTGTTATACACAACACAATCCTTTTCTGGGGAGTATTATTTCTTTGATAGAAATACACTGAGCCTATTCTAAATTTGAAATTTTTAGTATCGTTTTCTGACCGGCGACCGAAAGTTTTGGGGGTCTTAACGAATGAATTTCGGTATAGACTGTCATTAAATGCCAACAAATTCCCTTTTCTAATGAGAGAAAGTGGAATAATTTATTAAGATAACAAACATGTTAACAAACATGAAAACGCGTGTTTGTCCAATTCTTTGATCACGGGAGATCAAGTGACAACTGCATGTTTGAGTTTTAAGGACTGATACCGTAACACCATATAACAGGTTTGCTGGCGTTCGAGGTGTGCTGGTTAGCGTCGTAGGAAATGGGCATGGTGACTCAAGTTCAAATTTTAGACGAGGCCCTTTGCTCTCTACATTGTACTAATACCCTTGGGAAAGGCATAAATTCAGTTATTTTCACTCCAGTAATGGTTAAATAATAGAGTAGATTGGAATTGTCCTTATTAGGAATCCTTTTTGTTGAGATGAGGCTTCTTAATCTGAGAATTAATTTTTATTCATTGCGGACTTTTTGTCCTCATCTTGGTAGGTTTTTTTTGTTGTTTCTTCTCACTACGTTTAATTCTCAGATTAGGAAACCTCATCTCAAAAAAAGGATTCCCCATATAGACAATAACAAATTCGGTACGGACCCGACTATGGAAGACCAGATCAGGAGAACAAATAATTGGATTTATAAGACCAAAAAATCCATCCTTGATCACCTTTCGGGACCCGTGGCGCAACTGATAGAGGCTTTGAGTCTCTACGTGAGCATTGTCAGAAGATAGCGGTTTCAATTCCTACCCAAGCCGGCAAGAGCTTTACTTGGTCAAAAACGTCCTACGATAGATTATTGAAGGCGATAATTACTGGGGATACGGTTATAAGACCCAGAATTCCTATTCGAGGTCGCGGCTAATCACCTGAAGAAGGACAGAGGAAAAATTTGGCCGAAACCTAGTGAGAAGAAACAACAAGAAAACGACCAAGATGAAGAAAAAAAGTCTGCAATAATTAAAAATTAATTCTCAGAGTAGATTGGGTTCTTTAACCTTGATATGGCAACCTTGGTATGAAACCTATTAAGCCCCACATAAAAATTGCACTTGTGTTTCAACCTGTTTGTGTGGTGAGGTTAGTAAATTCATAGAGTCTAAACTGTCAGGGTCTGTATCCGTCTGAAGAGAAACAACAAATATTTTTTTAAGGTGAGCAAGCTAAATTTTGTTTGAAAATCTGCCATGAAGATGATCCCGTCTGGTTTGCAAAGATTGGTTTCAGTTCTTTGTTATAAACAAGATGGTAAATGGAAAACAGGATAACATGCACCTCTGTAAACAATAGACGAAAAGATAATAATGCACAAAATAAATTGATAAAAACATGGACACTGGTAGAGTAATAAGCACACATCCTGAAAAACATGTTGACGCTTATAGCCACGATGAAGCCAGGCATGCTTAATATCCTAATTATATAAAGTTGTTCACGGTTCCACACTTTAAGAATATGCATTTCGTTAAAAATTGGCCAAGTATTACTTTAAACAAAGGAGAGTCAGTTATGAGATATTAGCGCATAATTTTCTGCAAAAAAGTTTTTTTCTCTCTGACTCTAGAATAGAGAAGAAGTAATCTTCATTTGGATGCATAATTTGAAAATAAAGAGACATGCTAATAAAAAAAAGCTTGAAACTTGTAACACGTGATATTTCATTAACAAATAACAATTATGTACGTCTTTTAAAATTGTATGGTCCTTTTGATTTAGTTTTCAGTAGAAAAAAAAAGATGAATGAATTTAAAATCACCTGTCATCTTTTTACCTGATCACTCCTCCTCGACCCTCTAATTAGTTGTTTGAGGTGTGTCACTGGCTTTATCACTTATATGATTAGTTCTCAAGATCCTCCCCACCCCCTATACTTTTTTACTTCTTTAACCATTTTCCAGCCCCAGATTTTTGAGGATCTTTAACTTACATTACAGTAATTCATCTTGTCCTTACCTCGCCGCGCCCTTCCTTGCTTTTCTTTTACCCCTATTAACTTAGGCCCCATTCCCCATAGGGATAGTTTCGGTTTGTTTTCGGCCCCGCTTGCATACCGGAAAACAGTCGACTCTCCACATCATAGATGGGAGATTGGAAGGAAACCAAACGGGGTTTGTGTTTTGTTTTCTTTACAAAATATTCTCGGGGATTTTCTCCCTTCCCTATCATGTTTTTTTCAATTGTATAAATATCATTTGTTCTGCCAGGTTTTTAAGTAGGTTTCTCATAGAGCGAATTCTGTATTTTGGTGATTGTTGCGCGGTTGGTGATGTACGGGTGATTTTATTGTACAGAGTGATTAGACGGTGAAATGGCTAGCTAGCCCCCACCGAATAGCATAGTCTTCTTCCCTTCCCCTTCCTAAACTTTTTGTGCCTTGTGCCTACCAAAGAATTGTAATTTATTTTGGAAATAATGAGCTAAAAGTTATTAACAAAATAAAAGTAGGGAGAGTAAGGTGGATGAAAAATAAAATCATCAAGTTAGGGAGAGCAGAATGTATTTACCCAACCATTTTGTCATTGGTGACATAACGTCAGTTTTTGAGTATAGCTAGTTTGAATTTAGAGTTTCCATTTCTTTCATTGGTCCTTATGCAGAGTTAAAGAGCCGAGTCTGTCGTACTGTTAACACATTATATTAGTTTGTTTTGCTTTAATGTCACATCAACTTTTGTAGGTTATTTAACGCCAAATCTATTTTTATACAAATGGACAGTTCTGTTTAATTAATTCAGCTTAGTATAAGTATATCTTTTGTTTATACACAGTTAAATGTCAAAACAGTTCTATTTCAAACAATTCAGTTTAGCATAAGTACAGTTTCAAAGTGAAAAAGCAGTTTTATTACAAACAACTCAGTTTAGCATAAGTAGACTGCTTATTTCTATTTTATGTATAAATAAGACCCTATCAGGTGCAACAACTCTGGGTCAGAGTGGACCTGGGAATGATGACAATAAAGGGGTACTCCGCATTCTCTAAGGCTCCAGTATTACTGAGGACTCACTATCAGATTGTTTAGTGTTGTATCCAGGACATTCATTGGGGGATTCTTGCCCCTCTGCAGCCCAAGCCGAGTGGGCCACAATAAATCCTAGTTTACGGTTACATACATACATATATACATACATTCAAAATGGAATGAGATAGATAAGTAGGAAAAAATCAACAATCACTTTCAGCGGGAATGTAGACCTTTGAGAATTATCATTGACACGTTTACGGTGACATACACACATGCATACAAGATGGCATCGGATAAGTAAATAGAAAAGATGCAAAAGATTCCTTTCAGCGTGAATGCAGACCTCATAGAATTATCATTCATTTATAAATTCTGGGTGACAGTTACATACATACATAGAATTTGTCTACTAGTTTAAGAGGCGTTCCGTCTAGTGTGGAGATGTCACCTGTTTGATTATAGCGCATATATTCCGTTTTGTGTGCATTGACATGGAGGCCTATGCCTGCGGCTGCTCGTTCCAAACTATGCAGTAGTGTTTCGGCTTGGTTGGGTGTATTTGACAGTATCGCTATGTCATCAGCGTAGTCGGCGTCGGTAATTTTTTTTGCGGGGTATCTTCTACTTCTTTCCTTTGTCAGTTCGAAGCCGTTTTCTCTGATTTTATCAATCGATGTTCTAAGAACGTAATCTAGACAGATGATAAAGAGGTATGGAGCTAGCCTGTCTCCTTGTAGTACTCCTGCAACAATGTCGAAGTATTCTGTGTCTCCATCTGGTGAACGTTCTTTCACTTACCTACCAGAGGCGATGAACGATCGGGCGAAGTGGCGAGAAAAGGTCAGGGATATCCGTGCTAGCGGCACGGCATAATGATGATGACATAGATAGAAATAGTATGAAATTGGTAAATATAGATTCAAAAGTCACTTTCGGCTCGAACGTAGACCTCACAGAGTTATCATTCTTTTCTAAATTCTATTAGATAACTTAACTGGTTTCGAGATGTAAAGTTAACTAGTGGAGGTGTCCGTGGTGTAATGGTTATTGTCGCAGGAAATGGACACGGCGACACGAGTTCAAATCCTGGGCCTGACTGATTGCATTTCACATAGCACTAATACCCTTGGGAAAGGTATGAATCCAAAAATTCTCCCTCCAGCTATGGGTAAATAGTAGGGCAGACTAGGTTCTTCAGCCTTGGTGAGGCAACTAGTCTAGGAGAAGGAAAACTCTGAATTCAAATCTGTTAGACTCCGCTTAGAAATTGACCTTGTGTCATATCCTGCCCAAGTGGAGGGGTTGGTAAATATGATTAACTAGTATTCCGAGGAAAGTATTTCAGGTTACAAATAATATTCTTTTCATAAATCATTATAGCATTATCCAAATATTTTCTCTGAAACTTGCACGTCGTTTTATTTACACAGTTAAATGACCCACGTCTCTCTGCCCTTCCTTATTTGATTGTATTATTCCTTTATTTCATTTTTTGGCTCACGCTCATTTTTCGGCGAACATAACAGTAGAAAAAAAAATGCAGTCGGTTAAGTTATCTGAGGTTTTAAGATAAAGAATTCTCATTATTCAACTTAAATTCTAGAAGTATTTTATTTCTTTTCTCACGTTTTTGGAAGATATGATCATCTTCCCATCGGGATAAAAGATCACTGTGATAATATATATATATATATATATATATATATATATCAAAATACAATTAAATAAAATGTATGTTGAATACTGACATGTAGATGTGAAACATAGCAGGAAAAGAAGTCCCATCTATGGATCAAATAGCTAATACGACGTAATAGCGTGATACTTATTTGTATTAATAGTTACTTGAAGCTATGATTATTTAAGACGGATCATCATTAGTTACTTGATATAATATGACTGTGTGCAAACAAATGATTATTGGCAAATGAAAAAGGACAATTAAAAATGTAATTGAACATTAAAAATGTGAATCAAATTTCAATACTAAATAACTCATAAAGAGTTAATCCTATTTACTCAACACCTTCGCTCGGGCAGGATATGACACAAGGTCAATTTTTAAGCGGAGTTTAACAGGTTTGAATTCAGAGTTTTCCTTCTCCTAGACTTGTTGCCTCATCAAGGCTGAAGAACCCAGTCTGTCCTACTATTTACCCATAGCTGGAGGGAGAATAATTGGATTCATACCTTTCCTAAGTGTATTAATGCTATATGAAATGCAATTAACCTGATCCAGAATTTGAACTCGTGTGACCGTGTCCATTTCCTACCACGATAACCATTACACCACGAGCACCCATAAAGAGTTAATACGCCCTTAAACCTAAACCAAACCAAATATTAATTGTTACGATTACAATCAGATTTTTATAGATAGACTGTGTCGTGATGGCTAAAACGCTTGACTACAATCTCGAAGTAAACGAGTTCAAACTCTAATAGCGTTATGGTGCTCCCTTTCGAACTAGTACCATTGGGAAAGGTATGAATCCCCTTCAACCTTCGGGTTAATTGTATTACTACTGCTAGTCTACAAAGATGGCTTTGACATTAAATAGCCATCGCAAAGGTTGGTATGCCATTACGAGATTATATTTAGTGGGTTCTATTCCAAAAAGTATTAGGTCAGTCACTCACTGACCCTGAAAACTATTAACTGAACATCCACTCGCATTTCATTTCAAATTCTATTAGTCCGGCTCTTTTGAAAATGAGCTGAAGAAGGTGAATTTTTCTTTACTCTATTGCATCTTTCTGTTGCTCCAATGCTTTCTACTATTTCAAAAATTTACTTTTACTTAAAACCACTAAAATTTCGAGTTAAAACAGTGCGATAAGTGTGTTTTCATGATATAATTTTTTTTCCGGTGTCAGTTGTTTTTAGACACGAATGGCTTAGGTGGATATGTGGTAAGGAAAGGAGGAGGATTGGTTGGTTGGGCATATAAAGGTTATAAGTTATTTAATGCCAAATCCTGTAATGTTTTACGGCATATAAAGGTTATAGGTTATTTAATACCAAATTCTGTAGTGTTTTATGGCATATAATGTTTATAGGTCATTTAATGTCAAATCATGTAGTGTTTTGCGGCATATAAAGGTTATAGGTTAATTAATGCCAAATCCTGTAGTGTTTTATGGTATATAAAGATTATAGGCTATTTAATGCCAAATCCGGTAGTGTTTTACGGTATATAAAGGTTATAGGTTAGTTAATGCCAAATCCTGTAGTGTTTTATGGCATATTAAAGCTTATAGGTCATTTAAAGTCATTTATTTTATGGCATATTAAAGGTTTATAGGTCATTTAAAGGTTATAGGTCATTTAATGCCAAATCCTGTAGTGTTTTATGGCATATTAAAGCTTATAGGTCATTTAAAGTCATTTATTTTATGGCATATTAAAGGTTTATAGGTCATTTAAAGGTTATAGGATATTTAATGCCAAATCCGGTTGTGTTTTACAGCATAGAAAGGTTATAGGTCATTTAATGCCAAATCCTGTAGGGTTTTATGTCGTACCAAGGCTATAGCTTATTCAATGCCAAATCCCTTGTGGTTTACGGTATACCAAGTTTATGAGTTGTTTAATGCCAAACCCTGTTTATATATATACTAAATCTTATTTGTAAACAACTTGTTTGTAGGTAACAATGTTTAAACGAATCAGGACTCATTTGTTTTCACACAGTTAAATGGTTTCAAATATTACTATCTAACATCAATAGGTTTATTTCCCACTGTTAAAATGTTTCTAAAAGAGTAAATGATTAAAACGTTTCTTTTGACTCATAGCTGGGACCCTAAAAGGAACAACCACTCTGAGTCAGCGATGATCACGGAGTAATTGCAATAAAGGAGTACTCTACATTCCCCTGAATCTGATGCAGTTCAGTGTCATACCCAGGACACTCGTTGGGGAGGGGTCTTACCCCTCTGTAGTGACACAATAGGCATATTGAACTGTTCTAACCAACTAAGCTAGCGAAGAAGAGGAGAGAAACAAAGCAACAAACACACATTCGCAAACAAACACAGATATGCATATATCATTATCATCATGTCATGACTTTGGCTCGGAATTCCTTCCGACAGGTCTTTTAGACGACATCCTGTGTCCGCTCAGAGCTATTTTGATAAATCCTTGTTTGTCACCCAACTCTTGCATGTAAGTGTGAAGGGGTCCATTAGAGAACGTCACTAAAGAGTTCGTCCTTACTTCTCCAGCAGTGTTCCGCATGTCTTTTCTGTCTAACTTGGATGGTTTTAGAGATTCGTGGTTGTGGCCTTACAATTGCTGTTTTGTGGGATGTTTCTACCAGGATTTGTTCACTATATCTCGTTGCATTCTGGTGCAATTGCTGTCTAGCTATTTCTCTATAGACTTAGTCAGCCTCATGTGGTGCATCCATATAGTAGTATGAGCACGACCACTGCTTGAAAAACAATGCGTTATATTTTATCGGATAGGTCTGATTTCCATATGACCAATAACCTATCGACAGCTGTCCATGCCTTTGCTAGTCACGTGTTAATATGATTTTCCCTTGGTGAGACGCGGCTTCCGGGGTAGGTGAACTTGTCCACTAGTTTCAGAGAGCCACCATTAAGTGTGGAGATGTCTTTGTCTGCATTCACATCGGGGCTTATGTGTTGATCTCTTTGTGTAGTAGCATATAAACCTTCGTGGGTTATTAAATACTAAAACAAGCCTTTTAGAAAAACAAGAGTGTTATTAATCAACCCATAGCAGGAAGAAATAAGACCGAAAGTATACACTTTAGGTTCAAAGTCGTTTACAACGATGTTGCAGTCCAGCATGTCATTCACTAATACTCCGTGATTCACTATATATATATATATATATATATATATATATTGGGAATTAGGGAAATATTTAAGTGATTAGCTAAATTTGCAGGATTATAGCAAAGAATGTGACAAGATGTCTACATCTTTGATAGGAATGTAGGTAAGAGAGATGTATTCAATTTGAGCAGACATACTTCGCTAAACCAATGGTAAAATACACCAGTTTGAAAAAAAACGATAACACCATCTCATGTTTTCAATCTTCTCCGTCACTGGCGGTCATTATACTTTTGTCGTATCTGCCCGTCTTGCTCGATATCGCCCGATATGACGTTTAATGGCTGTAATTTAATCGGCATTTGTTTTCGCTTAACGAAGTTAAGCGACTGACATTCTTTCGCCCTAAGTGAATTGTACAGGCAAGAGTTACAATTTTAATCAAGTGATTCGTCAACCTCACTGAGAAGAGAGTGTCATTAAGAACCGTGAACAGTTATGGGTCATTCTTTATTTCTAACATATTTACATCATTTCATAGTTGTTTTATTTATCTAGTTTTCTGTTTTCACATTTCGTTGTTCGTTCATTGCGAAAAATGTAGGCGTCGAACGAGCCTCGTTCTTTCAGGTAATGTTGATGAGGCAGTTAAAAATGGTGTGAAATTTGTGACCTTTTCTTTTTTCTTCTTCTTTTGTTCCTTTTCATCGTTTTTTCTTTCCAATTTTCTCTATTTTTTTATCTGTTCTCTGCGATCATTTTTATCACTAGCACGGTTTCTGTTAAAAATAACGGGATTAAATACATTTAGATCGGATTATTTGTCAACGAAAAGATAGTGGTACTATGTGGTCTCTTGCTAGGTCAATTCATTTTACCTTTATATAGTAGTAATTACTGGCAATTGATACAACAGCCCTTCAAAAATTCCCCCTCTATCTCTCTATGTATGTATGTATGGATGGATGGTTTGATCGATCGATTTATCCGATTATTCACCCAGTCAAATTTGACATGAAGAGATTTTATGGTGCAAGGTATGTACGAATCAAGACCAATGCACTTCAAGCACCAAGCAATAAAATCACCCTTGCTTAGTAGGTACTGCCTGGGGAGAAAGGGACTCCTGAGACCAGGCGATCAACTTTAACCTAGGCATCCGGCAGTCGCGCCGAGTGGGCTTCGTATGTATGTATGTATGTATGTATGTATGGATGAATGGATGGATGTATCTCCCTCTCATATATATATATATAATATATATATATATATATATATTGCTCTAAGGCCAAAAAGAATATGAATATCGGAACATAGATATGATTAGAGAATGGTATGATGTAGTGTCTTTCTAAGGAGGAAATGTCGTTCCTCGTCATTTCCGCCTAAAATCAGAAGTGTAGAATTTGTAGCAGTGGAAAATCTGTGATTGTTTTTAAAACTAAGCTTGTAAGGATAAATCACACGTATTTATGTTTATCGTGACTAATTCCCCTAATAAAATAATATTCCTTGAATAAAATAATAATCCTTGAAAGCAACTAAATACTTAGAAGTGTATCTCGTTGGTGAGGTTGTATTCAAATTGGTAATGAAAATAAAAGTAGCGCTGAGAGAATGCTTAAATTCGTATTTAATAACCAATAGATACATAGGCTAATAGCCTGGCTGGTGGTGTAATGGTTAGCAAGGTGCTCCCGGCGAGTGCCCCGGGGCCTGTTCTGGACTTCGGTCCGGAGCGTGGCCCTGGAAAAGGAACAATGGCAGACTTGGGGCCTTTAATTAGGCACGTAGTTTCGACTAGGCTACCTTCGGGTGGGCGAGCTGCATTTTTGTCTCCTTTGTCCCCCTTGTACGGCACTAGACCATGCGTCTAGTTTAAGCCGTTTACTGGCATACGTGCCCGGACCCACATTTGGGTTCCGTGAAACCGCTTGCCTCATCAGGCTCACATTGCACTAAGTGAGCCGATGAGCAGCACAGACAAGCAGGGTTCGAGTCTCGGCTCCTTCCCCTCCCCTTTATCCCCACTTTAATTGGCCTTCGGGCTTTTGACCTTGTGTCAAGTCGTGTCTGGTGGGAGACAGCGACAAATACTACGGTGTAATGGTTAGCAAGCTCGACTAGCAAACCTACACGAGTGAGTTCGAGTCTCATTGGGTGCCCCTTTCATATGGCCTTGTGCCACATCTAAGCAAAAAGCTTAGTAAATTTCCATAGGCTAATAGCCTGGTTCTATTCAGAAATAAACGAATCTGATTTTATTGTTTTTCTGCAAAACTTCTCAAATTCACAAGATAGAAGTAAAATTTCAACATGGATTTTTTTCAGTATATATTGTGGCATCTATGTAAATATTATAATACCTTCAGTTAAAAACAATTTTGAAATATTCTTATACCTAAGTACCACCATCCATCCATATATATATATATATATATAGGTAGATAGATAGATATAAAATAAATAAGGACTGTGAATATCCAAAGAATGAATGCTTAAGGCACGGGTATTTAATAGAAAATATACCTCCTGAGCAAGATATATATTTTTGTTTAAAAATCAAGAAATTTGCAAATAGATGGAAATTAAATACTGTTTCTAAATTTCTTGTTTTTTGAATATATATATATATATATATAATATATATATATATATATATATATATATATATCTTTCGTTTTTTTTCTTTCTTTCAGACTAATACTCTTGGAAACACTATAAAAGCCCATATCAGCGTAGGTATGAGTTAAAAAGTACCACTACGATTTCTCTCCAAGTATGTCTTTAGGATTAAATAAACCTCGAAGGTTATTATGTTATTAAATAAAGAAACCAAACAACCACACACACACACACACACACACACGCACGCACACACACACACACACACACACGCACATATACATATATATATATATGTGTATATATATATATATATATATATATATATATATGTATGTATGTATGTGCGTGTGTGTGTGTGTGTAATAAGAATAATTACTTTACGCTTAAAAACTTATAGCTATGAAGTCAGTCTAAATATAAAAACCATCGATTAACAGTAGGAAATGAATCGTCCTTAAAATATCAATTATCATAGACACATCATCATCAACATGTCACGCTGCTAGCACGGATTTCTCTGACCCTCTCCCGCCACCCGAATCTATCGTCCATCGCTCCCGGGAGGTCTTCCAGGCTACAGCTTGTATCGGCACAGAGCTGATTTATATAGGTTCCAGCTGGTCGTTCAACATTTGCTCGTCCATGTAAAGTGGTACAATGGAATACATCACTTATGACTTCGTCATTACTTCTGCAGCAGTGTCCCACATGTCTGGTTCGTCTAACTTGGATAGTTTTCATGACTGGTTGAAAGTGGCCGTACAGCAGCTGTTTTGTAGTGTGTTGCCCCCAGGACTTACAGCTCGTAGCATTCTTGTGTAATTGTCGTTTATTCAGCGTCCATGTGGTGCATCCATATAGCAGTATCGACACGACCATGCTTGGAAAAACTGAGTTTTATTTTATCAGTCAGGTTTGACTTCCATATGACCGATAGCCTATCCCTAGCTGTCAATGCATTTGCTAATGCAAAAATTATGTAACTCACTTGTTCAAGATTCACATCAAACATACAGTCGAAGGTTGTTAAAAAATTTCCTATCCATTCCATAAAAGAAAGAAGAAGGCTTATAGCTTAACATATAAAAAAGTATAAAAATTAATTCAGATTTTTGTATTAAATTTTGTGCGGGTGAACGTCTTAGAAATGTGAGAGGTTTATGACAACTGTATAATCTGGGTCAAAAATCTATCTATCTATCTATCTATCTATTTCAATTGAGCGATATATATTCAAACACATATATATGTATATTTCAATCAGACGATACACATGTAAACACACCCCATATATATTTATATATATATACTCCCCTACCCCCGTACGGTTGAGCGAAGAAGTAATTGTGTTGCCATTAGCTTTTATTGCAAGCCTCTTCATATATGAATTGAGGTCTCGGTAGCCATTCAACGGATGTATGTAAACAATAGTAATTGTCATTCATAATCGTTTAAAATTTACTTCAGAGCTAATGGCTTCTCGTAGCTGCAGGGTTAGAAGCTTGGCTTGACGTTTGAGTCAACCGGGTTTCGATCCCAGCTACAGGAAGCTAATGTCTAGCCACACTGATGAGTTCTGTCAGTGGATGACATTATATATATATAAAGTAATGTAGAGGGAGATCTGTGTAAACTGAAGCAAAATAATACAATTAAAAGTTTAGACAAACATTTCTTAGTTCGTTTTTAATTGATTTTTTATGAGAATGATGAAATAATCAAATTATTTAATTTGTACAGAAATTCAAAGAATTTCCTTATTTATCGAAACTGAAATACTAAGATAAACGTTAAACAGATTTATCATAAAAATGAATGTTTACTGTTTTTTTCGAAAGTCGATATGAATCGAATCATGTAAACTTATTGTGAAATCTGAACCGTAAACTGCAGTGAGAGCAAATTTAACTGAACCGAAAAGGGCCAAAAATCAATTCAGCCATTTGTTTAGACAAGATAAAATTTGTGTGGAAATTGTTCCTTAGAAATACGTATACATTTTAAACTACAAAGTCCTTCAACAGAAAATTCTTTGCACGGATCTTTAATTCAAATTGTTGATTGATTGATTTTATCGGCATGTTGATCCGTCGAGCATTATTTTACGCTTTAAAATGATTTAATTGCGTTTAATGTGGGTCGATATTTACATTTTTCATCAATGGGTCAAACGAATCTATTTGGAAACTATTCGTATTTGCTAGGACTGTGTGAAAAAAGAAATAGTTGCCCAGTTGGCCTGGGCTGACGAATACACCAATAAAACTCTGCAGAGGCGTAAGACTCCCCCAACGAGTGTCTTAGATATAGCACTAAACAATCTGATGTTGAGGCTCCAGTAATACTGGAGCTTTGTGGAATGCGGAGTACCTCTTCATTGCCATCGCTCCCAGGTCCACTCTGGCCTGAGTGGTAGCACCTGATAGGGTCATATCTATGAGTCAAATCGAACTAAACTGTGTATTTATGCCAAACTGAATTGCTTAAAATAAAGCTGTTTTGACATTTAAACTATGAACTTAAGCAAAACTGAATTGCTTGAAGTGGAACTGTTTTATATGCTAAACTGATTTGTTTAATATGAAACTGTTTTTGACTCTGAAACTGTACTTACGCTAAACTGAATAGTGTGAAATAAAACTGCTTTGACATCTAACTGTGTGTAAACAAAAACTCTACTTATACTAAACTGAATTGGTTAAATTAGAACTGTTTTACTAAACTGAATTGCTTGAAATAGAAATGCTTTTTACTATTAGAGTGTACTTATGCTAAATTGATTTGTTTGAAATATAACTTTTAATTCGTATAAAAATGGATTTGGCATTAAATAACCTACAAAGCTTGATATGCCATAAAACACAAAGAACGAAACAAACAAACAAATAAACAGACAAACAAAAAAGAAATAGAATAAACAAAAAGCAAACAAAGCAAATAAAGAAGAAACAAACACAGGAAAAATGTAATTGTAACCGTACAATTAACACAATTCTTTAAACTTTAGTCATGAATTAACCCTAGACAGCTTGACATGCCGTTAATATCAATCAATCAATATATACCATTTCTTATGTCATTGTCTGAACTTTTGAGTTGAAGCTCGTTAATTTATATAATTCAAAGTATTCAAACTGCTCTCCTTATTTCTATTGTTATATATATATACACAAGGTTACGTCTGATACGCTTTTCGAGTTTTTCTTGATGTTTCTTGTCGAATTCGTAAATCTTTGTATCGACCTCAGTAGCCTTCATGTCGATTTTGTGAGCGTTCACAGAACTTGGGACCAAAATTTTTAATTAATCCATGGGCGTAGTTTATTCTCATTCCATTAACCATCACAAGGTTAAGCTATGCTAAGCCTTCCTTGTTTTTTGTTTTTTTTTTATGTTTACCGTTAGGATTGAACCTGAAACCTCCACACGACTCCTCTAAGAATTGAATGAACAGAACACCTACATACCTAACGCCATGCGTCCTGAATTCGACAAGAAGGCTTCCGAGTTTAACAAGAAATACTTGAAGAATACAGAAGGACTCGTCGCCAGAAATGTAGTGTATATAACAATAAAGATGAGGACAATAGTCCCCCAAAATCTAAATTATATCAATTGACCCCTTTTTTTAAAAACACGATAAATCGCCGTCGCGATTTCAGCGTTTGAATTTTATGGTCGCACACTTAGATGCAAAAGTTTACCCTTTGCTCTGACAACGCAAATATCCAATTAGATTTTTTACAATCTCTAAAAAATATCAAACACAAAAGTGTTCTGTGTGTACGTCTGTGTGTCTGTACACATACTATTTAAGAAAGAAAGAAAAAAGAAAGAAAGAACAGAAGGTGAGATCTTTGACATTTTTGTTATAATCTTTAAAGAAAGAAACAATGAAAGTAAAAAAAGAAAAACGAAAGAAGAATCATCGAAAGAGAAGAGAAGAAAGCAGACCAGGTGTCAGGTCAGCAGTTGAAACAGTCGGCTGACTTGTGAAAGAAAGAAAGAAAGAAAGAAAGAACGAATCATATGATTTGTAACTTGTCACATCGAAAAAGAAAAGAAAAGAAAAGAAAGTAGAGCAGGTGTCAAGTAAGCTGTCGTAACAGCAGGTTGACGTGAGATCTAAAAAAAAGAAAGAAAGAACGAAAGAAGGTGAGATCTCTGACTTTTTTGTTGTAATCTTTAAAGAAAGAAAGAAAGAAAGAAAGAAAGAAAGAAAGAAAGAAAGGGGAGTTCTCTGAGGTTTTTTGTTATAATCTATCAAGAAAGAAAAATGAAAGAGAAACAGAAAGAAAGAAAGAAAGAAAGGACGAATCAAGCGATTTGCAGCTTGCTACATCGAAAAACAGAAGAAAAGAAAACAGACAAGTTGGCAGAAAAGCAGGCTCACGTCACAACTCAACGGTTTCTTCAGTTTTTGTATTCATCTGCTGGGCTATGTATCTTTTGAATCTACATTGACTGCAACAAGGAAAAAAAAAGAAAGTGAGAGGATCGCCATTTTTAAGATTAAATAAAATCCAACCGACATTATTTATGGGTATATTCTAGTAAAACCATTATATTTTAGATTGTTAGGGTCAATATATACCAATTCTTGCTTATCTTCAAGTGATGCATGAATATTAGTTTTGGCTGTAATTTTCTGCCCTAACGTGAGCGGTTATTGCATCCATAAGGCTTGCACATATTTGAGGAAGAGATACTTTAACTAATAAATGACAAAGATAAAGTTAATCAAAAATTTCTTATATTGTATAAACTTTTGATTAGATATTCGTTTTGAGTTGTAATTTTCTGATGGTGCGCTTTTAGGGACTTGAAAGAACAAGTCGAAGCAGGAATTTTGTTTTATTCTACAAATCACTTGTAACAATTTGTCAATAAATATTTATAGCATCTCCTTTTATTGAATTGGTGGGCAATCTGGATCAGGAATCTATGAATGCTTTATAACGTTTTTTTTAAGTCTGAATTGTCCAATTTAAAAATAAAATGCGATAAATCTAAATTTTCATGATTAGTTCTATAATTCAAGCCCTTTTTTAGCAAAAATTCAGCCTATAATGAGTGAGCAACACCCCACCCACCAAAAAAAAAAACAAAAAACAAAAACAAAACAAAAAAACGAATCTATGATTTACTTAACCTCGAAATCAAGCCAAAGTTTCTTTGTCTACCGTAAAAAAAGCAAAGAATTTTTTTAAAAAGAAAAAGAGCATTTTAAGGAAAAGACGAAGGGGATGATTGGACAAATTGCTGATGCTACGACGAAAGAGAAGCCCACAATGTCAAAAAGAAAGTATGCTAGTGATTGTAAAGTCCACGAGAAAATTGTGAGTAGAGCAATAAAACATGATTTATTCCCAGACTATACCCCGCTTGTTTACGCTATATGGGGCGTTTAAAAAAAACAAATGAATCTTCCCATCCAAATATTGGTTCGCTTAAGACAGCGGAGTAATGAAATAAATGTCAAAAGAATTTCTTTTGAAGGCATGCAAATCGTTTCGAAGGTATGTTGATACAATAATTGAAAAAAGATGGTGGCCATATTGAGTAAATTTACTCTTTTCTGTCTATCATCTTATTTTGTGTTTTACTTTTTCAAATCAGAATTAATCTTGTTTTATAATAGAATCGTTTATTATTAGACTAGAATATTCCTAATTTTACTTCCGCACCCTATGAAAAGTTGCTGATTCAAGTTATTACACTTATGCAATTTTTTCTTGTCAACATAATTATAGTACAATCTAAACTAGTACGTGTTCTTATACATTTTCGATTCTGCATTCGTTCCAGAATTCTTTTCATGCATATTTTACACTCCTGTTTACCTCATACGACGCTAGTTTGACCTTAAACAAAATTGACCTCATCTTATTTCAAAATGAGAACTGATCTCAGGTGAACTAGCAATCACTTTTATGACTTCTTTTATGATTTCTCGTTTCCAATTGCGTGTCTATATAGACTCATTTACGAAAAGAGGACTGAAATCGAAATCATCGATTACAAGCTATGCTTGTTCAATATTGTCGTCATGGGATATGAGCCCGGGAAAAAAAGGGACAAGATGAAGTTTATCTGAAATAAACTTTGCGAAAAATGTTGCATCATACTGAAGGGACAAGAAGTTAACTGTGAAAATTTCAATTAAATGTGTTTAAAAAGCAAAAGAAATAGTCAAAGAGAGACAGACAGACAGACAGACAGAGAAGGATGGAAAGAAAAGGATAAAGAGAGAATACGAAAAGAAAGAGACTGAGAAAAAATATTTTAGAGAGAGAAAGAGGACACAGGAAAAAAATAAAGCGAAGAATGAAAAGTGAAATATGATTGAAAGGAAAAAATCGAAAGTTCATTTTGTTTCGTTTCTTTGTTTAATGGCATGTCAACCTTCGTAGGTTATTTAGTGCCAAAACCATCCTTAGAGAAGAACAGTAGTATCATTATTGAAACTATTGCTGGGAAAATGCAGAATGAAATCGATGAAATTGTTGGTTTTACAGTATATCGACACATGGGTTATTTTATGGTGAATTCAGTTTAACATGGTCTCCAGTTACATTTAATACAAAAAATGTATTTTCCCGATGATTTTAATCCGTTAAGTGCTTCATACTTAGTTGTAATACCAATATCTTAATCACCAACATTTGAATGTAGTACTTGTAAACCATTTCCTCTGTTATCTCAAACCGATTAATTTGACTCATAGCTAGGCCTTAACTGATTCTACCCATCTGAGTCAGACTGGACATGGGAGTAATAGCAACGAAGAAGTGACTCTGCACTTCTTAGTGTTTCAGAATTTGATATTCACTTCTTTCTATAGTTTAGCGTCATACGTGGGATATAAAGTAGATAAGTGAAAGTTTATTTGTTTGGGTTTTATAGCATATCAATCTTTCTAGATTATTTAATGCCAAATCCATTTTTATACATATAATCAGTTTTATTTCAAACAATTCAATAGTGTATAAGTATACTGTTTAAATATCAAAAACAGTTCTATTTCAAACAGTTCAGATTAGCATGCGTACACAGTTTAACTGTTAAAAACATTTCTATTTCTAGCTATTCTGTTTAGTCAAGCAGTTCTCTATCAAATAATTCAGTTTAGTATAAGTATAGATTGTGTTCACACATAGTTAAATGTCAAAACAGTTCTAATTCAAAAAACTCAGTTTAACATAGAAAAATAGTTCCATTTCAAGCAATTCCGTTTAGTATAAGTACGCAGTTTACCTGTCAAAACAGTTCTAATTCAAACAATTCAGTTTAGTGTAAGAACAGTTTCAATTTCAACAACAGTTCCATTTTAAACAATTCAGCTTAGCATGCAAAAACAATTTCACTTCAAACAAATCAGTTTTGCATAAGTACGCAGTTTAAATATCAAAATAGTTATATTTTAAACAATTCAACTTAACATAAGTAAATAGTTTAGTTCAATTTGACCCATAAATAGGACCCTATCAGATGCTACCACTCTGGGCCAGAGTGGACCTGGCAATGAAGTGGTACTCCACATTCCCCAAAGCTCCAGCGTTACTGGAACCTCAAAATCAGATTGTTTAGTGTCATATCCTGGACATTCATTTGGGGAGTCTTACCCCTCTGCAGAGATGTAGTTGGTGTATTCTACAGCCCCAGGCAACTGGGCCATTGGACACACGTTGGGAGGGAGTCTTATCCCTCTGCAGTGATGTAGTCGGTATATTCTACAACCTCAGGCAACTGGGCCACAGGACTCATGTTGAGGGAAGTCTTACCCCTCTGCAGAGATGTAGTTGGTGATTCTACATCCCCCATTTGCCGACTGGGCAAATGATTAAAAGTAAGGACAGGATAAAAAATAGGAAGGAATAAAAATAATAGAAAAAATATGTGAATATGAAGAGGTATATTCAAAATTCAAAAGAAGAAAGAATCGCTGTGGTGTTGTGGCTTATTAGCTAGTTTGTGACTTTGTTGTAAGCGAGTTCGAACACCAGTTGTGCTATTAAATCCACTTTTGAACTAATATTCTTGGGAAGGGAAAGAACACCCTTATTCCCCCAGATGTGGATTAAAGAGTATCCTTACTTTTCTTTATGGAGATTAAAGGCATTAAATAACACAGAAAGCTTGATATGCCATAAAACACAGAAATGAAACGAAAACTAAGAAAAAAAATGAAGGAATTGGTGAAAGTTTGATACATTGTTGCAGTAAGTGTAGCTGAAAGCGTGTTTTATCTCAAAGGTAAATCGCAAAAATACCGAACACTCACTTGTTGAAAGTTAGCAAATCAATACAAGAATTGTGGAATGTAGTTCAGTTTCTGGCTGTTGATTTTATCAGCTTGATTTTGGCACATGCAAATTCCAGAAGCTTAGTACAATAACAGAGGACATTTAAAAAATGAATATCCTTGACGTAAACCAATCAATACTGGTAAAATGAGGATTTAGGTTTGGTTTCTTTGTTTAACGGCATATAAACCTTTGTAGGTTATTTAATTCCAAGGCCATTCTCCTAGAAGAACAGTAGTGGTACTATTTAACCCATAGCTGGGAGGATAAGGGGGTTCATACCTTTCCGAAGGGTATTTGCCTGAAAGTGAACGTAATAGCGTGACTGGAGTACGAACTCGCTTACTACAATTCCGCACACCATAGCTTTAACCATTACACCACCAGGAAGTTATTTATAAATTAAAATACACACAAACACACACACATATATATATATATAGATATAGAGAGAGAGAGAGATAGAGAGAGAGAGAGAGATGGAGGCAGAGAGATGTGTGAATAAACTGTGATAAATGAATAAATACATCGATATGAAAAGAGAGTGATAGATAAATAGGTCGATTTAAACAGTCTGAGATAATCTACAGAGATATATATAAAGTTAATATACATAGTGAAATATGTAGAGATAGATAGATATAAATAAACTCCGGAAGATATATGGTTGGTTGGTTGGTTGGTTGGTTTTACGGCGTATCAAACCATTTCGAGTCACTTAATCCTGAATTAAATTTCAAACTATTCAGTTTTGTGTAAACACAGTTTCTGTTTACAAATAGTTAAATGTCAAAATAGTTCAGTTAAATATCAAAACAGCTGTATTTCAAATAATTCAGTTTAGCATAAGTATAGTGTTTACTTCTATTTAAAATTAGTTTTGTTTCAAACAGTTCAGTTTAGCATAAGTACGCAGTTTAAATGCTAAAACATTTCTATTTCAAATAATTCAGTTTTGCATAAGTAACCAGTTTTATTCTATTCGACTCATAGATAGGACCCTATCAGATGCCACTACTCCGAGCCAGAGTGGACCTGAGAGGGATGGCAATGAAAGGGTACTCCGCATTTCCCAAAGCTCCAGCATTACCGAAACCTTACCATCAGTTTGTTTAGTGTTAAATTCAGGACACTCGTTAGTGGGGGTCTTACTCCTCTGCAGAGAAGCAGTCGGTGTTTTCTTAAGCCCCAGCTGATAAGGCATGGAAGATATATAGGCATACACACACACACACACACACACACACACACACACACACACACACACACACACACACACACACAGACGTATGTATATACATACATATATATATATATATAGAGAGAGAGAGAGAGAGAGAGAGAAAGAGAGGAGTGGTAGAGAGAGGGATAGAGAGAGAGAGAGAAAGCGAGATATACATAAATTTGATAAATTTCGGTTGATTGATATTTAGATATGAATACACTGAGATAGATCAAAAAGAAGAGATATTTTTCTAATAATAACGATTGCAGAATGAATATTGACTATTTTTATTTTCTCCTCTTGATAGTGAAGTCAGATATATATGACAGCCAACCAGAGTCATATTCACTAATTATTCAATTTGAAAAAAAAAATATATCCATATATTTCTGTAATGTGCCTGTGCTTATAATCCTTGACGATTGATGTTAGTGAGGATTACTTTTGTGAAGATGGCCTTTTATTTTCTGTCCGAATTGACTGCCAAAATGTCCCTGTAAATTGCCCAACAAAATTGATATTTTTGGTTCATCTTCTCTAGCAAAGGCACGGTGTCTCTTTTGTCAGATTTGTGGCTAGAATCCTGGCTCTGATTGCATCTCTATTCATGACGGGTTACCATGACACAAGTTACACAAGATGATGGACCAATTCAAAGAATCTAACATACAAGTGGTCGTCTAACCCGGAAATTGTGCCGATAAGAACTCAATCGCTTGCTCCTGGAGAGAACTCAAAAGCCATCGATCGTAATTTCTCACCGGATGACGAAAAGACGTCAAGCAGATTTTATATCTTTTTACCTCTTTTTACTTTTACTCAGCTGTTAAAATGTCGAAGCTGTCTCTGATAGTTGGTTACTAAAACTTATTTCAGTAACCCACTATATCTATGCAGTATAAGTTAAAATTTAAGGTTACTTTCGAACATTCTTGATGGTCCCTGTTTTAAACATCGTTATGACAAATGCCCTTTTTTTAAAACGCCAGAGAAGATAAATGAAATTATTTTTGTCATTGTGTATATGGTGGCTCAAAAGAGTCCAGAAAACACTAAAGCCAGAACCAAATTACATCCGTTTATTTAGTGTGCAAATCTCTGACTGAAAAACAGAATTTATTAAACCATTGAAAGTCAAGTCTAAATTGAATCTTCCTTTTATATTTTGGCTTTAATATTTTTGGATATCATATGTTTCTCGTGTATATTTATAATATATCTATTATATTTATCATAGCTAATATTTTCTCATTGATTTCTCTAAGATTTATCAATCTTTCTCACACCTTTTACCTTTCTCATAAATTTAGTTCTCATAGTTTTTGGTTCTGATATTTTTGGTTATCATAGCATATAGGTTACACCTGAAAATATCACGAAAATATGTCAAGCCTTAAACCGTTATTCACACCAAGAATTCCCACGTCCACCCTACCATAATCAAAGTTCCAAAATAATCGGGTGGAGGATTCATTGAATATTAAATATTGTAATGTCTAGCGAGAGTTCACTATAATATTCACGATATTGTACGAATCAACTTTATCTCTGTCAAAATGTTTCTCTTGCAACATAAAAATAAAAAAAAAGAAGAATAATGTGCTTGATAATCCTTTGTCAAACCAATCCGATTACTAAAACCAATACCTCATTGCCAAACAGTTTTGTTGTGCATCAGGTTGAACATTACAGCTATCATCCATTATGCATCATTGGATCCTAGAGAAAGTATGAACTCAGATATGTTACAGTAAACAGATCCATTTTGTCAATGATAAATTGCACCATGAAGGCGGAGATTCTGTCCACTGAAAAGGTGTCATTCAACAGACAATTCAAGATCTTACTGCAATAAAACCAACGAAGATATATTTAAGCTGGTTGGAGCTGTCTAACATTGAATACAAAAAAAAGCAATAATATTGTTGGATTAAAATTTAAATCACAGGAACATTTCATTTCTGTTAGACGTCAATTTTGATTTTCAAACAATATTTTCATAAAAAATCTAACTGGAAGAATGATATTTATTTTAAAATAACGTAGTTACTAATAATGACAATAGATATTCAATTTATTTACTTTAGTTGATGCACAAGTGCAGATATATGGTGAACCCTGTGAGGAAAATAGTCTGTTAGGTGGCCTAAAAACCATTTCAGATTTCGAACTGATAAAAGATGAAAATTCGTCCTTAATTAAAAATATTCAACTTAATTACATTTGCAACAGATTTTTCCCTTGGCTTTCTGACAATATGTTGCAAGCATATACAAGCACCCACTATATATATACATATATATATATATATATATATATATATATATTATTGAGATGTATGCTTCTTACGAGCTTACTTGGTGACTTCAAGGTGGACAAACTGTTGTAGTATTATTAAATAGTGCTCGATATCAATGATAGAGCTTTTATACCTATATATAAGTAAAGTTGGCGAAAGTAGTCGAGGGTGACCTGAAGGATCCCTTTTTAATAGCTACTATACCGAGGTGTAAGGGAGGGCGTAACTCCTTTCCCTGGATTACTCCACTTTTCCTGCGATACGTAACTTATAATGCTGAGTGTTAAGCAAGGAGGTATCAATTACAATTTTTTGAGTCTTTGGTATGACTCGACCCGAGATTGAACCCCAGTCTCTTGGGAAATTGGCGAACGCTCTACCCACTATGCCGATATATATATATAACATGGTAGTGTCTGTAACTCTTTGGTTTATGCTTTACGCATTCATAAATTAAAAATTCTTTGTTTAATGTTCTAACGACTTTTTTCCACTGAATTGCATTTATGAACCAGAAGAGAAAATATATAAATATTAACCAGAATTATAAATTGTTACGACTCGCAATGTGCTTTATAACCTTGACATGGTAACCTGTCTGTGAGAAGGCAAAAGCTGAATTCAAAAATATAAAAACCCGCTGAAAGATTGTTAGTACGAAGAGGGTTGGTTAATATATATATATATATATATATATATATGTGTGTGTGTGTGTGTGTATGTGTGTGTGTGTGTGTGTGTGTGTAAAGAAAAATTAATAACAAGATAATCCAAGTAGAAGGAGAGATTTATTGAGAAGCAAAGTTGACACTATAGCGTTTCGGTTCCAATGAACGTTCATCAGGCTATGAGGGATGATTTTAATGATGTCAAATCAACGATGGATGTTTAAAAATGCAAAATACAAGTAATTAATGAATAAGCCTTTCTTGTTTTAAATTATGTCATTTGACATATAAGGAATATTGTATAGAATCTATGTTCCATTTGTTTATTAGAAAGATTTCGAATCAAAAAGGGAGGAAGAAAAAGGAAGACAAAAAGAAAAAAGAGGTATGATGATATATGTGCAATATATTAACTAAAGATGAAATATATAGTTGGTTTTTAAAATGGATTTGCGCAAGAAAGGAGAAATATTATAAAAGCCAGGACGAGTATTTAGGAAATTACAGAGTGAAATAGCAGCGGCTTCCAAAATTCGTCTTAGTATTTTATTATGAATGTAAATGAGCATCTTTGCAGAATTGAAATTTGTTGTGATTAGATTGAGAAATGTGTTGAAATAGTGCATTGTTTACGTTACTAATTCTTAAGTCTCTTTTGTGTTATTTCAAACGAACGTGAAGGTTCCCAGATGTTTCATCAATATATTTTAGTTTACGATTCTTACAAGAGATACAATAAACACCGGTGTCTGAAAATATGTTGCGTTGAGGGCTACAGTGTACTAATTCGTTGATCGTTTTAGAGGGTAAAGAGGTAGTTTCGATATTAAGTTTATCTAAGCAGTTTATTATGCTGTGAGAGGAAGAATTGTTTGGCAAAGTTTTGAATCAACGGGGGAACTGGTTTTATGGTGCTTCATTCAGTAATCTAATAACTTGTGTAATTCTCATTCAAATCAATTCAAATTTCAATAGCATTTGTAGAAGCAATTCAAGTGTTATATTTATTTTTTTTTCTTTTTGGGATCCGTTTTCATTTTCCTGGTTTCACTTGCATTGAACCTGAGAAATATTTTCCCTGTGCAATGAGACATGAAACTGGAAAACGAATTCCTCAATCAAGTCCCGAGAGATAACGGTTCATCTTAAGGTCAAACTAACAATGCTACTTGTTGTATAGTGGCCCGTACCACGTGACTTCCGGTATCGCAGAAGTATGAAAGATGCCGTATCTCTTAAGCTCGAGAAGCAGAAGCAGAAAGAGAAGCAGAGAGATATCTCTGAAAGATGTCGGTCAGTAGTAAGACCAACTTCGGACGTAACTCTAATAGCGCGAGACTTATAATTCTAGTCGAACTGTAACACGTACATTAATAAATAATTAACTCTGTTTCACTGTGTATCGTCTCCTTACCACAATACAACAATAGTAAAGTTATTTCTTGATTTAGCGAATTAAAAAGATCAACCACATAAAAGTCACTTGAACATTCTTCAGAATTGTGGACACTGTTGTCATTTCAAATCGAACTTGATATTTTCAAATTTCGGACAAGAAAGAAATCATATGTGTTTGTTAATTTTTATAAATACCTGTAATCGACAACCAAACATATCGGGGTTTGCGTTTATGACACGGTGGTATATTTACAGCTTGTGTGTGTGTGGAGTATGTAAATTAAAAAATGTCCATATTCATCTTATTCGGTGTAATGGTTATCGTCGTAGGAAATGGACACGGCGACCGGAATTCAAATCCTGGACGAGACTGATTTAATTTCACAAAGCACTAATACCCTCGGGAAAGGTATGAATCCAATTATTCTCCCTCCAGCTATGGGTAAATAGTAGGGCAGACTAGGTTCTTTAGCCTTGGTGAGGCAACTGGTCTAGGAGAAGGAAAACTCTGAATTCAAACCTGTTAAACTCCACTTAAAAATTGACCTTGTGTCATATCCTGTCCGAGCGAAGGGGTTGGTAAATATGATATTCATTTTATTCGAGATACTTTATCTGATATTCACCAGTGCTTATTTAAACAAATCTACTTCTTTTGGAAATACACCTGGTTGAAAGTTACACAAGATGACATTCCAAAAGAAACACTCAAAGCCACGTCTATCAATGAGGATGAAAAATTTGACCATAGGACATATTCTGTCATTGCACGCATCATATACACATTAATTCACTAAAATATTTTGACTCGTGAAGGAAAAGAAAATGTCCCCAAAATACATCAACTAAGTCAGGCACCTTATTTTCAATGCAGTCTGATTAGACATTCCATAAGAGAAGTTAACAGATCTGATGAAATCTATACCTGAGAGAATAATAACTTTCAGATCTCTCTCTCTCTCTCTCTCTCTATCAATTTACTTATATATATATATATATATATATATATATTGAGAGAGAGAGAGAGAGAGGTTTTCATATATATATATATATATATATATATATGAAAACCTTGACCTTTTTAAAAGATATATATATATATATATATATATATATATATATATATATATATGTGTGTGTGTGTGTGTGCTGCATTCAATAAGTTTCGAGGTTTTTTTTGTACAAGCATTTAAAATTGTTGTACACTCTTGAACATTCACTATGTTATTGCTATACATCTTATGAGGTGACAGACCAATTTTTATTATTTCAGGTTCAAGTGAACAGCTACAGCAGGAACTGGAATACACCCTACTAAAGCCTGATTGTCACAGCTGGTGAATTTAAAAAATGTAATCTGGACATGAGGACACTTCAGAAGAACGATATGCTATAAAACTCTGTTTTAAACTTGGAAAAATGCCACAGAAACGTGTAGAATGCTTCAGACTGCTTTTGGAGCATCTTGCATGAATCGAGCATTAGTTTTTGAGTGGCATAAGAGATTCAAGAAAGGCAGGGAATCCGTGAGGGATGATGAGAGGTGTGGGAGGAGTAAGGAAGTCAGCACACCAGAGTTGATTGGCCAAAGGGTTAGGGTTAGGGTTACTATGTTGAGGTTTTAAGGGAGTTCAGGAAGAGGTTCCGTCGGAGTAGCCCAGCACTCTTCAAATTGGGTCAGCAGAATTTCCACCAGAACAATGCACCAGTCCACAACTCCATCTTTGTCACAGACTATTTGACCAAGATGGGCATCTATAATCCGGACCTTGCTACCTGTGACTTTTGCTTATTCTCTGAGCTCAGATGCTGTCGTTATGAGACAATTGAGGAGATGAAAGAGTGTTATATAGTTATTGACACGTTCATTCAGCATCACAACGACACCATAATTAAGACGCATGAAGGAAGAAAGACGCAAGAAGAATTAAGATGCAGGAAGGAAGACACAAGAAGACTTCTTTAGAAAAATATTCACCTCTCACTTTATTGCAAGTGTTCGAAAGGTTAGCATGTGAGAGGATGCTGGAGACCGAACGTAAACTTCATATTTTGACCCCACTGCTATGACCGTCACGTTCTGTCTTTATTATTCTCCTGATGTTGGGGTCTACTCCATCGGGGCTTTCCGAGGGTCCCCTCGATCTGGTGTGGCCTTCCCTACCACATCTCGTCTCTAACCCTCTGGGAGTCTGCTGGCAACTGCATCGGGGGTTTCCGAGAAGCGCCTCGGTCGGGTGTGGCCTTCCTTATCACATCTGGTCTCTACTGTCTGGAATTCTACTGACAACTGCTCTGGGACACAAACTCAACTGAGTTAAATAATAACTCAACGCCCACACGATCGCCTACTGGATCTTTGAAATCGAATGTTTAATCGTCATCAAGCGGAAATAACTGTCATGCAGTTCAGAGGTTACTCTCTTCCGGTGCATGACTGTAATGGCAGAATGGGACCTTCACCTTTTCCCACATCATAATCCTTAATCCGCCCACGCGATCTCTTTCGATTACTGGCCGTTGGAATGTGTCACTTCCTTCCGGTGTATTACCTAGGAATAGTATTTTTGGGCCAGGTCGAAGGTCAAAATATAACAAGAGGCTGTGACGAAGGTCATTGACACGCTCACACAAGAGGACCTGCATGGGGCCTTCCAGAAGTTGTTAGAACGGTAGAACAAGTGCATTGCATCCGGAGGAGATTACTTTGAAGGTGAATAGATTTTCATGTGTGTACAATAAAAGTGCCCATACGAAAAAAGTCTGGAAACTTATTTAATGATCCTCGTATACATATATATTTTGAAAAGATAGATTTTTAGTGAATCTGACAGTATGATAGATATATTTCTATCATATAAATATATATATCCCTGGTTTCTTAATTAACCTTATTTTTACAACAAGCTTGTTACATTTTCGTGTAAACATTTTGTCGTGTTTCTCTCATGTTAAAAAGCGTAAGTAAACTATATATATATATATATATATATATATATATATATAAGACTACTGCAACTGCTTGGCTACCTGGGTTGAGTCAAAAATCTATCGTCTTTACTTGCTATTTAGCTTGAAAAAGGTTGCGAAGATTTCCTGATAGGGTTAGGTAATTTGCATATTTCTTTTAAATTCGTTTATTTGAAAATAAAAAAAAGCAACCTTATCCTCATCAGCAATGTGTTAAATTGTGCCACTGCTGTTCTTCCATGGCTTAGGTATTAGATAAACTACGAAAGTTAATATGCCATTAAAACAATATACAATTCCTAAAGGGAACAAATATCTTTTAAAAAATATATTGGAAATTGATTGTTGTTTTATCAATTTTTAATAATTTTTCTCAGTCTTAACATAGTTACCTGTAAGTAAAGCAAACTTTTTTAAAAATCGAACCAGCCACCAGAAACTTAAAACAAACCCATAATTTTTCGTGTTTAAGACGCACTTCTTTTCTTATTTTAGGTTTAGTTTCTTTGTTTTTTGGCATATTAACCTTCGTGGGTAAATTAATGCCAAAATTATTTCTTTTAGAAGAAATGTACTGGTACTATCTAACCCATAGCTAGGAGATAAACAGGTAAATAAACCCGTTTGTAAAGCTATGAATGAATTTAATGTCGCAACTAGTGTTCGAACCTAGACACTACGCCATGCGGACCCCTTCTGCATTTGAAAGCCTAAAACTAATCTGTATAGATACACAAGAAATAATATCAACTTTCTATCCATCAAAGTGCATCACCCTTTTCAGGCTCCCCAGCATGTTTCCTGGATATGACACTACCAAGTCTGATGGTAAGGTTCCAGTAATGCTGAAGCTTTGGGGAATGTGGAGTAACCCTTCAATGCCATCACTCCCAGGTTAACTCTCGCCCGGAGTGGTGGCACCTGATAGTGTTCTATCAATGGCTCAAATAGAACTAAACTGTGTACTTCTATTAAACTGAATTGCCTGAAATAGAATTGTTTTGACATCTAAACTGCATACTTATGGTAAACTGAATTATTTGAAATAAAACTGTTTTGATATCTAAACTCTGTACTTACGCCAAACTTAATTGTTTGAAGTAGATGTGTTTTTTACATTTAACTGTGTGTAAACAAAAACTGTTTTTGTGCTAAACTGAATTGTTTGAAATTCAACTGTTTCTATGTATAAAATGGATTTGGTTTGAATTACTTAAAATGGTTGAGATGACATAAAACCAAACCATATACAGGAAGGTTTGATCGAATTTAATTCATATCTATGATCCAAGCTAACCAACATATGACAAAGAATATCAGCTTTTTGTTGCTACATAGAAAGAGTCATAGGAATGTGTGTTTGTTTATAATTTTATTTCTCCAAGTGTGAGCTAATTTTTACGACAAGCTTGTTGCATTTTTGTGTAAACATTTTTCCGTCCTTCTTTAAAATACTGCATGAATGTTTTGTTCTTAATTTTTGGTTTATACGAACCAGATAAAAAGCTGAACAGATGTAATATTTAGCTGGTACAAATTAAAAAAAAATATGCCTATTACATTTACATATTTTTAGAATTTCGTAGCTCAAATTTAGTGCTGTGTGTTCTATACGGTTGCGTCTTATACATGAATAATTACAATATATCAATCTTTTTTTCTGAGAAAAATATCTGGATTGTTTTTCTTAAAAATATAATTACATTTCCCGAGAAAAGTTACCACACAAAAGCGAATATTGAACTTTTCCATTCAAGTTATTTTTTTCTTTTGATTTATAGAAAAATCATCATCATCATCATCATGACGTGCGGCTAGCACGGATATCCCTGACCCTCTCTCTCCACGTCTCCCTATCATTCATCGCCTTCGGCAGGTCTTCGGGGTTACATCCCGTATCATCACATAGCTGCTGTGTGAATGTTCGAGCTGGTCGTCCTGCTTTTGATTGGCCATATGCGGGGGTCCACAGGAGCATATCACTTACGATCTCGTCTTTGCTTCTCCAGCAGTGTCCGGTATGTCTGGTTCGTCTAGCTTGTATAGTTTTCGTGATAGGTGGTTGGTGGCCGTACAGTTGGCGCCGTGTGGGGTGTTGCTGCCAGAACTTGTTCAATATTGCTCTTAACATTCTTGTATAATTGCCGTCGAGCTTCTTCTCGAACCGTTTAGTCAGCGTCCAAGTAGTGCATCCATATAGCAGTATCGACACGACCGCCGCCTGGAAGAAACTGCGTTTCATTTTATCGGTCAGGTTTGATTTCCATATGATTGAAAGCCTATCGATAGCTGTCCATGCCTTCGTTAGCCGTGTGTCGATATCTTTTTCGGTTGATGAGACGCTGCTTCCTAGGTAGGTGAATTTTTCAACCAGTTTCAGGGAGGTTCCGTCTAGTGAGGAGATGTCGCCTAAATTACATGGAATTTCTTTTATTTACGTGTGCTGTGATTAATTCACAAAATTTTTAAATTGAAATTGAAATTGATTTATTTCAGTATGATGTTTATAGTTTAAATTCGTGAATGTGTTTTGTTGAACTTCCTCGGATACAGTTAAAAAAATACTGTCAGTCAAAAGTTTTGAAACATATTGATAAACTAGGCACAATTCCACAGCTCCAAATTCTTTGCTGAGTTTGGTAATGTATTGAACCACTCAGAACCGTGAGATACCTTGTTCCCTTGATACTCTCTCAGTGTTACTCAACGGGGAAACATCAAATATGTATTTAGTGTAGCGTTATCCTGTAAACGCGGCACAAAACGGCTCTGTTTCTCCATGATACGAAATATTTATAACTACTGACTCATTTTTAAATAACAGCTGCGAAAAGAGAACGAAAGAGACTAAGGAATTACTTTAGTCCATTCGCTTGTTGTTCAGCTGCCCATCTTCGATAGAACTCGAACTGTCTTGACTAACATACTAACTCACCGACTGACTCCCCAAATGACTGTGCGTCTTAGAACTCTTCTTATATATCTTATTCTCTTTATTCTTTTAACTAATCTCATAACAAGACGTATCATTCAAACTTTCCAATGAAGCATCATACTAATATCAGCTGACACCCATCTAAATCTTTATTTTAATATCACACCCATAATCAATTTCAAAAGAAAACTTTATTATGACAGGAGTTGACATGTGAACGCGACCAAGGTTTATCCGCTTGACCTTTCCAACGCGATCTTGTACTAATGAAGTCAAATTAAAAGTTTTAAACAAGTACAGAACTTATCATTAAAATAAAATAATGAACTGGAGGTGCCCGTGGTGTAATGGCTATCGTTGTAGGAAATGGACACGGCGACACAAGTTCAAATCCTGGACCAGGCTAATTGTATTTTCACATAGCACTGATACCCTTGGGAAAGGTATGAATCCAATTATTCTCCCTCCACATATAGGTAAATAGTAAGACATACTGGGTTCTTCAGCCTTGGTGAGGCAACTAGTCTAGGAGAAGGAAAACTCTGAATTCAAACCTGTTAAACTCCGCTTAAAAATTGACTTTGTGTCATATCCTGCTCGAGCGGAGGGGTTGGGTAAATAGGATAAAATAATGAACTAAAATGATTAATTATCGTCTCTGATTATATTAGATTACTGGATTTTTTTTTTGTATGGCTCAGAACACGACCTCAGGAACCTCAGTTTTCGGCCTCTCTGGCATTGTCTGATCGTCGAGTTTTTTATAACCCGAGAAAAATTGCTTAAACTATTTGGTTATCAAACTGTGTTCAACTTGACTTTCATCATTGGCTAAAAAATGTTTGATTCGTTACGGGCCAGTTGACACTCGTGAAACTTATATAAGTTCAAGAATTACCCTACGTTTAAAACTAAGCTTATTAACCTTTGTATGGCAACCGATCTAGGAGAAGGAAAATTTTGAATTCAAATCTGTTAAACTCGGCCTAATAATTGACCTTGTTCCATTTCCTGTATGTGCACAGAAATTGGGTATATTGGCCAATGGCTCGGAAGACCTGGGTTCAATCCCTGGTCGAGTCATACCAAAGACTCAAAAAATGGTACTTGATGCTACCCCGCTTAACACTCAACATTATAAGGTAAGGATCAAGGTAAAGTGGAGCAATCCAGGGGAAGGAGTAGCGCCCTCCCCTACTCCTTGGTATAGTTGCTATCGAAAAAGGAACCTTCTGGTCACTCTCGACAACGGTCGCCAACTTACTTTTATATATATATATATATATATATATATATATATATATAATTTGATTATGTTTTTATTTTTTTACCTATTTCTATAAATCTGGCGGCGTGAAAAGTGATTTGTAAATGAAATAAAAATCACAAACTAATTTGCTGGAAAAAATTAATAAACAAGAAAATGCTAATCACATTCATCTTGCTTGAAAAGAATCAGCCAGCACAGCAATGTCTAACAAAGAATAGAAAAAAAAAAAACACCGACAGAGTTACTTAAGCTAATTATTAAGAGGGTTTAATACCCTATTTAGTCAGAATTATCGGGAAGATCCGTTAGATGAAGCCTAGGTAGGTAGTTTCGGGCTCTTTTAGGTATTGTCACTCTCTCTCTTTCTCTCTCTCTCTCTCTCTATATATATATATATATATATATATAGTAAAGTTGGCGACCTTAGTCGAGGGTGAACCGACAGTTACTTTTTCAATAGCTACTACACCGAGGTGTAAGGGAGAGTGCTTCTCTATTCCATAGATTTCTCCACTTTACCCTTGATCTTACCTTATAATGCTGCGTATAAAGCAAGTTGATATTAAGTACCATATACTTTGATAGGAATAGTGAGTAATTGACAAAGAATATGTATTATATCAGAGCAGAGAGGTATATTTACTCTGAATGAGGAAATGTGTGTGCGAACGACACTAAGTATTATCAAATGAAGAAAGTTATCCACTGCTAATTGTGCAAAAGAAATTTTCATGTGCATACAAACTTTTTTTTCTAGCTTTCTAAACTAGAGCTTCATTTCAAGTGTATGTATTTGACCAACCCCTCCACTATGAGCATATTGTGACACAAGGTGATATTTAGCAGAATACTGTTGACTTAAATACAGATATTTCTTTCGGGACTGCCCGCTTTACTAAGACTAAAGGAACCAAATTTCCCTACTCTTTACCAATGGTTGAGGATCAACTGATGGGTTCATGCCTTTCTTCTGAAACGCAAACAGTGTCGTCCAAGACTTGAATTCGGATCACTAATTTCATTTTCTACGACGTTAATTCATGAAGAGGCAGAGGTTTTTAAAAGAAAATACAACAGTACAACTCGACACTAATCAACAGATCAATTTGAGGAGGTGATTCGACCAGCGAAAATCTCGCTGGAATACGTGTGTTGAATACCTAAGTGAAAATTTCAAAGTGATTGGAAATCGGCGGAAGATGTAAAAATCACCCAAAATATTAAAACGTGGTTTGGATTATTGCAGAGATTCGTGATCGATCTTTAGTGAAACTCGCCAGATACTTGTGATGCAAAAAAAATCAATGAGTATGAAAGAATTCGATAAAGTATCTTCCTTTATGCTTGTCTATAATTCATCAAATTATGCCTAATTTTTGTCTTTTTTGTTCTTTTTATTTATTTATAGAACAAGGTTTTCTCCTATTTCGCTCCTGAGAACAGACGCACAAAATAAGAGATGATTATGTTTGATTAGAGATAATGTTTTATTGAGTAACATCAAGTAACGTGGACATCGTGTTCTCATTAATCCTCGTAATCGAGATCTCACGAGATTTCCAGCAGGTGCGTCATTAAATACTCGTTAAATCTTAAATAAGACCGATGTGACGAATGTTAGCACGTACCACGCAAAAGAGCAGATGTTAGCAACAGAGAGGTTTAATACAGAATATAACATTCTCTCGGCGGTTCGTTGATTTGATAATATTGAAGAATTTAGTTTTCAACAAGTCACGTTTGGAAAGCATACATCGAAAGAATGAGGAAAATTGACTATGGGGATTTTTGATTATCCTTCCTGTTATCAGCGAAGGTTTTAAGAAAACATAGAGGAATTGTGCGATTGATAATAACATTTCAACAACTATGATAAAAATGTAACATTTTTTTTATTTTGTATAGTTTATATAAGCGCAAGCAGGCAGAAACTCAGCCGAGTTCAAATCCTGAACAAAGCTGCGTTTCATTTCGCGCAAATGCTTCTGGGAGATACATGAATCTAGCTATTCCCCTCTAGCTATGAATAAATAGTAGGGCAGATTGAGATCTTTTGCTTTTACAAGGCAATCTCTTAGAATTCAAAATCTGATATTTTTTATAGAGAACCTGAGTGGCATTTGCTCACCATTCTTCTGTAATCATCTCATCGTAAAATGTGACTGGTTTGTGTGGGACCAGCCAAATTTTTGGTTTACTTATATTTCTCTTGGGTGAGAATATCTCACTGTTACGACAAAGTCATGCTGGAAGCATTGGTTTCAGCTACATCACGAAAAATTAAGCATAGCAGAGTCCGTTCAACATTTAAATAGGTGAACACTTAAGCAAGAACCTCTTCTGTATGCAACCTGGCACCTGTGAATAATTTCAAAGCAAAATTTGCCCAGTCGGCTAGGGCTGTAGAATATACCGACTGCAACTTTGCAGAGTGGTAAGACCCCGCTCCGACGAGTGACCTGCATAAGACACTAAACGATCTGATAGTGAATTTCCAATGATGCTGGAGCTTTGGTGAACGCGGAGCACACCTTCATTGCCATCCCTCCCAGGTCTACTCTTGCCTGGAGTGGTAGCACCTTCTAGGGCCCTATCTATGGGTCAAATAGAACTAAACAGCGTCCTCATAAAAAGTGAATTAGTTGAATTAGAATTATTTAACTAAACTAGGTAGCTTGAAATACAATTTTTTTTGACAAACTGTATACTTAGATTTAAACTGCGTATTTTTGCTAAACTAAATTGTTCGAAATGGAACTGTTTTTTTAAAATGAAACTCTAGTTACGCTAAACTGTATCATTCAATATAGAACTGTTTTGTGATTTAACTGTGTGTAAACAAAATCTATACTTATATTAAACTGAATTGTTTGAAATAGAACTGATTATTTGTGTTGAAATGGATTTGGCATTAAATAACCTCCGAGGGTTGATATGCCATAAAACCCAAACAACAAAACCAACCATTAAAGCAAAGTCTTTTTATATGACAATTATCGTGTTTAAAATCCTCCTTTATCTTCCTCTCCTACAACTATTATTCTTTTATCAAAATACTTTCAGCTGTCCATCTTGCTATTAATATACTTAAAACTGTCTATTTAGCTATCAATATACTTACAACTGCCTATATAGCTTTTAATATACTTAGGACTGCCTATATAGCTATTAATATACTTAGAACTGTCCATCTAGCTATTAATATACTTAAAACTGTCCATCTAGCTATCAATATACTTACAGCTGTCTATCTAACTATTAATATACTTACAACTGTCTATCTAGCTATCAAAATACTTACAACTGTCTATCAAGCTATCAATATACTTACAACTGTCTATCTAACTATCGTTAATGTGAATGACTCTCAGTTATTGCAATACATAGAGTGATTTGTTTTCGTGTTTCACTGGTTAGTAAGTTAATCACACTGATCATTTACAAATCAGTTGCTAGTTTCTTCTTCACTAGATTCTCTTCTTCAAAAAGCCTTATTGCAAATCTATGATATGGCTAAATTTTATGTTCACCTTGCGGGGTGGTATGGTTAGCAAAACATTTATATTAACTCTGCTTCTCAGTGGATGTCCCATGCTTCTGATCTTGCACTAAATGAGGCCTAGCTTAATAAAATTTATGGGTCTATATCGTTAGGCTGTTATTGTAAACGACCAGTTTGGCTACTCAATTACTATTGAGAAGTGAGTTTGAACTTAAGACCCTATGCATGTGATCTTATGCTAAATTACCTCTACGCTTTGTAAATAACAATATATATATATATATATATATATATATATATATATATCATCATGTCACACCGCCAGCTCGGGTCTCCCTGACTCTCTCTCTCTCTCTCTCTCTCTCGCCACCCAACTCTATCTTCCATCGCTCCCAATAGGTCTTAAAGGCTACATTCTGTATCGGCACAGAGCTGTTGTATATAGGTTCTAGCTTGTCGACCTGTCTTTGCTCGTCCATATGATAGGATCCACAGGAGTATATCGCTTAAGATTTCGTTCCCACTTTTCCTGCAGTGTCTAACATGTCTGGTTTGTCTAACTTGGATAGTTTTCGTAATGGGTAGTAAGTAGCCGTGCAGCTACTGCTTTGTTTGGTGCTGCCTCCAGGACTTGTTCAATATTGCTTGTGTAATTGCCGTCAAGCTTTTTCTCCATACGTTTAGTAAGCGGCTATGTAGTGCATCCATATTGCAGCGTCGACACGACTGCTGCTTGGGAAAAACTGCTCTTATTTTATCGGTCAGATCTGATTTCTATATGATCGATAGCCGTCCATGCTTTTGTTAGTCGCGTTTTGAAGTCTATCTCGGCTGATGAGATACTGGTTACTTGGTAGGTGAACTCGTCCACTAATTTCAGAGAAATGCCATTTATTATGGGGATGTCGACTCTTTGATCAAAGTATTATGACTCACAGTATATATATATATATCCTAGGAAGCTGCGTCTCATCAACCGAAAAGGACATCGACACGCAGTTAACGAAGACATAGACAGCTATCAATAGGCTGTAGATCATATGGAAATCAGACCTAACCGATAAAATGAAACGCAGTTTCTTCCAGGCAGCTGACGTATCGATACTGCTGTATGGATGCACTACATGGACGCTAACAAAACGGCTGGAGAAGAAGCCAGACGGCAATTATACTGTAATGCTGTGAGCAATCTTGAACAAGTCCCGGCGGCAACACCCCACAAAACACCAACTATATTGCCACCTACCTCCTATCACGAAAACTATCCAAGTTATACGAACCAGACATGCAGGGACGAGCTCAAAAGTGATGTCCTCCAATGGACCACCACATATGACCGCGCAAAAGCAGGACGACCAGCACGAACATACATTTAGCAGCTATGTGAGGATACGGGATGTAGCCCTGAAGACCTGCCATAGGCGATGAACGATAGGGATAAGTGGCGAGAGAGAGAGTCAGGGATATCCGTGCTAGTGGCACGACATGATGATATATATATATATATATATATATATATATATATATATATATATGTGTGTGTGTGTGTGTAGGTAACCTGGGATTGAACCCAGGTCTTCCGGATCATTGGCAAACACTCTACCCACTAGGCCACTAGCGGTTAGAGTGTTCGCCAATGGCCCGAGTGACCTGGGTTCAATCTCCAGGTCGAGTCATACCAAAGACTCAAAAAATGGTACTAGATGCCTCCTTGTTTAACACTCAGCATTATAAGGTACGGATCAAGGGTAAAGTGGAGCAATCCAGAGAAAGGAGTAGCGCCCTACCCTACACCTTGGTGTAGTAAGCAATCGAAAAGTGAGCCTTCGGGTCACCCTCGACTATGGTCGTCAACTTTACTTTATATGTAAGAGTAGGAATTTTTCGAACTCAGTCTGAGGAGCTATTAATTTAACTTTGTCAAATTTGTATGAAAGTCTTATTCTTTCATTGAATTTGGTTGAACTCGACGTCCTCGTTCTGATCATCACGATTAATCCTTTTAACTCTTAAACTTTTATAGTTTTGTTTTATTTTTATCCCATAAAGTGCTGATTTAGGTAAATTTTGATGTCACAGGCTCATAATAATGTTGCACAAAAATAAATAAGTAAATAAAAAAGTAGAATATTTACTTTTTAAAAATAAATAAAATAATGTGGCTAATTATTTCGGACTGATGAACATCAGTGCTAAAAATCACACGAAAAACTTTTAATGACATGACTCAGACAAAAAGTTTTCTGGTTGAAATTTTTAAAAAATTGTTCGTTAAAAATATCAGGCGAGTTTTGCTTCCTGTTTTTCAAAGATTGTATTTTTGTTTTTACTTCACTTTTGAATTCTCCCTGTAAATCATATTGTCTTGTTTATTGTAAAGTTATACGAGGTAAATTCATTAATACGTCTTGCCCAAAAGATTTGAACACTGTGATTACTTGTGTGCGTGTGTGAGTGTGTGAGTGTATGTGTGTATGTGTATGCATTTGTGGATGAGTGTGTTTGTGCGTGTGAAGTGGGGTCTGTGATCTGTTCTACAAATCTGATCTGTTCTATAAATCCGAACTTTGAGTGATTAACTTTAAAAATTCTAGTGGTAAATGAGTGTAGCATGTAACCAGGGTAAAATATATTTGATTTGAAAAATCTAAGACGTAAAAAGCAAAGAATCATTTCAGTTTTTGTCGAATAGTCAGTTACCAAGTATCAGCTGTGCAACCAACACTGTATTAGAGATTTGATGAATTGCAACGAGAAGAAATGTATGTGGATGATAACTTTCTTCTTATATAATAAATAATAAAAATAGTTAACTATGTTAAAATTATGAGTCCAAATAATATTGATGACCAAGAATTACCACTGGACTGTGTGTGCGAGAGAGAGAGAGAGAGAGAGAGAGAGAGAGAGGGGGAATTGAGAAAAGTATGAATCGACTAAGAAAGGTTAAATATGTATGCTTTTGCAACAAGGTTCAGAGGTGAAAAGGCCCGAGTAACATTGGAGGCCTAGAGTCACTACTGTACACATAGAGAGAGCGAGAGAGAGAGAGAGAGT
This sequence comes from Sepioteuthis lessoniana, assembly GCA_963585895.1. Taxonomy (NCBI): domain Eukaryota; kingdom Metazoa; phylum Mollusca; class Cephalopoda; order Myopsida; family Loliginidae; genus Sepioteuthis; species Sepioteuthis lessoniana. The sequence goes on along the minus strand of OY757930.1, from coordinate 62,698,769 downwards.
AAGAGAGAGAGAGAGAGAGAGAGAGAGAGAGAAGGGGTGGGTTGAGAAAAGTATAAATCGACTAAGAAAGGTTAAACATGTATGCTTTTGCAACAAGGTTCAGAGTTGAATAGACCCGAGTAACATTGGAGGCCTAGAGTCACCACTGTACACATAGAGAGAGCGAGAGAGAGAGAGAGAGAGAGAGAGAGGGAGAGAGAGAGAGAAGGGGTGGGTTGAGAAAAGTATAAATCGACTAAGAAAGGTTAAATATGTATGCTTTTGCAACAATGTTCAGAGGTGAAAAGGCCCGAGTAACAGTGGAGGCCTAGAGTCACCACTGTACAGAGAGAGTGAGAAAGAGTGAGAGACAGTGAGTAAGAGAGAGAGAGAGAGAGAGAGAGAGAGAGAGAGAGAGAGAGAGAGAGAGAGAGAGAGAGAGAGGGGTGAAGTTGAGAAAAGTATAAATCGACTAAGAAAGGTTAAACATGTATGCTTTTGCAACAAGGTTCAGAGTTGAATAGGCCCGAGTAACATTGGAGGCCTAGTCACCACTGTACACAGAGAGAGAGAGAGAGAGAGAGAGAGAGAGAGAGAGAGAGAGAGAGAGAGAGAGAGAGAGAGAGAGAAGGGGTGGGTTGAGAAAAGTATAAATCGACTAAGAAAGGTTAAATATGTATGCTTTTGCAACAATGTTCAGAGGTGAAAAGGCCCGAGTAACAGTGGAGGCCTAGAGTCACCACTGTACAGAGAGAGTGAGAAAGAGTGAGAGACAGTGAGTAAGAGAGAGAGAGAGAGAGAGAGAGAGAGAGAGAGAGAGAGAGAGAGAGAGAGAGGGGTGAAGTTGAGAAAAGTATAAATCGACTAAGAAAGGTTAAACATGTATGCTTTTGCAACAAGGTTCAGAGTTGAATAGGCCCGAGTAACATTGGAGGCCTAGTCACCACTGTACACATAGAGAGAGCGAGAGAGAGAGAGAGAGAGAGAGAGAGAGTGAGAGAGGGAGAGAGAGACCGACAGACAAACATGTTAAAAAGCATAGATTGACTTAGCTCGATGAAACACAGATGCTTTTACAACCTGTTTCAGGAGTGAATGGCATTTTTATATCCTCTCTCACTCTCTCTCTCTCTCTCGTCTCTCTCTCTCTCACACACACACACACACACACACACACACACACACACACAAAAGAAAAAAAAAGAAGAATGAAATGCTGAAAACAACATCTGCTTCCCAAGTTACCCCAACCGAGACCCTAATCTCTGCAAGACTTTACTTTAAAAGTTTAAAGAAAAAACAAACAAATTCAGAGCTCAAATGAAGATAGATGGTGCGGTCATAAAAAAAAAAAAAAAAAGAATTTAAAAGAATCTAAAAAAATCGAGAAAATTTATATCGGAAATAGTTTTTATTGTTCGTCATTCCAAAGTTTACGTCTACAACGACAATTTTTCAGCCTCGAAAATATTGACTTTATTCTGATTTTAGAAAAGGGGGTTCGATGTATAATATAAATACTATATCGAAACTATTTCTGACTTTTCGACTTGATCTTTCTCTTTTTTCTGTTATTTTTCTATTCCCTCCGAAGTGGACAAATAAAAATCCATAATAGTTGAAGCAGGAGAAAACTATTTGAACCCAAGTTTTGCCATTTCAAAGTTGATATTTGTAAATTAAAAAGCAAAAGAGAAGACAATTTCTAAAATTGAAAAAAATTCAATATTTTTCGAAAGTAACAAATTACAGGTCTTGTGGTGGATACTCTTTAAGCTAAATAAAAAATACATAAAAACAATTACCATCTGTTTTCATTAGTGTCAAGTTTGGAGAGCGCTGGGAGGGTAGAATGTGTCAAATATTCTTTACCGCAATTTCATCTATTTTTTAATCCATTCACTTTATGTTATTGCATTGAATATATATAATATATATATATATATATATATATATATATATATATATATATATATTAATCAGTCGGATGGGCTGTAGAATAGACCGTCTTCATCTCTGCAGAGAGTTGAGAGTTAAGACCCCACCAACAAGTGTCCTGGATATAACACTAAACAATCTGATGGTGAGGTTTCAGTACTGCTGGACCTTTGGGAATGTAGAACACCCCTTCATTGCCATAACTCCCTGGTCAACTCAGGCCCGGAGTAGTAGCACGTGATAGGGTCCCTATCTATGGGTCAAACAGAACTAACAGCATACTGATGCTAAACTGAATTGTTTGAAATAGAACAATTTTTACTTTGAAACTGTACTTATTCTGAACTATATTCTTTGAAATAGAACTATTTGACTAAACTATATAGCTTGAAATTGAAATGTTTTTTGACAATTAAACTGTGTACTTATGCTAAACTGATTTATTGAAATAGAACTGTTCATTTGTAGAAAAAATGATTTGGCATTAAACAACCTGCCAAAAGTTGATATGCCATAAACCCAAATAAAAACAAAACAAGTATATATATATGTATACACACACACACGCACACACACACATATATATATATACTACACTGAAGTGTATAGGAGGGCGCTACTCTATTCCATAGATTCCTCAACTTAACCATTGATCCGCACCTGAGTGTTAAGCGGCATCAAGTATGATTTTTTGAGTCTTTGGTATGACTGGACCTGGGATTGAACACCTTTCTCTCGCACCACTGGTGAATACCCTAACCATTATGCCAATGGCCCGGTAAAACATATTCATACATAATTATGGTTTCCAAATGATTTACGTTTTGTTCGGGAAATTTTGAATGGTGAAGTTGTGTTACAGTCGTTTTTTATTGTAAAGATTTATTTGATACGATGGGATCATTGTAAATTATTGGATTTGTTTCTGTGAATGTTTCAATGGAGTTAATTATCCATGAAGAACTCTGCTTAATGTAAATGTTCATTCAATATATAAGTAAATGTTCCTTGTATATAAAAGTATATACTCTTTTTTTGTGTGCGTATGAGATATACGTGTAAAATGGTGTTTGTTTGTTTGGGTTTTATGGCTTATCAACCTTTTGTTGGTTATTTAAAGGCAAATACACTTTTATACAAATAAACAGTTTTATTTCAAGTAAGTCTCTCTCAGATAGTCACAAAAAATACTATTTAGTATTTGAATAACATTTAGGTAATAAAAAGGATCATCATAGACCGGAAATAAATTTATAATGGTACCAAAGATTTTAATTCTTTTCTTTAAATTTCATATAAAAATATTTTTGCTGTGCACATGATGTATTTTTAATCGCAAATTAATTATACAGTTGATAGCCGTGGGCATAGAGAACACAGACTTGATATTCCTACCGCTTGGATTGTTTTCCTCCGAACATATATATATATATATATATATATATATATATATATATAAAGATCGTTGTTGTAGGTCCAAAGAGAGAATAGGGATATATTTGAAAATAAGAAGGTCTACGAAGATATTTGTATTTTTTTTATTTTGTTCTTACATATGTGTTATATATATGTATGTTTCCAGTTTGTTGCTTTCGTTAGAGAAGATATGTGGCACGCAGCCTTTTTAATGGGGTACTCAATGAGAATTGAACTCACTCTTGTTTCCACTTTAAATGACCTTGGGTTGGTTTTCGAAAAATAACGGAATATCAACTTTTTATATACAGATGGTCAGTCAGGAAAAAATTCTTGAAAGAATTGGTCTTTTCTTTTAAGGCTCCAAAAGATACATGAGTACACATTAGGCGGTGTCACTCAGTCTGGGGAAAATTGTTGATAGAAAACGTCTTCTCTGGAAACTTCAAAATGCAACTATATATACATATATATATATATGTGTGTGTGTGCATTCTGTGTGAGTATACACGCATGTATATATCTGGAGCTAGAGAACTGCCCGCCCAGTTGGCATCGGCTGTGGAATACACCGATTGCATCTTACACCGATGTGTAAGATTCCCGAACAAGTATCCTCGATATTACATTAAACTACATCTGATGAGGAGGTTCCAGTACTGGAAATTTAGAGAATTTGCAGTACGCCTTCATCGCCATTATGCTGACCCGGAATGGAGGAGCCACTTTGGGTCCCATATATGGCTCAAATATTTATTATACTTGTAACTATTTATATGTGTGCAAACAGGTAATTAATTAATACTAAATTGAAATATTAATATTTGAGAGAAATGCATGAAATCATCTAAATGTGTACAAACAATAAATAGCAATATTTGAAACCATTTAACTGTTTGAAAACAAATGAGCTCAGGATCGTTTAAAACATGTTATCTATAAACTATTACCTTAAAAAACAATAAATATATAAACATGATTTGCCATTACATAAACATCAAGGACTGATATGCCTTTAAACCAAATATCCTAATCTAACATGTAATTCCCTGATCAGTTGGCTAGGGCTGTAGAATACACCAACTGCATCTCTGAAGAGTGGTAAGATTCTCCTCCAACGAGTGTCCTGGATATGATACTAAACAATCTGATGGTGGAGCTTTGGGAAATACGGAGTACCCCTTCATTGGCATCGCTCCCAGGTTTGATCTGGCCCCGAGTGGTTGCTCATTATAGGGTCCTGTCTAGGGGTCAAAGAAAACTAAACTGTGTATTTATGCAAAACTGAATTGCTTGAAATAAATCTGTTTTGACATTTAACCTGCGCACTAATGCTAAACTGAATTGTTTTAAATGGAACTGTTTTTGAATGCTAAACTGAATTGTTTGAAATATAATTGTTTTTGACATTGAAACTGTACTTACGCTAAACTGAATTGTTTGAAATATAACTGTTTATATGTATAAAACGGATTTGGCATTAAATAACCTATAAAGGTTGATATGCCATAAAAGCAAACCAAAGGATATAATCGTTTGAAGAAGAGACTGACGCCTGCATTAAATACCTCAAGAATGTTGACATGCCGTAAAGCCAAGTAAGCAAGTAACCAGTCACGAGTGAAATGACTTCCAGTTTCAGAATTATTATTTTACTCCGTCCGAGTCTTTCATCATGACGTCCACCGGTAGACTTTCACGGAAGTCTGAGTGATACCATGTCTCTTCTGGTCTCTTGAACTTTTCTAAATATTCTGGTCAATCTTAGCAATGCTTTAGTCTGTGTGATATTCTTCGTCTGTTTTCCTACTGTTCCAATATCCTTTCTATTCCTTTGAGGACTGATCCAAGTGCGCCAATTACAATTGGTATCACCGTCTCCTGTATATTCCACATTTTTTTTAGTTCTCTGTTTAGTATTTGTCTATCCTTATACTTCCTTTTTTATTCACTATGTGGCCCGTTGGATCAGCAAAATCCACTGGATGAAAAGTTATCTTTTTTATTTGTTGACCATTACCTGGCCTGGTCTTCATACCAAGATGAGGTAATCTGTTTGTATTTCAAAATCCTGGAGAATTCAATGCATCTCATTTTCTTGGAAACATTATTGTTTGTGTGTGTATATAATTTGGCAGGATGGGTAAAATCCAATTGAAGGTGGATCACATTTTCAACCTAGCTGTTTTCTATGTGAATAACCGTTTCATCTCTCTCTCCACTTAAGTCACACTTGCTATTCTGTTGGTTATTATAGATTTTCTCTTTGATATAATTTGTTCTGATGGCGTTGTTATGTGTTGCTGTTATAAGAAATTCAGTTTCTCCAGTGATATTTCCCTTTCGTAGATATGTTCACGTCTTCTTGTTTGCAATCTCGCCATATTGTCGCTTAAAATATACATACAGTTGTTTTTTTCTATTTTTACTGGCTGCAGTTATTAATCTTTCTTTGCTCGTCTTAATTTAGTCTTCGAGTCTTTGTATTGATGCATATACGTAATCTTCAGTGCTTTCGAACCTTCTTCTTCTTTCCTTTTTGACATATCGAGTCTATCTTCATAATTTCTCGTATATAACCCCTTAATCATAGCCATCAATTGTCTTGTCATTTGGACCCTTTTTCTGAGTTCTTCCTTGGTCTATTTCAAGAATAGTCCAGAGCATCTTACAAGAAGAGCTTCCCAAGTGTTCATCTCTTTGATGATATTTCTGCGGCAGAGCTTCCTTTCGAGACACTTTCTCTTTCTTCTGAGGTACTCTTTCCTTTTTTATCATTCATCTCTGCTTCCAATATTCCGCAGTACTTGTTGTTTTCCTTCTCTGCAAACGTTTTCATGTATTCTTGATTTAGTAGTTCTGTTATTTCCACTGATTCTCTTTTCACACTTTTCATTATAAACATGGCACAATTTCTCAGTGTCAAATTCCATTTGTATATCCTGACTGGATATTCTTATTCTTTGTATCAGGTTCTCCAGTTTAATTCATTTTTTGCTAATACATTTATGATAACCAAATATACATAAGGTGGTTAGTTGTTTGCTGTTATTTGGAAAATGTGGATCCTCTTCTAAGAACGTGATATCATTGAATTGCACGGAGGTGACCGTGGTGTAATGGTTATCGTCGTAGGACGACACGAGTTCAAATCCTGGACGAGACTGATTGCATTTCACATAGCACTAATACTCTTGGGAAAGGTATGAATCCAATTATTCTCCCTCCAACTATGAGTAAATAGTAGGGTAGACTGGGTTCTTCAGCCTTGGTTAGGCAACTAGTCTAGAAGGAAAACTCTGAATTCAAACCTGTTAAACTCCGCTTAAATATTGACCGAGCGGAGGGGTTGGTAAATATGATCATTGAATTGCATCATTGCTATAACGAATAGTAGAAACATGATCTAAACTTCCTGTAAGATGCTTCTTGGGATTTTTACCTCTGATAGGGTTTGATCTCTCTCTATTATTTCCGCCCTCCACTTTTCCATGTTTTATTATCATTATTATTGTTATTATTTTCTCATTGAGATTTTTTCGGATCAGTTTTAGCTGATAGTTTTTCACTGGAGTTTGTGTGACAGCAAGTTCCCTCAAGTCTCCAGGACTCTCCTCACTATTCTAGCCGTTCTCAGAAATGCAGAACTTTGGATGGTCTCCACTCGTCCGCCAAACGCTAAGTCCTCCAGTCCCTTTAAAAATCTTTTGATGACAGTACCAAAAGAACGATTGGTATAATTGCCATCTTGATGTTCCATAGTTTTTTCAATTCCCTAGTAAGGTCGAGGTACTTCTCCTTCTTTTCACTTTATTATTATTATTAGTATTGGTGGTAGTAATATTTTTATTCTATTGGAGTAGTTGCTAGAAACCATATAATTGTGTTCAAACTATTAGTTTATGGTAGGAATAATTGAAAGCCTACAACTATCTGCATATTATTTGCATTAAGAATAGTCACTTGCAGCAATGATGGTACACGGATAATCAACTTTAATTACTTGAATCCATATAACTGCTTGTAAAAAGACTGATTTTATATTGAATATTCCAAGAATTGTTATCACACCTTAAAATCAACGAAATAACCAACTTTTTCTCTGAATTTTTACCTCTTTTTTTGACCATCCCCTTTTTTCGCTTTCACGCCTTAAACTCTTTTATTCTTATTCCTTGTTTTCTTCTGGTCTCGTTTTCTGTTTATTTTCATCGTTTCACCTTCCATTTATTTTGACGTTACATCTCGTCGAAAATTCATGTAATCTCTCGTTCTATTCCATTGTCCGTTCCGTGTATTTTTATTTTTTTAAAATTTAAACCTTCATCATTTACTTCCATTTTTCATTTGCACGCATTTTCTTAAACTTTTTTTTTTCCTGGTGTTCTGATCTCCTATCTTCTTTGTTTCACTTTTATAGAAAATACCTCCATTTTTGCAATATCCAAACCAACATAAAGAAAACAAACAGTGAATAGTTTTCATCCATGTTTTTTTTTCTTTTTAAAAATATATTGAAGCAATAATGTAAAACTAAAAAGAAAATATGGAACAAAATGGCATCGAAAAGCAAATAACAGCAGAATTTAAAACAACGAATAAAAAACAAAAATGGAAAAAAAGTAGGAAAAGGTCTGTATCAAATCCGGGATTATCTAATCAATATATCAGTCGTCCAGTATTTGTCTTTTCTGTTTCCGATAGGCGTTAATTCGAAGAACAGTTTCTGCAAGATTATGGAGATTTTGAAAAAGGAATTGTGAAGGACTCTAGACAAATCATCTCTACGACGATGCAAATGGTCTGCAGTCGCCAAATTCCTCTGAGATTGTTGAGATTTCGGTATAGCACTCAAAAGGTTTTAGGCACTTCGACATTTTTATTTATTCATTTCCTTTTAAAACTTTTATTTTACTTATTTTATTTTTTGTGAGAAAATAACTTTTAGTTACTGTTGTAGCATAATTTCTTGTTTATCGATTCTCTATCGCTTGCTGGATGCTTTTACGTTTTTTATTATTAAAAAAAAAAAAAGGATTATCCGTCAGTGTCAGTTCGTTCTCTGAGGAAGATTCTAAGTTGTCGGAAAAATATTTCAATGATTTCATTTTGTTTCACTATTGTTTTATCGAATATTATTATCCTTGAAAAATGTCACGGATATATTGGAATGTCTACGAGATTATTCTTTCATAAAATAAACTATATAACAATATATACTTAAAAAATAATCAGGAAAACAATTTACTTCCCTTTCTTTATTTCCTTTTCTTTCGGTTACGTATCTTCATTCCATTTCTCCGTTACTCTCTCACGGTTTCTCTCTCTCTCTCTACCCCCCTCTCTCTCTCAACGAATTCGTCTTAGAACTTCAAATCTCTAAATCTAACCATACTTTCTTTTTCTCCCTTTACTTTTACTTAAAATTCTCTTCATGCGTAACTTTATAGTTAAAACTTTTATTTCATATCATTTTAAACAATTCACTCTATTTTTTACTCACTCACTCACTGATACGGTGGAGTTTAGCACTGCCTGACTGTATACTCTGTGGAGAAGTAAGATTCCCACAAAGAGGTGCCTTGGTAAAACAATATTTATCTCTGGCTCCCATCTCTCAGGATTTGACACAAGGTATTTTTATGGTGTGGGTTTTAGGGAAGAGAGAGGTCGGGCACGAGTCTCGGCTCGTGTTCTGCTGGACAATGCTTACTTAATGCGATGTTAACCATATGGGCCAGCAAGACATGAACTCACTTGATTCACCTGAGTCCGGCACATGTAAAAGTTCATAGCTTAAACTAGATCAGAGTGGTCTTGTGCTATGACACTAAATTGCAACCAGGTGTGATATGTCTGTGCTGGAGTTTTGGTGAGTATGGAATACTCTTCATGGCCATTAGTCCCATGTTAAATCGCGTTCCATATACAGGTAAAACATATCTATGAAAAAGAAATATTCATATACGATAAGACCGTGTGCCAAAAAAACAAAACAAAAAAAAAACAGCCTTTTAAATTGTAGAATACACTGACTGCACCTCTGCAGAGGGCTAAGACCCCACCTAACGACTGTCCTAGATATGACACTAAACAATCTGATGGTAAGGTTCCAGCAGTAATGGAGCTTTGGGGAATGCGGAGTACCCCTTCATTGCCATCGCTCCCAGGTCCACTCTGGCCCGGAGTGGTAGCACCTGATAGGGTCCTATCTATGAGTTAAATAGAACTAACAGCATATTTATGCTAAAATGAATTGTTTGAGTAAATTGAATAGCTTGAAATAGAAAAGTTTTCGACAATTAAACAGTAGTTACATTTAAACTGCGTGCTTTAAACTGAATTATTTGAAATAGAACTGTTTTCGACATTAAAACTGCATTTACACTTAACCGAATTGTTACATATAACTGCTTGAATAATTTGAAATCGAAATGTTTTTGACAAACTGTGTACTTATGCTAAACTGAATTGTTTTAAATAGAACAGATTATTAACATAAAAATGGATTTGGCGTTAAATAACCTACAAAGGATGATATGCCATAAAACCCAACAAACCAAACCAAACCCCTTTTTAAAAAACAACTACACTATACATATAAAAATGAATGAACAATGATTGCGATCCCTAACATTTTGGCATGAAATACAACTAGACGGAATGATATCCCCTTAAAATCAATCAATCAATCAATGATTCTTTCTTTCTTTCAGTCATTCAAACATTCACTCTTTCTTTCGTTGACTTGATTTTGAAATAAGTACGGTTTTTGTGAACCATTTTTAGTCTTTTCTTCATTGCTATCGACCCATTTGTTTTTATAATTTCAACTATAAATACTGCATTCAGGAAAATCAAATGTTTTAACAGTACTCTGCGGAGATAAGTAAAATAAAAATATACAGGGAAATTATATAATAATAAGATTATTGTCAGATTTTTTTTGTTTAGATGAAATTTCAAAACATTATTAAATGCTCATCTATCATCAGAACCTCCTCTGCGATATTTATATCTTTCATCCTGTTTATTCTTCTTTTAGTATTCGATACTTTTTAAAAAATTTTTCCGTATTATTTGTGACCTATACCTGCCCGGCTAGCTCAGTCGGTAGAGCACGAGACTCTTAATCTCGTGGGTTCGAGGCCCACGTTAGGCGATTTTTGTTTTATCCAGGGAAAGGAGAAGCGTCCTCCCCTACACCTCGGTGTAGTAGCTATTGAAAAGGAAGCCTTCTGGTCACCCTCGACTACGGTCGCCAACTTAACTTTTTACTTACTTATTTTGTTTGTCATTATTGGTTGAATTTGGTCCGTTTTATTTGTATTACCTTTCTTTTAATTGCCCAGTCGACTGGGGCTGTAGAATACACCGACTGCACCTCTGCAGAGGGGTAAGACTGCCCTCCCCAAACGAGTGTCGTGTCACGGATATGGCACAAAAAAATCTCCCTAAAGCTGGGGCTTTAGGGAATGCAGAGCACTCCTTCATTGCCATTGCTCCCAGGTCCACTCTAGCCTGGAATGGTGACACTTGATAGAGCCCTATATGTAGGTTAAAAAAGAACTAAACTGCATACTTTTGCTAAAGTGAATTGTTTGAATCAAAATTGTTTGACGAAACTGAATAGCTTGAAATAGAAATGTTTTTGACAATTAAACTATGCACTTATATCTAAACTGCGTATTTATGCTAAAAACTGAATTGTTCGAAATAGAACTGATTTCGACATTGAAACTGTACTTACACTAAACTGAATTTTTTAGTTTAATAATAATAATAATAATTTAATAATGCGTATCATTCAAATTGGGTCCTGAACCGTGGGGCACGTGGGAAAATACTGCTTTTCAACCAGTATGATGGAAAACCGTTGAACTCGGAGTAAATCTGAGACCATAGCTCTGATGGAATGGTGAGGAGATAAAAACGATTCTAAAGTTTAAAATGTTAGTTAGTGGGAGACGCTTAAAGTGAGCGGCTTATAGCTTTGCACTCGCTGTTTCCCCGTTTAACCGTTTAGGCCGAGCGGGTAATGATGGAAAAGTCATCAAATAATAAATATCAAAATGTGCACAAAGAAGATTTTCGAATCAAATCACTGAATACGACAAAAGATAGCAACACTAGACCAACTCAATGTGAACCGAAAAAAACAAAAAGACAGGAAAAAGTAAAGTGAAGAGATGGGAGCCGCCCAATCTTAGTGTAGCTTCGGATATCATATGCATATGACAATATATATATATATATATATATATATATATATATATATATATATATATATATATATTCGTGTGTGTATAGAATCTATATCACACTAACACACATAAAGACACACTATATATATACAGGTATATATATATATATATATATATATATATATATATATATATATATATATATATATATATATATTTATATATAGAGAGAGAGCTGGTAAATAAATTGAGGATAGAATAAGGAAGCTTTAATTGATAAATAGAAAAGAACTTAACAAGATAGAAACAAATTGTTATGGATATAAACAAGCTTACATGTCCGAACAGCATTAGGTAGAGATATGAGAAAACTGAGAACAATATGAACATATATACTTCACTTTCTCTCTCTCTAACACACTCTCTCTCTCCCTCACAAACACACACACACATGCACGCGCGCGCACATACACACACACACACACACACACACACTAATATATAGATCGAGCGAAGGAGAAAAAAGGAGAGAAATATGTTTGTTCATATTTATCTCATTTTACTCATATAACTCTCTCTCTCTCTTTCTATATATATATATATATATATGTGTGTGTGTGTGTGTGCGTGTGTGTGTGTGTGTGTGTGTAAAGAGAGTGAGGGCGCGCGAGTGAGAGAGAGAGAGAGAAGAGAGAGGGAAAGAGAGAGTCAGAGAGTGTGTGAGAGAGATGAACCTATGTAGACATACACTCTGCTGTTTCTATTTAAATGTTTATCCTTAAAATCTCCCCAAGTAATAATTTTCAAGCCATCAAATGATAAATACATCTCCTGTTTGACAATAAATCCAGAAAATACATTTCCCAATAACGAACAGCACTTTGTCAAATACTTTTTAAAAAACGGGTAATAATAATTATTTATTACGTTAATTCTCTTCAGGAAAATGAATATTTGCAATGCGCACAAAACCAAAGCAGTATCTTTGGTTTTAGATATTTATCCTGCATTTTTTTCTAACTGAAACATTTCATTATTTCAACGTTTTCTTCTCTTTCAATTTTCGGATTACTTCTTTTTGAAAACACACATTCTGAATATCAGAATAAGAGTCAGTAAAGTTCATTTCGTGTTTCTGACACTAAAGAGCGACAATAAATTGAACAGAAGGCAATAAAATGTTTCATCCCTCTAATTTATCTGTGTATAAATTCTATCCTGAGCCAATTGTGCTTCTGTTGCTAACGCAGTAAAAGCTCAGCACGTTACCTGAAACGAAATAATAATCCCAATCGTAATACTTTATAAATCGTAAATTTTTTAGTAGTTATTGAGTTGTTTGTTAGTAGGAAGGATACTTAGTCCAGTCTCCACTTGATAGAGTTCAATATTGGTTTGATTTTATTGCTTAACAGCATATCAAACCCCGTGGATAATCTAATGCCAAAGATATACTTATACGAAAACAGCAGTGATTCTATTTGGCCTAACACTGAATGTATATGAGGGTTCATATCTTTCCCACGAATAATGGTTTGAAAGAGAACGTAACAGTACGACTGGAGTTCGAACTCGCTTACTTTAGCCATAACACCACAAGGTCTCTCTCCCGGTCTAATATCAGCATTAGTATATCCATGATACTCGAACACTAAATAAATGGAAGGAAAGACATTCTAAGATAATTTACATTTACAGAAACTTACAATACATGCATTACACACACACACACACACACACACACACACAATACTAACATGTTTGTAAAGTTGGTGACCTTTGTCTAGGGTGACCTGTAGGCTCCCTTTTAAAAAGCTACTACACCAAGGTGTAGGGGAGGGCACGACTCCATTCCCTGGATTGCTCCACTTTACTCTTGATCCTTACCTTAAAATGTTGAGTGTTATGCAAAGTTGCATCAAGTAACATTTTTGAGTTTTTCGAATGACTCGGCCTGGGACTGAACCTCGGTCTCCCGGGCCATTGGCAAACATTCTATTCAGTAGGTCAATATTATTCGTTTTTTTTTTTAATTTTCACTCTGTCCGACGAATGCAAAATGCATGAAAACCAGGGTGACATTTTATAATACATACAGCCCCCACCCAGAGAGATTGCTTCGTTGTATCAAAACTCTTAAGTGGGACTAGACATATTGGAAGTCTCAAGCAAGGATCAAAACCCTCCTAACTTTACGAGAGGCCAACAACTTATCGCTCAACCGTTTTCAACACCTTACCTTAGCTCAAGAATATAAGGCATTTTGTAAAACTTTCGTTTGTTTACATTTTTCACTATCGGGTACCGGAGTGCTCAATTCGTTAGAAGAGCTTTGCATTACGCCGTGACAACCTTACATTCCTTCTCTAGAGTTCTTACCTTCCGGGAAGAGAGCGTATATTAGAATTATGGGCATTGTAAGTCCACTACTTTAGTTTCATGTGTTTTCTACAATCTTCGGATGGGCGTGGAGTAAAATTGCCCAGTCAAGCGTACACACAGCGTGATATTTAGTCAATAGAATTATTAGTGTTAGCTAGCAATCATTGTTACCAGTTAACTGTGTTGAAAATAGCCATACTTGTGACCCCAAAAGTTATTTGTAACTTATTTAAATATAAAATTACTCACAAATCATATCAAAAAGTGCTCAAACAAATGACTGGTGTTAAATGAATTTTACGCAATTCCTGTACTTCTAGACATAAAATAATCACAGACTGGTTGACGTGTCGTTAAAATCCATAAATCTATCAATCCATTTGAACCTTGTACCATATCCTGCTCGAAGCGGAGGGGATGGGTGAATACAGACTCGACAAAATTAAGCCTTGACTTTTACTTCTACTAAAAAAAAAATACGAGAAGAAGAATAACATCAATTGACAGAGCAAGTTTTCAGCTGAGAAAAAGCCTGGGGTGTTTTGTAGTGTAATGGTTAAAGCGCTGGACTGCGGAATCGTAGTAAAAGAGTTCGAACTCTAGTCGCGCAATTACGTTCATTTTCGGACGAATACCCTTGGGAAGGATTTAAAAAAATGTATCCTCCCATCTATGGGTTAGATAGCAACACTATTATCCATCTACAAAAAGATGGATTTGGCATTAAATAACCTACAAAGGTTGATATGCCATTAGACAAAAAAACTTAAAACCTAGAAAAACCCTACTTCCTCACAGTCACTACCATTAGTTATGTCCCTTTGCCATCAACAAAGAAGAGCCAGCACTAAAACACATAAAAATCTACACTGTCGAATGTGACATACCTGTTCACAATGGACTGCCATTTACCTTTCTTCTGTAAGAAGAGCAGTAAACGTGGCTGGAATATTCACACTCTGCAACCATACGATTTGAGTTTGCCTGCATAGTTTAGACCACTGTTAAAAGATATGAAGCGTTACTTTCAGAGCAACCTCCAAACAATCACAATACAGTACCTGGTCGATAGTAATCATCTGATTGTTTTCACCTTAGCTGTTATCTCTCGTTATCCAGAGACCGGATTATTTTATCAAAAACCAAAATAATTCGCCTATCAATTTTTGTGTTTTCCGAGGTTTTTAGCCGAGTTGGTTTCATATTATCGCTTATTAAACAAGATATAATCTTCACTTTTCATAGAGTGTGAACGTGGATAAAGGTTATCGACGCATAACAAATGTAATCACCGACCTACGTTCAAATCCCAGGTGACGCTATATGTGTTCACTTCACACTAGTGTGTTTTTACCAAACAATATGGATCTGTATTTTCTTCCCGACGGCTATAGGAAAAACAGTAGGTCAGACTATGATATCTGGAATTAGTTTGCTGATGATTTAACTTCGTACACACACCCATACATATGACAGAAAATGGAAATGTATATGACCGTCCGAAAATATCAAAATAGGAAAAAACAAAGTTTTTAAAGGATCCAGATTATTTTTCAAATCTTTAGATTCACACACACACACACACACACACACACACACACACGCACGCACGCACGCACGCGCGTATATATATGGATACACTCTACACATTTAATGTATTTACACACACATGTATACATATATATATGTATATATTTACACTCATACATATATAGATGTACATATACATATATAAATATTTTCATTTTCACACATATATACATGTATATACATGTACATTTATAGATATATACATTTTTACACACACACACACACACACACACACACACACACACACACACACACACACACATATATATATATATATATATATATATATATATATATATATATATATATTTACATGAGTATATGTTTACACAAGCACACACGCACACAAATGCATACGCACACAAACACACACATACACACACACATATATATATATATATATATATATATATATATAATTTATATATATATCTATATCTATCTATATATATATATATATATATATATATATATATATATATATATATATATATATATATATTGCTGTATAATTATTTAGCAGTTTTCATCCTTATTTGCTACATCTCACTCGTGAACAAGAAAAAGCTATGAAAAAACTCAACTTCAAATCCTTGTCCGTCATCCTTGATAAAATATGACGACAATAAAAATATGTATATATATATATATATATATATATATATATATATATATATATATATATATATATATATATATATATATATATATATATATATATATATATTAGCATTGACTTATTATTTGTTAGACTACACCAATTATATTATTTAATCTTCTTAATACACAATAATTTCAAGGAAATTAGGGATTCCCATTTTATTTACAATTTTAATTCAGTCTCAAGCCAGTATAAATCTTTCATTTTTCATTGTCTTTAATTTTTTAAATTTCAAATTATGGCTAACGGTTTTTTAAAAAAAAAAACAGTGGAATTTTTAAACACTATATTTGACAATATTTAATGGTGTTTCCACTGTTATATTTTTATTGAGAAATTAAAAATATTGAAAATTTGCTGGAAGCAATGAAATCCTGCCTAAATTACATTCAAATACATGTCTGTATCCCTTTCTCCATCTGAAGAGTGTTACCATAGATCCGAAATAAATTTTGCCCTGTAAGCTTTGGCTGCAGAATACACCAACTGTGCCTCAGCAGAGGGGTAAAATTCTCCTCAACAAGTGTCCTGATATGACGCTAAACAAATCTGATGATGAGGTTTCAGTGATGTTGGAGTTTTCGGGAACGTGGAGTACCTCTTCATTCCCTTCGCCACCCGGGTCCACTCTAACCCCGAGTGGTAGCACCAGACAAGGTCCTATCTATGGGTTAGATAGAACTAAACTGCGTACTTATGCTAAACTTAATTGTTTAAATTAGAACTGTTTGACTAAACTGAATAGCTTGAAATAGAAATGATTTTGACAATTAAACTATGTACTTACATTTAAACTGCGTATTTATGCTTAACTGAATTATTTGAAATGGAACTGTTTTTGACATTGAAACTGTACTCACGATAACCAGAATTGTTTGATATAGAACTGTTTTAACTGTTAACTGTGTGTAAACAAAATCTGTACTTATACCAAACTGAATTCTTTGAAATAGAACTGTTTGACGAAACTGAATAGCTTGAAATAGAAATGCTTTTGACAATTAAACTGTGTACCCATGTTGAACTGAATTGTAGGAAATAGAACTGATTCTTTGTGTTAAATGAATTTGGCGTTAAATAACCAAAAAAAGTTGATATGCCATAAAACTCAAACAAACAACCAAACTGAAATAAATTCATAATGGAACCACAAAATTGAATTTCTTCTCTCAATTTTATATATATATATATATATATATATATATATATATATATATTACTATTTTTCCAGAAATAAATATTCTCGAATGGATGGTACAAATAAATAATACCCTCGTCAGTAAAATGTTCCTTTTTCAAACGATTAAAAACTTTTGCCAAATAGATTTTCCTTTGGCTAATTATCTTAGGAAGGCTGGACTCCTTTGCTTTGTGAGTAAACAGTCCAGCTAAAGAATTACCCTTATTTCATTTGATGGTGTTAGGGTGGTTATTATTTCGAGTCCTGGTATTGTATATTGACCTTCGACCCGGCCAAACATGCCATTCCAAAGTGATGTACCGGAAGGAAGTGACACATTCCAATGGCAGTCATAAGAAAAAATCGCGTAGGCGGGCTTGGTTGACGATATGGGACAAGGTAAAATCCCATGTACAGTCATAGACTGATGCACCGGAAGAGAGTGACCTGTGAACTGCATGACAGTTATTTCCACTTGATGACGATCAAACATGCCATTCCAAAGATTGAGTGGGCGATTGAACTATTATATAACTCGGTGCAGACAGGAAATCAGTGAGTTGGAGATCAGATGAGTTAGAGACAAGATGCGGTAGAGAAAGCCCGCACTCAGCAGAAAGCTTGACCCCCACCCGGTTGAGCAGCCCTAGAGAACGAGGAAGACACAACGCTGATGGCCATAAGAGTGGGGGTCAATATATTGCAGTTCTGTTTGGTCTCCAACTCCCTCTCACACACAAACCTTTACAATAAAGTGAGAGGTATATTTTTTAAAGAAGTCTTCGCTCGTCTTATTTATTGAGTCGCTGTATTCTGCATATGTACATGTATATGCATGTGAGTATACAAAACTGGCTCACGAATTTCCAATATAAACTTGCAGAAGCACTTGCACCGAATAAATCGAAACAAAGTCAAAATAATTTTACTCACACACATCGGTTTTTTTGGTTGTGTTTTGTGCCATATCAACCCATCTAGGTTATCCAATCACAAATCCTTTATATAAGTATATGACTTGTAAGAGAATAATTTGTCGGTAACATTATTTTTAAATCAACTGAAGTTCATTTGTTCACGAATTGTTAATTTTTTTTCAAGTATTGCTATTTATTGTTTGCTCAGAGTTAAATGGTCAAGTATTGCTTTTTACCACTAATCATTATATTCGATATAAATAAGTATTTCTATAAAAAGTTGAACGGCTTTATTTGTCCCATAAATGGGATTTCATCAGGTGCAACACTTCGGCCAGAGTGGAGGTGAAAGGATTCGCTATTGTGCGTTCGTTTGTTACATTAGGTTTTATTAATTATAATTACATTATAATTTTAGTTATATATATATATATATATATATATATAGTATTTTCTTGGTGTCTTAAGTTTTATATTAGTCTGAGAATATCACTTTTGATTATACATATATTTATACATGTCCGAGGAATCGATGTATTTGTGTGTCTGAATGTGTGTATTACAACAGGTTTGTATTGATTTGAATTATATTTATCTCTTTGTGATTTGAAGTTTTCTCATTGCCTTCTGCCCTTTTCACAGAATATCACAGGTAGATTTCTCTGGGGCGTCTATAGGTTTTAGTTAAGAGAAGTTTTCACATACACAGACACACACACACAGACACAGAGAGACAGACAGACAGACACACACACACACACACACACACACACACACACACACACACACACACACACACACACACATACATATATATATATATATATATATCTTGATGAATATAACATATTCCATGTAGTGTAGAGATACTTCTGACCATTTAGATAATGTGACAATTTAATGATGACATTTTCTTACTTCCAGAAGAAAAAATATATTCTCAAAATTTGCACCTGCGTTTTTTCTGATGACATGTCGAAATTTAAGATTGCGATTTTCTGTAAAAGACAGCAGACATTTTCCTCTGACAACTTACGTCATAGTTTATATATATATATATATATATATATATATATATATATATATATATATATATATATATGTTAACAAATGTGTACGAAAATATTTTTTTGACTTTTCATAATTTTCTTTTTAGGTATATTATGATCATGCTTTGATTTCTTGTTTAATGACATATCAAATTTTGTGGATTATTTAATGCCAAAGATATCCTCGTAGAAAAACATTTAGGTTATGGTTGGAGGGATAAAAGGGTCAATATCTTTCCCTAGAGTATTAGTCTGAATGAAATCGTAATTGCACGATAGGAGTTGGAATTGGAGTAATTCGATGCCGCAGTCCAACTCTTTAACTATCACGTGACGTGGACTACCCTATTTTAAGATCATTTTAGTCCTAAAACTTTTCAAGTCTCGCTCCTTGACCTTTCGTGTAACTGATCACAATCAACAACTGATTGCTATTAAAACTTCGGCTTCATTTCGAAAGATATTTTCTCACATTTTAAATGCTTAAATCAGATTTGACGCCTCCTGATCAGTTACTGCTTTTTTTTCAACCCACCAAATTTTAGTGGCGTTGCGATCAACTTCAAAATAACTCGTTAGAATTTCCAAATTTTCAATCGTTGTGTCTGGCATCTAAATGAAAATGTACATCTGAACAAAAACAACAGCGGCAATAATAATAATAACAATAATGATAATAATAACAATAATAATTAACAAAGTAATAAATACCTGGGTTGTACCCCTCGTTAGATATTTGGGACACTTTTTTTGATGAGGACCAGAGAAGAACTAAACAAATTGACCAAAGAACAAGAAAACTAATGACCATGCATAAGGCATTACACGCCAGAGACGACATTGACAGACTATATGCATCAAGAAAAGAGGGAGGAAGAGGACTCATGAGCACTGAAGACAGCGTTGACGCATCGATTCAACGACTCGAAGACTACATAGAAAAACACGAAGGAGGACTAATGATACTGACAACATGATGGACAACAGAATGACTATAACTAGGAAATAGAAATAGGAAGAAAAACAACTCTATGGGCGTTTTAAATGACTAATCAACAAAATCTCACACGAGAAAACCTGGAACTGGCTAAGAAAAGGATACTTCAAGAGAGAAACAAAATATATCCTAATAGTAGCATAAAACAACGCCATAAGAACGAATCATATCAAGGTGAGAATAGAAAAGATAATAGCAAATGTAGACTACGTGGTGACAGAGACGAAACCACCAATCACATAATAAGCAAATGCAGTATATTAGCATAGAAGGAGTATAAGACTAGACACGACTGGGTGGGCAAAGTGATCCACTGGGATATATGTAAGAAATT
The DNA here is from genome assembly GCA_963585895.1 of Sepioteuthis lessoniana. Taxonomy (NCBI): domain Eukaryota; kingdom Metazoa; phylum Mollusca; class Cephalopoda; order Myopsida; family Loliginidae; genus Sepioteuthis; species Sepioteuthis lessoniana. Next base: position 62,678,122 of record OY757930.1, on the reverse strand, counting down.
GTAATTTGAGCATACGAACAAATGGTATTTGCACAACCCAGTATCTGTCCTAGAAAATTATACACAAAAACTCCTATGGGACTTTGACATACAGACAGATCACCTAATCTTGACCAGAAGACCAGACCTAATGATAAATATCAACAAAAAAAAGAAGAGAATTTGCAAAATAGTCGACTGTGTTGGCCCGGCTGACCACAGAATAAAACTGAAAGAATGTGAAAAGAAGAATAACTACCTCGACCTTGCTAGGTAATTGAAAAATTTATGGAACATGAAGGTGCCATTTATACCAATTGTGATTGGTGCTTTTGGCACATAACTAAAGGAATAATAAAAGGACCGGAGGACTTGGAAGTTGACGGCCGAGTGGAGACCATCCAAACGACAGAATTATTGAGAACGGCCAGAATACTGAGAAGAGTCCTGGAGACTTGAGGAGACTTGCTGTCACTCAAACGCCAGTGAAAGACCATCAGCAAACGCTGATGTGAAAAACACTCAAGGAGTAAAATAATAATACAGTCGACTATAGAGTAAAAAAAAAAGAAGAAATTAAAAGCAAAGATAAGTACATCTATCTTGCCCGAGAACTGAACAAATCTGAGTAGCATGAAGATGACAAAGATACCCATTGTACTTGGCGACCTTTGTATCGTCCCCAAAAGCATTGAAAAACATTGGTGTAAGTGGATATCAGAGGAATAATTAAAAATATGAAGATTGTTAAAATTAACTAGAATACTTAGAAAAGTCCTGGAGACCTGAGGAGACGTGCTGGCACTCAAAATTCAGTTAAATATATTGGGATAAACTTGCACAGGCATTATATCCCAGAGATGACGAAGAAAAGAAGAAGGAAGAGGATTCGCCAGCATTCAAGACTATCTTGAGTACAGACTAGTCCACTTCCTCCTTTTTTTCTTGACACATACAGTGACCGTCAATGTATATCAGTACAACGACTAAAATTCTGTATAAAAAAGCGCGGAGGAAGACTGATTACAGTTACCAGAAATTATACAGACAAGTATCAACAGAACAAAATAATCAGAAAACAAAATTGGGGAGAAAAACAACTCTATGGGCATTTCAAGTCACAAACAAGAGAAATCTAACATGGCAAGAAAAAGGAAAGGTTAAGAGAGAAACTGAATCTCTTCTGATAGCAGCACAAAACAACACAATGTCAAAGCTAAAATAGACGCAATTAAATAGCAGATGTAGATTATATGGTGATAGACCCGGAACAATCAATCACATTGTAAGCGAATGTAGTAAATTGGAGACTGGTATATATATGTCTAAACTGAGATAGATTGATAGTTAGATATAGGCAGACAAAATAGATAAAGTGATATCAGTGGAATGAGATAAATAGCTAGTCATGAACAAACTAGTTGACTCACTTTATATCAGTCTCAGGAATTTCACTGTAGAGAGAGAAGAATCCTCTTTTGTTTCTTTCTTTGAGCGATTTCAAGTTCATGCACTTACTTGGATATCATGTTTATCAGAAAAGATTAGTCACTTGACGTAAAAAAAAAGGATAATGAATTGAATTTTTTAAAGCTTTTTTCTTGTTTGCAGTTGAAATATTGCAAAGGCCGTTTAATAATTGTTCACTATCTCTTATGTTGCTTGGTGAGTACACGTAATTTCAACCTTTGATGATCAGTGCGGAGTATGACCACACTATAGATTACTGAATGTCTTATGGGATCAATTGATATTTTGAAAGTGTGTTCATCGCGAGCAGGGGACCTCATATTTAATATGCAATTTGTTTGTACTTGTTTGAATATTATAACTCTTCTAATCATTTGAGCATTCCAGTAGTCTTGAAGGCTATTTGTAAATAAAAGAAAAATAATTTATACGTAAAATTCCTTCACTTACGCTAAGGTTGACAATATATCTGTTGTAAGTTATCCGACTGCATAATGTTAGCCTGGTTTCGATCCCAGCTTGAAGCATCTTGCGTGACTAGCCACACTGATGAGTTGTGATACAACGGAACAGTCTTTTTGTGGATGACAATATATATATATATATATATATATATATATATATATATATATATACTTAACCAACGGAGGTTAAGCATTCTCGCAAGGAATTAATGGTTATTACTCACGTGTAATGCAAAACTCTTCTAATGAATTGAGCACTCCGGTAGCCGTTAAGCGTATATGTAAACAAAGGAATAATATATATACGTGAAATTCCTTCACTTACGCTGAGGTTACCGATAGCTCTGCTCTAAGATATCCATGGGCGTAAATTCAGCTGGGTTTCGATCCCAACTTGAAGCATCTTGCGTGTCGGGCCACACCGATGAGTTTTGATTCTACGAAATTTTCTGTGGATGGCAATATCTATCTATCTATCTGCTGTATCTGATTAGCAGTGGTTAGCTGATTGCTTCTTCCTGAGTATTAGCGCTGTACTGATTGAGGAATTCAGGTGTTTACTAGCATTCTCTGGCTATTCGTCTATTAATATTTATGTCAACCATCGTTCGAAGGGGACAAGGCAACCTGAATTCAAAACTTGAACAAGTCTGTTTGCATTTCACAGAGCGCTAATATTTTTGAATAAAGTATACATTTAACTATCTTCTCTCCGTATGACCGATAGCCTATTGATAGCTGTCCATGCCTTTGTTAGTCACATGTCGATGTCTGTCTCGGTCGATAGACACTGCTTCCTTGGTAGGTGAATTTGTCTACTAGTTTCAGAGAACTACCGTTTAGTGTGGAAATATCGCCTGTTTGATTAAAGCACATATATTCCGTTTTGTGTACATTGACATAGAGACCAAAGCTTGCGACAATGAAACGCAGTTTCTTCCAAGCAGCGATCGTGTCGATATCGCTATATGGATGCACAACATGGATGCTAACTAAACGGATGGAGAAAAAGCTTCATGGCAACTACATAAGAATGCTGTGAGCAATATTAAACAGGTCCTGGAGGCAACACCCCATAAAACTGCAGGAGTACGGTCACCTACCACCCATCACGAAAACTATCAAAATTCGACGAATCAGACATGCAGGACACTGTTGGAGAAGTAGAGACGAGCTCATAAGGGATGTACTCCTATGGACCACTTCACATAACCGAGTAAAAACAGGGCGACAAGCTCGAACCTAAATACAGCAGCTCTGTGAGGATACGGGGGAACCTGTCGAATGCGATGAATGATAGGGAGAGGTGGCGAGAGAGAGTTAGGGGTATCTGCGCTGATGGCACGGCAAGATGATGATGATGATGATGATCCTCTCTCCAGCTAAAGGTGAAATAGTTGGACATACTCGTCTTTTGAGTCGTAGTATGACAACCAGTTATGGTTATCTTTCGATGGCTGTTTTGTTCTCTTCTATAGAAGCCACTCTTATAGAGGAGCAGCAGTAGTTCCCCGATCGAACTGTCGATCCTGAGCGAAAAGTCGTCAAACTCACGTCCAGGACCCATTTGGGTATTGACTTTGGTCGTCCATTGGTTTATTCAAATACCTTAACGTACATCATGCTGCTTCCCATGTGTACATAATAAAATAAATGAACATTTTAAAAAAAAAAAAAAAAAAAAAAATAAAATAAAAAAAAATTTTTTAAAAATTAAATAAAATGAAAAAAAAAAAAAAATAAATAAATAAATAAATAAATAAATAAATAAAAAAAAAAAAAAATAAATAAATAAATAGAAGGGGGGGGGAAATTTGTTTTAAGTTTTAACTTAGTTAAAGTCCAACATTAAGGTACTTTCTTATGACTTTCACTAATACTGACTTATACTTTTTTGCTGTATTGGGACTTTTCCAAGGGTTTTTCATTTTTTTTTTTTTTTTTTTTTTTTTTTTTTTTTTTTTTAAATGCTGCGTGCAATCCTCAACAAGTCCTGGCAGCGGCACCCCACAAGACACCAACTGTACGGCCACCTGCCCCCTATCACGAAATCTATTCAAGTTAGGCGAACCAGACATGCAGGACATTGCTGGAGAAGCAGAGATGAACTCATAAGAGATGTACTCTTATGGATCCCCACACACGGCCGCGCAAAAGCAGGACGACCAGCACGAACGTACATTCAGCAGCTGTGTGAGGATACAGGATGTTGTCCTGAAGACCTGCCTAGGGCGATGAACGATAGGGAGGAGTGGCGAGAGAGGGTCAGGGATATCCGTGCTGCCAGCACGATATGATGATGATGATGATGATGATGACAACCAGTCTAAGAGAAAAGAAAAACGCTTAAGTCAATCCTTAACTCTGAAGTATCTTGCTCGTGTAAAGTGCTACGCAAACAAACACACACAAATAGAATTAGGAATCCAACTTTAATCCCTGTACTCACGGGTAAATGGTTGGATAGATGGATTTTTTTTACCTGAGTAAGGCAATCAGTCTAAGAGAAAGAAAACTCTGAATTCAATAGAATTGAAAACCTTAGGCGTTGTTACACATTGCTGAATTTGAATTTCACCGGGATCGTTTTCTTTATTCTTGTGGCTGATGTATCGTTTATCGCATTGTGGAAGACAGTGATGATACGAGTGAGTTGTGATGATAAAGTATAATACTAATCAAAATTATCAAAAACATAGATGATTGGTTGGATTTTTAGAAAATAACTTATTTTTATATGTTTCTTTCGATTAATTTCCATTTCAGTAAGCCAGATTGTGATAAAATTTGGTAGAAGAGAAATGAGTACCATAAAAACCATGACAATGTTCCTAAAAATATTACTCGGTGATTTCAATTAAAACAGAATCTCACAGTTGATCGCTGCTATATATATATATATATATATATATATGATAAGGATGAATAAATATATATTAGATTTTATATATTCAATGTCATAGAAGTTTGTTCATGACCTTTGGTTTCATGAAGTCTTACAGACAACAGGTAGCTAACGAAACAACGGAAAAATCGAAAAATACAGTCAAAAACCGTTAGAATTGTTTGTAAAACTTTATGAAACCAAAGGTCGCAGACAAAATTCCATAATATTAAATATATAAAATCTGATATATTATTATTATTATTATTATTATTATTATTATATAAAAGCTCTATCACAGATATTGAGCACTCTCCAAATAATACAGCACTTGGTTCGCCACAAACCCACAAAGTGAATTCGTGACAACCAACACTGTTACAATATATATATATTCCACAAACAGTTGAAAAGTGACCAAATCTCGCTGGCTGCCTTAATTAAAGATATGATCATGCAAGACCCAAAACCCTTGATGAAATCAAGAACCCGCCTGTCTTTATTAACAATGACCCACATTATTAGAGGCAGTTTAGAATCACACCCAAGAAATACCTTTTGCGGTGTAGGTCTGACCCTTTTGTAGGGGATACTGTTTGCGTATTCCTAAAACTCGTCGCGAGGAAGTGGTTCTTGCTGTGTTCACATATATTACACTCTCTCTAAAGAAGTTTAAAATGGATGTACAACGGAATCAACCGAAAATGTCACGCTTTATTGTATGGATCGGTAGTGGTATCTCTAATGGTTCGTAATAGTTGTCACTACTTTTCATATATAAAACTAGTAAATAAATGAACAAGCATTAAGCATGTGAAATGTTCGTTGTTTTGTTGTTCGGGTTTTATGGCATATCAACCTTTGTAAGTTATCTAATGCCAAATCTGTTTTATACAAATAGCCAGTTCAATTTCAAACAGTTCAATTTAGTGTGAGTACAGACTTTAACTGTTAAAATCATTTTTGTTTCAAGCTATCCAGTTTAGTCTAATTCACACAATTCAGTTTAGTATAAGTATAGTTTTTGTTCATACACCGTTAAATGTCAGAACAGTTCTCTTTCGAATAATTCAATATATCGTAGTACATTTTAATGTCAAAAACAGTTCTATTTCAAGCAATTCAGTTTAACATTGGTTAGCAGTTTAGATATGAAAACAGTTTCAAGTAATTTAGTTTAGCATAAGTACGCAGATTACTTCTATTTAACCCATAGATAGGGTCCTATCAGATGCTACCACTCCGGCCCAGATTGGACCTCGGAGCGATGGCAATGAAGGGGTGCTCCGCATTTTCCAAAGCTCTAGCATCACTGTAACCTCATCACCAGATTTTTTAGTGTTATATCCAGGACACTTGTTGGGGGAGGGTCTTAACCCTATGCAGAGGTGCAGTCGGTGTATTCTACAGCCCCAGCCGACTGGTCAATCATATGAAATGATACTCAGTTTAAAGTTCATGAAAAAAATCGTTTACATTAATTAATTCACAAAAGCCTATTCAAAGTCGATTTTTTTCGGTTGTATTTTGAAATTCAAGATCGATCAATTCATTTTTGAAACAGGTACGTTCCTGTTCAATAACCTACATCTGATCAGTCACACATGTTCGATCAATAACCTGTATCTACATTTCATTTCCCTATGATCATGCATAGATTATACAAGCATGTTTCGTGCTGTTTCAAACAAACACTGGAAGCAACACCCGACAAAACAGCTGCTGGACGGCCACAAACCTACAATCTCACAAACCATCTAAGTAAGACAGACAAGACATGCAAGGCACTGTCGTAGAAGTATGGACAATCTCATAAACGACCTTCTCTTACGGAACCCTACGCATGGAATCGTGACAGAACTAGCCTACCAGCAAGGACTTATATACATCAGCTCGGTACGGACACTTGATGTATTCTAGAGGACCTACCAGTGTAAAATACAGCTTGGTTCACAATATGAGACAAGGTAAAAATTCTCACTGTGCCGTAAAAAAAGTGATGCGCCGGAAGAGATTGACCTGTGAACTGCATGACAGTTATTTCCGCTCGACGACGATCACACAGGCCATTCCAAATGAGCGGAAGTAACACATCCCAATCGCCTGAGATCGGGAAGATTGCAGAGACGTAGAGGCGTGTCTTTATCTCTGCGTGGGAGTTTGAAGATAATATAAGGCCGACGAATTGAACAGAAGAAGATAGAGAAAAAAGGATCCCGCTGTTCCCGAAACCTCTCTCGTCGTCACGCAGTGTGCGTTGTCTCGGCCATCGTCTACTGACATCGAAAAGTTCAAGCCTCATCGACGAACGATCCTAATTCCTCTCCTGACTGCTCCTACTTCACACAAGCGTCCGTCGAGAAAATAAATATATATTGTTATATACAAATTCCGTGTTGTCGTATGTTTGACCAGAGGGCGGAACGTAACACCAGGAGCGATGGACGAGATAGATTGATAGATAAAAAGAGAAAGAGAGATAAGAAACCGTTGTATCAGTACAACTTGATGATGATGTTGATGATGATTGTTGTTTTATTGTTTCTTTTGTTGTTACGTACACGTGTTAAGTTGTTGTTATTATTATTAAATCTTAATTTAACTCAGGGTAGGATTTATGAAAAAAATATCTAAACATTTTTATTTATAATGATTATATATATAAAATACATCCGTTAATTGCTCAATACTATATATCTGCACCTGGGACCCACACAATTCTGTGCAAGTTGATTGGAAGACCAGTAGCATATGTAAGCTACAGCTCTCCCTTCCTAACAACAACGATGCTGGGAAGCCAAAATTATAAAAGTGATCGCCCTCAGTATACACATTTATGACGTCCTGTCACAAGGTTGACCATATGACCACATAAATTGCAACACCAAAAACTCACTGCCTCTCGCTAGATTTACAAGTCACATATCCAAGTATTGTCAGCAAGTTACTACTCACTCAGATTTAAAAAAAAAATAATCGGCGATTTCCAGTCTATGGCCACGTTGCCGCGCTCACACAGGTTTAAAGAGTCTTCTAAGCGCAGCATCAGTCACACACACACCCACACACTCACACACTAGCCCAGTCGATTGGGGCTGCCGAAATTACTGACATCATTTCTGCAGACGGGTAAGACTCTCCCAACGAGTGTTCTAATATGACACTAAACAATTTGATGGTGAGGCTTCAGTAACGTAAGAGCTTTGGGGAATGCAGAGTACCCCTTTATTGCTATCGTTCCCAGGTCCACTCTGGCCTGGAATGGTAGCAACTGATAGGGTCTTATCTAAGGGTCAAATAGAATTAAGCTGTGTGCTTTGGCTAGACTGAATTGATTGAAATAAAACTGTCTGTAAAATTAACTATATGTAAATAAGTGACTGATTTTAAATTTAATTATTCGGAATTCATAGCAATACTTGAAACCATTTTACTTTGTTGACAAAACGGGATTGTTTGAATGATCGTTTAACTGAGTGTAAAGAAAAAAATTACTAGGTACTGAAGATAAATTGAATTGTTTGAAATTGAACTGTTTTTACATCTAACTATCTGAAAACAAAAAAAAACTGCACTTCAACTGTGCGTAAACAAAACCTGTACTAATGCTAAACTGAAGTGTTTGAAATTAAGTGAAACCATTAAACTGTGCGCAAAAAAATAGTGTTCAGGCTTGTGTGAAAATATTATCTTTAAAATGTGTTTAAAAGTCATATATTTAATATATGTATAAAAAGTACTTGGCATTAAATGACCAAGAATATTTGTTATGCCATAAAACCGAACAAAACTTCACACATGCACCCCCAAACACACACATACACCTATATATATATATATATATATATATATATATATATATATACCATAAATTACTGCATCCTCACAGTTTTTAATAACGTTTCTTTTGACTTAAACGAACATACAAGTAATTTGACTCTAGCAGAACATTAAATTATCAAAAACTATATTATTAGGTCTTATTATTACCCAATAGCGGTAAAAACAAAAAACAAAATTTAAAGAAAAATGAATAAATAAAACACAAAATAAGCGAATATCTCTGGTCATTACATTCCATTTAATTATCAGTTATATTGGGAGAGTTAAAGGAAAAGGACTATTTGTTGTCATAAAATTGTGAGATCACGTAGCGATATCAATACACGTCATTAACGTAAAATATAATTTCAAATTTTCTCAGTTCATACTATCGCTAAAGTGCATGTCACCTGAAAACTATATAAGAAGCAACTGATATTATCCTGATAGATTGTTTCTATCTATTTTCGAAAAAAGATTGTTTTTATTCTATTTTTCTACCTCAGAAAAATTTCTTTTTTGGAGATTTTTATCTTGAAAAATATCTATATCTTGACACTTATTTTCCACCGTATACTTCGTATAATCTCTTTGGACGTGTATACACTTGCTAATGTATGCCCATCTAAATTAAATTCTGTTCCCTCCTTTGTTGTTGTCACCTTTTGTGTCTACTCTGCAAACTTACAAAGACTACCTCTCCCCGAGTCTGGATATGACACTAAACTGTATCTGGCGGTGAGGCTTCAATTTTAGAGTATTGGAGAATATGGGGTGCGTCTTTGTTGCTATTACTTCCAGCTCAACTCTGACCTGGAATGGTAGTGGCAGTTATTGTCCCATGTATGGGTCAAATAAGTTGTAAAGTTGGCGACCGTAGTCGAGTGCGACCATAGCTACAAAAGTGAGGTGTTGGGGAGAGGGCGACTCTTTTTCCTGGATTGCTCCACTTTACCCTTGATATGTATCTTATATTGGTGAGTGGACGTATCAAGTACCATTTTAAAAGTCTTTGGTATGACATGACCTGGGCTTGAACACAGGTCTCCTTGACCATTGACAAACACTCTATCCATTCAACGATGTGCCGGTTTAATGGGTCAAATTTTATGACAACTATGTGAAATCAAATGGCTGATGTTGAATTAAATTAGTGTTGCATAGCAAGATCTGAAACCATTTAACTGTATGCAAACAAAAGAGATCTGGCTTGATTAAAATGTCACTTACAAACTATTACTTTACTAGCCATATATTCAATAAATATATGTATAAACGCAATTTGGCATTAAATAGCCTATAAGTGTTGATATTCCATAAAACTCAACCAAACCCATCTTCCAAAACGTAGAAATTACTAAAAAGATAAGTGCAAACGTCTGTAGAACGTCTTTGATCAATCCGATAAAATAAAATTTTTTCTTTATTATTGTATGGCTCCACGACCTGGATCCTGACGCAATGATCAGAGAAAACGCCATATAGGAACAACAAAAGTACGCTACCTTCTATTTTAAACAAATCCTTGAGGCAACATTATAAAAGATAGCAATTGTACGGCCTTTAACGTTTCATATCGCAAGCCATCCATGCAAGACGAGAAAGAAATGCCGGGACTGTTGAAGAAGTAAGAACAAATTGAAAAGCTACTTTATCCATTGAACATTTACACATGGACCAACCTGTGTTGGTCGAGTAGCAGAAAATTACATTCATCAGCTCTGTACCGATTCTATGTGCAGTCCAGAGGACCTATTAAGTGCAATGATAGGGACGGACAGTGAGAGAAAGTCATGGAAAACCATACGGTTAATACTCTTTGATGATGATAATGATGATATTAATTTATGTCTTAAATAATTTGGTGGCACCACAGAACTTTTTCTTTACTTTTTTCTTTTAAATTGCCACTTATCTGATATGTGCGGCCCTCGCCTGGTTTTTTAACGGACGGCAAAAATAAATACTTCTGGCCAGATTTCCTACCTTTCCATACTTTTTATATGAACAAAAAGTTCTGCCTCCCACTGAATGTTTCTTAATCAATATAACGTTGTGATTCCCACGGTTTGAATTGAAATTAAAATCTTAGCCGGTAGCGAAACTTTTATGAACCTGAATCGACACCTTTTGCACCGAGCAAGAAATTAGACCAATTCATTCTGAGAAAATACATTTTATTTTCTTGAGGGAATTATCAGGTTAATGATACTTGCTTTTGTTTCAAGATTTCTTGCTTTCTTTCTTCCTTTCTTGCTTTCTTTCTTTCGTTTTTTTCTTTCTTTCTTTGGGACAGTTGTTTGTTTCTTTTCCTCTTCCACCGTTTTCTTTCATTTTTTATTATTCTCCTTGTCGTACATAACTTTTCTTCCATCTTGTCTCTTTTTTTTCCAGTTGTTCGGTTTTTTCCATTTTTTCGTCCCTCATTTCTTTTGGTTTGTCCTTTTCACTCTCATTCGATGTGTTCTTTTTCTTTTCTTTCTTTTTTTATAGAATTTTCTTTCTTTCTTTCTTTCTTTCTTTCTTTCTTTCTTTTTGATTAAATCTTATTTTCTTCTTTGTTTCGGTTCTTTCATTCACTGATAATAAACAACAGGATTTGTTTTATTGTACCCTTATGATATGTTTGTATACTCATTTATTTTTTCAGAAGAAATATCAAAAACGTTCAGTAGATGTTATTATTTTGCCTTACATTTTCTTCCTTTATGAGTGATAGATATTATTGATTCGTTCCAAATGAAAATGTGATTACTACTATTGCAACTATAGTGTCAAATTACCAGAAAATAGAGAGTCCCAATATCGAAAAAGCACTCAGTAACATTGAATTTCTTACTGGGCAATGGGTTTGAACAATGCATTTGGATATATACAAATTGAAATCTTCATTGAGTAAAATATATCCATCGTGCTTAAGAAACACGACGTCTTTTATACCTTCAAGATATAGTGTTGGCAGTTGTAAATCATAATTATATTCGTTCGATAGAGTCATGCCTTTTATTGTACGTAAACAAGAAAAATGAAAAGCCTCGCCTTTAATAAAAGTTTGTTCAATGAAAAAAGTTCTTTAATGTATGTTGGAATACTAATTCTTTTGCCTAAAGTTAATTTAATTTGTTTCGAGGTAGTGTTCTCGTGGTGTAATGGTTAAAGCGTTGGACAGCAAATGCGTAGTAAATGAGTTCGAACTCCAGTCGCACTTTTACATTCTCTTTCGAATAAATATGCTTGAAATAGGTATCCGCTTATCATCTTAGTCATTGATTAAGTAGCATCTGTTCTTCTTGAATGAAATAAACCATGAAGGTTGATATTCTATGTCTTAAACCAATGCGATTAAATCTTTTATCCAATGATGACTAAAGGAGAAAAATATCATATTGCATGGCCCGAAACCGGCGAAGTTAAACACATGCGATCGTCTTGTGGCAGGTAGAGAAAAGAAGATATAAATTCGGTTCATCTAACTTTTATAACTCTTACGACGTCCGGAAGGAATTTGTGATTCACTGACAGAATGCTTTTGATTAAATAGTTATATTTGCTGGGTTAATTTCGGTTGTATCGCGACTCGTACTACGTGACTTCCGGTATCTTGAAGGTATAAAAGACGTCGTGTTTCTTAATCACGGTGGGTACTGTTGTAAGACCTAGTTCTGACGTAACACCCACAGCGCGAGACATAATATTTGTTCGACTGTACCACTTCAGTCAATGAATAATTAACCCTGTTACACTGTATATCTCTTCTTTACCATGATACAACAGTTTCTTCAAGATTAAACCTCGACTAGGATTTTGTAACCAAAGTCAAGAGACTTGTTTCTTCTCTGTTTGTGAAACTTATTTTTTTTCTTTGTTTGCATGATTTGCTTCTTCCTTGTTAATAAGACTTTTTTTTTCTTTATTCGTGAGACTTGTTTATTCTGTATTCGCAAGATTTTTTGTCGGATTGCGAGGCTTGCTTCTTTTGTATTTTCCAGATATTTTTTCTTTGAGCGTTAGATTTGTTTCTTCTGAATTCGCTAGACTTGTTTGGTTTCTGGTCATTTGACTTATTTCTTCTCTGTGCCCAAATTATTTGTATTAGATACGAATACCTGATATCACATAACTGTCTTTAAACAAATGATTAGGTTGTATACTCAGCTGTGTCTTTATGAACAACGAGGAACCCGTATATATAAAACTATTTCTCTCGTTTTATTCTCGAAAGGAGCACATATTTTTTTTTAGTTTGAAAGATAGATGGAGAGACATATACTCAAAAAGAGGACTTCTTCTTGTTCCATATCAACTTCCAGGAGCCACGGGGTGCCAACGCTTGCACCCCTTTGAAAGCCGTATCGTCAGAGACGTCCGAGACGACTCTGATCGGGTGCCTATCCCGGTCTCGACTCTGGATTCTGACTGGACTCTGTCTAAATCTGACCACGTGGTTCTTTATATCACGTGGTCTCCTTCCGGTTACACGCTTGTTCAACCGGTTACCCCGATGCACTGCCTTCCTTCTGTTTACTGATCACAACGTGACAGTTTGTCAAAGCACATGGGGTCATCAGGAACGAACTCAAAAATCCATGTCAACAGTCATTATATAACAATTATAGAAAAATTAAATAAAACGCTACTAAGCATCGAAAATAATCATAGTTTTATAACAGGCATGGAAAATTGTAAATATAAACGTACATAAAATAACCCAGACGCGTCGACACGCCGGCAAAATCAATCAGTCAATTGAAAATGACGAAATTTTGAAGGGATAAAAGGTACCATTATTTATAATTCGAAGTATTATTGTTTTTAATGATCTACAATTCACTGGATGCAGAAAATGTTTATAAACCTCGAAAGAAGGGTTCATTTCATACCCAGGTCTTCGGTTGCATAATGTGCTATAACAGAAAGTTACTACCTAAAACAACTAAGACGTTAGTAGACAATAAAATTATACCTCAGTGCTGATTGCTACCTGGTATTGTTTGGGGTAATGATGCTTTGTCCTTGAAACATGTCTGGTTTGGCTTGTTTTAGTTTTTTAACTGCATATTAACTCCTTATGGGTTATAAAATGCCGATATCACATTAATTTCCCAAAATTCTATTACAAACCTATTTATATTTTCAATGTATTATCGCATTTAAAAAATTTCATTTTTTATATGCCCACAATCCTTGGTTCGCACAGTTTGATGATATTAAATATTCCTATCTATAATATATGACTTGGCCAAAGTTGTATGGTTTCAAGTAATTCAATCTAATACAAAAACACCCAATTTTATGGTATCAGGTATTCCTATCAAATGCAAAGAATTTGGGCATAGTTGTATGGCATCAAGTATCCAAGCTAATAAAAATAATTGTACCTAATTATGTGCTATAAAATATTCCTATTAATTACAAAAAACTTTTATGCAGTTATATGGTATCAAGTATTTCTATCTAATACAAATAATTAGCACACGGTTATATGATATAAAGTATTCCTATTTAATAAAAATAATCTGTACACAGTTGTATGGCATCAGGTATTCCTATCTAATGCAAATAATTAGCACACGTTCATATGATAAAAAGTATTCCTATCTAATATAGATAATTTTTACTCAGTAAAATGGTATCAAGTAATTCTATCTAATACAAATAATTAGCGCACAGTTATATGATATAAAGTATTCCTATCTAATACAAATATTTTGTAAACATTTATATGGTATCAAATGTTTCTATCTAATACAAATACTTAGCACATGGTTATATGATATAAGGTATTCCTATCTAATACAAATAACTTTTATACAGTTATATGGTATCTGGTATTCTTATCTAATGCATCTAATTTGTACATGCTTATATGGTCAATTATTCTTATCTAACAGACATAATTTGTACCCGGTTATATGGTATCAATTATTTCTATCCAGAACTTAAAAAAAAATCTATTTCAACCAAAGATGAGACCTCAAATGCTGCTTATACATTGGGTTAAAGTTGATATTGGATTAATGGTAACAAAGGTGTACTCCATACTCCCTTGAGCTAGAGCTTTACCATTTAATGAAGTCAAGTATCACATCATATACACTAAACTATATATGACCCCTAAGTGATCATCTGATGAAGACTGTTGACGACACTTCAGTAGTTTTACAGTCATGTGACTATTAAATATAATATGCATAAATTTGCTTTTCAAGTAAATATAATTTCTGAAACCTAAATTATTTCGACAATGACGGTATTCGGTAAAACTCCATAATTGGAGCCTCACTGCAGGGTGCATTTTACAGTCACTTAGAGGAGAATCGTTTTTGAGGACAAGTCTTCCTATGAGAACATTAACTATATGTAAATACATGTAAACATGTTTAGCTTTTTTTTTCTTAAAATCCAAGATAATCTTATAGAATTTCAACTGTATCCAAGATTTTTTTCATTAGTATCTAATAATTAACAGCAAATTATCTACAATTTTTAAACGTAAAGTCTGAATTTTATTTTTTCAGCATTCGAATTTAACGATATCATTTTCAATTTTTTAAATTCAAATTTTGTAATTATTCATTGATATTTTTGTTGACGGCTTTATTGTTGTTCCGGTGATCACGTGATTAATAAATATTATAAACATATTTTTTCTCATATGGTTAACATTGCTGACATCTGAATTATTTTGTAGAATTAAAAGCGATAGTTACTGTGTATCTTTTCTTTGTTCTACTTTTTAGTGCAAACTAATTTTTTTTCTGGAAAAAATATTCATTTTCCACATTTTGATATTTCAAGAGAAAGGTAATTCATTTGAAAATAGCACCAAACAAAACTTATTCAGCTCAGGCTTCAAAAAATCGTAAATCAATCCTAAGTCAAATCACCAACGTAAATTTTAAATCTCACCAAAAATCAAAATACATTTCTTACCAGAGACTACGATGATAGATTATTCATAACTTCTTTGAGCTTCCCGTCTTGGATGTAATGTGTATTAGATTGCTCAATATGGATCTTTGCTGACATTTACGGAGAAACTATTGTGTCTATGAGAGCTTCATCTGCCATCCTTCTTAGTTGTCTGGGCGAATATAGTAAAAATGGTCTGCAACTATTTTTGGTATACATTTAAGCCTGACAAACACTCAAAAAAGAAAAAGAAAACCCTCGAGGATGTCCGTTCTCTTTTTAAAGCCCAATAAAGAGTAATTCGTCAATAAATCTGAAACACGTGACTTTAAAAGGCGAGTTCTACTTCTGACAGTTGTCATACTTTAACCATTAATCAAATATGTTACAACTTCTCACCGGTTCGGTATTAACGTCCAAAATAAAATAAAATGAAGTAAAATAAAATAAAATAAATAAAACGTTTAAAAAAGAAGAAGCAAAAACAAAAGAGGAAAAACGCGAAAGAATTTGATTATTTCTTCTAGTCAGTAACTGGAGAACAGTGAAATGAAATAAAGCTGATCTTTTCTTGCTTGCAGGTCTCAGACATCTGCTTCGAAAATCTGGTTTGTGCTGTCTTGAGAGATTTCTCAAGCTGCTAATCAGGCAAGGTGGGAAACGAATGAAGCACAAACCTGCACACTTGATGAGAAATAAAAGAGATGAGATTAGAAAATAAAACGAGAATTTTATCTTCATTTTTTTTCAACCCGATTTTTATTGCAAACAATCCAAGGTTGGCACAGATATTTTTAGGCAGATTTAACTTAACATAAGACCAAAGTTTTAACAAAATCAGATTTTTTCTTCTTTTCTGTTGATGATAATGGCTTTGGGTTAACCCAGAGACATTTAGTTCTGTTCCGATCTGGTAAATGTCTGTTCCAGTCTGTTTATAGTCATTTCAAGTTTGAAATGCCATTGTAGCCCAAACATATTTGGGATAGTGTTGCGTTCTGGTTAGTGAACGCTTGTAGTATTAAATAAAGGACAAATAGAGGAAATAGAGTTATATTCTCAGGAAAAAGTATATACAATAGAGAGACTGTTAGTAGAAAAAACATAGGATTAGTGCATACAGAATAAGGATATAGCCCAACGATAGTATTGGCTTCCGTTATACGAAGCGGCTCTTCACCTTCTAGTCTGCCCTGTATTAGTAGCTACTGCTATAAATGGCAGATAGTCTAGCTCATTATGTGGAAAAAGTGGATGATACCCAACAGATAGCGAGTTAGCTAGCTCACTGTTCCTTTATACAAATCTATCATAGTATTTTCAAATTGTTGTATTTTGATCATATCTATATACATTTCGTACTTTATATATATATATATATATATCATAGAAAGTTGGATAAATTAAACACTTAAAACCGATTTAGACCTATGATATTTCGTTCTTTTATTTCTAAGAACTTTTTCAAACTGAAACGGTTTTCTGAGTCTTTCTATTAATTAGCTAATGAGAAACATGATAAGATTATGGAGAGGATAAAGGTGTAGCAAGAAGAAAAAAGAGGGGTAAGAGTCAAATATATCAGGTTTCATTAAAGATTTTTGATTCTGTGAAAGGGGAAACAATTTTAGTGAGCTGACAGGAAAGAAATTGGGAAAAGGTGGAGGAGAAAGGGATTTCGGTATATCTTGTTTCGTCGAAACAGACCTTTTCCCTATTTTCCCCTACACTTTGCATTATAGGGTGCAGATCAATGGTAAGTTAAG
This sequence comes from Sepioteuthis lessoniana, assembly GCA_963585895.1. Taxonomy (NCBI): domain Eukaryota; kingdom Metazoa; phylum Mollusca; class Cephalopoda; order Myopsida; family Loliginidae; genus Sepioteuthis; species Sepioteuthis lessoniana. The sequence continues at coordinate 62,660,825 of OY757930.1, read as the reverse complement.
CAATCCAGGGAAAGAAGTAGCGTCCACCCCTGCAGCTCTGTGTAGTAGCTATTGAAAAGGGAGCCTTTTGGTCATTTTCGACTACGGTCAGCCAACGTATTTGCTGATATATAAATATATATATATATACATATATAAAATCATGTCGTGCTGCTAGCACAGATTTCCCAAACTCTCTCTCTCACCATTCGTGTCTATTGTCATTCGCTTTCGGCAGATCTTCTAGACTATATTTTCTAACCGCACAGAGCTGTTGTAAATAAGTTCTAGTTGGTCGTCTAATACTTTGCACGTTCGTGTTGAGGGATCCATTGGAGAAAGTCACATATGAATTGCTCCTTACTTCCCCAAAAGTGTCCCGTATGTCTCGTTCGTTTTATTCGGATGGTTTTCGAAATTTTTATGTAGGTGACCGTACAACTGCTGTTTAGTGGGATGTTGTTTCCAGGATTTGTTCAATAAAGCTCGTAGCATTCTTGTGCAATTCTCGTCTAGCTTCTTCTCTATACGCTTATTAAACGTCTGTGTGGGATATATATATATATATATATATATATTTATATATATATATATATATATATATATTTGTATTAGTATTATTCGGTCCAGTTAAACCGGAGTTGCGAGTAATTCCATCAGAACAAAAAAGATTCAACAGTAAACATTTCCTGGTAAAGAGGTCAATGTAACTGACATTACAGAGCAATAATTTCTTTAAGAAATAAAAACTGGTCACATTAGGATTTTAAATTTATTTCCATCCTGTTATGTGTTTTTGATATAAATCAAAAACATGAAAAAAAATTAACCGGACTTCTTCAGATCTTATGGATAAAATAATTCAGAATAGACACAGGAAAGAAGGGCGGGAAGGGATAGAAGAGGGGTGAAGAGTTTTCTCCTCATTTAGACCACTTCCAGTTTTTTTATTTTATTGCCGGTTGGAATTATAGGAAATTAATTTTTTTTAAATTTTTTATTCTTATTTTTTAAAATTCTAATTACTTTTCGACTTAAAACTCTAGATTTAATTCTAACTTAGATAAGATAACTTTATTTGATAACTTTACGTAAGGATACAGTAATACTTATATTAAATTAAATTCAAGATTTAAAATCAAAATTAAATTTTTTGGATATCAATTTTATTTTCGAGCTTATTAATTCAGTTACCTTTTATTGAAGAGTACGTATACAAGATATGTTTTCTTCACATTTTTAAAATTTATTTTATTTTTATTCATTTACCTTAAATCGCAATTTAATCCTATGTTTTTTTTATTTAAGCATTATCTATGATAATTTGTTTGTAGTTTAAATGTAGTCTTATGTCTTCATCTCGCTATTAATTCATATCTCTTATTTAACAATTTTTCAGGGTCTGGGTGTATCATTATTTGTATTTTTCCCTCTAGGCATAGATTACATCTGCTATCAAATATATATATATATATAAATGTGTGTGTGTGTGTGTGTGTTTACCGCTATCGCCTAATATATATCATATCTTTTCATAATCATCCTTCTTTCAATTTTTATTGACACAAAAGATGCGACATCTTTCTTTATCTGTCACCGTATGTTTAGTAGAATCTACTTTTTTATATTAATGACTTGTTCTGCTTAGTCTGGCTCAGAGGTCTAAAATTGCTTACAATACTTGCTTCTACCTAATGGAAATACAATTTTATCCTGGCTTCTGGTTGCTTAACTTCGGTGATTTGGTTGTAACCAGTGCTTTAAGTATGAAGAAAAGGCAGGTCATCCCTTTATCTATCTATCTATCTATCTATCTATCTATCTATCTAATATGAATGGATAAGCATGTGATATATACATACTTTCATATCTCAGTTTTAAAAAAATCCTATGCCAGTGATTTTCCAAAGTATTTTGGTAACTATCACTCACCTGTCATGTATCACCTGTTATTACTGCACCCAAAATCTATAGAACATAAATCTACTAAATCAGTCTTAAGACCTTATGCCAAATTTACCTGTCACTGGTGAAAACCAAAACTGGCAAAATTGCACCTGTGTCCAATATCGTTCAAAGACATCATGAATATATATATATATATATATATATATATATATATATATATATATATATATATTCTACGAAAAGAGATTTAAATAAATATTCATGCTTCTTTTCTCAATAAAACTTTTTCTCATGATTTTTGTGGATAGACAATGCATTTATCTGTTTATCTATTATACATATTGAATATATACACAACCATAAATGGGGGGGTGTCCTCGTGGTGTAAAGGTTAAAGCGATGGACTGCGGAATCGTAGAACGCGAGTTCGTACTTCAGTCGCGCTATTACGTTTACTTTCAGGCAAATACCCTTGGGAAAGGTATGAACCCCTTTATCCTTCCAGCTATGGGTTAAATAGTACCACTACTGTTCTTCTAGGAGAATAGCTTTGGCATTAAATAACCTGCAAAGGTTGATATACCATTAAACAAAGAAACCAAACCAAACCAAACAACCATAAATATAGAATTACAGCTATATATATATATATATATATATACATATGGGGGGTGTTTGTGCGTGTGTCACCCAGCTGCTCATTCGACCATCGACGTCTGACTATCCAGGGTGGGAGGTCAAATATCGGCTTAGCCAGTTGTCTGCACTCGTTCTGAATTTTTAGATCCAGACCACTGGATCCAGGATTTATGCCGAAAGCTGATATAACCGGACCGTCTGATCATTCGATAATAAAAGAATAGAAAGTTGAAGTCCAAAGAACTGCAAACACGGAGTTAAATAATAAAATAGTAATGTCTTCAGTCAGAAAAAGATCAATTAATAGTTTCAAAAATAAATGTTGTTATTTCGGTGTTCCATTCCCCGTAAATACGAAGAAGAATGTCTTGGAATTTAGCCCCTATCTTGTGGCGGTCAGTCTTAGACCACGGCCAGTCTTCCTCACTTTGACCCACGAAGTATTCCCAATAAGAATTCTTATCTTCAGCTTGTTGGAACAACAGAGATGTTAGACGATCTGGTTATCTCCGAATCTGGTTCCATGCTCTTTTCGCAGGAGCTCCTTCCTGCTGCAATCCACTTACTTCAACTCTCTCTCTCTCTCCCTCTCTCTCTCTCTCTCTCTCTCTCGCCGCAACTACTCAACTGTGGCTTTTCGGCAAGAAACAGAGTTTATATTAATGTTCTCTTATTTCCAAGTGGACTCATCTCATCAACAGTCTTCTCTTTAATCAAATCTTCAATAATTAATTCTATTCACTGTTGCTCTCTGCTACGCCAACATAGATAAATAAATAAATACATTTATCAAGAGAAGGAAAAGGAATTGAAAAAGGAACGTGAGATCATACGTATAATAGAGTGAACAGTAAAACCGACCGCTAATTCGATTTTAATGCCGCCTCCATGTTAGCTTATATCCATAGCAACATATTGAGATAAATTTTTGAAGCCGGGGCAATTACGCCTCGTCCCTGTGATTTCAATGTACCTCTTCTTAGAAAATTGGTCTTAAATAGCTACTTTCATTATTTAATAATTTTCCATACTCACTTTCACTTTTCAATTCTTTTCTTTTCCTTTGTAAATATATTTATTTATTCATCTATGTTAATTCCCTTATTAAAAACTTTACCCCGCTTTCAGTCCTATCTGAACAGTTTTTTTACTTTTCAATCTATAGACATATCAAGTCACATACAGTTGTTTTTTTTATGATTTAACAATATTCAGTTATTTTCGTACGATACGTCCGTATGTTTCCACTTTCTTCGACTTTTTTCTTATCTTTTCTTTTCTGTCACTCTATTCTTTTTCTTTCGTCACCTTTTCTTCTCTTTTCTTTTCCCTTCTTCCCCTTCTTCCTCTTCTTCCTCTTCTTCCGTTACCACTCTTGATGGTTCAATTTGTTTTACGTCATTACCTTACTTAGTCGTATGATATTTTTTGAAATATGAACGCTGATTTATTGATCATATGGTTAGCGCCCGCTTTCTCTGTATATATAATCTCATCCCTTGTTTTGTATTTCATTACACATCCACCGGTGATCTAGTGACACTCGTTAACATCTTTTTTAAGTCCTGGTGATGGTTTATTGAAACCGAAACGTTAAAACGTCGACTTTCTTTCATATTAAGTTTTTCCCTTTGGAAGACTTTGTTTTTAAATTTTTCTTCACGTACACACACACACACACACACACACACACACACACACACACACACACACACACACACACACACATATATATATATATATATATATATATGCATATATATATATATATATACAGATATTCATTAACATTCAAAAATAGAGCAATTAGATATTTAGACTAAAAAGATATGCAAACAGAGAAGCATATAGACGGATAAAGTGAAGTGAATATATATATATATATATAAGGATCATTTTTCAATAGCTACATCACTGAATTGTCGAGGTGGATGCTACTCTTTTCCCTGGATTGCTTCCTTTGATCCGTGCTTTATCATGTTAAGTGTTAAGCAAAGAGGCATAAAGTTGTATTTTTGAGTCTTATTGGTATAACTGAACCCAGGTCTCCGCGATCGATAGATTGATAAATAAATATTTAAAAAATCGACATAAAAAATAGATAGATAGATAGAATGACAGAAAAGGAAAAACAAGTAAATATACGAAGAAATTATGTGAAAGATATGCGTTTTAAATAAATTATGATGAATAAAACAATTTTACAGCAATTTTACGGAAATAGGCAGATTCCAAGAAAGATATTTAAATTAATTTTAATCACAAACTCGCCAAACTTTCTTTGTTCGGTGCAAAAAGGATGTAGTTCTAATTGATATGCAATTTGTCAAAGGTCATCAGTTAAGGTTAAAATTATAATGAATTTCTCCCATATACAAACAAATATCGTTTTTTTTGTTTTACTGATTTGTTTAAACTATTTTCTATCTCCCCCTCTTTTTTGCTTCTTATTGTTTCTCTTCATTGAACATGCAGGTTGTTCTGGAACTTTGCCCGAAGCAGTTATCTTGGAATAAAGATTTGTTTAAAACTGAAATAGACATTGCCACAGAAGAATTCTGCAGCTCTAAATAAATTAACAGTCAAGAAACTAGTCAGATTTTATTTCCATAATTTTAAGAAATAAAAGATGGGATTTTGAAACTTTTCATGGACATACTGTGAAAAAACAAATAAAAATGAAAAAAATAAAAGAACAAAAAATCCAAAAACGGAGAAGATGAAAAAAAATTTCAATCCCTATACACTCTTGGGAAGAGGTTATTTTCCTTGATTATTGTTGATAACGTTCCCTTGGAGCGAAAAAACATGATTTTCTAAAAATAGAATTCTCAGAAATACCAATACCAAAAGAAGGAAAAATAAATTTCTTTGAATTTTTTTCTTTGATTTGATATCCTAATTGGTGATTAATTCTTTGTTAAGACTTTATAAGCAGTTTTCTGATGTTGACAAAAAGGTTAAAGTGTTGCATGTAATAATCATGAGATACCATTTCGAAATACAGCAGATCAATTGAATCCTTATCATTAATCAATTAACATTTTCTCAAAGATTATAAGAAAACTTTAATAACTTAAATCCAATCAAAAATTATGGCCAATATTTGATAAAAAGCTTAAAAGTCGCGAACCATCTAATGAAAGATATTGAATGATTTTTGCAACAATTATCACATGAACATAGACACAATTACCTGCTGAAATTAGGAGTAGACGTTGTCAAGCAGAAATTGATGCTTTGGACACCTTACCAAATAGTAAGTTGTCTTAAATTATCCTAACAAGTCATAAACTACATCAATTGTTTTCAATTTTCTTGATAAAATTTCTAATGTCTTCTGTCAGTTTTTTGTCCGATATTTTGAAATGAAAAAGTTCATTAATAGATAAGCTATTTCTTATATCATCGCTACTTTGAATTTTACGAAATCATAAATATTAAAAATCTCTACAGAGAGGATCATTATGAGCGTATTCAATTTCAATTGAACATGAATGTTTTTAGACTATTTTTCTGCGATTACTTTTTAGTTGATATTCTAATTTTAGCTAACCTGTTATTTTTTATTCCTTTGTCCAAATATAATCCAAATTTATAATAAAAAAATGATTTTAAGCAAACATCGGAAACCATTCAACATATGATTCTTCTTAACTTCTCTGAATGGATTAATTTATTGTTATTGCATGTCAAGCCGACTGGTTTTAATTAAAGTTTGGGAATTGTGTACATAGTCCATTTACATTTTCTGTTAAGTTGCTAAAATTTTTACGCTCACGGTATAAGATATTAGATATTCCTATTATAGATATTTTTCGAGCAGATTTAGCTCATAGATAGGAACCAAACAGTTTTTACTACACCAGGCCAAAGTGAACCTGGAAGTAATGGCAATAATGTGGTACCCTACACTTGCTAGAGTTCGTGAAATGGAGAATGCTATTTGTGTCATTCTCAGGTCTTCCCTCTTGTCCTTGTCTTACTCCTCTTCAAGGGATACAGTCAGCATAGTCTAAGCCCCTTCAAATTTTCCTGAATTCATGAAGTGCTTTCAAAAACGATCGAGATTGAAGCGGAAGGAATATTGTCGTATTTAAAATTCTTTCAATTTAATGGACTAGTCGGCTGGGGCTGTAGAATCCACCGACTGCATCTCTGCAAAGGGGTAAGATTCCACCAGCGAGTGTCCTGGATATGACACTAAACAATCTTATGATGAGGATACAGTAATACTGGAGCTTTGGGGAATGCGGAGTACCTTGTAATTACCATCTGGCCTAGAGCGGTAGTATCTGATAAGGTCCGATCTATGGGTCAAATAGAACTAAACTATGTACTTATGCTAAACTGAATTGTTTGAAATAAAACTGCTTTAGCATCTAAACTGCGTAATTATGCCTAACTGGATTGTTTGAAATCGAACGTTTTTACATTTAACTGTATGTAAACAAAAAGCTGTGTACTAATGCTAAATTGAATTGTTTGAAATAGAACTGTTTATATGTCTAAAAATGGATTTGGCCGTAAATAACCAACAATAGTTGATATGCAATAAAAGCAAACCAAACCAAGCTATTTAAATTTACTCATAAATGAAATTATGTGAAAGACTGGGCAGATTACATAATAAAATGATAATGTATAGACGTCTTTACTTCTCCGTAGATAAGTCAATACTAATTTGAAAAGTAAAAAAAGATTTTGAAGCCAGTTTCAAATCTTTTTCGATAACGTTTTATGATGACAAAGTTAACCCTGCATAAGCACATGCACCAGTCCCAGCAATGTATCACGTTTTTATCGAATTTTTAAATTCAAATTTTTTTAAAGCAGAAAATTCATCCGAAAGTGTTAATTTCGGGAGTTGGAGAACAATAAAATTATAAACTGGTATTCACCATATCAACAGAGGGGATTCAAAAGTGTTTCATCTTAATGAATATTCATTCGTGGAAGTGCACTGAATGAAAAGGGGATTATTTTTAAGGAAATTGAAGTTTGATTTTTTGCTTATTCTCGTCTTTGGAAATACAGCTTCAGTTTCGGAATTTTTAAGAAGCTACTTAATATCTGCTGATGTGTCAATCTCCGATAATTAAACTGAGTTATGATAACAACATATATATATATATATATATATATATATATATATATATGGATTGGCGTTTGAGTGAACCGGGTTTCGATCTCAGCTTCGGGAATCTAGCCAGTCTAGCCACACCGATGAGTTCTGATAGAACGAAACAGAACTGTGTGTGGATGACAATATATATATATATATATATATATATATATATATATATATATATATGTGTGTGTGTGTGTGTGTGTGTGTTATTTTTCCTAGCAGCAGTCGTATCGATTCCACTATATGGATGCATCACATGGACGCTGACTAAGCATCTAGAGAAATACCTAGACGGGTATTGCACAAGAATGCTACGAGTCATATTGAACAAGTCCAGGAATCAGCAGCTGTATGGCCCCCTACCTTCCGTCTCTAAAACCAACCAAATAAGACAAACAAAACACGTGGGACATTGCCGGAGAAGTAAGAATGAACACATTAGCTTTTTTTCCTGTGGACTCCTTTTCACAGACGTACAAGTGTTGGACGACCAACTAGAACCTATCAACAAGATGTCTGTACGGACACAAAATGTAGTGTTGTATTTTGACCTTTTGACCCGGCCCAAAATGCCATTCAAGGTGATGCACCGGAATCAAGTGACACATTCTAATGGCAGTTATGAGAGGAAATCGCGTGGGCGGAAACTGGCTGATGAAATGGGACGAGCTAAAAAATTCCCATGGTACACTCATAGACTGATGCACCGGAAGAGAGTGACCTGTGAACTGCATGACAATTATTTCCGCTTGATGACGATTAAACATTCGATTTCAAAGATCGAATGGGCGTCGAACGATTATATAACTCAGTTGAGTTCGACGAGCCAGGGGAGTTGAGTTCCAGACAGTTGGAGATTGGACGGAGTTATAGACAAAATGTAGTAAGGAGAGCCGAAGGGGCCATTTGGGCCCTGATGAGTTGGGGTCCTGAGAAGATGCTGATAAGATGCTATAAAGAAAGCCATTACCCAGCAGAGTGGGTCTTTGGCCTCCGGTTGAGCATCAGAAGAACGAGAAAGACACAACGCTGACGGCCATAAGTTTGGGGGTCAAAATGTTGCAGTTATGTTCGATCTCCAGCTGCCTCTCACAGTAGAACCCCACAGAACCCTTTTCGAACCCTTGCAATAAAGGGAGAGGTAAATATATTTGTTACGGAAGTCTTTCTGCGTCTGTTATTCATTGCGTCAGTATGTATCCAGCATATATATGTATATTTCTGCATGAATCAGCAGATGACAATACAACAGTAGTCTAGATGACCTCCTGGAAGCGAGAGAGAATCAAGGAAATCTGAACGAGCAGCATGACATGATATATAAATATATATATATATATATATATATGTGTGTGTGTGTGTGTGTGTGTACCTCCTCACAAGGAAGATGTGACACAAGGTTTATATTGATCGGAGTTTAAAATGTTTGAATTCAGAGTTCTTTCTGTACTAGACTTGTTGCCCTACAATTTACTAGTCTATTCTATACCAATCTGTCTGACTGTTTGCCCATAGAGGGAGGGAGAATAACTGGATTTGTACTTTTCTCAGGAGTATTAGCAACACGTGAAAATCAAATTATCATGTCCAGGATTTGAACACGTTTCGCTGTGTCTATTTCCTACCACAGTAAGCAGTATGCAACGAATCCTTCCATATACTTACTAATATAACACAATAGTAAGTAGAGTAATAATCAATCATTGGGGATTTTTATATTCTAATCGAGTATCATTCCTTTTCAAAGCACATGAAATAATTTTGAATATTTGTGTCATAGTTTAGACATTACACAGTGAAATTTTCATAATAAAATTGCGAAGACTTATCGATTCATAATCGTAGAGAATGATGTAACGTAATGGCCAAGGGATTTCGGTTCATGCCTTTGAGTTTAGTTATGCTGAGAACCTTTCGGGTCAGCACATGGGTTAGTTAGGTGCAACTTGATGCAGGTGTTAACACGCACGCGCGTGTGTGCAGAGAGGGGACGTGCCACTCAGAGATGTCACAATAGCCCGAGATGACGGAACGGGGTGACAGGGTGCGAGTGACGTCATGCACCGGAAGCGTGCAGAGGTTTGTGGAGAATTGAAAGAAAGTTGGAGAGTTGAAAACTAGACGCCAAACGAAGAGGTTCGACTTTTAGAGCTCGCAGACGCGAGGCGAACTTGCGCCCTCTGGGGGCCGCTCGAGATGGGGGCCAAATGAATAAGCCAGCATAAAAAGATTGAGTCTCTCTCTTTCTGTCGAAACCTTTAACTCAAAGTTAATAAAAAGGTTTCGTACCTGAACAAGAAGTCGTTACGTGTTTTCGAATTTCGAGATTCCTATGTTCTATTGTTATGAACATTCGATGTCCATTTCGCACATGGCCATATTCGTGTATGTAGCAATGACATGCAAACTATAATCATCGTACAAAACATCTTAAAAAGCACCACTAATTTAGTCAGCCTATATTTTACTATATTTTATGGCTTACCATAATTATTTGATTTGAATAATTCAGAGTGGCTATCGTAATACATCCAATTACACAATTTTCCTCAATACTTCTTTTTTATTGTTAGTCTAGAGTTTCATTTGAGCACTTCTGGCCAACTCTAATATCTGTTGCATAGTCGGGAAGAGGCAGCAAGAAGCACTGGTCTCTTCGTGGACTCGGATAAAAAAAGAGCTCATATGTTTTAGCAAAATCTCCTGTTGCAAGCCACTAAAATTAGTTGACCAGATATCGGTTTTCATCGATGAGATATTGCTTGCTAGGTATATATCTTGGAAGCAATATCTCATCAACTGAAAACGATTCCAGCATATAGAATTCATGGACTGCTATTTATAAGTTAACGATCATCTGGAAATTCGATGTCTCTTATAGAATAATGTTATATATTGACCCTTGACCGAGACGTCAATCAAGAGATGCACCTGTATAAATAAGCCTAGGAACAGCGGAAGAAGGTGCCCATGAGACAATTATATAACCAGGTGCCACAGACGGCTTTGGTCAGTTCCAGTTGGAGTTGGAGTCAGTTGGGGACAAGATGCCAGCGTGAGAATCAGCTTGCAGACTGAGGGCTTGCGGCCGTCAGTGATCCACGGATGAGCAACCCCAGCCAAGATGAAGAAGTGCTGCTATGGTCAGAAGAACTTTGGGTCAATATGTAGCAGTATGTCCCCGTCTCCAGCTCACCTCTCACACACAACCAACATCAACACATTCGAGAATAAAGTGTGAGAGAGATATTTTTTTTATAAAGAAATGAGTTCGTTCGATCATTGAAGTCATTATTGTTGACTATGTTCCAATGTATATTATATACGCGTAATCTAGTATACAACAATAACTGAATTCTTTTTCGAAAATGTTGCCGTTTCAACACTACTGCACTGGTGCACCATTCGGACTTTAAAGAAACGTTTAGAGAAAAAGACGTACTGCTTTGATTCATTCCTGGAAGTAGCCCCCGCTACAAAACTGCTTCTGTACGACCACTTACCTCTCATCTCACGAACTACTTAAGTAAAACAAATAAGACGTGCAGGGCTCTGCTGGGGAAATTCGGATGAACTCAATAGTGATGTAATCATACGAACTCTTGCACAAGACACCCCATTTTTGGCCAATCAGCAAACAATTATATTCATCAACTCTACGCGGATATTGGGCATCTTCTAGAAGACCTAAAAAGTGTGATGGCCGATATAGACTGATGGTGAGAGAGAAACAAAGGAATCGATGCTTTTGGCACACCTTTATGATGATGGTAACTGTACAGAATTAACAACTTTATATTTCACCTTGTTACTCATCCATTGGAAAAGCAGTTAATTATCTAATTTACCTTTTACATAAAACACTGGGCTTTGAAGTACGTGTTGCCTTCAATAAGTTCCCAGACTTTTTTCTACAGTCATTTAAAACTGTCGTACACTCTTCAAAATTGACTGCGTTATTGCTTTACACGTATTGAAATACATGGTGCATTCAATAAGTTTCCAGACTTTTTTGTACAGGCATTTAAAACTGTCGTACACTCTTGAAAATTCACTGCGTTATTGCTATACACGTATTGAAATACATGGTGCATTCAATAAGTTTCCAGACTTTTTTTTGTACAGGCATTTAAAACTGTCGTACACTCTTGAAAATTCATTGTTCTATTGCTATCCATCGTATGAGATGACTGACTAATTTTTATGATTTCAGGTTCAAATGAACAGTTACAGCAGCAATTGAATACACCCTACTAAAGACTGATTGTCATAGCTGGTAAATTTCAAAAATGCAATCTGGACGTGTAGACACTTAAGAAAAACGATATGCAATAAAATTCTGTTTTAAACTTGGAAAAAAATGCCACAAAAACGTATGGAATGCTTCAGACTGCTTTTGGAGCATCTTGCATGAATCGAGCATCAGTTTTTGAGTGGCATAAGAGATTCAAGGTAGGCAGGGAGTCTGTGAGGGATGATAAGAGATGTGGGGGAGTAAGGAAGTCAATACGCCAGAGTTGATTGGCCAAAGAGTTAGGGTTAGGGTTACTATGTTGAGGTTTTAAGGGAGTTCAGGAAGAGATTCCATCGGAAGAGGCCAGCACTCTTCAAATCGAGTCAGTGGTATTTCCACCAGGACAATACACTAGTCCACAATAGTATTATATTATATAGTGAAATAGTATTAATGGTGAAAACTAGATTTAGTGTAAGAATGGAATGACTTTGGAATTTCGTGTTCGGTGGTGAAATAGAGGGAGGAAAGTGGGGTTAAAATGAATGAACAAAAAAAAAAAAAAAAACGCCAGAAAACGCGTGTATATCACTATAAATAACGAAAGATTTAGAGCTTCCCCATTCCACCTTAGAACTGACTTGCATTACAGTAAGAACCCCACACCCCCAACCCCTAAAAAATACAAAATCTGTTGCTGCCTTTTGAACAAGTCAACAAATGGCTTTTTACTATACTGTCATTTTAAATTCATGAAATACTTTATTATGTGTAAAATCATTGCTGAATATTTTCTCTTTTGAATGTGAAGGACTATCAATATAAAACCAAGAAACAACTGAACCATGAAAAACGATGTACAATATTTAATACTTTTGGAAATATTACAGAGGGTTGAAAACTAAAGCGTAAAAATAGACTGCCTTTAAGGTTGCAATGAACCATGAATAAAGATTCTCCAATGGATTTTAATAAAAAATTAATTGTGGCATTAAGTTGAAACCTAATACATACACAGGGGTAGGTTTTTTTTTTTTTCATGATATACCTCGGAAGCCATGGGAAGCAGCATGGTCGAAGTAAAAGCCGACAAACCCTAAGACGGGTCAACGGCACGCCTAACCAAGTGCTGGGCGGATAAATCCCACGGAACAACGACAAGGATCAAATAGTTCAATCGGCGAACTACTAATACTCGTCTTTAGGGGGTCTTCTATGGATGAGAATAAAACATAGCCAAAATTATCATGACTCATACTCAAGCCACATGTCCAAACCGCATCGCCCTTCACGCGGGTAAAAAAAAGGACGCTTCCTGCTGAGTTTGGAGCTCTGACCCCAGTGTTCGAAAAATTAGCTACAGAACTCAAGCTCAAACTAAAACAAAAATTGCTAAAATGTAAAAGCACAATACTACTAGTGACATTCAAAGTTACTTGTTTAAATATAATAGGCCAACTACTGGAGCTGACAGCTTCTGCGATAGATCATAAGAGACATAATATGCTTACAAGTACACGAATACTTTCAAAGCGAAGATATTAAATACCACGATACCGGCAATTGATGGACGTTTGTCTCGGTATCTGCATGGACAAATTCTGTCAACGCTGCGATATGTGGTGTAGGCATGCTAATCGGACCACGGGCACTGAAATCGCTAAATAGCATCGAAAAAATAAAACCAAGGGTGATGGCAGCTACGTTTAATAGCAATCCCAGCACAATAATCATCTCCTGCTACAGCCCTACCAATGTTAGTGATGAAACGGACCTCATCGCCTTCTATAACAAGCTATCCTTCCTTGTTCGTAGCATCCTGAAACACAACGTTTTCATCATCGGCGGAGACATAATTGCCCAAATAGATAAAAACGCAAACAACAAATTCAGGCTACACAACTTGTCAAACAGAAATGGGGTATACCTGATAGATTTCACACTAAAAAGTAGATCAACATGGTTTAATAGTAAATTTCAGAAAAGAAAGGGAAGACTATGGACCTACACTTACGCTAATAGCGCTAAAGAACAGATAAACTTTTGAATGAAAAGGGAATTGAATTGCGACGCATATTCCTCTTTCCAGGGTATGTCCTCCGATCACCGATTTGTCACGGCAAAGATACGACAGAGCCTACGAAAGAATGTGGCTCAAACAACCACAACCGTGCTCTAAGACTGGTCCCTGCTTAACAGCAGTGACATTAGAGATAAATATACGTTAACATACAGAAACAAATTCGATTTACTTCAGGAGATATCAGAAAGACCTACTCCAAATGACGAATATGAGAATTTCATCAATGCCCATTTAGAAGCAGCAGCAGAATGCATACCAACAAAACAAAGAGCTCAACCTAGAGTTCCATGGGAGACATTAGCGGTTAGAAAAAAAACGTGCAGACGTAAAAACCGCTTCTCTATACAATAAGAGGAACCCAACCAATATCAATACTCAGAAACTTAAGGCACAAAATGAATTAACTAAAGTATACCTAAAAGAACAAACAGAATACATAGAAAATCAGATCAATAAGATTAGAGACTTGACTGAAGATAGACAATCTAGGAAAGCATGGCAGACGGTAAACGAAGTGAACAGAAGGGAAGAATAGTGCTAGAGCTAAACATAAAGCTGCCAGCCAAGTAAAACGAATGAACCTGTGGAAACAATATTTCGAGAATTTACTCGGAAAACCTACGAAAGTTACGGATGATCCAATTACAAAAATTATTAGTAAACAACTAGACATCAAACTAAGACAGTTTACGCAAGAAGAACTTGACTCAGTAGTAAGAAAAAAAAATAGGAAAGCAGCAGGGTTTGATGAAATACCCCCATTGAAATACCCCAGAATTATGGAAGACATGGGAATTCGATGACATACTGCTCCAACACTGTAATGCTGTGTATAACCAGAACACAATTGACAGATGAACAGAGGGATGCGTCGTCCCTTTCCCTGGGAAGGGCGACCAGGGAATAGCCAAAAACTACTGAGGTATAACCCTTACGTCCATACCGATCAAGATCTACAATGCTCTACTCCACAACCACATGGAACCTAAAATTGAGAAAATACTTAGGAAGAACCAAAATGGCTTTCGGAGAAATCGGTCCACGATGTCACAAATTTTCACTAGAATGTGTTCGTACAAAAAACCTCAAGGCAACAATATTATTCGTCAACTTCTTCGAGGTATTTGACGCCATACACAGAAGGAAGATGGAGCAAATACTTATCGCCTACGGCCTCCCCACTGAAACTATCTTAAAAGAGTCTGAATATGTAACCTATTAAAAATACTCTTTTCATTTTTCACGTTCAGCTAAAACGTTTTTTGGGGTGTCCTCGTGGTGAAATGGTTAATAGCGATGGACTGCGGAATCGTAATAAGCAAGTTCGTATTCCAGTTGCGCTATTACGTTCACTTTCGGGCAAATACCCTGGGGAAAAGTATGAACCCCCTTATCCTCCCAGCTATGGGTTAAATAGTACCACTACTGTTTTTCTAGGAGAATAACTTTGGCATTAAATAAACTACAAAGGTTGATATGCCATTAAACAAAGAAACCAAACCAAACCAAACCTAAAACGTTTTTGGATATCCAGTAATCTTTTTATCAGATAACCGTAATTGTGCAGAAGCAAAATATGGACTAATTTAAAAAACTTTTTGTTTTAGTTCGATTAGTCAAATTTTTGAAAAAACACGATAAATCTAAATTTTCCTGGTTTTCTCTATTATTCAAACACTTTTTCTAAAATTAAAATTCAGCCCAATATGAGTAAGGAAGAACAGAAACGACAAACAATCTGATTTGTTCAGCGCCAAAACTAAGCCAAAATTTCTTTGTCTACCGTATATAAAGCAAAAAAAAACTTTTTACAGAAAAAAGGGCTTTCTTAAGAAATAGGCAAGTGGAAGATTGAATAAAACACGAGAAGATCGTTTTTTAACTGCTTTCGCTACGCCGATTAAGAAGAGCCCCAAAACGTCAGTAAGAAATCATGCTAATGATTTGAAAGTCCACAAGAAAACTGTGAGGACAGCAAAAACAAGATTTAAGCCAAGACCTTAATCCCTTTGATAACGCTAAATGGGGCGTTTAAGAAAACCACACAAATGCAACTTGCCATCTAACAATTGGTTCGCTTAAGACTGCTATTGAGGAGTAATGGAATAAAATGTCTGAAGAATTTGTTTAGAAGGCACGCAAATCGTTTCGATGGTGTGTTGATACAATAATTGAAAAAAAAATAGCCATATTGAGTAAATTTACTTTATTGTGTCTATCTTATATTGTTTTTTTTATTATTTTAAATTAAAATGATCTTGTTTCATTATAGAATCTTTTATTATTATATATATATTCATAATTATATATCATTATATATATATATATATATTCATAAATTTCTTTCCGGGTCCTGTAAAGAAAGTAAAGTTGGCGACTGTAGTCGACGGCTACCAGAAGGCTCCATTTTCAATAGCTACAACACCGAGGTGTAGGAGAGGGTGCTACTCCTTTCCCTGGATTGCTCCACTTTACCCTTGATACGTACCTTATATTGCTAAGATTTAAGCAAGGCGGTATCAAGTACCATTTTTAAGGTCTTTGGTATGACACGACCCGGGATTAAACCCAGGTCTCCCGGACCATTGGCGAACATTCTACCAACCAGGATAAATGAGGTGGTTCAAAAAGTTGTGGGTATGAATAATATACAAGACCATTATATTAACATTTATTCGGCTACATGCATCACCATATTCAGGACGGTGTGACCGAATGTGAATTATATCTATGATCCAAACAGTATAGCAAAAACATCTTAGGAATGCCGCTACAGAGAAATAGCTACAGGAGAATATATTTGTATATAAATTTGTTTCTTTTAGTGTGAGTTTATTCTTGCCATAAGCTTGGTGCGTTTTTGTATGAACATGTCCGTGTGTTTGTCTAAATATGGCACAAATGTTTTTTTTTTCTAATCCTTAGTAAATTGATTTTTGAAAAATTAGTCGATACAAACCGGATAAAAAGTCAAGCAAATATTGCTTTTAACAGCTACAATTTCTAAATATCAGTGCGTATTATATTCGAGTCTTTTTTCAGAATTTCGTCGTCTTAATTTTGGAGTGCGAGTTATACACGAATAATAACGGTTGATAATTTTAACAATTCCTTATAAATACCTTTTCTTATCCTCAGATATTTGAAAGACCAGAGAAACGATCAAAGTGTTTATTTGAGTCATAGAATTAAAAGTAGTAGAACTACAATTAATGGCGTATAAAATGGGTAAAACAAGTGAAGATATTATTAGCCAATGGCGTGGCTGTTATTCTCTGTTATCAAAGAAATATTCTAAAGTAACGGAATTATTTATCTTAACCTCACAATATGACTTTAAACATCATCGCCATTGATTTCCTGTAAACAAATCCGCTTTCTTTCTTGCCTAAGTGTTCGCAAGGGGGAACAAAATGGCGCCCTATTATCTGAGAATCTATGGAGCTAAGCAAGTTGAAATCCACTAACTTTCAACAGTGTGATGTCACCTATTCTAGGAGGAAGGACCATATTGTTAGGAAGTTAAGTCCACTAGCTTAAGGCAGTCATCCTGACTTAAGCTTTTGAATGTTTACGAGCTGATAACGCGTAATAAATGAGATTTAAGCCGAGATTAATATATTTAACCGTAATCCCATTCAAAATAGATAACTGAAGGGTTACCATTATCCTAAATAGTATAGTGGTATGAATCTTTGATCATTATTCATATGTCTCTGGTTCAAATACTCGTAAATCAGATATTTTAGAGGATTAACATCTCTCTCTCTCTCTCTCTATATATATATATATATATATATATATGCTGTCCCGGTGGTATGGTTATCGTCATAGGAAAGTTCAAATGGTGAATGGGGTTTATTTGCATTTCACACAACGTTAATACCATTGGGAGAGGTATGCATTCAACTATTCTTTCTTAATGTATGGCTAAAATGTAGGGTAGGTGGGGATATTTAGCCTTGATACGGCCACCAGTCTAAGAGAAAGGAAACTCTGTATTCAAACCTTTTAAACGCGGCTAAAAATTGACTTTTTATCACATTCTGCTCCTTCGGAGGGGTTGTGGAACATACACACATACATATATATATATATATATATATATGTGTTTGTATATTTGTATAGCGTTCGGAGCTTTATGTTCACAATGAATTTTAGGATGAGAGAAGTCATAACAAAAGGGGTCACTTTAATGTTAATCAGATTCACACAGTTCCCTCTATCTTCACCATCATCATCATCATCATCATCATGTCACGCCGCCAGCACAAATCTCCCTGACCCTTTCCCTCCACGCTTCTCTATCGTCCATCGCTCCTGGTTGGTATTCAAGGCAATATCCTGTATCGGCACAGAAATGTTGTATGAAGGTTCGGTATGGTCATCCTGCCTTTGCTGGTCCATGTGAAGGGATCCACAGGAATATATCGCAATAAGTTCGTCACCACTCCTCCAGCAGTGTCTTGCATGTCTGTTTCGTCTAACTTAGATAGTTTTTGTGATGGGTGATAAGTGGCCGTACAGCCGCTGCATTGTGGGGTGCTGCCCCAAGGACTTTTTAAATATTCCTCGTAGCATTCTTGTGAGGATGCCATCAAGCCTTTTCTCAATTACGTTTAGTTAGCGTCCATGGGGTGCATCCATACAACTGTACCGATTACGACTGCTGTTTGGAAATAACTGCGTTTCATTTTATTGGTCAGGTATGACTTCCATATGACCGATAGACTATTGATAGCGGTCTATCCTTTTGTTAGTAGCATGTTGATGTATATCTCTGTTGATGAGACACTGCTTCCAAGGTAGGTGAACTTGTCTACTAGTTTCAGAGAACTACGGTTTAGTGTAGAGATGTCGCCTCTTTGATTAAAGCACATGTATTCCGTCTTGTCTGTGGTGACATGGAGGCCGATTACACCTACTGCTCGTTCCGGACTCTGTAGCAGGGTTTAGGCTTGGGTAGGTGTATTTGCCAGAAGCGCTATATCATCAGCGTAGTCCGCGTCCGTAATTGTATGTGCGGGGTATCTTCTGCTTCTTTCTTTTGTTAGCTTGAAATCGTTGTCTTTCATTTTACCAATAGACATTCTAAGCACGTAGTCTATACAGATGATAAAGAGGTGTGGGGCTAATGTGTCTCCTTGCATTACACCAGCTACAATGTCGAAGTAGTCTGTGTCTCCATCCGGGGAGCGGACTTTTACTTTCGTGTTATTATATTGCACCATTATGGCTGCGACGGTTTCTTTGGGTAGGCCGTAAATGAGTAATATTTGGTATATCTTCCCTCTGTGTATGGAGTCAAAAGCCTTGGAGAAGTCGATAAATAATATTGTTGCCTCAAGGTTTTTTGCCCGTACACCTTCAAGATAGCCAAAATTTCTGAAGTCGTGGATCGATTTCGCCGAAAGCCATTTTCATTCTTATTAAGTATCTTCTCAATTTTGGGTTGCCTAGCAGAGCATTGTATATCTTGGTGGCTATTGATGTAAGGGTTATATCTCGGTAGTTCTTGGCTAATCCGAGGTTGCTTTTCGTATGGAAGGGGAGAATGCATCGCTTTGTCTATCGGTCTATTGTGTTTTGATTATATACAGCATTGCAGTGTCGGAGCAGTATGTCGTCGAATTCCCTGGTCTTCCATACTTCTGGGGATGTTTCATCAAGCCCTGCTGCTTTTCTGTTTTTCATTTTTCTTAGTTCTGAGTCGAGTTCTTATGTAAACAGTTCTAGTTTTATGCCTCACTGTTCAGTAATAATTCTCGTGATTGGTTCATGTATATTTTTCTGAAGGTTTGCCAGTTATGGGGACATTTCAAGAATTTATCCTTTATCTTAGTGTGCGTTCATTCCTATATTCCTCAATCCAATTTACTTTTTCCCCTCAGGATCTTTTAAAAGTTTTACGTGAGTGTTTTACGTCACATGTATTTCAATTTTCAAATGAAAGATTATTCTTGTTTTTCAATGAGTAAATCCTACTGTTAGACATATATTTGTGTTGTTAGTTTTATATGTTGCTATTTCTTGAAACCGTTTCTTCCCTCAAAATGAAGATATTGGTTTGTTGGTTTGGTTTTATGGCATGTCAACCATGGTAGGTTATCTAATGTCAAATTCTGTTTACATACATATATTAAATAGATATCATTTGTTAACATATTGTTGTAGCTCCGGAAAGGGTCACTAATGAAAACACAGACACGGATATTAGACAACAGATTATATTACACAAGAAAGATAGAGTTACATAGAAAAGGTAATAAGTCTCGTACTGTTCGGATAACACCGATATTGGTTAGCCTTCTGGCAGCGAAATCTCTAGGACTAATAATGGTGAAAAGAGTCCATTATAGTGAGATGGGTAAGGTTCCCACAACACCCACCAAACATTTTACTTTGTAAAAGTGCTATTAATATTCTTTTCTTTTTGGGTCGAATTTCCTTTTTCTCCCTGACCGACGTATTTCAGGTGTTGGTTGGGGAGGATCTAAATCGAACATGTCGAAAATGGTGTCTATTGGCTCTTCTTCTGTTTGTGGTACGTCGTTGGAGTCGTTCAAACGGCGTTTCTGTAACTGGTTCTGGTGTCTCTTATATGTGTATTTGGGTCCTTCTACAATATACACCATATCACCAATTCTTTTTTTAATTATTCCACGCTCCCATCAGGACGTGTTATTTAGATATTTTTTAAAGTAAATTTTTTCTCCCCTGTCGAACCTTTTTTAGGCGCTAATGTGGTCTTTCGTAGCTTATTTTGTTTCGGGAGTAGCTTATTGAAGATGGATCTTATCTTTCTGGCAAACATCGTCTCGGCTGGTGAGACGGCCAGTAGTGTATTGGGATTTGGTGTGATTCTGTATACTTGCAGAAATTGCTGTAGTGCCTTGTCCGCCGGGGTACCTGATGCTTTTTTGAGTGCTCACTTTAACGTGTCTACAAAACGTTCAGCCTGGTCATTTGATCTTTGGTGATATTGTGGTGTGGTTATGTGCTTTATTTGGAAGATTTCGCAGAACTCCTTGAATTCAACTGATGTGAACTGGCTTTCGTTGTCGCTGACCACACAATCTACTACACCAAACCGCGAAAACAGTTCATGTAGGAACCCAATAATTGTCCCCGTAGTAAGTCTTCTGCATCTGAGAACTTCAGGCCATTTAGAGTAACTATCCACTACAATTTGGATGTAGAAATCTTCCAGGGGACCTGCAAAATCAACATGTATCCTCGACCAAGGTTGTTCTGTTTTGGGCCAAGGTTTGAAAGTAGTGGGGGTGCTTTTGTTGCTAAGGCACAGCCTCTAAATTTTTCGATCATATTCGTAATGTCGTTATCCATTTTTGGCTAATAAACATAGCTTCTCATGAGACTCTTCATTCTATTTATTCCCGGGTGTCCCGTGTGGAAATCTCTTAAAAGTCTGTTTTGCAATTTCTTTGATATTACGACCCTTTCATTATATAGGAGGACGTTGTCACATAGTGAAAATACTTCTGGTACTTTTTCATTTTTTGTTGTGATTTTCTGTTTAATATTGGAAATAAAGTCGTCGTTCATTGCTTCGCTTTTTATATCGAGTAGCGTCACGGGCAGTTCTTTGATGGTGTTGGCTATCATGTTTTTAATTTCACAGTCTGTTCGTAAGGCTGCTATTATTGTGTCCTCGAGGGGTTCACTATACTTCGGTACCAACCTTGAGAGTCAATCTGCGTGGCTAATCTGTTTTAACGGGAGGTATTCGATTATAAAATTGTAGTTCAGTAAAACTGTTCCCCATCTTAGTAGCCTATTGGCAGTATAAATTGGTTGACCCTTTTTTGATCCGAAAATGGTTATTAGGGGCTGGTTGTCTGTTTTAGAGTAAAGAACCAGCCATGAAAGTATCGGCGAAACTTTGTCAATGCAAATATTATTCCCAAGGCCTCCTTTTCAATCTGGGAATAATGCTTTTCGGCCGGAAGAAGGGTTGTAGATGCGCGGGTATTGGCTTTTTTGTTCCATCGGGCATTTTATATTGGATACATGCACCAATCCCCTATGAGCTGGGATCGCTTGCGACAATAATCTCCAGTTTTGGGTTCATAGTGCGTGAGAAAAAGATCTGATGTTAATGCCTTTTTAATTTGGTCAAATACTGTTTGACATTCGGGTGTCTATCTCCACTTTTTATCTTTTTTTGTAGTTCTTTTAGCGGGGCGCGGAGATCGTGCAATTTTTTTTATGAAACTCCGGTAGTAGTTTACAAGTCCAAGGAAGCTCTGTAATGTCGGGACATTATCAAGGGCGGGCATATCCTTGATAGCTGTAGCCCTTTCGGGGTCGGGACGTCTCCCATCTTTGTCAATGATATGTCTCAGATATTTGATTTTGTTCATACAGCAATCGCATTTTGCTTCCTTTACCTTGAACCCAAATTCCTGTATTTGTGCGAAAACCTTGTTTAGATGTTCTCTATGTAGGTCCTTCGTTTTGCTACTAAATACAATATCATCAAGATAAGAGAAAATGAAGTCAAAGCCGCCTAGCATGGCGTCCATCACCTGTTGGAAGATAGCCGGTGAAACTTTTATTCTAAAAACTAGTCTGTCAAATTTTGTTTAGAGCTATTTTCTTCTCCTAGAATCTGGAGGTAGGCCTCGTTTAAGGCAATTTTCGAAAAGACTTTTCCTCCATTTAATTTATTAAAAATCTCTTCTGGGCTGGGAAGTGAATAGTGGTAATCCTTGGGTGCTGCGTTCAATCCTGTAGAAAAGTCTGCGCATACCCGGATTTCCTAAGATTTTTTTTCTTATATATACCATTGGAGCAGCCCATTCGTATCAATTGGGTGATCCCAGAGATTAAATTTCTGAAACCAGTCCGACCCAAACAAATTTTCTGTGTTCTTCAGTACGAAGACTTTTCAATTTTTTGGTTATACCATTTAGTGTTACTGTGATAATTATTTTGCCTTCGAATTTTATTTTGTCTCCTGTTACCGTTCGCGCCGTCTTGGTTGTCGTCTTTATTATTGGCCAATTTAATTTTCTCCCAGTTTGTAAGTTTATTATTGATAAATCAGAGTAAAAATCTAACTGAAATCTTACCGACTTATTTAGAACTTTGACTGTTATGTATTTACGAAAAACTTTGTCTGACTTGTCCTCTCTTTTTGTATGTTGGACTCTGTTTTTAGTTATTTTTCTGTTTCTACACTGTGAGCCCTTATGTCCGAATTTATCGCCGTAATAACATTTTTTGTACGATAGGGACGGTCCTTGGCCCAATGTAATTTTCCACAGCGGTAGCAAGCGCTGGGTGTTTGTGTTTGGTTGACACAAGCCTGCCTGTATTGAAATTTTGGGTAATCATTTTTTCTCTCTTTTACCGGAGGGTATGATTGGGATCTACGCTTGACTTTCCTTACGTAAGCTACACCAGACTCCTCATTATTTTTTAGTATTTTCTGACTTTCACAATCTGGTGTGGAGGAAAATGTTTCGAGTGCGTTCCACACTGCATTTTGAGTGAAAATATTAGTACTCTCTGTAGGCTGGTTATTAAAAAAAAAAGTGCTTCTTGTTTTAGCAATTCAAAGAAGAACTGTTGTTGTTTTTCCTCGTTTTTTAAGATTCCTTTTTCGTTTTCTTTCTGAAGTTGAAGGAGTTTTTCTCACTTTTTTTGTTGAAACTCTATTCATCTTTTGTGCAACTTCATCTTTTGTGCAAACATTTCTTTAAGGTCTTCCATTTTTTTTCTCTGGAGGGGGGAATTTTTGTTTTTTCAGTAAATATCCC
This sequence comes from Sepioteuthis lessoniana, assembly GCA_963585895.1. Taxonomy (NCBI): domain Eukaryota; kingdom Metazoa; phylum Mollusca; class Cephalopoda; order Myopsida; family Loliginidae; genus Sepioteuthis; species Sepioteuthis lessoniana. The sequence goes on along the minus strand of OY757930.1, from coordinate 62,637,066 downwards.
CAGAAATCAAGAATAATTACTGTGTATGTGTACTTTTTGTGCAACACAAACTGTAAGCACCGAATTGAATTTTTCTCTCTGAAGTGGGGGGGGAGAAAGAAAAATATGAAAATCACTTGTCGATTACGTGACAATCTTACTTACAGATTTTTTTTTAAATATCCACTATCCGACACACTCCCTCGTTTGTGCAATTTGATACCCTGTAGTTGTTTAACAAACATCTTGTTCGGTTCATTGTATGCTGGAACTTTGTTGTAGATTCTTTAACAACTTGTAGTTGGGTATCTTTTTGTTTTTGCGATGTATCTTCGCCAGTAAGTTGTGCGATTAATCCCTTTTGCTTGTTGGAGAGTCCCTTTTTTCGTTCGAGTTCCTCGTCGCCAGTATGTTGTGGCCCCGGAAAGGGTCACTAATGAAAACAGAAACGCGGATATTTGATAACAGATTATATTACACAAGAAAGATAGAATTACATAGAAAGGGTAAGAAGTCTCGTACTGTTTGGATAACACCCATATTGATCAGCAGTATTTGATGCTCGCCCCACCTAACGGGCATGTGTTGCAAAGGGCCTTTTTTTAGGTGGGTCCGGACGCAGGGCCGGAGCCCACACGTGCCCGGCATTCCCGAAAATGTCTACGGCCTCTTCGGCATTCCCCTTAGGGGTGCCTCAGGCGCCGGGCGATGAACCTTCCACCGAAGGGGGTAAAAGACTGGGGGAAGGCCCCCTGAGGCCAAACGAAATCTCCAGGTACTGAGACACACTCGGCCAGATCCGTGCCGCAGATAACACGGCCGGCCGAAGTGCTACCCGGTACCTAGAGAGGTGCAGACCGATATTGATCTACGGTATTTGTGGCTCGCCCCACCCAACGGCCAAGTGTGGCACAAGGCCCTTTTATGGTGGGTCCGGACGCGGGGCCGTAGCCCACACGCGCCCGGCATTTCCCAAAAATGCCTACGGCCCCGTCGGCATTCCCCTGATTAGGGGTGCCTCAGGCGCCGGGCGATTAACCAAACCCTCCCGAAGGAGGTAAAAGCCTGGGGGAAGGCCCCCTGAGGCCGAAGGAAATCTCCAGGTACCGAGACACACTCGGCCAGATCCGTGCCGCAGATAACACGGCCGGTCGAAGTGCTACCCGACACCTGGAGAGGTGTAAGACCGAGATTGATCTACCCTCTGGCAGCGAAATTTCTAGTACTAATAACGATGAGAAGAGTCCATTATAGTGAGATGGGTAAGTTTCCCACAACACATATGTTGTAGATAACATTTTTAAATGAGCTTGAACTTTATTTTTTTCCACAAATTAAATGGTTCCAAGAATTTCTATTGACTATTAATCATTTGTTTCCACACAGTTAAATTGTTTTAAGCATTAATCATTTATTTGCACACAGTTAGTAAGTAATTCATTTTTAAATGAGTTACAACTAATTTGTTTGGACATTAGTATTGCTGTTCTTTCTACATAGTTAAATAAGTTCAGTTGTTTCTATCTTACACTACAAATTCTATTCAATATTATGATATGTTTGCATTCAGTGAAGTGGTTAGAAGTATTGCTATTTAACTGTAATCATTATATTCAACACTACTCAATCATTTGCAAGCAGTCAAATGGTTTCAGGTATGGCTATGCATCACTGACAATTCAATTAAATACCAGTCATTTGTTTACACACAGTTGAATAATTAAGCAGTTCAGTTACTAACAATTCGATTTAACCCAAGTCATTGGTATGCGCACGGTTTAAATGTCAAAGAATTCTATTTGACCCATAGATAGGATCCTATCAGGTGCTAACACTCCGGGCCAGAGTGGACCTGGCCGCAATGGCAATGATTTTTTGTATCTTACTAAAGTCACTTATTCAGAGTCGTCTTACCCCTCTTTAAAGATGCAGTCTGTGTATTCTACAGCCCCAGTTGACTGGGCTGATCAGCAACTGAGCAGCGACCGAACCCCATGTGCTTACAAAAAAGAAGATAATGATATTTCCTCAAGATCATGCTCTCACGGGCCTTTCCTTAAAATAACCTTTCTAATAAACATATCCATATATATAAACTTCAGCTATAACGCTATCATCATAAAGTATTTTATTATTTTACTCTCTGCAAGTTTTTCGCTCCAGCTATATCAAAATGCTTTTAGAGCAGGTGATCTCCAGCCTATGTTGAGCAACGTTCTAAAAGATGAAAAAAAACCCTGTTTTCTATCCCACAGAAAACATGTCGCGGAAAATTAAGGCTAATTACTCCTCTTGTCTTATAGATCTGACTACTACAGCAGACCGGAGAAATATTGATGGATGGAGTCGAATCTGATAAAGGAGAGAGAAAGAGATCCGTGAGTTTATGAATAATTTTTGGTTCATGTAAAATCTTTAAATAAAAATTATATTATGAAGAAACAGAAATCAATTGAGATAGAGAGATTGTTAGATATATAGAAAGTGGATAGCTGTTATGAACGCTGAACTTGAAGAAGGTCGAAGAATTGGCCAGTCAATCCTAATTATCGTTATGACGATAATAGTATTAAAAAAAAAGATTCCATTTGGGCACTGATTTCACTCGTTCTACTTTCTGGGTCATTGTAAGTAAAAGCAGGCAAGCGAAAAACATGGAGTGTAAAAGCAATCTCTGAAAAAGAATACTTTGGGCTGCTAGACGAGCTTGCTATGTATCACACTATGGTAGGCGCACACAAACCAGTTCTCTGATTGATGGTATTTAAAATTTCTTTGACTGTAGGAGTTTCTAATCGGCTTCCTGTAATCAAAGAAATAAGTAAAAATATTGATATTATAACCTTTTCGGAATCGCTACCAGTCGGGTGGGTGAACAATACTGCAATTAACGGATTCTGTGACAAAATGGTAGATTAAAAAAATAACCAAGCAAAGGAATATGGATGTCACACATACACACACACACACACACACACACACACACACACACACACACACACACACACACACACACACTAACATGCATACACACAATTATATATATATATATATATATATATATATATATGATTGTATGTATAAGTGCCTTAATGTTCAATCAGAGAACCAAAAAATTTATCACCCTTCTAACTGGACTAATAATAATAATGTATAATTTTTCTGTCCGGATATATATTTAAAAACATATTCGCATTACTATCGAAGTAAAATATAATGTTTAAAAGGCTGGAAACATAATAATTATTAACGTACTAAATTATCCTATGTAAAACATAAGGGAAGAATAGAAAAAAAAAAGAAAAAGTTGTGGAAGAATTTGGAAACAGTAGTCTCTCCCCACAAGTCACGTGACTGGAACTCTTTGCAAAAGTAGTTAAGCTGTAGATTTAGATAGAAATAAATAAACAAATAGCTTTCTTTAAAAAATAAAAGAGTCGTAAACGCACTCAAAACTGAATATATGTGTTACAACCAAACAGACGACATTTCCACACAAGACGGAGCCTCTCTGAAACTAGTAGTCAAATTCACCTACCTAGGAAGCAGCGTCTCATCAACCGAAAAAGACATCGACACGCGTCTAACGAAAGCATGGATAGCTATCGATAGGCCCTCGATCATATGGAAATCAGACCTGACCGATAAAATGAAACGCAGTTTCTTCCAGGCAGCGGTCGTATCGATACTGCTATATGGATGCACTAGTTGGACGCCAACTAAACGGCTGAAGAAGAAGCTAGACGGCTATTACACAAGAATGTTGAGAGCAATATTGAACAAGTCCTGGCGGCAACACCCCACAAGACACCAACTATACGGTCACTTGCCTCCCATCACGGAAACTATATAAGTTAGACGAACCACACCCGCAGGACACTGCTGGAGAAGCAAGGACGAACTCATCAGTTATGTACTCCTATGGACCCCCGCATATGGCCAAGCAAAAGCAGGCCGACCAGCTCGAACATACATACGGGTTGTAGCCCTGAAGACCTGCCAAAAGCGATGAATGATAGGGAGAAGTGGCGAGAGATGGTCAGGGATATCCGTGCTAGCGGTACATGATGATGATGATGATGACATTCAGACAATCAGCGAATGTCTGACATTGTGAAATCTGGAAAAATGGCTTGTGTGCAAGTGTCTCAACATTATTATTGGTCATAAGCCAATTTTGATGAAATCTAGCCACTTTAAATGGGAATAAAGAAGTAAAACCAAAGGTTAAGTTTTAAGAAGTTTACCAAGTCCAGACTTAGCAATTAACGGGGTGTAGACATAATTGTGGTCCGATTAAGCGTCCTCGTTCATGAAAGAGAAAGGAATCTCATTTGTTATGGGATTACAGTTAATATGATACACATCTCGGTGTGGTATAGCCACATAATTCTACCCATTAAAAATGACGAGTTCAAATCCAAAGCAAGGCGGGACTTACTTGACATATTTGACTGTTTCGGAATATCTTGTTTAGTCTTTATTGTTTGACATTGTCTCGGTACCTATTGAGTCTTTTTTCTTTCTCCGATATCTTTTGATTTATTTCTTCCACTTGTGTTGTCAGACTTGTCGACGGTTGTCTTTTTCTTGTTTTTTTTTCCGTTGGGTTCTTGTATGTTTTACCTTCCTAAGTTGTTTTGTTTGTTACTGTTTCTTCATTCATCGTTCTAATATGATTTACAATCTGAGTTTTGTATTCCTTTTCCGATTCCTTGGGTAATAACAATTTTGTTAAATAGGTATCATGGATTTTTTGATAATCAACATAAGAGACCCTATCGGCATTTCGTTAATGTTTGCTGTTTTTATTTGAAATACACATAGTCCAATAAAAGTTTTGAGAGATACCAAAGAAAAACGGACAAGAGAAGACAACAAAAAGTAATCAATAATTTGTTTTAAACTAATCCTACATAATGAAGGTAGATAAAACGGATGGTAGAGATCCAGGCAGAATATGCTTCATTGAATACAAGTTAACGACTTACTGATCTAGCAAGGTTGATTTTAAAGAGAGGCTAGTCTTCTGACTGGGAGATACTAGAAATACGGAGACAGGTAAATCGTGAAGAATATCGTCAATGAGAGCCCTCTAAACGAACCAAAATACAAAATACTTAAAACCAAATCACCACTGAATCCAGTACATCAATGATAACGCCAGAAAACAGAGAAAATGTTGAATTAATAAAAAAGATTATGTGAGAAAAGAAAGAGTCAACACAACTACTAAGAAACGAGACAAGTAAATAGGTAAGGTAGAGATCGAAAAAGTCAATAAATAATTTTAAAATATCGCAACAGACGGCATCATCAAATTGACCGAGTTAATTTCTGTTAGCGCAAAACGAGTCAGTGATAAAAAAAAAAAGTTATCCCCCATTATTCTGTAAAGAAATACAAAATTCGGGTGGGAAATCATAGGAGAGGGACGAATAAAGAATCTGTGAGAAGCGAAACTATTAATGAAGGTAAAACGTACACGATCAATTGGAAAAAAAACAACACAAAGTCAACCGTAGATAAACCTGACCCAACATGTGGATGAAATAAATGAAAAGATATTGGAGAAAGCAACAAAGCTCAAAAGATACCGCCCCAGGGTCAAGCAATACAAGAAAACGGGACATTTGGAAATAACGAAGTGAAATTCTACTTAAAAACTGATTTTGAGTGAGCAAGAACAATTCAACAACAAGATGGGAAAAAAACAAAACAATTTTGGTGTAAAAAATGGAAACGAAAATAATGTAACAGAAATGCTGAACGGTTAAAAATGAGAAGAACATTTAGGAGGCTTCAAGGCGGACATAAATGTGGACCCGCAAAGAGCAACATTGAAGAAAATTCAAAATTAGAAAACTTCAAGCCATACTGGCATATGTGGTGCCTTCAATAAGTTTACAAACTTTTTTGAACAGGTATTTAAAATTGTCGTAGACTCATAAAAATTCATTATTTTATTGCTAGACATGTTATGAGATAACTGACCAATTTTTATGATTTCAGATTCAAATGAACAGCTACAGCAGTAATTGGAATACACCCTACTAAAGACTGATTGTCACAGCTGGTGAATTTCAAAAATGCAATCTGGACATGAGGACAATTTAGAAGAACGATATGCAATAAAATTCTGTTTTAAACTCGGAAAAGATGCCACAGAAACGTATGGAATGCTTCAGCCGGCTTTTGGGTCATCTTGCATGAAGCGAGCATCGGTTTTTGAGTGGCATAAGAGAGTCAAGGAAGGCAGGGAGTCTGTGAGGGATGATAAGAGGTGTGGGATGAGTAAGGAAGTCAATACACCAGACTTGATTGTTCAAAGGGTTAGGGTTAGGTTTACTATGTTGAAGTTTTAAGGGAGTTCAGGAAGAGATTCCGTCGGAAGAGGCCAGCACTCTTCAAATCGGGTCAGCGTGATTTCTACCGGGACAATCCACCAGTCCACAACTCCATCCTTGTCACAGACTATTTGACCAAGATGGGCATCAAGACAGTTCCTCAGCCTCCCTATAGTCGAGACCTTGCTCCCTGTGGCTTATTCCCTAAGCTCAGAGGCTGTTGTAATGAGACAATTGAGGAGATGAAAGAGGCTGTGACGAAGGTCATTGACACACTCACATAAGAGGACTTCCCTGGGGCCTACCAGAATTTATTGGAACGGTACAAGAAGTGCATTGCATCCGGAGGAGATTACTTCGAAGGGGTCGAGAGTTTCACGTGTGTACTATCAATAAAAGTGCCCATAGGAAAAACGTCTGGAAACTTATTTAACGATCCTCGTATACTGAATCTGAATTAAAAATGCACGTCCATCTACAAGATTGACTCTTCAAATGAATAAAGGCGAACATGAATTGTTGATGAAAGCAAAAATTATCCTAATCTTGAAGGACCTCCAAAAAGTGACCATCTCCAGCAACTATCGACTGTTGTTTACGTTAAAGTGGAAAACCTAGAATGCACAGATTAGTGAAGAAATCTATTACTCATTAGTATGTTGGAGATTATTTCTGGAAGAGTAAAATGGATGCCGTAGAGAACAAATAGGAACGAATGAAGCACGTTATATAGACCATCATATACTTACATAAACCATAACAAGGTGGAATACATATACATATATACTTATTTGTTTATAAAATACAAATATATATATGATATAAAGTAAGGAAAGTCGTAGGTAATTCGAAGGCTCACTTTTCACCGAGGTGTAGGGAAAGGTGGTTCTCCTTTCCCTGGATTGTTACATTTTATCTTAGTTGCGTACCTTATTATGATGAGTATTCAGCAAGGTGGCATCAACTAACAGTTTTTGAGTCTTTGGTATGACTCGACCATGGGATTGAATCCCAGTCTCTCGGACCATTTGTGAACATTCTACTCATTGTACGCACACACAAACACGCATATATATATATATATATATATATATATATATATATATATATATATATATATATTCTCTTAAAAAACCCACAATCTCTCACATTAAAATGATAAATCTATTTCCATTCTGTAGAAAAGAATTGATATAAATCAATGGTCTAAAAAATTAACAAGACTTCTTCAGATTAAACAAGAAAATGCAATGACCGGGATAACTTAATTTAATATTCTATTTTTGAATATTTCATTGGTACTCCTGATATTTGCTTCCAACTCCAGATTTACTGGATTAAATAATATGTTTAATATATATATATATATATATATATATATATATATATATATATATGTGTGTGTGTCATATTTGCTTACAAATCATAAATATATGTATATATGCATATATATAATTATTTGCTTACAAATCATATATATATACATATACCTATATATTTATTCTCCTCGGTATATATATATATATATATATATATATATATATATATATATATATATATATATATAATTATATATATATACCGAGGAGAAAAAATATATACGTATATGTATATATATATATGATTCTTTGATGTTTAATTAAATAAGGGTTGACTACTAAAAAGCTTACGATATATTCTCTCAAACTTGGATAATAGAGCGAAAATGGACAAGTTATCTGACCAAATTATAAACAGGATCCGAAAAGCCATGGAAAACTAGAAAGTGGAATTGAAAGCAGGAGAAAATACCTTAACTAATGTAAACATAGAAAGAGGCATCTCGGAGGAGACTTTCCAAAGCTAATCGTTATAACAAACATGCCGTTCAACTACGTATTTGAAAGTGTATGACAGGCTACAAATTTACAAAAATCACTTGAAAAGATCCTTCACTTTATGTACCTGAATCATATAAAGGTATATACCAAAACGAAAAAAGACTAGAGACCCTGATACTAACAAGAAGAATATACATTCAGGATATAGGAAAGGAATTTGAAATTCAAAATTGTGACATGCTCATAATGAAAAGTGGTAAAAGAGAAACAATGAAAGGAATGACAATATCTGGGATGTATTCGAACGCTCAAAAAGAAGGAAAATTACAAATATACGGAAAGTGTATATATAGGATATATATATAGATATATATATATAGATATAAAGAAAAAAATAAAAGACTGCTTAAGAAGAAAGAGAAAACTTCTCAAAACTAAGCTCTGCAGCAGAAATCACATCATTGGAATATACACCTCGGCAGTTCTCCTTGTAAGACACTCGGGACCATTCTTAAAATGGACAACGGTGGAAATCAGACAAATGGACCACAGATAAAAATGTTGATGACTTTCCACAAGATATGACATTGACAGTTTGTACATATACTCGCATTGAGGGCTGCGTAGATTCATCAAAATAATGACACGAGGTCTACTTTAAAAAAAGAAAAGAAAGTCTCATTCACACAGCCAATAATAGCATTGGCATTATATGTACAGACATAAATAATAGCAAAAACTATGAAACAGAAATAGGAAGGAAACAACTGCATGGATATTTCAAGCGACAAGTTGGTGAGATTGAACAGAAGAAAGGGAAAACATCCAGAGAAAAACTGAATCTCTTCAACTAGGAGCTCCAGACGCCATAAAGATCAATTGTATCTTAGCGAATATAGATAAGACCGGACAGAATAGCAAGCGTAGGTTATGCAGAGAAAGAGAAAACGGTAAATCACATAATAAGCAAATTCAGCGATAAAGCCTAAAATAAAAACAACACAAGGCATGACTGGGTTAGTAAGGTGATACAATGAGAACTGTGCAAGAGATTAAAATTTGACCTATTCCTAAATAGTATTTGCGAAAACCAGGAAATATCACAGGGAATTAGATGCAATAAATTCTTTAGGGTTTTAAGATACATTCGGATCATCTAGTCCTTGGCAGATGACTAGAACGAGTCTTAATTAACAAAAAAATACTTCTCGTCAAGTGGAGTTTGACTTCTCGGCCGACCACAGATTAAAAAAAACCCCGATAAGATTGCCAAAGAACTAAAAAGTTGTGGAACATGAGGGTGACGGTGATAACAATTGTAATTGGTGTCCTTGGAATGGTCTTAAAAAGCTTGAAAGAAAAACTGGAAGACTTGGACATCAGAGGACGAATTAGCATTGTTGAGATCAGTCGGAAAACTCCTGGAGATCTGAAGAGACTTACAGTCACTCAGGCTCCAGTAAAAGACCGCTAGCCAACTCAAGTAATGATAATGATAATTGTAAAGACGAAATATTGTTGGTTAAAACGTGCTAGACTGAAAGCCAAGACAGAGTTGTTAATAATCGTAGTTCAAAGCCAAAAAACGAAAGAGACACTCTCAAGAAAACATTATGAAAAGGGATGAACGTAAATATGTAGATTGTACGAACAAAAAACAGAATCTCTTGGTTACTTAGTGTCCAGTTGCCCAATTTTAACACTAATTGAATATAAAGAAAGGTGTGATAAAATAGGACATTACATTCAAGACTATAAAATACTAGTTGGTGAAAAATGGTATAAACACCAAGCTTAACCAATAAGATTTGTAAGTTACTATTCTCTACAACTATGCTTAACTGATATGAAAATAAAGGGCAATAGACTAGATATTTAGTTAAAGATTATAAGAGAAAAACATACCTTCTAATTGATGTGTCAGTACTGGCAAATAATAGCATATCAGGCAAAGAATTTGATAAAATAAATACTGGAAATAAAAATTTAAAAAATGTGGCACGTTAAACTTATTATCGTGCCTGTAATAATGAGATCCCTTGGTATGAACAAGAAAAGGACAGATAGACACATTAAAAAGATAACTGGAAGTCCCTGCCACAATGAAATGTAAAAAAAAAAAGCTTTTTACATAACTGCTCATCAATGTGATTGAAAAATATCACCCAATGGAAGTAGCACAAACAAATACAAATAGAATACATGTAATCAATGCGTTTTTCCTCTTGGTCTGGGATTGAGACCTTGTGAAGAATCGAGAAAAACCGAAAATAAAATAAAAAATTAAGTAATAATAATAATTATTATTATTATCAGAAGAAGCAGAAGAAGGAGAAGAAGAAATCTTAATTAAAGAAACTGAATCTCTTCTAACAGCAGCATAAGTCAACGCTGTAATAACATTTCATATGAAAGTAAGAATAAATAAGACACAACCAGACAGCAGATGTAGGTTATGTGTTGATAGAGAGAAGACGTTCAATCGCATAATAAGCGAATGTAGCAAATTAGAACAGAAGTATAAAGTCTACAGACGATTGAGTGGGAAAAGTAATTCACAGAGAACTGTGCAAGAAATTGAAGTTTGACTATACGAAAAAATGGCACATGCACAACACATAATCTGTCACGGAGAATGAGATGCAAAATTACTATAGGATTTTAAGATACAAACGGATCACCAAATCTCAGAACATTTGGAAAAATTCCCAAAATCCTAAAATTCGAGTAAGAAAAACTCGCCATAAACAATAATAATAATAATAATAATAATAATAATAATAATAATAAGAAGAAGAAGAAGAAGAAGACCAACAGGATGACAATAACTAGAAAACAAAAATGGGAAGAAAAACAACTCTTTGGGTATTTTAAGCGACCAATAAGCAACATCTCACACGAGAAAACCGGGACGTCGTTAAGAAAAGGCAACCTTAATATAGAAATAGAATCTCTCCTAATAGCAGCACAAAACAACGCCATAAGAACCAATCATATCAAAGCGAGAATAAAAAAGACGAAACAAAATGTAGGTTATATGGTGATAGAGACGAAACCATCAATCTCATTATCATATTTACCCAACCTCTCCGCTCGGGCGGTATATGACACAAGGTCATTTTTTTAAGCGGAGTTTAACAGTTTTGAATTCAGAGTTTTCCTTCACTTGACTAGTTGACTCACCTAGACTGAAGAACCTAGTCTGTCCTAATATTTACCCATACCTGGAGCGAGAATAATTGGATTCATACCTTTCCCTAGGGTATTAGTGCTATATGAAATGCAATCAATCACATTATAAGCGAATGAAGCAAATTAGCACAGAAAGAGTATAAGACTAGACACGACTGAGTGGGCAAGGTGATCCACAGGGAGATGTGAAAGGAATTTAAGTTTGCGCATACGAACAAATGGTATATGCACAACCCAGCATCTGTCTTAGAGAATGACGCACATAAATTCGTATGGGACTTTAACATATAAACAGATCACTTAATCTCGGCTAGAAGACCATACCTTATAGTTATCAACAACAAAAAAAGATGACTTGCAAAATTGTGGTCTTTGCTGTCCTGGCTGATCACAGAATAAAACTGAAGGAAGGTGAAAAGAAAGATAAGAATCTGGATCTTGTTAGAGAATTGAAAATACTATAGAATATGAAGGTGGTAGTTATACCAATCTTGATTGGTGCTTTTGGTACAGTCACCAAAGGATTATGAAAGGGACTGGAGGCCTTGGAAATAGGAAGACGAGTGGAGTCCATCCAAACTACAGCATTGTGGAGATCGGCCAGAATACTGAGAAGAGTCCTGGAGACTTGAGGTGACTGGCTGTCACTCAAACACCAGTGAAAAACCATGTGCTATGTTGGTGTCTTTCTGTTGTATAGCCATGATTAACTATACAAAAACATAATATATATATATATATATATATATATATATATATATATATATATATATATGATATACTGAATACATACTGACGCAATGAATAACAGACGAGCGAAGGCTTCTTTAACAAAATATACCTCTCACTTTATTGCAAGGTTTGCGTGTGAGAGGGAGTTGGAGACCGAACAAAGACTGCAACATATTGACCTCACCAGCCCCTCCGGACATAGCCGTGTGTCGTTCTCGTTCTCGTTCTTCTGATGCTCAACCGGAGGCCCGGGGGCTCAGCTTTCTGCTGAGTGCTGGCTTTCTCTACCACAACTTGTCACCAACGGTTCTCCAAAACTACTGGGGATCCTGAGGGCCCCTTCTGCTGGGTGGTGGCTTTCCTTACCACACCTTGTCTCCGACTTCTCTGATCCCCAACTCACTGACTTCCTGTCTTCACTGAGTTATATAATAGTTCAATCGCCCACTCAATCCCCCACTCAGTCTTTGGAATGGCATGTTTGATCGTCATCAAGCGAAAATAACTGTCATGCAGTTCACAGGTCACTCTCTTCCGGTGCATCAGTCTATGAGTGTATCATGGGCTTTTACCTTGTCCCATTTCGTCAGCCAAATCCGCCCTCGCGATTTCTTTCGATTACTGGCCATGGGGATGTGTCACTTCCTTCCGGTGCATCACTTTGGAATGGCATGTTGGCAGGGTCGAAAGTCAATATACAACATTTCTATCGAGCTTTGGAAACCGTTACAAGGAAAAGAGACCTAGGGAAAATCAAGATCAGAAGAAGCATCGAAATTATCCTGGGTACTGCACGGTTAAAATTATCCAAGATATTTAGATGAGTCCTGGTGACCCAAAAAGACTTGCTGTCACTCAGCCTCTATTGACAAATCACCTGTTAATACACTTGTGAAAACCTCGCAACGATTAATCTAATGAAATCATGTAGAGACTTTCAGTGTCCGCATGGAATAAGACCAAGAATAAAAGTATTTAAAAAAACACATCGAATTTATACCCTTTAATGAATATATCGAATAAACTTGGCGTACATGCTTTCACGTTTTCCCAGTAATTCTTAATTTATTTTGTCTATTTTAGAATTATGATCAGATATTTTTAACACTGTGTATTGCAAAAGGAGAGCGTTCATTTTCGATGAGAAATGCAGAAAATTAATGTAGACACCCCGTCCAAATTTTACCTAATATTTACTATAATTTTTCCCTTGCGATCAATCCATCATTATATAATTAAATTGATTTCCTTGTAATTCTCAATCAATCATTTTGTCTAGAAAGTTTAACTAAACAAGTAACTTCGTGTAATTAAGCGTCAAGTTCAACCACGAAATACAAACAAAAAGTTCATAAACAGCTATTTAAAATTGTGAGAAAATCGTTAAACTATTTCAGGGTTTGTTGTAACAATTCTAAGTTTTGAAACTGCTGTTCGCAACAGTTGGAAAACAGAAATATTTTCTTATAGAAAACTTTCGATTATGTCAGATTTACACGTTGGTCTAAAGCTGGTTACAAAGATTTCGCAAAACATTTGAACCTATTTTACGAGGATCATTAAATAAGTTTCCAGACTTTTTTCGTATGGGCGCTTTTATTGATAGTACACACATGAAACTCCTGTCACCTTCAAAGTAATTTCCTCCGGATGCAATGCACTTCTTGTACCGTTCCAATAAATTCTGGAAGGCCCTATGGAAGTCCCCTTGTGTGAGTGTGTCAATGACCTTCGTCAGAGCCTCTTTCATCTACTCAATTGTCTCATAACGACAGCCTCTGAGCTTAGGGAATAACCAAAAGTCACAGGGAGCAAGGTCTGGACTATATGGAGTGTGAGGAACTGTGTTGATGCCCATCTTGGTCAAATAGTCTGTGACAGGGATGGAGTTGTGGACTGGTGGATTGTCCTGGTGGAAATGCCACTGACCCGATTTGAAGAGTGCTGGCCTTTTCCGACGGAATCCATTCCTGAACTCCCTTAAAACCTCAACATAGTAACCTTAACCCTAACCCGTTGGCCAATCAACTCTGGTGTATCTTACTCATCCCACATCTCTTATCATTCCTCACAGACTCCCTGGCTTCCTTGAATCTCTTATGCCCTCAAAAACAGGTGCTCGATTCATGCAAGATGGTCAAAAAGCAGTCTGAAGCATTCCATACATTTCTGTGGTCTTTTTTTTCCAAGTTTAAAACAGAATTCTATTGCATATCGTTCTTGTAAGGTGTCCTCACATCTAGATTACATTTTTGAAATTCACCAGCTGTGACAATCAGGCTTTAGTAGGGTATATTCCAATTCCTGTTGTAGTTGTTCATTTGAACCTGAAATCATAAAAATTGGTCAGTCATCTCATAAAATGTCTAGATATAACATAGTGAATTATCAAGACAATTTTGAATGCCTGTACACTGAAAGCCTGGAAACCTATTGAATGCACCATGTACATAGTCATTTACACACTGTTTCGTTGTATTACAACACATCAGTATGGCTAAACACACGAGACGCCACCTAATAGAACCGGAATCCGGGTAGCTTTAAATTAGCCCGATAACATAATCTCACAGCCACCAGGAATAGCAACAGTAATAAAAGAGTTTACCGTATTAAGTGTTAACTTGTTTACATTTTACGCTAACGGAGACCAGAGTGCTCAATTCGTTAGAAGAGCTTTTTATTACGTGAGTAGCAACCATTATGTCTTTTGCGAGAGTGCTAATCTCAGGATAGAAATTTAATATATATATATATATATATATATATATATATATATATATATATATATATATATATATCCTCTTTGGACAGAGATGCTATCTACCCGCATTTTTTGCTAGAAATTTACACATATATTTGAACATATTGATTAGTTTATTGATTTATTAATATTAACGGCTTGTCGAACCCGTTTCGGGTTATTTTATGCGTTGAAGTTTGTAAATTGGATTCCTTGTATGTTTATACCTATATATGTGTGATGTTTTAGAGTTTGTGTAATTTAAAAATATTTCTTTTTAAGGATATATCAAAATACTCTAATAATTATGGTACTGTTTATGAATATAATTTTTAATATAATTCCCTTTCCCTCTACAAAGACAAAAAGTCATCTATGTCGGCATTTTAAAATAGGTCATTCATATTGTTTCATATAAAAAATGTCACTTTTGAGCTAAATATCTACATTCTCTGAGAAAAATGTTTAACAGTGTACGATGTTTGACATTGTGGCTGTTCTTCATGTTGCTGTTCTTTATATTGTTTCATATTGAAAAATGTTGTTTTATGTGTGCTAAATATCTGTTCTTTATGAGAAGAATGTTTAACAGTGTACGATGTTTGACGTTGTGGTTATATTTCATATTGTTTTTGTCTTTCATATTGTTTCGTATTGATAAAGTATTGTCTTATGAGTGCTAAATATCTGCATTCTATGAGAATGTTTAAAAGTGTACGATGTTTGACATTGTGTTTGTTTTTTTTATATTGTTATATATTTTATATCATGTTATATTGTTATATATTTTATATCATGTTATATTGAAGACAATTTATCGTATGTGTGCTATATATCATGTTATATTGTTATATATTTTATATCATGGTATATTGAAGACAATTTATCGTATGTGTGCTATATATCTGGATTGTGTGAGAAGAATGTTTAACAGTGTACGATGTTTGACATTGCGGTTTTTTTTATATTGTTGTCCTTCATATCATTTTATATTGAAGACAATTTATCGTATGTGTGCTAAATATCTGGATTGTGTGAGAAGAATTTTTAACAGTGTACGATGTTTGACTTTGTGTTTTTTTTTATATTGTTGTCCTTCATATCATTTTATATTGAAGACAAATTATCGTATGTGTGCTAAATATCTGGATTGTGTGAGAAGAATGTTTAACAGTGTACGATGTTTGACATTGTGGTTGTTTTTTATATTGTTGTTCTTCATATTGTTTCATATTGAAAAAATGTTATCTCATATGTGCTAAATATCTGCATTCTCTGAGAAAAATGTTTAACAGGGTACGATGCTTGACATTGCGGTTATTTGTCATATTGTTTTTGTCTATTGTTTCATATTAATAAAGTAATGTCTTAGGTGTGTTAAATACCTGCATTCTATGAGAATGATGCTTAAAAGTGTATAATATTTAACATTGTGTTTTTTATATTGTTTTCCTTCATATTATTTCATATTGGAGACAATTTATCTCATGTGTGCTAAATATCTGCATTGTGTGAGGAGAATGTTTAACAATGTACGATGTTTGACATTGTGGCTGTTTTTCATATTGTTTTTGTCTTTCAGATTGTTTCATATTGAAAAAATATTGTCTCATCTGCGCTAAATATCTACATGCTATGAGAAGAATATTTAATAGTGCACGATGTTTAACATTGTGTTTGTTTTTCAGACATTTGTTGTTTTTTTTCATATTGTTTCATATGGAAAAAAATTGTTCTCATGAGTGTTAAATATCTGCATTTTATGAAAAGAATGTTTAACAGTGTACGATATTTGATATTTTAGTTATTTTTTATTCTGTCGTTGTTTTTCATATTGTTTCATATCGAAAAAAAATTGTCTCATGCATCTTTAAAATATCAGCATTCTATGCGAAGAATATTTAAAAGTGTACGATATTTAACATTGTGGTAATTTGAGTGACCAATGCGAAAATCGAATATAGACTTGTTCCTTTCTAAAAGCAAGTTTCTATACTCTTAGCGGGGGTTTTATAAAGAAGGGTTTATTTTGTTTGTTTTTATTCACACGATGTTACCATTTTGGATCGAAGACTTCGTCGATTTGGGGTTTCGGTGCTTAGAATTTTGACCTTGTCGGGTCCATAGATAAAGTCAACTTTAAAATTTCGGTATGAAAACGTGAATTTAATTTTAAGCTTTTCAACTTTTCATTGGTAGGATCCTGTATTTTACTGGAAACATATACTCCACAAAATTCGAACGGATATTAATTATTGCTCAAAGATTTTTCTTTGTTCTTGTTACTTGTTAATTCCTTTTCATTTTCCCGCTTGATATTAAAACCCTGAAATGAATATTGCGAGAAAAGATGAAATATGCTTTTTTTTCATTATTTTTACACTTGGCCGCTAATCTGATTTCCGCGTTCTCTTTCAGCTTGATACTATTTTTATTACAAAATTCTATTACCTTTAGGAGCATGTACGTTGTTTCAATCAAACTTAAACGGAGGATATCTCAGTTTAAAGAATGATTTTATTTCATTCCCTTAAATAGCAGGGTTACATAACCTTGCCCAGTTTCTTTTTTTATATTTTCATGGCAATCGGTAATTTTTGTCTGAAAATTTATTTCAGGAAATAATTGTTTAACCCAGTTGTTGAACATACAATATGGAAGAATAAAAAAGGAGTCTTCTTCTTCTTCTTCTTCTTCTTCTTCTTCTTCTTCTTCTTCTTCTTCTTCTTCTTCTTCTTCTTCTTCTTCTTCTTCTTCTTCTTCTTCTTCTTCTTCTTCTTCTTCTTCTTCTTCTTCTTCTTCCACAGAAAAGCTTTACCCTATATTTTTTACTTATTTTGAAAAGATCTTACTATGAATTAGTAATGAAAACTGAAGCGGAAAAAGCACACTACAGGAATTCGACAGCTATGGTACAGCAATCAGAGACCATTGACTTTTAAAAGAAATACGTTACTCAGCAAAAACATTCTCGATAAAAGAAGAAAGATTTCTTTCTTTATTTTTTAAAATCTATTTCCTATAGTAAAGTGTCAAAAAAAAAATTGAGAAAATTGGCTTCTCCACTCAGTTTTCTGAAATATACACACTTATTTTACCTTTGAAACGCTCAAGTCACTTCATATACAATATGTCAACATTTATACATTACTACTTTGTAAGAGTGAGCGTTTATACTGATGTAATGTACATACAAAAGTTACATTACTTTTGTAATACATCATCCTCTGATAATGGCCCAATGTTGGGCAGACACTATTTGGGAAATAACTAATTATAGAAGGTTTATCAACCAATTCCCACCGAAAATCAAAAGATCGATACGGCAATTTGAAAGGATTAACAAAAGATATGTACACTAAAATATCTATAATGTTCAATCAAATATGTATCAATGAAGAAATGATGCGAAAAAAATGTTTATCTAGCCATCCGTGTAATCAGGATGCAACCAAAGATATTTTTTGTCTGTTTAACAGATTTGCATTTAGAGTTTTCCTTCTCTCAGCCCCGTTACCATATCATGCTTAAGAAGCCCAGTTTGCCTTACTATACGCTCAGGGAGAATATTTGGATTTATACCTTTCTCACGGGTATTAGCACAATGGGAAAGGTAAAGAGCCGCCCAAAGAATATATATATATATATATATATATGTATAATTTAAGCATGTTCCATTAGATAATTAAGACACATTTTGCTTGTATAATCTATTTAAGATCCTTTCAAGTTTTCTGATAAGTGTCTTAGTTTCAGGTTGGAATAGGTAGATGAATTTTCCAAAATTGTCCCGAATGCTTTCGGACCCTTCATAGGTCATCATCAGGGGTTGCTTGTTACTGTAAGGTATGTTTGTTTAAAAAAAAAAAAGTTTTGAAAGGATCTTACATATATTATACAGACAAAATTTGCCTTTATTATTTAATGAAACATGCTTAAATGAACGACTGCTGCTCAACTAAGCACAAACACACACATACACGCACGCGCGCGCGCGCACACACACACACACACACACATTTTGAGGCACGACTAACGATTTAGAAATTAATATATGAAAAATGTTTTTAGAAAAAAATTTTACGCAATGCCTCCTTAAAATACTTTTCAAAATTCTCAAACGTAAAACTATCATCGCTTCAAATAATATGCAAATTAAAATCCTCAAAGAAGTCTTGTTGACCATGAGACTAAAAAATAACATTGGAGGTTGAAAACCAAGGAAATACTTTGATGAATAATTAAAGATTTTACGAATTTACTCCACGTGAAGGTTTTTTTTTTTTTTTTTGTCAATGTCCCCCGGAAACACCGAATCAATTGTTTCTTTTATTTTATGCACCAGATATAAAAACGTAAATTTAAATTTTTCAATATTTGACTATATGTTTGTATTTCACGAAAAATTCATGTATACTTTCTTTAAAAAATCCCACATTACTGGTTGTGAAATCTGATTTAACGAGAAATAGGAATTAAAACAGTACACAGATTGCTATACATATATGGGTAAGACTTCAGAGTGGATCAACTGAGTAAAAAAAAGGAAGATAAATATATAAATCTACACCCTAAAGAGAGGCTTTCCACGTGTAACGTTTATTATCACAGGAATTGGACTCGGTGGCCCAAGTTCAAATCTTGAAGGAGGCTGTTTATATTTCCCACAGTGCTAATGTCTCTGGAAATAGTGGGAATCCAGTTATTCTCCTCCCATTTTTGCGTAAATAGCAGATCTGACTGGGCTCTTTAATTTCGATATGGCAAATTGTTGGAAAATTCTGTATTATATCAGTTATTCTCCGCTTAGAAAACTCTAATTAACTTCTATTGCATCCTAATGATGGCAGAAAGTTTGTGTAAAAATAAACTAAATTCGAGAATGGAACTTCTTTACCATAGTTCACTGATGCATTCGGTCTAGTATCTTTACCTAGGTTGTTACAACAGCCAAAAAAAATCCACCCATTTAACCCATCGATGACTACAGGTGTCTGTAGGGGTCGATAATTGTGTATTTCGAATAAAACTATAATTCACCTTCTGAGAATTATGAATCAAAATGCACAAAATGTTACCGACAACGACATGCATTGAAAGAAGAATTTTGAACTGGAATGCACAAAGGGCTACCTTGCTCAGTCAACTGTGACTGTCGAAAATACCGACTACTTTTCTGCCGAGGAGTAAGACTTTATCACCAGGGAGTGTCCTGATATGACACTAAACAATCTGGAGGTGAGGTTCCAGTAATGCTGGAGCTCTGGAGAATGCGAAGTATCCATTCATTGCCATCACTCCCAGGTCCATTCTAGTAGCACCTGATAGAGGCCAATCTATGTGTGAAATAAAACTAAACTGTGTACTTATGCTAAACTGAATTGCTTGAAATAGAACTGCTTTGACATTGAAACTATATACTTATGCTAAACTGAATTGTTGGAAATATGACTATTTTTGACGTTAAAACTGTATTTACGCTAAACTGAAATATATCTGTTTTGACATTTAACTGTGTAAACAAAAACTATACTGATACTAAATTGACTTGTTTTAATTAAAACTGCTTGACTAAACTGAATAGCTCAAAATTGTAATGCTTTTGACAATTAGACTATGTACTTATGCTAAAGTGAATTGTTTGAAAAAGAACTGTTCATTTGTATAAAACTGAATTTGGCATTACATGACATACAAAGGTTGATATGCCATAAAACTCATGCAAACCCAAAGGTTACTGAAAACGACCTGCATTGGAAGAAGAATTTTGAATCGATATGCACAAAGGGTTACTGAAAACGACGAACACTTGAAGAAGTCCTGAGGATATAACGATCGAAACGACGTGACTGTCATAATAATAAAGATGAAGATACTAGTCCAAAACCTTCAGGGGATAGTCGTAATAATTCTTCATTTCACAGACTAAGCTTGGCAATTCTCCATTGGAGGTGTATGGAAAACTTTTTTGGATAATATATTCCAGATTGTACATGGTGCTCCGAAATTTCCATATGGCGTGAAGAAAAATATTTTAGAAAAATCGTTAGCTTTACTAATCTAATAAAGATTCCTATTAATTTCTGATAAACGTGTCTTACATATTTCAATAATAGACGAAAATTCATAAAATTGTATGGTTTCATTTCTTTTTGGTTTTTTATTAATTGTTTGTCTTTCTTTCCAATTATTGTTCAGCTCATGCCACTCCTAAAAATGTGTTATTGTGGCAGGAATTTTTTTTTCTTTGTGCGTCTTCAATCAAGTGAGAATAAATGGTTCATTATTATGTTGCTTAGACAGATTACAATGTGCGCCTACCATAGTATTATGATTGGCTTGATTGTATGGAACAAATACATGCACATACACACATATATACTCATGACACCATTCTGTTGGTCGGCTCTAATGATAATCTATCAATCTATCTATCTATCTATCTATCCAACATTAAGGTGTGTAGAGCGAAGAGATTAGTTTCTCATTCTCAATCGGTCCCAATCGGTCATCACTCGTTGAAAATCCTCTAAACGGTACCTAGTGTCCATTTAGTGTGGATGAAGGTAGATTTTTGCAAGTCGATTGACACTTGCATGTCCACGTGTACAATCCATGGAAGAATGTCGTTACTTTGGTGTCCATATGTACATGTTGATTGGAGAATGTTGCTACACGAGTGGCCATGTATACAAATCCATAGGTAAACGTGGCTATTGGTGTGTCTATTGGTAGACGTCGAGAAGAGAATGTTACTACTGGTGTGTCCACGTGTACAAGTCCGTTGGATAATGTTACCGGTGTGTCCACAAGTAGACGTCCATATTGCCCAGTCGGCTGGGGCTGTCGAATACACCGACTGCACATCTGCAGAGGGGTAAGACCCCCCCCCGATGAGTGTCCTGTATATGATACTAAACAATCAAATGGTGAGGTTCCAGCAGTGCTGGAGCTTTGGGGAAAACGGAGTACCCCTTCATTGCCATCGCTCCCAGGTCCACTCTGGCCCGGAGTGGTAGCACTTGATAAGGGTCCTATCTATGGGTCAAATAGAACTAACGGCATACTTATGCTAAACTGAATTGTATGATTAAACTGAATAGGTTGAAATAGAAATGTTTTTGACAATTAAACCGTACTTACATTTAAACTGCGTGCTTATGCTTAACTGAATTATTTGAAATAGAACTGTTTTCGACATTAAAACTATATTTACACTTAACTGAATTCTTACATATAACTGCTTGACCAGTTGGAAATGGAAATGTTTTTGACAATTAAACTCTGTACTTATGCTAAACTGAATTGTTTTAAATAGAACAGATTATTTACATAAAATGGATTTGGCGTTAAATAACCTACAAAGGTTGATATGCCATAAAACCCAATGAACCAACCAACTTAGACGTCCATAGAAGAAAGTCGCAACAGTTGTGTCCACTGGTAGATGCTCATGAAAGAATATTGCTATTGTCGTGTACATGAGTAGAAGTCCATTGGATAATATCGCTACTGGTGTGTCCACGTGTACAAGTCGGTAAGATAATGTTACCGGTGTGTCCATGTGTAGATGTCCATAGAAGAATGTCACTACTGTTGTGTCCACTGGTAGATACCCATGAGAGAATGTTTGTATTGTAGTGTACATGAGTAAAAGTCCATAAGATAATGTCACTAGTGGTGTGTCCATGTGTAACAGTCCATAGGATAATGTCGCTACTGTGCGTCCTCGTATGGAAGTTCATAGGAAAATTTCTCTACTGGTGTGTCCTCGTGTAGATGTTCATGAGAGAATGTTGTTATTGTCGTGTACTTGTGTACAAGTCCATAATGTCGCTACTGTGCGTCCTCGTATGGAAGTTCATAGGAGAATATCTCTAATGGTGTGTCCTCGTGTAGATGTTCATGAGAGAATGTTGTTATTGTCGTGTACTTGTGTATAAGTCCATAATGTCGCTACTGTGCGTCCTGGTATGGAAGTTCAAAGGAGAATTTCTCTACTGGTGTGTCCTCGTGTAGATGTTCATGAGAGAATGTTGTTAATGTCGTGTACTTGTGTATAAGTCCATAATGTCGCTACTGTGCGTCCTGGTATGGAAGTTCAAAGGAGAATTTCTCTACTGGTGTGTCCTCGTGTAGATGTTCATGAGAGAATGTTGTTATTGTCGTGTACTTGTGTACAAGTCCATAATGTCGCAACCGTGCGTCCTCGTCTGGAAGTTCATAGGAGAATTTCTCTACTGGTGTGTCCTCGTGTAGATGTTCATGAGAGAATGTTGTTATTGTCGTGTACTTGTGTATAAGTCCATAATGTCGCTACTGTGCGTCCTCGTATGGAAGTTCATAGGAGAATATCTCTAATGGTGTGTCCTCGTGTAGATGTTCATGAGAGAATGTTGTTATTGTCGTGTACTTGTGTATAAGTCCATAATGTCGCTACTGTGCGTCCTGGTATGGAAGTTCAAAGGAGAATTTCTCTACTGGTGTGTCCTCGTGTAGATGTTCATGAGAGAATGTTGTTAATGTCGTGTACTTGTGTATAAGTCCATAATGTCGCTACTGTGCGTCCTGGTATGGAAGTTCAAAGGAGAATTTCTCTACTGGTGTGTCCTCGTGTAGATGTTTATGAGAGAATGTTGTTACTGTCGTGTACTTGTGTACAAGTCCATAATGTCGCTACCGTGTGTCATCGTATCGAAGTTCATAGGAGAATTTCTCTACTGGTGTGTCCTCACGTAGATGTTCATGAGAGAATGTTGTTATTGTCGTCTACTTGTGTACAAGTCCATAATGTCGCTACTGTGCGTCCTCGTATCGAAGATCATTGGAGAATTTCTCTACTGGTGTGTCCTCGTGTAGATGTTCATGAGAGAATGTTGTTATTGTCGTGTACTTGTGTACAAGTCCATAATGTCGCTACCGTGTGTCCTCGTATCGAAGTTCATAGGAAAATTTCTCTACTGGTGTGTCCTCGTGTAGATGTTCATGAGAGAATGTTGTTATTGTCGTGTACTTGTGTACAAGTCCATAATGTCGCTACTGTGCGTCCTCGTATGGAAGTTCAAAGGAGAATTTCTCTACTGGTGTGTCCTCGTGTAGATGTTCATGAGAGAATGTTGTTATTGTCGTGTACTTGTGTACAAGTCCATAATGTCGCTACTGTGCGTCATCGTATCGAAGTTCATTGGAGAATTTCTCTACTGGTGTGTCCTCGTGTAGATGTTCATGAGAGAATGTTGTTATTGTCGTGTACTTGTGTACAAGTCCATAATGTCGCTACCGTGTGTCCTCGTATCGAAGTTCATAGGAGAATTTCTCTACTGGTGTGTCCTCGTGTAGATGTTCATGAGAGAATGTTGTTATTGTCGTGTACTTGTGTACAAGTCCATAATGTCGCTACTGTGCGTCCTCGTATGGAAGTTCAAAGGAGAATTTCTCTGCTGGTGTGTCCTCGTGTAGATGTTCATAAGAGAATGTTGTTATTGTCGTGTACTTGTGTACAAGTCCATAATGTCGCTACCGTGTGTCCTCGTATGGAAGTTCATAGGAGAATTTCTCTACTGGTGTGTCCTCGTGTAGATGTTCACGAGAGAATGTAGTTATTGTCGTGTACTTGTGTACAACTCAATAATGTCGCTACTGTGCGTCCTCGTATGGAAGTTCATAGGAAAATTTCTCTAATGGTGTGTCCTCGTGTAGATGTTCATGAGAGAATGTTGTTATTGTCGTGTACTTGTGTACAAGTCCATAATGTCGCTACTGTGCGTCCTGGTATGGAAGTTCAAAGGAGAATTTCTCTACTGGTGTGTCCTCGTGTAGATGTTCATGAGAGAATGTTGTTATTGTCGTGTACTTGTGTACAAGTCCATAATGTCGCTACTGTGCATCCTCGTATGGAAGTTCATAGGAAAATTACTCTACTGGTGTGTCCTCGTGTAGATGTTCATGAGAGAATGTTGTTATTGTCGTGTACTTGTGTACAAGTCCATAATGTCGCTACTGTGCGTCCTCGTATGGAAGTTCAAAGGAGAATTTCTCTACTGGTGTGTCCTCGTGTAGATGTTCATGAGAGAATGTTGTTATTGTCGTGTACTTGTGTACAAGTCCATAATGTCGCTACTGTTAATCCTCGTATGGAAGTTCATAGGAAAATTACTCTACTGGTGTGTCCTCGTGTAGATGTTCATGAGAGAATGTTGTTATTGTCGTGTACTTGTGTACAAGTCCATAATGTCGCTACTGTTAATCCTCGTATGGAAGTTCATAGGAAAATTACTCTACTGGTGTGTCCTCGTGTAGATGTTCATGAGAGAATGTTGTTATTGTCGTGTACTTGTGTACAAGCCCATAATGTCGCTACTGTGCGTCCTCGTATGGAAGTTCATAGGAAAATTTCTCTAATGGTGTGTCCTCGTGTAGATGTTCATGAGAGAATGTTGTTATTGTCGTGTACTTGTGTACAAGTCCATAATGTCGCTACTGTGCGTCCTGGTATGGAAGTTCAAAGGAGAATTTCTCTACTGGTGTGTCCTCGTGTAGATGTTCATGAGAGAATGTTGTTATTGTCATGTACTTGTGTACAAGTCCATAATGTCGCTACCGTGTGTCCTCGTATGGAAGTTCATAGGAAAATTTCTCTAATGGTGTGTCCTCGTGTAGATGTTCATGAGAGAATGTTGTTATTGTCGTGTACTTGTGTACAAGTCCATAATGTCGCTACTGTGCGTCCTGGTATGGAAGTTCAAAGGAGAATTTCTCTACTGGTGTGTCCTCGTGTAGATGTTCATGAGAGAATGTTGTTATTGTCGTGTACTTGTGTACAAGTCCATAATGTCGCTACTGTGCGTCCTCGTATGGAAGTTCAAAGGAGAATTTCTCTACTGGTGTGTCCTCGTGTAGATGTTCATGAGAGAATGTTGTTATTGTCGTGTACTTGTGTACAAGTCCATAATGTCGCTACTGTGCGTCATCGTATCGAAGTTCATTGGAGAATTTCTCTACTGGTGTGTCCTCGTGTAGATGTTCATGAGAGAATGTTGTTATTGTCGTGTACTTGTGTACAAGTCCATAATGTCGCTACCGTGTGTCCTCGTATCGAAGTTCATAGGAGAATTTCTCTACTGGTGTGTCCTCGTGTAGATGTTCATGAGAGAATGTTGTTATTGTCGTGTACTTGTGTACAAGTCCATAATGTCGCTACTGTGCGTCCTCGTATGGAAGTTCAAAGGAGAATTTCTCTGCTGGTGTGTCCTCGTGTAGATGTTCATAAGAGAATGTTGTTATTGTCGTGTACTTGTGTACAAGTCCATAATGTCGCTACCGTGTGTCCTCGTATGGAAGTTCATAGGAGAATTTCTCTACTGGTGTGTCCTCGTGTAGATGTTCATGAGAGAATGTAGTTATTGTCGTGTACTTGTGTACAACTCAATAATGTCGCTACTGTGCGTCATCGTATCGAAGTTCATTGGAGAATTTCTCTACTGGTGTGTCCTCGTGTAGATGTTCATGAGAGAATGTTGTTATTGTCGTGTACTTGTGTACAAGTCCATAATGTCGCTACCGTGTGTCCTCGTATCGAAGTTTATAGGACAATTTCTCTACTGGTGTGTCCTCGTGTAGATGTTCATGAGAGAATGTTGTTATTGTCGTGTACTTGTGTACAAGTCAATAATGTCGCTACTGTGCGTCCTCGTATCGAAGTTCATTGGAGAATTTCTCTACTAGTGTGTCCTCGTGTAGATGTTCACGAGAGAATATTGTTATTGTCGTGTACTTGTGTACAAGTCCATAATGTCGCTACCGTGTGTCCTCGTATCGAATTCATAGGAAAATTTCTCTACTGGTGTGTCCTCCTGTAGATGTTCATGAGAAAATGTTGTTATTGTCGTGTACTTGTGTACAAGTCCATAATGTCGCTACCGTGTGTCCTCGTATGGAAGTTCATAGGAAAATTTCTCTAATGGTGTGTCCTCGTGTAGATGTTCATGAGAGAATGTTGTTATTGTCGTGTACTTGTGTACAAGTCCATAATGTCGCTACTGTGCGTCCTGGTATGGAAGTTCAAAGGAGAATTTCTCTACTGGTGTGTCCTCGTGTAGATGTTCATGAGAGAATGTTGTTATTGTCGTGTACTTGTGTACAAGTCCATAATGTCGCTACTGTGCATCCTCGTATGGAAGTTCATAGGAAAATTACTCTACTGGTGTGTCCTCGTGTAGATGTTCATGAGAGAATGTTGTTATTGTCGTGTACTTGTGTACAAGTCCATAATGTCGCTACTGTGCGTCCTCGTATGGAAGTTCAAAGGAGAATTTCTCTACTGGTGTGTCCTCGTGTAGATGTTCATGAGAGAATGTTGTTATTGTCGTGTACTTGTGTACAAGTCCATAATGTCGCTACTGTTAATCCTCGTATGGAAGTTCATAGGAAAATTACTCTACTGGTGTGTCCTCGTGTAGATGTTCATGAGAGAATGTTGTTATTGTCGTGTACTTGTGTACAAGTCCATAATGTCGCTACTGTTAATCCTCGTATGGAAGTTCATAGGAAAATTACTCTACTGGTGTGTCCTCGTGTAGATGTTCATGAGAGAATGTTGTTATTGTCGTGTACTTGTGTACAAGCCCATAATGTCGCTACTGTGCGTCCTCGTATGGAAGTTCATAGGAAAATTTCTCTAATGGTGTGTCCTCGTGTAGATGTTCATGAGAGAATGTTGTTATTGTCGTGTACTTGTGTACAAGTCCATAATGTCGCTACTGTGCGTCCTGGTATGGAAGTTCAAAGGAGAATTTCTCTACTGGTGTGTCCTCGTGTAGATGTTCATGAGAGAATGTTGTTATTGTCATGTACTTGTGTACAAGTCCATAATGTCGCTACCGTGTGTCCTCGTATGGAAGTTCATAGGAAAATTTCTCTAATGGTGTGTCCTCGTGTAGATGTTCATGAGAGAATGTTGTTATTGTCGTGTACTTGTGTACAAGTCCATAATGTCGCTACTGTGCGTCCTGGTATGGAAGTTCAAAGGAGAATTTCTCTACTGGTGTGTCCTCGTGTAGATGTTCATGAGAGAATGTTGTTATTGTCGTGTACTTGTGTACAAGTCCATAATGTCGCTACTGTGCATCCTCGTATGGAAGTTCATAGGAAAATTACTCTACTGGTGTGTCCTCGTGTAGATGTTCATGAGAGAATGTTGTTATTGTCGTGTACTTGTGTACAAGTCCATAATGTCGCTACTGTGCGTCCTCGTATGGAAGTTCAAAGGAGAATTTCTCTACTGGTGTGTCCTCGTGTAGATGTTCATGAGAGAATGTTGTTATTGTCGTGTACTTGTGTACAAGTCCATAATGTCGCTACTGTTAATCCTCGTATGGAAGTTCATAGGAAAATTACTCTACTGGTGTGTCCTCGTGTAGATGTTCATGAGAGAATGTTGTTATTGTCGTGTACTTGTGTACAAGTCCATAATGTCGCTACTGTTAATCCTCGTATGGAAGTTCATAGGAAAATTACTCTACTGGTGTGTCCTCGTGTAGATGTTCATGAGAGAATGTTGTTATTGTCGTGTACTTGTGTACAAGCCCATAATGTCGCTACTGTGCGTCCTCGTATGGAAGTTAAAAGGAAAATTTCTCTACTGGTGTGTCCTCGTGTAGATGTTCATGAGAGAATGTTGTTATTGTCGTGTACTTGTGTACAAGTCCATAATGTCGCTACTGTGCGTCCTGGTATGGAAGTTCAAAGGAGAATTTCTCTACTGGTGTGTCCTCGTGTAGATGTTCATGAGAGAATGTTGTTATTGTCGTGTACTTGTGTACAAGTCCATAATGTCGCTACTGTGCGTCCTGGTATGGAAGTTCAAAGGAGAATTTCTCTACTGGTGTGTCCTCGTGTAGATGTTCATGAGAGAATGTTGTTATTGTCGTGTACTTGTGTACAAGTCCATAATGTCGCTACTGTGCGTCCTCGTATGGAAGTTCATTGGAGAATTTCTCTAATGGTGTGTCCTCGTGTAGATGTTCATGAGAAAATGTTGTTATTGTCGTGTACTTGTGTACAAGTCCATAATGTCGCTACTGTGCGTCCTCGTATGGAAGTTCATTGGAGAATTTCTCTACTGGTGTGTCCTCGTGTAGATGTTCATGAGAAAATGTTGTTATTGTCGTGTACTTGTGTACAAGTCCATAATGTCACTACCGTGTGTCCTCGTATCGAAGTTCATAGGAAAATTTCTCTACTGGTGTGTCCTCGTGTAGATGTTCATGAGAGAATGTTGTTATTGTCGTGTACTTGTGTACAAGTCCATAATGTCACTACTGTGCGTCCTCGTATGGAAGTTCAAAGGAGAATTTCTCTACTGGTGTGTCCTCGTGTAGATGTTCATGAGAGAATGTTGTTATTGTCGTGTACTTGTGTACAAGTCCATAATGTCGCTACCGTGTGTCCTCGTATCGAAGTTCATAGGAGAATTTCTCTACTGGTGTGTCCTCGTGTAGATGTTCATGAGAGAATGTTGTTATTGTCGTGTACTTGTGTACAAGTCCATAATGTCGCTACCGTGTGTCCTCGTATGGAAGTTCATGGGAAAATTTCTCTACTGGTGTGTCCTCGTGTAGATGTTCATGAGAGAATGTTGTTATTGTCGTGTACTTGTGTACAAGTCCATAATGTCGCTACTGTGCGTCATCGTATCGAAGTTCATTGGAGAATTTCTCTACTGGTGTGTCCTCGTGTAGATGTTCATGAGAGAATGTTGTTATTGTCGTGTACTTGTGTACAAGTCCATAATGTCGCTACCGTGTGTCCTCGTATCGAAGTTTATAGGACACTTTCTCTACTGGTGTGTCCTCGTGTAGATGTTCTTGAGAGAATGTTGTTATTGTCGTGTACTTGTGTACAAGTCAATAATGTCGCTACTGTGCGTCCTCGTATCGAAGTTCATTGGAGAATTTCTCTACTAGTGTGTCCTCGTGTAGATGTTCACGAGAGAATATTGTTATTGTCGTGTACTTGTGTACAAGTCCATAATGTCGCTACCGTGTGTCCTCGTATCGAAGTTTATAGGAAAATTTCTCTACTGGTGTGTCCTCCTGTAGATGTTCATGAGAAAATGTTGTTATTGTCGTGTACTTGTGTACAAGTCCATAATGTCGCTACCGTGTGTCCTCGTATGGAAGTTCATAGGAAAATTTCTCTAATGGTGTGTCCTCGTGTAGATGTTCATGAGAGAATGTTGTTATTGTCGTGTACTTGTGTACAAGTCCATAATGTCGCTACCGTGTGTCCTCGTATCGAAGTTCAAAGGAAAATTTCTCTACTGGTGTGTCCTCGTGTAGATGTTCATGAGAGAATGTTGTTATTGTCGTGTACTTGTGTACAAGTCCATAATGTCTTTACTGTGCGTCCTCGTATCGAAGATCTTAGGAAAATTTCTCTAATGGTGTGTCCTCGTGTAGATGTTCATGAGAGAATGTTGTTATTGTCGTGTACTTGTGTACAAGTCCATAATGTCGCTACTGTGCGTCCTGGTATGGAAGTTCAAAGGAGAATTTCTCTACTGGTGTGTCCTCGTGTAGATGTTCATGAGAGAATGTTGTTATTGTCGTGTACTTGTGTACAAGTCCATAATGTCGCTACTGTGCATCCTCGTATGGAAGTTCATAGGAAAATTACTCTACTGGTGTGTCCTCGTGTAGATGTTCATGAGAGAATGTTGTTATTGTCGTGTACTTGTGTACAAGTCCATAATGTCGCTACTGTGCGTCCTCGTATGGAAGTTCAAAGGAGAATTTCTCTACTGGTGTGTCCTCGTGTAGATGTTCATGAGAGAATGTTGTTATTGTCGTGTACTTGTGTACAAGTCCATAATGTCGCTACTGTGCGTCCTGGTATGGAAGTTCAAAGGAGAATTTCTCTACTGGTGTGTCCTCGTGTAGATGTTCATGAGAGAATGTTGTTATTGTCGTGTACTTGTGTACAAGTCCATAATGTCGCTACTGTGCGTCCTGGTATGGAAGTTCAAAGGAGAATTTCTCTACTGGTGTGTCCTCGTGTAGATGTTCATGAGAGAATGTTGTTATTGTCGTGTACTTGTGTACATGTCCATAATGTCGCTACTGTGCGTCCTCGTATGGAAGTTCATTGGAGAATTTCTCTAATGGTGTGTCCTCGTGTAGATGTTCATGAGAAAATGTTGTTATTGTCGTGTACTTGTGTACAAGTCCATAATGTCGCTACTGTGCGTCCTCGTATGGAAGTTCATTGGAGAATTTCTCTAATGGTGTGTCCTCGTGTAGATGTTCATGAGAAAATGTTGTTATTGTCGTGTACTTGTGTACAAGTCCATAATGTCACTACCGTGTGTCCTCGTATCGAAGTTCATTGGAAAATTTCTCTACTGGTGTGTCCTCGTGTAGATGTTCATGAGAGAATGTTGTTATTGTCGTGTACTTGTGTACAAGTCCATAATGTCGCTACTGTGCGTCCTCGTATGGAAGTTCAAAGGAGAATTTCTCTACTGGTGTGTCCTCGTGTAGATGTTCATGAGAGAATGTTGTTATTGTCGTGTACTTGTGTACAAGTCCATAATGTCGCTACCGTGTGTCCTCGTATCGAAGTTCATAGGAGAATTTCTCTACTGGTGTGTCCTCGTGTAGATGTTCATGAGAGAATGTTGTTATTGTCGTGTACTTGTGTACAAGTCCATAATGTCGCTACCGTGTGTCCTCGTATGGAAGTTCATGGGAAAATTTCTCTACTTGTGTGTCCTCGTGTAGATGTTCATGAGAGAATGTTGTTATTGTCGTGTACTTGTGTACAAGTCCATAATGTCGCTACTGTGCGTCCTGGTATGGAAGTTCAAAGGAGAATTTCTCTACTGGTGTGTCCTCGTGTAGATGTTCATGAGAGAATGTTGTTATTGTCGTGTACTTGTGTACAAGTCCATAATGTCGCTACTGTGCATCCTCGTATGGAAGTTCATAGGAAAATTACTCTACTGGTGTGTCCTCGTGTAGATGTTCATGAGAGAATGTTGTTATTGTCGTGTACTTGTGTACAAGTCCATAATGTCGCTACTGTGCGTCCTCGTATGGAAGTTCAAAGGAGAATTTCTCTACTGGTGTGTCCTCGTGTAGATGTTCATGAGAGAATGTTGTTATTGTCGTGTACTTGTGTACAAGTCCATAATGTCGCTACTGTTAATCCTCGTATGGAAGTTCATAGGAAAATTACTCTACTGGTGTGTCCTCGTGTAGATGTTCATGAGAGAATGTTGTTATTGTCGTGTACTTGTGTACAAGTCCATAATGTCGCTACTGTTAATCCTCGTATGGAAGTTCATAGGAAAATTACTCTACTGGTGTGTCCTCGTGTAGATGTTCATGAGAGAATGTTGTTATTGTCGTGTACTTGTGTACAAGCCCATAATGTCGCTACTGTGCGTCCTCGTATGGAAGTTAAAAGGAGAATTTCTCTACTGGTGTGTCCTCGTGTAGATGTTCATGAGAGAATGTTGTTATTGTCGTGTACTTGTGTACAAGTCCATAATGTCGCTACTGTGCGTCCTGGTATGGAAGTTCAAAGGAGAATTTCTCTACTGGTGTGTCCTCGTGTAGATGTTCATGAGAGAATGTTGTTATTGTCGTGTACTTGTGTACAAGTCCATAATGTCGCTACTGTGCGTCCTGGTATGGAAGTTCAAAGGAGAATTTCTCTACTGGTGTGTCCTCGTGTAGATGTTCATGAGAGAATGTTGTTATTGTCGTGTACTTGTGTACAAGTCCATAATGTCGCTACTGTGCGTCCTCGTATGGAAGTTCATTGGAGAATTTCTCTAATGGTGTGTCCTCGTGTAGATGTTCATGAGAAAATGTTGTTATTGTCGTGTACTTGTGTACAAGTCCATAATGTCGCTACTGTGCGTCCTCGTATGGAAGTTCATTGGAGAATTTCTCTACTGGTGTGTCCTCGTGTAGATGTTCATGAGAAAATGTTGTTATTGTCGTGTACTTGTGTACAAGTCCATAATGTCACTACCGTGTGTCCTCGTATCGAAGTTCATAGGAAAATTTCTCTACTGGTGTGTCCTCGTGTAGATGTTCATGAGAGAATGTTGTTATTGTCGTGTACTTGTGTACAAGTCCATAATGTCACTACTGTGCGTCCTCGTATGGAAGTTCAAAGGAGAATTTCTCTACTGGTGTGTCCTCGTGTAGATGTTCATGAGAGAATGTTGTTATTGTCGTGTACTTGTGTACAAGTCCATAATGTCGCTACCGTGTGTCCTCGTATCGAAGTTCATAGGAGAATTTCTCTACTGGTGTGTCCTCGTGTAGATGTTCATGAGAGAATGTTGTTATTGTCGTGTACTTGTGTACAAGTCCATAATGTCGCTACCGTGTGTCCTCGTATGGAAGTTCATGGGAAAATTTCTCTACTGGTGTGTCCTCGTGTAGATGTTCATGAGAGAATGTTGTTATTGTCGTGTACTTGTGTACAAGTCCATAATGTCGCTACATTGTGTCCTCGTATCGAAGTTCATAGGAAAATTTCTCTACTGGTGTGTCCTCGTGTAGATGTTCATGAGAGAATGTTGTTATTGTCGTGTACTTGTGTACAAGTCCATAATGTCTCTACTGTGCGTCCTCGTATCGAAGTTCATAGGAGAATTTCTCTACTTGTGTGTCCTCGTGTAGATGTTCATGAGAGAATGTTGTTATTGTCGTGTATTTGTGTACAAGTCCATAATGTCGCTACTGTGCGTCCTCGTATGGAAGTTCAAAGGAGAATTTCTCTACTGGTGTGTCCTCGTGTAGATGTTCATGAGAGAATGTTGTTATTGTCGTGTACTTGTGTACAAGTCCATAATGTCTCTACTGTGCGTCCTCGTATGGAAGTTCATAGGAGAATTTCTCTACTGGTGTGTCCTCGTGTAGATGTTCATGAGAGAATGTAGTTATTGTCGTGTACTTGTGTACAACTCAATAATGTCGCTACTGTGCGTCATCGTATCGAAGTTCATTGGAGAATTTCTCTACTGGTGTGTCCTCGTGTAGATGTTCATGAGAGAATGTTGTTATTGTCGTGTACTTGTGTACAAGTCCATAATGTCGCTACCGTGTGTCCTCGTATCGAAGTTCAAAGGAAAATTTCTCTACTGGTGTGTCCTCGTGTAGATGTTCATGAGAGAATGTTGTTATTGTCGTGTACTTGTGTACAAGTCCATAATGTCTTTACTGTGCGTCCTCGTATCGAAGATCTTAGGAAAATTTCTCTAATGGTGTGTCCTCGTGTAGATGTTCATGAGAGAATGTTGTTATTGTCGTGTACTTGTGTACAAGTCCATAATGTCGCTACTGTGCGTCCTGGTATGGAAGTTCAAAGGAGAATTTCTCTACTGGTGTGTCCTCGTGTAGATGTTCATGAGAGAATGTTGTTATTGTCGTGTACTTGTGTACAAGTCCATAATGTCGCTACTGTGCATCCTCGTATGGAAGTTCATAGGAAAATTACTCTACTGGTGTGTCCTCGTGTAGATGTTCATGAGAGAATGTTGTTATTGTCGTGTACTTGTGTACAAGTCCATAATGTCGCTACTGTGCGTCCTCGTATGGAAGTTCAAAGGAGAATTTCTCTACTGGTGTGTCCTCGTGTAGATGTTCATGAGAGAATGTTGTTATTGTCGTGTACTTGTGTACAAGTCCATAATGTCGCTACTGTGCGTCCTGGTATGGAAGTTCAAAGGAGAATTTCTCTACTGGTGTGTCCTCGTGTAGATGTTCATGAGAGAATGTTGTTATTGTCGTGTACTTGTGTACAAGTCCATAATGTCGCTACTGTGCGTCCTGGTATGGAAGTTCAAAGGAGAATTTCTCTACTGGTGTGTCCTCGTGTAGATGTTCATGAGAGAATGTTGTTATTGTCGTGTACTTGTGTACATGTCCATAATGTCGCTACTGTGCGTCCTCGTATGGAAGTTCATTGGAGAATTTCTCTAATGGTGTGTCCTCGTGTAGATGTTCATGAGAAAATGTTGTTATTGTCGTGTACTTGTGTACAAGTCCATAATGTCGCTACTGTGCGTCCTCGTATGGAAGTTCATTGGAGAATTTCTCTAATGGTGTGTCCTCGTGTAGATGTTCATGAGAAAATGTTGTTATTGTCGTGTACTTGTGTACAAGTCCATAATGTCACTACCGTGTGTCCTCGTATCGAAGTTCATTGGAAAATTTCTCTACTGGTGTGTCCTCGTGTAGATGTTCATGAGAGAATGTTGTTATTGTCGTGTACTTGTGTACAAGTCCATAATGTCGCTACTGTGCGTCCTCGTATGGAAGTTCAAAGGAGAATTTCTCTACTGGTGTGTCCTCGTGTAGATGTTCATGAGAGAATGTTGTTATTGTCGTGTACTTGTGTACAAGTCCATAATGTCGCTACCGTGTGTCCTCGTATCGAAGTTCATAGGAGAATTTCTCTACTGGTGTGTCCTCGTGTAGATGTTCATGAGAGAATGTTGTTATTGTCGTGTACTTGTGTACAAGTCCATAATGTCGCTACCGTGTGTCCTCGTATGGAAGTTCATGGGAAAATTTCTCTACTGGTGTGTCCTCGTGTAGATGTTCATGAGAGAATGTTGTTATTATCGTGTACTTGTGTACAAGTCCATAATGTCGCTACCGTGTGTCCTCGTATGGAAGTCCATAGGAAAATTTCTCTACTGGTGTGTCCTCGTGTAGATGTTCATGAGAGAATGTTGTTATTGTCGTGTACTTGTGTACAAGTCCATAATGTCTCTACTGTGCGTCCTCGTATCGAAGTTCATAGGAGAATTTCTCTACTTGTGTGTCCTCGTGTAGATGTTCATGAGAGAATGTTGTTATTGTCGTGTACTTGTGTACAAGTCCATAATGTCGCTACTGTGCGTCCTGGTATGGAAGTTCAAAGGAGAATTTCTCTACTGGTGTGTCCTCGTGTAGATGTTCATGAGAGAATGTTGTTATTGTCGTGTACTTGTGTACAAGTCCATAATGTCTCTACTGTGCGTCCTCGTATGGAAGTTCATAGGAGAATTTCTCTACTGGTGTGTCCTCGTGTAGATGTTCATGAGAGAATGTAGTTATTGTCGTGTACTTGTGTACAACTCAATAATGTCGCTACTGTGCGTCATCGTATCGAAGTTCATTGGAGAATTTCACTACTGGTGTGTCCTCGTGTAGATGTTCATGAGAGAATGTTGTTATTGTCGTGTACTTGTGTACAAGTCCATAATGTCGCTACCGTGTGTCCTTGTATCGAAGTTTATAGGACAATTTCTCTACTGGTGTGTCCTCGTGTAGATGTTCATGAGAGAATGTTGTTATTGTCGTGTACTTGTGTACAAGTCAATAATGTCGCTACTGTGCGTCCTCGTATCGAAGTTCATTGGAGAATTTCTCTACTAGTGTGTCCTCGTGTAGATGTTCACGAGAGAATATTGTTATTGTCGTGTACTTGTGTACAAGTCCATAATGTCGCTACCGTGTGTCCTCGTATCGAATTCATAGGAAAATTTCTCTACTGGTGTGTCCTCCTGTAGATGTTCATGAGAAAATGTTGTTATTGTCGTGTACTTGTGTACAAGTCCATAATGTCGCTACCGTGTGTCCTCGTATGGAAGTTCATAGGAAAATTTCTCTAATGGTGTGTCCTCGTGTAGATGTTCATGAGAGAATGTTGTTATTGTCGTGTACTTGTGTACAAGTCCATAATGTCGCTACCGTGTGTCCTCGTATCGAAGTTCAAAGGAAAATTTCTCTACTGGTGTGTCCTCGTGTAGATGTTCATGAGAGAATGTTGTTATTGTCGTGTACTTGTGTACAAGTCCATAATGTCTTTACTGTGCGTCCTCGTATCGAAGATCTTAGGAAAATTTTTCTACTGGTGTGTCCTCGTGTAGATGTTCATGAGAGAATGTTGTTATTGTCGTGTACTTGTGTACAAGTCCATAATGTCGCTACTGTGCGTCCTGGTATGGAAGTTCAAAGGAGAATTTCTCTACTGGTGTGTCCTCGTGTAGATGTTCATGAGAGAATGTTGTTATTGTCGTGTACTTGTGTACAAGTCCATAATGTCGCTACTGTGCATCCTCGTATGGAAGTTCATAGGAAAATTACTCTACTGGTGTGTCCTCGTGTAGATGTTCATGAGAGAATGTTGTTATTGTCGTGTACTTGTGTACAAGTCCATAATGTCGCTACTGTGCGTCCTCGTATGGAAGTTCAAAGGAGAATTTCTCTACTGGTGTGTCCTCGTGTAGATGTTCATGAGAGAATGTTGTTATTGTCGTGTACTTGTGTACAAGTCCATAATGTCGCTACTGTGCGTCCTGGTATGGAAGTTCAAAGGAGAATTTCTCTACTGGTGTGTCCTCGTGTAGATGTTCATGAGAGAATGTTGTTATTGTCGTGTACTTGTGTACAAGTCCATAATGTCGCTACTGTGCGTCCTGGTATGGAAGTTCAAAGGAGAATTTCTCTACTGGTGTGTCCTCGTGTAGATGTTCATGAGAGAATGTTGTTATTGTCGTGTACTTGTGTACAAGTCCATAATGTCGCTACTGTGCGTCCTCGTATGGAAGTTCATTGGAGAATTTCTCTAATGGTGTGTCCTCGTGTAGATGTTCATGAGAAAATGTTGTTATTGTCGTGTACTTGTGTACAAGTCCATAATGTCGCTACTGTGCGTCCTCGTATGGAAGTTCATTGGAGAATTTCTCTAATGGTGTGTCCTCGTGTAGATGTTCATGAGAAAATGTTGTTATTGTCGTGTACTTGTGTACAAGTCGATAATGTCACTACCGTGTGTCCTCGTATCGAAGTTCATAGGAAAATTTCTCTACTGGTGTGTCCTCGTGTAGATGTTCATGAGAGAATGTTGTTATTGTCGTGTACTTGTGTACAAGTCCATAATGTCGCTAACGTGTGTCCTCGTATCGAAGTTCATAGGAGAATTTCTCTACTGGTGTGTCCTCGTGTAGATGTTCATGAGAGAATGTTGTTATTGTCGTGTACTTGTGTACAAGTCCATAATGTCGCTACCGTGTGTCCTCGTATGGAAGTTCATGGGAAAATTTCTCTACTGGTGTGTCCTCGTGTAGATGTTCATGAGAGAATGTTGTTATTGTCGTGTACTTGTGTACAAGTCCATAATGTCGCTACCGTGTGTCCTCGTATCGAAGTTCATAGGAAAATTTCTCTACTGGTGTGTCCTCGTGTAGATGTTCATGAGAGAATATTGTTATTGTCGTGTACTTGTGTACAAGTGCATAATGTCTCTACTGTGCGTCCTCGTATCGAAGTTCATAGGAGAATTTCTCTACTTGTGTGTCCTCGTGTAGATGTTCATGAGAGAATGTTGTTATTGTCGTGTACTTGTGTACAAGACCATAATGTCTTTACTGTGCGTCCTCGTATCGAAGATCTTAGGAGAATTTCTCTACTGGTGTGTCCTCGTGTAGATGTTCATGAGAGAATGTTGTTATTGTCGTGTACTTGTGTACAAGTCCATAATGTCGCTACTGTGCGTCCTGGTATGGAAGTTCAAAGGAGAATTTCTCTACTGGTGTGTCCTCGTGTAGATGTTCATGAGAGAATGTTGTTATTGTCGTGTACTTGTGTACAAGTCCATAATGTCGCTACTGTTAATCCTCGTATGGAAGTTCATAGGAAAATTACTCTACTGGTGTGTCCTCGTGTAGATGTTCATGAGAGAAT
This sequence comes from Sepioteuthis lessoniana, assembly GCA_963585895.1. Taxonomy (NCBI): domain Eukaryota; kingdom Metazoa; phylum Mollusca; class Cephalopoda; order Myopsida; family Loliginidae; genus Sepioteuthis; species Sepioteuthis lessoniana. The sequence goes on along the minus strand of OY757930.1, from coordinate 62,598,500 downwards.
GTTGTTATTGTCGTGTACTTGTGTACAAGTCCATAATGTCGCTACTGTGCGTCCTCGTATGGAAGTTCAAAGGAGAATTTCTCTACTGGTGTGTCCTCGTGTAGATGTTCATGAGAGAATGTTGTTATTGTCGTGTACTTGTGTACAAGTCCATAATGTCGCTACTGTGCGTCCTGGTATGGAAGTTCATAGGAGAATTTCTCTACTGGTGTGTCCTCGTGTAGATGTTCATGAGAGAATGTTGTTATTGTCGTGTACTTGTGTACAAGTCCATAATGTCGCTACTGTGCGTCCTGGTATGGAAGTTCAAAGGAGAATTTCTCTACTGGTGTGTCCTCGTGTAGATGTTCATGAGAGAATGTTGTTATTGTCGTGTACTTGTGTACAAGTCCATAATGTCGCTACTGTGCGTCCTCGTATGGAAGTTCATTGGAGAATTTCTCTAATGGTGTGTCCTCGTGTAGATGTTCATGAGAAAATGTTGTTATTGTCGTGTACTTGTGTACAAGTCCATAATGTCACTACCGTGTGTCCTCATATCGAAGTTCATAGGAAAATTTCTCTACTGGTGTGTCCTCGTGTAGATGTTCATGAGAGAATGTTGTTATTGTCGTGTACTTGTGTACAAGTCCATAATGTCGCTACTGTGCGTCCTCGTATGGAAGTTCAAAGGAGAATTTCTCTACTGGTGTGTCCTCGTGTAGATGTTCATGAGAGAATGTTGTTATTGTCGTGTACTTGTGTACAAGTCCATAATGTCGCTACCGTGTGTCCTCGTATCGAAGTTCATAGGAGAATTTCTCTACTGGTGTGTCCTCGTGTAGATGTTCATGAGAGAATGTTGTTATTGTCGTGTACTTGTGTACAAGTCCATAATGTCGCTACCGTGTGTCCTCGTATGGAAGTTCATGGGAAAATTTCTCTACTGGTGTGTCCTCGTGTAGATGTTCATGAGAGAATGTTGTTATTGTCGTGTACTTGTGTACAAGTCCATAATGTCGCTACCGTGTGTCCTCGTATCGAAGTTCATAGGAAAATTTCTCTACTGGTGTGTCCTCGTGTAGATGTTCATGAGAGAATGTTGTTATTGTCGTGTACTTGTGTACAAGTCCATAATGTCTCTACTGTGCGTCCTCGTATCGAAGTTCATAGGAGAATTTCTCTACTTGTGTGTCCTCGTGTAGATGTTCATGAGAGAATGTTGTTATTGTCGTGTACTTGTGTACAAGTCCATAATGTCGCTACTGTGCGTCCTCGTATGGAAGTTCAAAGGAGAATTTCTCTACTGGTGTGTCCTCGTGTAGATGTTCATGAGAGAATGTTGTTATTGTCGTGTACTTGTGTACAAGTCCATAATGTCTCTACTGTGCGTCCTCGTTTGGAAGTTCATAGGAGAATTTCTCTACTGGTGTGTCCTCGTGTAGATGTTCATGAGAGAATGTAGTTATTGTCGTGTACTTGTGTACAACTCAATAATGTCGCTACTGTGCGTCATCGTATCGAAGTTCATTGGAGAATTTCTCTACTGGTGTGTCCTCGTGTAGATGTTCATGAGAGAATGTTGTTATTGTCGTGTACTTGTGTACAAGTCCATAATGTCGCTACCGTGTGTCCTCGTATCGAAGTTTATAGGACAATTTCTCTACTGGTGTGTCCTCGTGTAGATGTTCATGAGAGAATGTTGTTATTGTCGTGTACTTGTGTACAAGTCAATAATGTCGCTACTGTGCGTCCTCGTATCGAAGTTCATTGGAGAATTTCTCTACTAGTGTGTCCTCGTGTAGATGTTCACGAGAGAATATTGTTATTGTCGTGTACTTGTGTACAAGTCCATAATGTCGCTACCGTGTGTCCTCGTATCGAATTCATAGGAAAATTTCTCTACTGGTGTGTCCTCCTGTAGATGTTCATGAGAAAATGTTGTTATTGTCGTGTACTTGTGTACAAGTCCATAATGTCGCTACCGTGTGTCCTCGTATGGAAGTTCATAGGAAAATTTCTCTAATGGTGTGTCCTCGTGTAGATGTTCATGAGAGAATGTTGTTATTGTCGTGTACTTGTGTACAAGTCCATAATGTCGCTACCGTGTGTCCTCGTATCGAAGTTCAAAGGAAAATTTCTCTACTGGTGTGTCCTCGTGTAGATGTTCATGAGAGAATGTTGTTATTGTCGTGTACTTGTGTACAAGTCCATAATGTCTTTACTGTGCGTCCTCGTATCGAAGATCTTAGGAAAATTTCTCTACTGGTGTGTCCTCGTGTAGATGTTCATGAGAGAATGTTGTTATTGTCGTGTACTTGTGTACAAGTCCATAATGTCGCTACTGTGCGTCCTGGTATGGAAGTTCAAAGGAGAATTTCTCTACTGGTGTGTCCTCGTGTAGATGTTCATGAGAGAATGTTGTTATTGTCGTGTACTTGTGTACAAGTCCATAATGTCGCTACTGTGCATCCTCGTATGGAAGTTCATAGGAAAATTACTCTACTGGTGTGTCCTCGTGTAGATGTTCATGAGAGAATGTTGTTATTGTCGTGTACTTGTGTACAAGTCCATAATGTCGCTACTGTGCGTCCTCGTATGGAAGTTCAAAGGAGAATTTCTCTACTGGTGTGTCCTCGTGTAGATGTTCATGAGAGAATGTTGTTATTGTCGTGTACTTGTGTACAAGTCCATAATGTCGCTACTGTGCGTCCTGGTATGGAAGTTCAAAGGAGAATTTCTCTACTGGTGTGTCCTCGTGTAGATGTTCATGAGAGAATGTTGTTATTGTCGTGTACTTGTGTACAAGTCCATAATGTCGCTACTGTGCGTCCTGGTATGGAAGTTCAAAGGAGAATTTCTCTACTGGTGTGTCCTCGTGTAGATGTTCATGAGAGAATGTTGTTATTGTCGTGTACTTGTGTACAAGTCCATAATGTCGCTACTGTGCGTCCTCGTATGGAAGTTCATTGGAGAATTTCTCTAATGGTGTGTCCTCGTGTAGATGTTAATGAGAAAATGTTGTTATTGTCGTGTACTTGTGTACAAGTCCATAATGTCGCTACTGTGCGTCCTCGTATGGAAGTTCAAAGGAGAATTTCTCTAATGGTGTGTCCTCGTGTAGATGTTCATGAGAGAATGTTGTTATTGTCGTGTACTTGTGTACAAGTCCATAATGTCGCTACCGTGTGTCCTCGTATCGAAGTTCATGGGAAAATTTCTCTACTGGTGTGTCCGCGTGTAGATGTTCATGAGAGAATGTTGTTATTGTCGTGTACTTGTGTACAAGTCCATAATGTCGCTACCGTGTGTCCTCGTATCGAAGTTCATAGGAAAATTTCTCTACTGGTGTGTCCTCGTGTAGATGTTCATGAGAGAATGTTGTTATTGTCGTGTACTTGTGTACAAGTCCATAATGTCTCTACTGTGCGTCCTCGTATCGAAGTTCATAGGAGAATTTCTCTACTTGTGTGTCCTCGTGTAGATGTTCATGAGAGAATGTTGTTATTGTCGTGTACTTGTGTACAAGTCCATAATGTCGCTACTGTGCGTCCTCGTATGGAAGTTCAAAGGAGAATTTCTCTACTGGTGTGTCCTCGTGTAGATGTTCATGAGAGAATGTTGTTATTGTCGTGTACTTGTGTACAAATCCATAATGTCACTACTGTGCGTCCTCGTATGGAAGTTCATTGGAGAATTTCTCTACTGGTGTGTCCTCGTGTAGATGTTCATGAGAGAATGTTGTTACTGTCGTGTACTTGTGTACAAGTCCATAATGTCGCTACTGTGCGTCCTTGTATGGAAGTTCATAGGAAAATTTCTCTACTGGTGTGTCCTCGTGTAGATGTTCATGAGAGAATGTTGTTATTGTCGTGTACTTGTGTACAAGTCCATAATGTCGCTACCGTGTGTCCTCTTATCGAAGTTCATAGGAAAATTTCTCTACTGGTGTGTCCTCGTGTAGATGTTCATGAGAGAATGTTGTTATTGTCGTGTACTTGTGTACAAGTCCATAATGTCTCTACTGTGCGTCCTCGTATGGAAGTTGATAGGTGAATTTCTCTACTTGTGTGTCCTCGTGTAGATGTTCATGAGAGAATGTTGTTATTGTCGTGTACTTGTGTACAAGTCCATAATGTCGCTACTGTGCGTCCTGGTATGGAAGTTCATTGGAGAATTTCTCTACTGGTGTGTCCTCGTGTAGATGTTCATGAGAGAATGTTGTTATTGTCGTGTACTTGTGTACAAGTCCATAATTTTGCTACTGTGCGTCCTCGTATGGAAGTTCATAGGAAAATTTCTCTAATGGTGTGTCCTCGTGTAGATGTTCATGAGAAAATGTTGTCATTGTCGTGTACTTGTGTACAAGTCTATAATGTCGCTACCGTGTGTCCTCGTATGGAAGTTCATAGGAAAATTTCTCTACTGGTGTGTCCTCGTGTAGATGTTCATGAGAGAATGTTGTTATTGTCGTGTACTTGTGTACAAGTCCATAATGTCTCTACTGTGCGTCCTCGTATGGAAGTTGATAGGAGAATTTCTCTACTTGTGTGTCTTCGTGTAGATGTTCATGAGAGAATGTTGTTATTGTCGTGTACTTGTGTACAAGTCCATAATGTTGCTACTGTGTGTCCTCGTATCGAAGTTCATAGGAAAATTTCTCTACTGGTGTGTCCTCGTGTAGATGTTTATGAGAGAATGTTGTTATTGTCGTGTACTTGTGTACAAGTCCATAATGTCGCTACTGTGCTTCCTCCTATGGAAGTTCATAGGAAAATTTCTCTACTGGTGTGTCCTCGTGTAGATGTTCATGAGAGAATGTTGTTATTGTCGTGTACTTGTGTACAAGTCCATAATGTCGCTACTGTGCTTCCTCGTATGGAAGTTCATAGGAGAATTTCTCTACTGGTGTGTCCTCGTGTAGATGTTCATGAGAGAATGTTTTTATTGTCGTGTACTTGTGTACAATCCATAATGTTTCTACCGTGTGTCCTCGTATCGAAGTTCATTGGAGAATTTCTCTACTGGTGTGTCCTCGTGTAGATGTTCATGAGAGAATGTTGTTATTGTCGTGTACTTGTGTACAAGTCCATAATATCGCTACTGTGCGTCCTCGTATGGAAGTTCATAGGAGAATTTCTCTACTGGTGTGTCCATGTATACAAATCCAGGGTATATTGTCACCATTGTTTTGTCATCAAGTATTCGTCCATAGGAAAATTTTGTTACTTGAGTGTCCATGCATAGACGTCCATTAGAGAAGGTCGCACATGAGTTCGTCCTTACTTCCGCAGCTCTAACTAGAATGCTTTGCTTTTCTGACTTGTGTTGGTTGTAATAGACGCTGAATGTCTGTACAATTGTTGTTTTATATGCTGCTGCTTCCAGGATGTCTTTAAAACATCATGCAGCATCTTTTTAGTTTCCATCAAGCGTTTTCTATTGGTATTTTTTTTTATTAAAGTCTAATTTGTGCAACTATACAATAGTACTAACATGAATACAGCTCAGAAGAATTCTCGTTTCATTTTATCAGAAAGATTAGATTTCTATATACGCGATAAACAATCAATAACAGTCCATTCCTTTCCTCTCTATATATTAGCATAATTTTCAGTAGATGAGATATTGATACCTAAGTATTTTAACTGCTCAGCTAATTTTTTAGGCTTGACATTTAATGAGGAGATTTCTAATCTTGACTTAAACCTAAATAATCAGTTTTATCTGAGTTCACTTATTGACAAAGGGCTCTTGATACCTGCTCCAGGCTAAGCAGCAGAAATTCGGATGTAGCAGGTGTATTTCAAGAGGCTCTTGATCATCAGTGTAGTCTGAATTAGATATAGTTTCTGCAGTGTATTATCTGCATTTTAGCGTGATTTTTCTTTCTGCAGATCTATTAGCGGTCGTGTACATAATCTAGTCAGGAGGAAATTTAATGACATATTTCGATCTTATATATATATATATATATATATATATATATATATATATATATATATATATATACAATTGTTGTTACAGTGAGTTATATAAGACTTTTACTAAGAGCTAACAAAGATTTTTCGTTGTGCTTTAATGGAATTCAAAATGTCTTTATGTCAGCATCCTTTTTTAAATTAGATGTTTAAATAAAAAGATAGACTTTGAATTTGAAATGTTCACTATAGAATCTGACTAATGTGATACTGTATTTCTCAAAGAAAAATACATTCTGTAAGCGGGGTTGAGTATACTCTGACTTTAACCAATGCAGAAGAATAAGAACTACCCTATCACAAAAAATATGGTCTCCTGGTTATGACACTAAATTACATGTGATGGCAAGTCTCCAGTTTTGGAGATCTGAGAAGTGTGGAATGTCCCTTCATTGACATTACTCCTCCGAGGTTCACCTTTGTCCATTGTTGAAGTATGTGCTAAATTGGTTGTTTTTTACGGCATATCAACCCTTACTGGTTATTTAATGCCAAATCCGGTTTTATTCATATATATCAAATATATATGTTTTGTTAATGAATACTTTATAGATAAGAATTTTTATACGAACCTGGACTCATTTCTTTGCACATAGTAAAATGATTTAAAGTATAGCTAATAGTTTTGTTTGTAAACAGTTAAATGGTTTTTAGTATGGGCATCTAATCCAAATGGCTTTATTACAACAGAGTTAAAGGATTTGTAGGATTGTAAATGTTGAAACAGTCCTGTTTGACCCATAGTTAGGACCTTAGTAAGTCTGCTCTGTGTCAGAGCTGACATAAAAATAATTACAATTAAAGGGTTTTCCACATTTCCAGAAATTCAAAGACTGGAGCCTCACTATCAGATGGAGTTTTCTGTTACATCAAGGAAACTCGTTGAGGGTATCTTACTCTTCTGCAGAAATAGAGTAGGCGTATTCTATAGCCCTGTTTTTTTTTTTAGGCAGGAATACTTGAAACAATAAAACTGTATGTAAAAAATATTTAGAAAATCGACAGAAAAATGAAAATATAAATGTACAATGAACTTAATTCCTTAATTTGGCATGAAATAGTCCTCGACAGGTTAACATGCAAATAAAATCAATCAATCAATCAATCAAATCAAATGATATCATCAAATTTTGTTATTATTTATACAATATTTTTCTGTCAATATCAGTTTTCATTTTGAATTTTGCTAAGATATTTATTTTTTACCATAATGAAAAATTACATTTGTATTTCCAATAATCATTGGTATCAGATTAGAAACGTCATTTACAAATAAAAAGAAATAAATCTTTGTAAGAGTTATTTAGTATTTTCTCATTATTTTCGACACGCATTCAGAAAGGGGCTTTTTAAATGAGTCAACATAACTGGCTTTCCAGTTTCTTTATTTTTTCATTAATTTTTTTTCCCTTGATTATACATAGTAATATGACATTCTAAAATTTTCAGAGAAAATTTCGAATATACTACCCCAGAAAAATTACACAATATTCTCTTTTTTTTTTCTAGCAGTAAATAAACCAAGAACATACAAGATGATTTTATTGATACCTGATAATTCCAGCATCGTATATTATTCCTCAATCCAACTTCATTAAATTATTTAAATTAACGATATTGTTTTTCCCAATCCATTTAGAAGAAAATATAATTGAATAATCTAATATTGAGGAAAAGTTTTTATGAAATTCATTAACAAAAAAAAAATGAATATGCAACTGGCCAACAATGAGCTTTTATATTGTCCTTAATTCTTTCAAGTATGGATTTAGTTTATTTAAAGCATCATATAAGTGGTTGCAACATTTCCAAATGACAGTTCATAAATCTTTGATAAATGGAACCTTCTCATGGAGCATTTAAAAAAATTCCCAACTTAAATTTTCAATTGGATTTAGATCCAGTGTTCACTTTTCATGTCATTGAATATATATGCCTTTCCTGAAGAAAAACATCAATCTCTTTTGCGTTGTGGCAAGATGTATTGTCGACCTGAAAAATGACTTCATCACCAAACGAATTTTCCGTTGAAGAAATAACAAAACTTAACCAGGATTTCAATATACACATATACTTTTATTGTTGAGGTAATCATTGTCATTTTTTCATATCCATTAAATGACATGTATCTCAATATCATTGATGACCTTAGAATTTCCTATTTTATTCAGGTAGTCATGTCTATATATTTCATTTGAACGGCACCAAAGAAATATTCCAACATAATAATCTTAGCCAACTTCTATGCTTTATTCATAACTGAATATCACTTTTATTCTAATTGTCAACATGCCATGATTCTCTTTTGTCAACTTGAACCTCATTTTATTCAGTTTCGTATAAGTGATAGTTTTTGCTTGGCTTTTTTTTTATATAAATTATCAAATGCCAAAGCTACACTTGTTGTAGAACAGCTGTGATACTATTTAACTGAAAGCTGGGGGATAAAAGTGTTGACACCTTTTTCAAGTGTATTAGTCCATAGGCGAATATATGAGCATGAACAGAGTTTAAGAGTTTAAAGACGTTTCGGAGTTAAAATAGTTTGGAATGCGTGATGTATTGACGAATATTGAGATTTATAAAATATTCCTTAAATACACTTGATTGAATTATTTAAATTAATTGCCGAAAGTTCATATTCGATCTGTTATTCAAATATCTACTGCTAAATAAAAAACAAACAAACGAGCATCCTCTATGTCTCCATATTTTTTCTGCCATTGGTAAGGGTATTGAATATATATATATATACATATATATATATATATTGTCATCCACCGACAGACGGTTTCGTTCTATCCGAACTTTTCAGTGTGTCTAGACACGTATGACGCTCGAAGTCCATTCAACTTTCCGTTAGACTAAGTCTCAGACAGCTCGGCCAACAAGAGTACCACGTTGGCTAAGGGAATTTTTAAGGTATTTATGTAGCGACAGTAGCAGCAGCGTCCGTTTGTTTACATCTTTATACACTATATATATATATATATATATATATATATATATATATATAATGCTCCGTAGTTTTTAAATTATGTGCATTGACAAAGAATGAGATTAGGTTGGAAAATCAATATTGTGTATTAGAGATTCAATGATGCCATATTTTGGTCCGGTTACCCGTACAAAACATTATGTTTAATTTGTTTGGGCGGTACCAAATGTGTTCCTACAGTTTGCACTATCTGGGCCCTTAACTTGGGCACGGTACCAAATATAGTACCATAGCTTAGCCCGGTACCAATTTTAATACTGTCGCTTGGTCCGGTACCAAATGTTGTACCATCGCTTGACTGTGGGTTTTCAGGGTCGAATCCTGTTTATGTCCGCGCTGTGGATTTTCAGGTTCGAATTCTGTTAACGGTGTAAAAGACATTTTCCGATAGTTCATTTATCAATCTTATCTGTGCCCATGCTGAAAGATCCACAGACAAAGAAAAATACAATCCACCCGTAATTTCATCCGTTGGTCGGGGTGATCCGTTGGAACAAAGTAGTTTGGGTGTTGACAACTCAAAAACAAGAATAACTCTCCGTCAACAATTAAAAATCATTTATTGTTCGGTGTTCAAACTGCATACAGTCGCAAGAGAAAGAGAGAGAGAGAGTAAGGGTCTATGAACACACACAAAGAGACACGTCCCCCAGCTCAACCGAACAATTTGAACGCGAACTTCTAATTAACAACCGACCGACTAACAGACTACTTTTTCAAAATTCGCTAATCTTTATATATCTAAATTCAGGATATCGGTAGGATGGATGTTATTTTGCTAAATTATTGCGCCATCTCTATCGTGTCCCAAATTCAATGTTTTCAATTCCCC
>OY757930.1:62581210-62583710 GCA_963585895.1 Sepioteuthis lessoniana | reverse complement strand
TACAGTCGCCAACTTTCGTATCCAGGGAAAGGAGTAGCGCCCTTCCCTACACCTCGATGTAGTAGCTATTGAAAAGAGAGCCTTCTGGTTGCCCTTGACTACAGTCCGCTACATCTTATTATGTATCTATGGTATATATATATATATAGAGAGAGAGAGAGAGAGGTTGCGGGAGTAAAACTAGGGATATTCTAGGATAATAATAAACGACTCTATTATAAAACAAGGATATTTCAATTAAAAAAATAATCAATAAAATAAGATTGACACAAAACAATACTCAATATGGCCACCATTTTTTTATAATTATTGTATTGATACGAATTGGAAACGATTTACATAACTTCAAAATAAATTCTTCAGTCATTTTATTCAATCCCTTCCCTTAAGCAAACAAATATTGGATGGGAAATTGCATTTGTTTTGTTTTATAAAACGTACAGAGTAATCAAGGGATTAGGGCCAGGGCTTAAATCTTGTTTATTTGCTGTCCTCACAGTTTTGTCGGAGACTTTCAATTCATTAGTGTGGTTTCTTATTGACGTTGTAGGGTCCTTCTTAATCGCCGTAGCAAGGGCAGCTATAAGTCCTCCTTTTCGTTTTTTGCTCAATCATCCAGTCCCCTTTTTCTTTAAAAATCTATTTTTCTGTAATTTTTTTCTTTGCTTTGTATACGTTCGATATAGAAACCTTTAATTGGTTTCGGCGTTAAGCAACGCATAGATTCTTTGTCGTTTCTTTTCTTGCACATTCATATTAGACTGAATTTCAAAAAAAGTGCTTGAATAATAGAGCTAAACATGAAAATTTAGATGTATCATTTTTTTCCCCAAAAGTGGACAAATAAAACTCAAAGAACGTTTTAAACGTTATTTCATATTTTGCTCCTGCACCCAGTATATATATATATATATCATTCCCTAAATTATTATTAAATCTGGAGTTTTACGTTGAAATGTATTTAGAATTTGAAAATTAAAAAAAAAAATTTACTGTAGAAAGTGAGTTTTGAATATAAGTCCAGTTACATTATTGTGATTCCAACCGGTAATAAAAAGAAAAACCAGAAGTGGGTACATAGGGGGGAAACTTTTCACCCCTCTTCTACAGCCTTCCACCCTTCCCTCCTGTGTCTATTCTGACTGTAATTATTTTATCCATTAGATCTGAAGAAGTTCTGTTATTTTTGGTGTTATTGATTCATATAAACACCCTTAAAATGATGGAAATAAGTTTATAATCCTAATGTGACCGGCTTTTGTTTTTCTTAAAGATATATATATATATATATATATATATATATATATATATACATATATATGATAAATAATTTGAATTAGGTACTTTAGGTTTTATTTCATGTATTTGTATTGCAAATGTGTTTAGCCACGAGTCGTCCTCATTGGCTCGCTTGCTGCAATGTGAGCCGATGACCTGCATAGACCAACAGGGCTTGAGCCTCAGCTTGGGTCCTATTTTCCTCTTCCCTAACCCCCAGTCTAATCCAATCTTCAGGTCATTTGACCTTGTGTCAGGTCCTGTCTGGGGGGTGACAGAGACAAATATAGTCTTCTTAAGAAGTTGAGTAATTCCAAGAGTCCTCTCTGCATGGGTGGGCGTCCTCGTGGTTTAATGGTTAAAGCGATGGTCTGAGGAAACCTAGTAAGCAAGTTCGTACTCCAGTCACTCTTTTCGTTCACTTTCGGACAAATGCCCTTGGGAAAGGTATGAGCCCCACCTTATTCTTCCAGCTATGGGTTAAATATTAGCACTTCTATGAGAATGGCTTTGGCATTAATTAACCTACAAAGGTTGATATGCCATTAGACAAAGAAATCAAACCAACCCAAACCTCTCTGCATCTAAAGTCATGTGTATGTTTATATGAACGTGTACGTTTGTACACATGTCTGTATGAATATAAAAATCTATATATTTGCATACGAGTAGACAAATTCACCTACCGAGGAAGCAACTAGTAGACAAATTCACCGACATAGAAAGCAGCGTCTCATCAACCGAAAAAGACATCGACACACAACTAACGAAAGCATGGACTGCTATCAATAGGCTCTCGATCATATGGAAATCAGACCTGACCGATAAAATGAAACGCAGTTTCTTCCAGGCAGAGGTCGTATCGATACTGCTATATGGATGCACTAGTTGGATGCTAACTAAACGGCTGAAGAAGAAGTTAGACGGCAAATACACAAGAATGTTGAGAGCAATATTAAACAAGTCCTGGCGGCAGCACTCCTCAAGACACCAAGTATACGGCCACTTGCCTCCCATCGCGAAAACTATACAAGTTAGACGAACCAGACACGCAGGACACCGCTGGAGAAGCAAAGACGAATTCATCAATAATGTAGTCCTATGGACCCCCGCATATGGCCAAGCAAAAGCAGGACGACCAGCTCGAACATACATACAGCAGCTATGTGAGGATACGGGATGTAGCCCTGAATACCTGCCAAAAGCGATGAATGGTAGGGAG
>OY757930.1:62416210-62576210 GCA_963585895.1 Sepioteuthis lessoniana | reverse complement strand
CTGCATATTCAGTTCAGTTCGGTTTCTTTGTTACAATGTATATTTGGAAGTGCCCGTGATGTAATGGCACACACGAGTTCAAACCTTAACGAGATTGATTGCATTTCCCATAGCACTAATACCCTAGGGAAAGGTGTGAATCCAATCATTCTCCCTCCTGCAATGGGTAAATAGTAGGACAGACTGGTTCTTCAGCCTTGGTGAGGCAACTAGTCTAGGAGAAGGAAAACTCTGAATTCAAACCTGTTAAACTCCGCTCAAAAATTGACCTCGTGTCGTATCCTTCCCGAGCGAAGGGGTTATTAAATATGGCTACAATGTATATCAACCCTCTTGGTTTATTTAATGCCAAAACAATTCTTGTTGAAGAACAGAAGTTTTACCATTTAACTAACAGAATTAAAGCTGTTATATAGTATTACTTGAAACCATTTAACTGTGTGCAAACACATGATCGATATTAAATATAATTGTTTGTGTTAAATATTCAATCCTTGAAATAATTAGACTCAGTGCAAACAATAAACTGCATTACATGAAATCATTTACCTACATACAAATAAAAAAAGACCACAACTCATTTAAAAATGGGTTACCCGCAAACTATCCACATAAAAGCATATATATATATATATATATATATATATATATATATATATATATATAAATTAATTATCCGGGGAGGAAATCCAAAAGATATGCTATATTATCTGTGATTTTAAATAAGTCACCTGCCACTATCTAATTTTCCGGAAATTATTTCTTTAAATTGTCTGAAGTATATGAAATAGGGGTAACGTTTTTTTTAAAGGATTAAAATAAACATTGTGTAAATAAAAAAAGTAATAACAGATAAGATATCTCAACCATAAAAATGTTTTCTTCATTAAATATATGATAAAAATATATAAAATAATTATTCTATTTAAAAAATATTCTAATTAAAAAAAATTTTTTTGCAATCCAATTCTTGCCTGAAGCAATTCCCCCCCCCAAAAAAAAAAAATTCAACAACATCTGATGATGGTCATCACGACTTGAAATAAATCTCTAATGACACCAAGAGAGTGAATTTTTTCCTTTTGTATATATATATATATATATATATATATATACAATGTCACGCTGTCAGCATGGATCTCCCTGATCCTCTCTGGCTACCCGTCTCTATCGTCAATCACTCCCGGGAGGTCTTCAAGGCTACATCCTGTATCGGCAAAGAGCTGTTGCATATAGGTTCTAGCTGGCCGTCCTGACGTTGCTCGTTCATGTGAAGGGGTCAACAGGAGTATGTCGCTAATGAGTTCATCCTTACTAATCCAGCTGTGTCCTACATGTCTGGTTCATCTAATTTGGATAGTTTTTGTGATAGGTGGTAGGTGGCCGTACAACCGCTGTTTTGTGGGATGTTGGCTTCTGGACTTGTTCAATATAGCTCGCAGCATTCTTGTGTAATTGCTGTCAAGTTTCTCTCTCTCTCTCTCTCTCTCTCTCTCTCTCTATATATATATATATATATATATATATATGCTGTTAATACACACAAATATTTGTGTCTGTTGGGGAATAAACATAATTTAGCAACTAAAGGAATGACATGACATAAAACCAAATAACCTAGATAACGTGACCTAAAAATTATATAAACTAATTGGTATACCAACTTTAAACAATAATGTCTATTCAATCAGTACTATTTGGCAGAACATTCACAGACTAATTTAATAATACCAATTGTCGACAAAGAACTATAACCATATTCAATCGGTAACAGATATACTTAAAATATAAGTTTGGCTTTTTCAAAAAATAAATTTTGTCTGAAAGGGTTTTCCCATCGGTAATCAAGTATCTTTTATAGATTATTTACATATAGAACAAAGTTTAAAAGAATGCATTCATTTTCTATCTCGATATATAGCTTGTTCGAAAATTTTCTCTTTTTAACAAAAAGATTTTTTTCAAAAAAGAAAACAAAACAAAATCAAACAAAGAATGAAATAAACAAATATGTAATATAATAGCCGAGGGATTTCGGTTCATGCCTTTGGGTTTAGTTTGGCTAAGAACCTTTCGGCTCAGCAAATGGGTTAGTTAGGTGCAAACATTGATGGAGGTGTTAACGCGGGCGGGTGCGGGCGGACGAAGGTGTCATTTAGAGATGTCACAATAGTCCGAGACGAAACGGGTGACGGAGTGCGAGTGACGTCACGCACCGGAAGCGCGCAGAGGTTTGTGGAGAATTGAAAAGAAAGTTAGAAAAGTTGAAAGCTAGACACCGAACGACGAGGTTCGACTTTTGGAGCTCGCTGAGGCGAGACGAATTTGCGCGCCATCGGTGCCGCACGAGATATGGGCCAGATGAAGAAGCCAGCATAAAAAGATTGTGTCCCTCTCCTTATGTCGAAACCTTTAACTCAAAGTTAATAAAAAGGTTTCGTACCTGAACAAGAAGTTGTTACGTGTTTTCGAATTTAGAGATTCCTATGTTCTATCGTTATGAACATTATATGTCCATTTCGCACATGGCGTTAATTGTGGCTATGTAACAAATAAACAAACTCTTGGATTTGGTTTTGTTTGGTTTTATGGCATATCAACCATTATTGGTTATTTAATATTAAATTCTATTCTTACATATATATTAAATATATTATCCGTAAAAAAACATTTTGTAGATACACACTGTTGAATTATCAAGCAGTTCTATTTCTTACATTTCAATTTTGCAAAAGTCAACAAAGTTAAATTGTCCTAAGTATTTCTATGTATCATCAACAGTTAAATAAAACATCAGTCCGCCATGTCGGCTGGAGCTGTAGAATACGTCGACTCCACCAGTAGGGTCACCTGTTGGCCGTGGGCAGCGACCCGTAAGGCGCAAGGACGGAATCCTGGTGGTTGAACACTCAATAATCCGGCAACATAAGGGTCAATGACTTGCAACATACCGCTTTGGCCCTTACTCGGTCTGACGGGTGGTCAGATAGGTCCGATCCGATCAATAGGCTGGTCATGTCACGCCCTAGCACCTATATGTTTTATTCCGACCGTACTTCTAAATCTGCACTAGCAGCAAATTCTCAACCCTCATCTGTTAGGTGCTAGAAGCCGGTGTCTGAGGGTCAATTGCATTGAGAGAATAGGAATTTGACCAGTGTCGAGAAGCCGAATTTGGCAACAGCTCGGAAACCTACCCTCCGCTCAAGTATTCTGGTCACGTATCCCCGTCTCAACCAAGGCGAATGGGTTTCACTCTTGATTCATCCCCAACACAAATTGGACTCCGTGCTGGGTGGTGAAGCGTAAAGCTTCACCACTCAGCATGGAGTCCAATTTGCGAAAACTATACAGCATATATGGCGTCTTTAAATAAAAAAAAAAAACTAAGCGATTTCTGTCAGAATCAGACTCGGAAAATGAGACAACCGACTTCCGCAGATTCATTGTTATTGAATCTTTGGAGGGGGTGTGCCTGGCCAAATTCTCTATTTTCTTTATAGAAGAAGTTATTTCTACAAGGGCTACCCCGAAAACTGTTAAGAAAACAAGGAATGGCAACTTGCTTGTTGAGGTGGACAGCCGGAGGCAGGCAGAAAACCTATTAAAATAAAAACCTTTCATACGACGAATTGCAGAGCCTACCCGCATGAGAAACTCAACACTTCCAAATGAGTTATCAGGAATAGGTGGTTGGCATTGACTACAGAAGAGGAGATTGCCTCAGCCCTGGGAAAACAGGGAGTTACAAATATAAGAAGAATACCATCAGAAAAGGCGAAGAACGAATCCAGACCAAAACTTATATCTTGACATTTAATCAGCCACATACTCCCAAGGAGGTGAAGATCGACTATTGTCTTGACAGAGTTGAACAGTACATCCCAGGGCTCCAGAGGTGCTTCAAATGCCAAAAGTATGGACACCACAAAGAAGCTTGTAGAAGACAACACACATGTGCCAAATGCAGTGAAAAGGACCCGGACCACGTGGAGGAAAATTGCTTGATAGAAATTTGATGTGCAAACAGCCGACAAGATCATCCGGCTTACGCAAGATCGTGCGATGTTAACAAAAAAAAAAGGGAAATACTTGAGGTAAAACATATGATATTTGTCAATGCCTCCCACCAGAGAGGACGTGACACAAAGTCAATGACTCAAAGGTTGGCTTAAGGTGGGGATTTAGGGGAGGGAAAGGTTGGGCACGAGCCGAGGCTCGAACTCTGCTGGTCTGTGTCGCTCAGCACCGGGCAACGTGAACCTAATGAGCCAAGCTGTTTCATGGGCCCAAATCTAGGTACAGGCACGGACACGGGTTATAGCTTGAATTAGACAGCAAGGTCTAGTTCTATACATAGGGGACAGAGGTGTCAATGTTGCCCAACCGAAGTCGGGGGCTTTTCGGCTTCGAATCTGCCATTGATTACCAGACAGCCCAACCAAGGCCGGGGAAGTATCTCCCAACCCAATGGGGGGTAAAACATGAGAAATCTGTTCTTCCTGGAAGCAAGGAAAATTGAAGTTGAACTACCTGAGAGAAAAAAGCTACGCCTCTCTTGTACGGAGGGCGGATACAACCAATGAAGACAACAAGTATAGAACACTCCAGGAGAAATTGATCCAGTTGGAAGTGAATGATTGGTCAAAGTTTCAGGAGCACCAGAAAAAATATACTCGGCCGGATTTTAACAAGCACCAGCGCAGCAATAGGTTGGTAATGGGGAGAGATCCAATGTTGTAGTCCAAACCAAAACACACGTAGGATCTACCACTCCAACACAAACTACTCTTAAAAGAGTAACATCTCCAGCAAAATATAAATCACCAATCACTCCACCAAAAAGCATTAAAGACAGAATAAAATACTTGTCTCCTATAAGACCTGAACAAATTTTTAAAATATCACAAGCTCCCGTGAGCCAAGCTGGGAAAATACAGATGAACACCTAAGTGAACAAGGAAAGACAAGGAAGCACATTAAATATGCCCTCAAGAACAAAGTCGCCAATAAGAATCAGTGCAATGCTCAGAATCCCTACAAAGAAAGTATCTCTATAGAAAGTATCGATAGCGACTGAGACCGTGTAGTTGTCATCCTTAATCTTCAAGAAATAATCAATAACTACAATACTTGAAACCATTTAACAGTGGGCAAACTTAAAATCTCCCAAACCTTTTTAAAAGTTAATCTCTTATATATCATAGGTTTCTATTTGAATGTATACTAACAAATGACTGATGTTAAATTGTTACTGTTACGTAGCAACTCTAGAAATCATTTAACTGTGTGCAAACAAATAAAAAAAGTAAATAACATGATTCTTATTGGATAGAAATACTTGAAATCATTTAACTGTGAAGGAAAAATGACTTCGGGTTTGTTTAGGATGTTATTAGAAAAAATGATCATAAACCATGAGTACTTAATGTATAAATCTAAACAGGGCTTGTCATTGAACGATGTTTGAAGGTTTATGTGACATAAAACCAAACCAACTTACGAAAAACTGTTTTTGACACTTGAACTGCGTAGTTGTGTTAACCGGAAAGTTTAAAATAGAACTGTTTTTACATTTTACTGAGAGTAAACAAAAACTGTACTTATGCTTAACTGTACGGTTTGATAGAGAACTGTTTATATGTAAAAAATTGATTTGGCATTAAATAACCTAGAATGGTTGATATGGCATAAAACCAAACCAAACCAAGCATCAATAATAAACTGGTTAAACCTTTTTGGGGAGAATGGCGACCAGCTTTCCGAAAATCGTGATAAGAACAAGTAACTATAATGCGATTGCCTATTGGTCACAGCAGACTTATGCACTTTTATACACAAGAAAGAACAGCAACCACAGTGCTCGACATGCCAAACACTCTGTACAATCAAACACGTTCTCTTTGAGTGACAAGTTTTTAATGACACCAGAAAGCACTATTTCCACGCAGATACCATGAAGGACTTATTTGAGAACGTCCTCATGGATAATGTTTTGTCGTTCTTGAAAGAGACCGGGTTGTTGCTGAAAATATAGACTTGGTTACAATCCTAAAAACACAACAAACTAATCAACTAAAAGCAAATTATTGCTGAATAGAAATACCATTAAGTTTGTGATAGAATTATTAGTGAGAAATTATAAAAAAAACTATCATCCCTAAATAAACTAATGTCATATAGAAATGCTTGAAAATATTTACTCGTATGCGAGTAAATGAGTCGTTTGGTTTTAGTATGGTATCATTATGTGTTTACATACCATAGATATAATATGTGTAAAGAGGCTTTGGCCTTAAATAACCTATAGAAGTTGATATGCCATTAAACCCAACCTACCAACCAACCAAAAATCAGTCATTTGTTTACTCAGTAAAATGATCAGTTATATTTCTAACAATATAATTTAGCATTAGTCACTTGTTTGCATACAAATTAAATGTCAAATAATTCTATTCGATTCATAGATAGGACCTATTAGGCGCTATCACTCTGGGCCATAGTGAACCTGGGAGCGATGGCATTGAAGGTGGACTCCGCATTCCCCAAAGCTCCAGTATTACTGGAGCTTCACTATCAGATTGTTTAGTACCATTTCCAGGATACAATTTGGGGGAATCTTACCCCTCTGTAGAGAAGCGTTTGGTATATTCTATAGTCTCAGGCGACTGTTAATCAAACTGGAATAACAAGCTAAATTCAAACGATTTTTTCAAAGCTATTCGAGAAACCTTTACTTCAATCAAATAGTTCTTTACCAATATCAATTGAACATAGATAATGACTGAAAAAAAAAAAGCCGAAAAATTACTTTTAAAAACTTTTTGGAGTGCTCTGAATGTCTGGGAGAAGGGTTTATGATAAATATTCACTAATTCATTCATAATCTTTTCATCATTTGGTTCTTTTAGTCAGAAAGTTTCGCCCTTTAAACCAGTGACTTTCTTTAGGCACCTCCAGAATTTCGAAATATTATCAGAATTTGTACTGAACACTTTATTCAATCCAAAATTTTAAATCTTATTTACTCTCTTTGTGTTATTGTCACGATTGGAATGTGGCGTCTCGTTCAGCCATGTCTTTGCCTTCAAGTACAGGAGAGTAAAACAAAAGGTAAAGTAAGTAACGTTCATTTAGAAAAATAAACTGAATTAAATAATAATTTCAATTCTAATAAATATCTTGTCGAAATCGACCAAAACTACCATTTCTCTCTCCCTATATATATATTAATTAAATTACCATGACCAGAAAATCCAGCAAACACTCACATGTAACAGCTGTTTCGACCTTATTGGGTCTCATCAGTATTGCATTCCGTGATCTCCACCACTAGTTATTGAACCGGCAACCAACGGAATGCAGAAACGGAACTTCTACCAGATCATGTCACACGTAAGTGATGCCAAATCAACTAATCATGGTAAGAAAATGCGACTATATGATCTAATATATCTTGAAAGTACGTTTTTACTTTACAGAGGACACGACCACCTCTAGGCCAGCGTCTTCCTAAGTCGGTGTTATGCTTCCGCATAGACTATAACATCATAGGCAGGAATTAGATTATATATAATTAGAGGAATTGATATTATATTAATTAAATTACCATGACCAGAAAATCCAGCAAACACCCACATACGGAACACTGAACAGCTGTTTCGACATATATATATATATATATATATATATATAATCTGTTATATTTTTTTTTTTCTGGGTGAGTAGGTACACATCATCGAGAATTTCGGCGACAATCAGAATCTAAGAAAATTCATGAACCAAGCACAATATCATCGACTTTTGGTAGAAAATAAATTCCTCTATCGCAGGTTTGAAAAATATGTATGCAAAATATATTTGTCCCTGCAAAACCATAATCTGATTACTCTACGGAACGGATTGGTTGCTCGAATGAGTCTGCCGCAAGACATAATAATACAATACTTTAAAATGTGTTGGTTGTGAGTACAGTGTTGTCATGTGACTAGTATTGTGGCAGAATGTGTAGACGTGTTTACATTTGACTCTCTTTTTCTCTCTCTCTCTCTCTCTCTCTCTCTCTCTCTCTCACACACACACGCACGCACGTTAACACGCACACACACACATACGCATACACATGCACATGTATGTAAATATAATATTCGAAAAAAATTTTAATGGATTTTTCAACTAAGACGCCCTTGACATTGACTAACCCATGAAGTTTGTTGTGGCATTTATCAAAGAACCCAATTCTAACATTCATGAAATACGAATAAAGAAATGTATTTATCAAGGTGAGAATATATATATATATATATATATATATATATATATATATACGTGTGTCATTCACTTAACAGTTTATATTAGTTTAATACACCATAGAAGAGCAAGGATAAAAGATGGAGTTGATCTCACGTGATTTTAAGAATAACTCTCGTTAGCGTTGTTTATTTCTTTGTAGTATCGTTTGTATTTTCGTTTCTGCTTTCGTTTCGTTTCGTTTTTTGCCTTTGTCGAGTTTTCTTTATTTGTGGGTTGGGTGAATACATTGTGTTCTTTACACTTTCTTATTACATCTTATTTATCAATGTTTCTTTTTTCCTATTTGTGACAGAACTTTCTTACAAGACTAAGAGTCTTTTTTTTACCAATGGTGTATTTACGGAATAATATTCCCATTAAAAGTTCACGAAAAAATAAAATAAATATTGTTATTAAAATATTGTCAACAATGTTCAAACGACCCAGCCTTTCATATTAACTATTTTACACACACATACACACACACACAGACACACACACACACACACACACACACAGAGAGAGAGAGAGAGAGAGAGAGAGAGAGAGAGAGAGAGAGAAAAGCGCATGCGCACTTGAACATTGTTTCGCAGTCAAGGATTAAAATGATGGTAACAGAGTTTTGTTGATATTTCAAAGACTTTTCTTTTGTTTAATGGCATATAAGCCTTTTCTACCA
The DNA here is from genome assembly GCA_963585895.1 of Sepioteuthis lessoniana. Taxonomy (NCBI): domain Eukaryota; kingdom Metazoa; phylum Mollusca; class Cephalopoda; order Myopsida; family Loliginidae; genus Sepioteuthis; species Sepioteuthis lessoniana. The sequence goes on along the minus strand of OY757930.1, from coordinate 62,567,239 downwards.
AATCCAACCTTGTAAAAGAACTGGAGTAATGCTATTAAATCCATATCTGGGTGCACACAGGGGCTCAATATCTTTACTAAGGGTATCAAGTGAACGTGATAAGGCGACTGGATTTCGAAATCAATTCGAGGTCGTAGTTCAGCACGTTGGCAATTACAAGAGGATAACTGTAACAGAATAGTTGTAAAGTAAGTCATTTAGATGGTGATCGAATTCGAGGGCGAACCGAAAGCTCCCTTTTTTTGGTACTACACTGACGTGTAGAGGAGGCCACTGCTCCTTTCCCTTGTCTCCTCTACTTTACCCTTGACCCCAACCTTATAATGCTGAGTGCTAAGCAAGGAGGCATCAAGTACCATTTTTGAGTTTTTGGTATGACTCAACATGGGATCAAACCCCAGTCTTCCGGGCCATTGGTGGACAAACTATCTACGAGGCCAGTCAAATAGTTATTAGTAAGTAAAGTAAGTAAATTTGGCGACTGTAGTCGAAGACGACCCGAAGGATACCTTTTCAGTAGCTACTACACCGAGGTGTTGAGAAGGGCGCTACTCCTTTACCTGGACTGCTCCACTTTACCCTTGATCCCTACTTTATAATGCTGAGTGCTAAGCAAGTCGGTATCAAGTCTTTGGTATGACTCGAACTGGGATTGAATCCCAGTCTCCCGGAATATTGGCGAACACTTTACATACTAGGCCAATGAGCCGGTATTTATAAGTAAAGTAAAGTTGGCGACCATAGTCGAGGGTGATCAGAAGGTCCCCTTTTCAATAGCTGCAACGCCGAGGTGTAGGGGAGGGCGCTACTTCTTTCCCTGAATTACTTTATTTTACACTTGATACTTACCTTATATACCTGAGTGTTATGCAAGGAGATATTAAGTACCATTTTAAAAATCTTTGGTATGAGGCGACCAAAGATTGAACCCAGGTCTCCCAGATAATTGGTGAATACACTACTCACTGGGCTATTGAACCTGTTAAGTACTTATACCGAGTGCTAATTCATCCACTCTTATCCTCAGACATTATGACATGCAAAACTATATACGTATGTAGGCTAGTGGTTCATATCTTTAAGTAAAGTGTAGAGCACTAATACGATCTGCGTGACGAGAGAGCCTTGATACATACATACGTACATGCATAAAAAATAATTCAAAATATGTTGACACAATCATGGACACGAACACCCTTGCTGGCACACAGATGCAAAGAATACACTCACGTAAAAAAATAGAAGGAAAAAGATAGAAAGCGAGAGAGAGAGCACTTGCAGCGACAAAAATCTGCCACAGACAACGCATTAATGCAACCTGGAAACTCTCAGAGAAAAATCCTGGAATTAAAAAGAACAACAACCTTATCAAAACAATCGTTTATATATAAATCAAAAGACGCTGCTGCCATCAAACATTATAAACTTCCCGATGAAAGTGTGAATAAACTTGAAACACATCAAGAAGAAAAATAAATAACTTAGAAAAGAAATCTATTCCTTTTAAAATATTTGCTGTTTTCTCTCATTGAACAAATAAAAAAATCATTTATATATATATATATATATATATATATATATATATATATATATATATATATATATATAAGCGTATGTGTGTGTATGAGTTTGAATATGTGTGAGAGTGTATATTAGGAACAAGAATACACACACAAAAATCACACACACACACACACACACACACACACACACACACACACACACACACACACACACACATATATATATATATATATATATTAAAATGATAAAGACACATTTTGTCTATATAATATTATTAAGAACCTTTTAAGTTTCCTGATAAGTTGGAGTTGGAGGATGAATCTACGAAAATTACTCCCAGTGCTTTCGGACGTTTCATTGGCCATCATCAGGGGTTGCTTGCATGTATAAAGAGTGTTTTAAATAATTTTTAAATGAGTTTTTTTAGGTTTTTTATAACATTACAAAGTTACGTAAACGCAAAGTTGTATATAACTCTTTCGAACATATTTTTATTTATTTCATACATTTACATATATATATATATATATATGACAGAAATATGTGAAAGGTTGGATAAATCTAAACACTTAAAACAGCTGCGATATTCCGTTCCTTTATTCCAAGAACTTTTCAGGCTAGAGTTTTTCTAAATATAAGCCAATGAATAACATTATAAAATGACGATGAGGATAAAGGTGTTTCAGAAAGAAGGAGATTGTTTATAGTCAAATGTATCAGGTTTTAACGAAGATTTTTGATCGTTTAAAAGTAGAAATTGTTTTAGAGAGCAGACGGAAAAGAAATTGGGAAAAAAGGTGGAGGGAAACGTGTTTCGGCATATCCTGTTTCGTCGGAGCCATAAACTCTCAGGTGATGTCGAAGACATTGACTATAATATGATGTCTTGGAGAAAAGGGAAGAAATGGTTTTGCCTGAAAAATTCCTGGAATAAAAAAAAAACGAAATATCGTGCCTAATAAACCTGTGTTAAGTGTTTGATTTATCCAACCTTCAACATATTTCTATCATATTGTCTTATTCATCATAATCTATTTTAACACACACACACACACACACACACACACACACACACACACACACACACACACACACACACACACATATATATATATATATATATGTGTGTGTGTGTGTGTGTGTGTTACACTTCCTTTGCACATTCGCTCGCATAAACACATATTATATCATATTATATTATGTATACCCACTAATGCAGATAACGCAGATGTGTCACCAACAAAATCTTCATTCGATGAGGACTCTTGTGTCAGGTGTCGTTTCGTGGCCAATGAATCATGACCACTTGTTTATGACGATTAGACTTTGTCGGTCACAGTCATCTCGAAGAAATTTTAAATCAAGAATACAGCCTCTTCATATAATCCTTTCACTGTATTTCAGTTAGGAAATGAATTGTTTTTAGATGGGTATCAGTTTCTCAACTTCTGCTGTAAAAGGGTACAAGGCTTAACCACATTGATAGTCTCTCCCTCTCTCTGTGCACTCAGAACATGGGACGTTCATTACATATATACATAACATAGAACGCATAAAGAACATAGGAATCTCGAAATTCGAAAACACGTAACGACTTCTTGTTCAGGTACGAAACCTTTTTATTAACTTTTAGTTAAAGGTTTCGACATAAGGAGGAGAGACACAATCTTGCTCTGCCGTCTTATTCATTTGGCCCCCATCTCGAGTGGCCCCCATAGTGCGCAAGGTAGCCTCGCGTCTGCGAGCTCCAAAAGTCGAACCTCTTCGTTTTCTTTCAAACCTCTGATCGCTTCTGGTGCGTGACGTCACTCGCACTCCGTCACCGGTTTCGTCTCGGACGATTGTGACATCTCTGAGTGGCACGTCCGCTCTGTGCACACACGCGTGCGCGTGTTAACACCTGCATCAAGTTGCACCTAACTAACCCTTGTGCTGAGCCGAAAGGTAATCAGCCTAACAAAATTCAAAGGCATGAACCGAAATCCCTTAGCCATTACGTTACACTTATTCAATAGTAATACTTGAAGCGATATAAAGTAAGTAAAGATGGCGACCGTAGTCGAGGGTGACCCGAAGGCTCCCTTTTCGATAGTTACTACTCTAAGGTATAGGGGATGCTCCCTTTTCAATATTTACTACACCGAGGTGTTGGGAGGGCGCTACTCCTTTCCCTGGATTATTCCACTTTACCCTTGATCCTTACCTTATAAAGCTGAGTTTTAAGCAAGGTAGAATCAAGTACCATTTTTTGAGTCTTTGGTATGACTCGACCTGTGATTGAACCGAGGTCTCCCGGGTCATTGGCGAACATTGTACATAATTTGTATTAAGAATACTTACTTGAATCTATAATTGTTTACGAAGGATTATTATTAGTTACTTAAAACTATACAATTGTTAGTAAACGAGTTACTATTATCAAAGACATAATTACCAGAAAACAAATTACTATGAGTATTAGAATACATGAAAATCACAACCGTCTGTAAATCATTTGTGTTAGATGGAAATACTTGATATATAACACTGTGCAAAACACACTAAAAAATTACAGTAACATGTAAATATAAATCTGACTCTGAATATAAAATGACTCCAAATCAGTTGACTTGCCATTGACATCAATCAACTGTTTACGTTTGGATCTAAAAGTGGTATATAAGCTGTTTTTTGTTTGAGCTCTTCAGTGCCTTGAGGATCAATTTCTATCGCAGTTTCTTAAAAGATTTTTGAATGAGAATGTAATCTCAGACACAGAAGATGTGGGTCTCTTCTGAAAGAAAGATTCCTTTTAATATTCACTGACCATTACTTCAGCAAACACAGCACCGTTTTTGATGGAGTCATCACCTTTCTGCCACACAGAAACGTCGCTCAGTGCCAAGTTAATTTTCTGTTTTGTACATGTTAGGAATTTTGCGAATCATATGGCACATCTTTAAAATATGTTTTTTTTTTCTTTTCTTTTTTTTCTGTGCAGCAAGGCTGTGAAAGAAGGTAGATTCAGTAAATTAAATTACAGATAGTTGGAAAGTAATACGGAACTCATAAATTGTTTTTTACATTCTACACGCGTCAAAAATGCAGGATTTATTGGAAAATTAAAAAAAAAAAAAAAACTAACAAGAAAACAAAACAAAACAAAAAAAGAACTAACACAAAAATTATATCAGATTTCGAATAATTTTCTTGGCAGATAACTTGCTGATCGCAGAGTTTAAAACTAACCGTAAAATTGGGGAACGGGAAAGCAGAAAGATGAACTTTAACCGATCCATGAGTAGAGTGTTCGCCAATGGACCGGGAGACCGGGTTTCAATCCCAGGTCGAGTCATACCAAAAGCCCCAAAAATGGTACTTGATGTCTCCTTGTTTAACACTCAGCATTATAAGGTAAGGATCAAGGGTAGTGTGGAGCTATCCAGGGAAAGGAGTAGCGCCCTCCCAACACCTCTGTGTAGTAGCTATTGAAAAGGGAGCCTTCGGGTCACCCTCGACTAAGGTCGCCAACTTTAATTACTTATATTTCATTTATATTTTGCAATCAATGATGACATGTGTTTTTTAACTGCTTAGAGTTGAAACCCTTCTCCCCCCACACCGTTTGCGGCGTGGAGACAGTGGTTGGGTCTGTTGTGTTTTGCTGGGTATGGTTTGGCGTGCCAATGTACGTCGGAATTGTGCATGATGGGGCGAATCATGAGAGGAGGCGGCCTGGAAACAGGTTGGGGTTACCACTGGAGCAGATATGATGTTGGACCGGACATTGGCCTAGCGGTTAGAGTGTTCGCCGATCGCCCGGGAGACCTGGGTTCAATCCCAGGTCGAGTCATACCAAAGACTCAAAAAATGGTACTTGATGCCTCCTTGCTTAACACTCAGCAATATAAGGTACGGATCAAGGGTAAAGTGGAGCAATCCAGGGAAAGGAGTAGCGCCCTCCCCTACACCTTGGTGTAGTAAGCTATCGAAAAGGGAGCCTTCAGGTCACCCTCGACTATGGTCGCCTACTTTACTTTTTACTTAGATATGATGTTGTGAAACCCGAAATCTGCAATAATGCCGGTGCAGCATCACCGACGACTTCCTTGATTGCATTTCAATAACGTTTACTCAGATAGTTGCCCTAAGATATAACAAAATAAGATAGAAAAAGAAATGCTTTTGAGTATACCATCATGAGCTTTTTCAGATGATATCAGAATTCTCCGAATTTTATGTGGGTGACAAGTAAAAATTGCAAGAGCAAATTACATATATTCAGAAACCTTCTTATTTCGTCAAAAAACTTGGTTGGATTTCTCGAAGTCTGTTCTTGTAAACCCATAGAAAAATATTGATATTATATTGTTATTGCTTTGCATAAAAATATTGGCTTTATCATATTATATATTTCAGATAGATAGATATAAATCTATTGCGACAGAGAGATAGACTGACAGATAGATATGATAGCTGGTTGAAAAGTTCATTTACTGAAAATTCCATATGATAATATCATCTCAGCTACAGATGTCTTTTTGACGAATGGGATCCAAGCATTGTAATATCGATAGAAGGATTGCCTTGACCACAAGAGTGACTACGTTGAAAAATCCACCTTTTTAGTGTCTTAGCTAATGAAGTTTTCTGCCAGCCGATGTTTACCAAAATCAATGGTAAACACGATGAAATAAAAACAAAACAATAATTTACTGAATTTGACCTCAAGAAATTTTGTAACGTTCTCCAATATTTTTTCCTGAAATTTAAAGATTTTCTCAAATCATTATCAGATGAAGCCTATACAGGGTGAAACGTCCGAGTGAACATAAAACACACTACCAGATTAGTTTTTTATGCCTTCTTTCTCTCCAGTTCTCTTGTATATGTTGTCCATTTATTCATTCACACACACACACACACACACACACACACACACACACACACACACGTGGACGCTAAATTCTTAAAAGTATTTATGTAGTAATTATGAATTAATATACATTTTATGTAGTATTTATGTAGTAATTATGAATTAATATACATTTTTCCGCAGAAATATGAATTTTTAACATAATCTTTCTTGTTGCCTTTTAGTGGGGTTATATTTTTCGTGAGTAGAAAACATGCATATATATATATATATATATATATATATATATATATATATATATAAATTTGACTGTGTATGTGATTGTCTGTGCGTGAAAATATATTTTCTTATGTTACTGTGCTTAGTTCTTCTATATAGAATATAAACTTTTCTTTTTTTCAATAACTTTATGCTCTTTTTCTCACTCTCTCTCTCATTCTACACACATTCACACACTCACACACATGCACAAGTATGCACAAAGAGGAGTAATCAGACAAACACATACAAAGGGCCACACACACACACACACACACACACACACACACACACACACATTAACACACACACACACACACATACATACACACATACATAAACACACACACACATACATATATATATATATATATATATATATATATATGTATATGCGTATTCTTGAGTGATATTTTGTGTGTGCGTATGTGAATATACGTGTGTGAGTTTGTGCGTGCGTTTTTGGATGTGGGCATATTCTTTCCATAATTACTTTTCACCCGTTCACCCTTGTAGCCTGCAATATTTTCGCGAACTCTTTGATGTGTCAGAATCTGCGTAATTCTTGAAACGGGGCCAATCGGATTGAGGAAAGAAATTTTCAACATAATGCAGCCGAAAGCGGAGTTCTGATGTAAACGCCACTTTCTCTAAAGAATGTGCCGATTCCTATCTTTCATTTGGGTTAACCATTTTCAGATGGGAACGGAAATTGCCACAAGACATTTCCACCGACTTTCTTTTTGCGACATTCTAAGAGCTCAACACCCCAAACCAAATTTCCTTCCTTTCATTCTTTTTTTTCCATCCTTCATTTTTCATCTCAGTTATATATATATATATATATATATATATATATATATTCCTGATGAAATGTAATGGTTATCAGCATAAATGAAAATACCAAAAAGAAAGGCATGAATCCACTTCTCCCGCAAGCTATAGGTTAAAAAACAGCGTTTAAATGGATTCTTTGGACATGGTGTGGGATAACCGTTCTTAGAGGTGTCCAACAGTTGCGAAAATAATGATTAATTGGCTTCTTTTCTTTCTTTTTCATTTGAAGAATTCTTTCTTTTATCATTTTTTTCATTCGTTCTATTCTAATCTGTCTATCAATTTATCTTTCTTTCTATTTCTTTCATCTTTTCCATTCCTTCATTTTCTTTCTTTCTTTCGTTTTTATTTTAATGATTCTTTCTTCCTTTCCTCGCTTTCTGTCTTTATTCTTTCTTTTGTAATTTCAAGCTTTCTTTTTTTGGTTTTCTCTTATTTATTTCTTGTTTAGTTCCTTTTTTCATTTTCTTTTTAAATTTCCTATTCTAATGATGTTTTCTTCTTTTTCCCTTTCTTTTTCTCCGTTTATAATTTTACCATTTCTTCCGTAATTTTTCTTTGTTTTCTTCTCGTTTTTTTACTATTTAAATGTTTATTATTTAAAAAAGAATCCTTTATTTTTTTCCTTAAGTTTTAATTATAATGATACGGTTATAGTGATATACCCCATGACATTACTACGTGGACCCTTCTCGACACTATAAAGAGGGAATGAGTTGATAAACGAGTCAAGAGAGTCTATTCAGTGACCTATAACCGTTACTGCTTGCATTTCCGTAAATACATGTTGCTGTAAAACTTACATCTCTTTGTGTTATTCATTTCTGGCTCTTCAAGACCCCAATATATACTTTCTTCACTTCTTCATTTGTTTCCTTTTCTCTCTCTCTCTCTCTCTCTCTCTCTCTCTCTCTCTCTCTCTCTCTCTCTCTGGTTGTAATTAATTTTTTTTCTTTTTTACTTTTTACATTTTCCTCATCTTTGAATTTTCTTTCTTTTTTTTTCAATGTACATTCTACTCCATCAACAGAAACTTCTATTTGTGGATTGTGTCTTTCCAAACATTCTTTTTTTCATTACATTTAGTATCTATAATCTATTCTTTCTTAATTAAACTTTTTTGTCTCTCTGTATTTTTCGAGTTGGATTCAAAAATTTAAAAAAAAACGAATATTTCAGTTGTCTTTCTTTAACATATAGTCTATTTTCTCACCTTCTTTTCCTTCTCTCTTAACGTTCATTGTTCCTTTAAGTTCCATTGTTCTTACCTTGCCATTTTTCTTCGATATTTTGCAATTTATACCCTTTTTACTTTTTTCTGCTTCTTTTAGTTGGTATTTTTTGTCTGTAAATCACAAATCCATTCATCAGAGACTGTACACACATTTCTTTTCTTCAACACTCCCTCCCATCTCCTTTAACCTATCCTTGATTCTTCTACATTTTATGGCGTTTGTTTCTTTGAGATTCCTCTTTTAATATCTAACATTCTATTTTCGATTAGTTGAAAAAAAAGTTACGCTTTTACGACTTAAAAGTTCTCTTTGTCCGTGCGAAACATGGAAAAATATTTCTGGCTTACATATTTTTTTTCCTTGGAAGATTCAAAGAAAATTGACGAAACAGAGCTGAAGCAAGTGAAATATATATATATATATATTCCTTAGATTACATACACACATACACACATATATATATATATGTGTGTGTATGTATGTATATATGCATATGTATGCATATATGTATTCAAGCATGCACCTTGTAAATAATTTGCATTCATGTATGTATGAATATATGTTTTATGTATTCATATATGAGGAATCAATAAATCTGCACGCTGCCTGACACGGAGTTGAATGTTGATATGAAATTTTCCCTGTACGATGTTTGATAAATTTCAATGATATTCAATACTGAATTAATTGAATTGAAAAATGAGATTTTATTCACAAATAAATATGTCTTGTGTAGAATAAATGATTATTCATCATTACAAGTCGTACATTTTGTTCTGTCTATTGCCTTTATGCAATAGACAATTGATTGTTTGATTGACTTAAATCTCATGTTAAGCGGTATAGGGATATTTTATGCCTATACCTTAGGAAATCACGTTGGTTGTTCTTTCTGAAGATTTGCGGAGGGGGGGCGGTTGCGCATGGTCCTTTGAATACATATGATTTTTCAACTTTTCTATTAGAACGATTGATGGGACCTACCTTAATAGAGACTAAACCTGGGGATCACAGTGGCCCAGGGAGTAATGTCAATGAAAGGGCTCATCACATTCGACAGACTCACAATCAGATGCAGTTCTGTGTTATATTTTGTGAAATATAGTTACACATTTGTATATATATACATAGGATCATAAAGGATAAGAGATAGTTTTCGAATTTATATGCGGCCAATATGTTCACCTTTCACTTGCGTTGTGCCCTCATGTCAGATAAACTGTAATATTACTGCTTTTATGCTTTGTATTATCACTGTAACTGAAGAATATTTCTTTCCTTCTTTCTTTCTTTCTTTATATATATATATATATATATATATATATATATATATATATATGTATTAGTTTATGCGTGCACCTGCATGTTTGCATGCATAATTATTCGGTGACATGATAATACATCTATATAAGTAGAAATATTTGGAGGTGTCCGTGGTGTAATGTTTATCATCGTAGGGATTGGACACGGCGACACGAGTTCAAATCCTAGACGAGACTGATTGCATTTCACATAGCACTAATACCCTTGGGAAAGGTATGAATCCAATTATTCTCCCTCCAGCTATGGGTAAATAGTAGGACAGACTAGGTTCTTCAGCCTTGGTAAGGCAACTAGTCTAGGAGAAGGAAAACTCTGAATTATAACCTGTTAAACTCCGCTTAGAAATTGACCATGTGTCATATCTTGCCGGAGCGGAGGAGATGGTAAATATCTATCTATCTATCGAGAGAGAGAGAGACAGAGAGAGAGAGAGGGAAAGAAAAAGCCACATCGCTGTATCGAATTTAATTATAGCCATTGCATGGTATCATTTTGTAAAATAATTAACATAGCATGAATAGATGTCACTTTTTAAGACAGGTAGAGATTTTAATTCTCTGGTAAAAACCAAGCGGACAAGAGATATCGTCTCATCGAAAACTAGCATTCATTTTACATGTATTTTCGAGTGCCTATTAACACCTCCTGCTGACTTGCATTATTTTTCTCAGTAGCTATTTCATCGAACCAATTCCTCGCACACACAGTTATTTCTAAGTGATCACCTTTAAGAAATAAAATCTTAAATTGAAGGTATTTCCGGTTAATTCTTCAAACTTGTTTACATTTTCAGTCCTGAATTGTACAGATGCTACTTTTTCCAGTTAAACTAGTTATAATGGACACTATCACTTTTTTGTTGCACTCATTCTTCAGCCGTTGCTATTGTAGAGGAACATTTCAAACAGTCATTTCACAAATTTTTGTCTTATGAAGGGGTCATTTTCCATTTGCTTGTCATAACCTGTTTGGGAAGTACGTATCTAACCAGTCCCACTACACAAGCTGAGTGTGACACAAGGTCTATTTTAAAGTGGAGTTCAATAATTCTGAATTGCGAATTTTCGTTCTCCTAGACTGGTTTCCACATTAAGCTTATAGAGTTCAGTGTGAACTACAATTTATCCCTAGATGGGAGAAGAATGATTAGATCCATACTTCTCTCAGGGGTATTAGCACTATGGGAAATGCAAGAAGCCTAGTCCTGGATTTGAACTTGGTTCACCGGGTCCATTTTCTACCAAGATAACCATTACACTACAAGCGCGTCCTTGGAAGTGTGAATTCATTTACCTCTCTCCAAAGGGCAAGATTTGACATCAAGTCAATCTTAAAGGTTTTCTTGCATATAAACCTTTGTAGGAAATTTAAAGCCATTTCCATTTTTATTCAAATAAACAGTTTTATTTCCAACAATTAAGTTTAGCATAAGTACTCAGTTTAAATGTTTAAAAACAGTTCTATTTCAAGCAATTAAGTTTAGCGTAAATACGCAGTTTAGTTCTCTTTGACTCATAGATAGGATCCTATCAGATGCTACTACTCCGGGCCAGAGTGGACCTGGAGAGCGAGGGTAATGAATGGGTACTCCGCATTCCCTAAAGATCTAGCATTATTGGAACCTCACCATCAGATTGTTTTGTATCATATCCAGGACACTGGTTAGGGGGTCTTACACCACTGCACAGATGCAGTCAGTATATTCTACAGCCCCAGCCAACTAAGCAACTTAGAACGCAGAACTGCACTGTTTGAATTCAACATTTTTCTTCTCCAAGACTTGCGGCTTTAGGACCAAGTCTAACCTGCTATTCATTTATTTCTTACTTAGGAAGTGGCGAGAACAGATGGATTCATGCCTTTCCTGAAAACATTTGCATGATACGAAACGCAAACAGGCTCGTTTAGTATCTAAACTCTTCCTACTGTGATAAACATTACACCATGAGTGCCTCTTGTTTAGGGAGCCTTCTGTCCTCCATGGCAACTTTATATTAGCCAATATTTCATAGCTGTTTCATGACTGTTTAATAAATACTGTCACACGGCTATTTCTTTAGCACTTTCACGTCATTTATATACATTTTCTTATACTCCCGAATAATTTTTTACTAACATTGCTGGTTCGAATATTCAAGTTGTTTTATATGAGAGCAATAGATAAACCGTGTTTCGTAGGTACCAATTAAAGAAATTATCCCATAATCATGATATACCTCTATCTTAGTATTTTGGGATATTACACACTGCCAAAACCCTACTTAAAAAGCTGTATACAAGCAATTAAATGGCTTAAATTGACCATGAAAGTTCGTGGCTCGTTCAAGAACTTCTAAAATTCACCGAGAAAAAAGTATATATGGCCATTTTTTCTTATAAAACTAGAAAAAATAATTCAGATTTTTTTCTAGTTTTATAGTGTTTTGCCAAATAAATAATGTTTAACAAAGTTTTTATTTCTGAATGAAGCTTAAGACTTTTTGAAAAACCCTCATATTGTCTTTATGTCTATAATACCTTATTCTAATATTTAAAACTCTTTTTAAAGGTTTAGATCATTCATATTCTAAATAAGCAGCAACGTTTAAAATATGAAAAACAACCCGGAGAGTATCTATTTTCTCAAAAAAACAGCCCTATTTCTCTCGTTATTAAACTCTACTTAAAAATTCACAATGTCAGGAGTTCTAATACATTTTAAATACCTTATACGACTATTTTGAATAGTTTGTAAAAGTTGGTGAATCATATAGATTTTCCAAAATTTTCCAAAAACAGTTGACCTTTTTTTAATCTGTGAGGTTTCACTATCAAGGATACAAAACCTAAAATTAAATACACAAACCTGTCAACCCCACAGCACAATCTTTACAGATCTTTTGATAGCCTCCAAAGAATCCTCTTGATGACCCCATTGAGCTGGGAGAAGAGACGCAGTCACTGATCAAGTGAAATGGGAAGTTTTTCCAATACAGTGATGTTTCTCTCGCCCAGGAACTGCCGGATGTTCAGAACAATCATTCCCGTTACTTTTCAGACATGCCTAGACTTTCGTTGGTAAACTTCTAAACTGCCCTTTTTCATACCCAGCTGATATCCAATCAATCGAACAATCAACAATCACCACACAGTATCTGTCTTATCTGCTCAATGCTGACTTCAATCTGGCTTGTTGAAAGTCTCCCACTCCCAGTCATTAATCACCTCCTTCACCCCCTTTTTTAACCTCTTGTGCCACTGAAGAATACGTGTGTATGACATGTTGTTATCTCTAGATATAAATTGTTGAAGCATTTCAAGTTCTGGTGCAGGAATTTTCCCAAATCGGACCAAAATGTTTATTCGTTCCTCAGGACTCATAGCTTAAAGACCTGCAAAAGAAAAGGCGTCAATCAAAACGTGTGGAAAAAGTGTAATATTTGCAAAAACCTAACATTACAGTTATTCAGTTTGTAACATATACAGATGCATGCAGAAGCATAGTCAACACAATTATGACGAACGGACACAGTTCTTTAGAAAAATATACCTTTCACACTTTATTCGAAATGGTTGCGATAGGGTTATGTGTGAGAGGCGAGTTGGAGACTGAACAGAGACTGCAACATATTGACCCCAGTTCCTACGTCTTTAGTATAACTTCTTTCTCGTTCTGCTGGACTGCTCACCCGGAGGCCCGGAAGGACCAGCCTTCTGCTGAGAGCTGGTTCTCACTGCCTCGAACTGCAACAACTGACTCCAAACTGACTGAACTTCCTGTCACACCGGGTTATATCATTGCTTGGCGCCCTGTTGCTTCTTGTGGGCGTCACATCTGCTCTCAATTCAACCCGTCCATAGTCTAGGTTATACCCTCATATCTTCAACCGGATACACCTGTCCCTTGATTGACGGCTGGGTCGAAGGTCAGTATGTTACGAGTTTCTAGATATCATGTTAGATGAAACACAACCCACTCGTCCGTCTTTCGCCAATAGCTCACACAGCCCAGACAGTCACGTTACCTTACAGACAGACCTTGAATTTCATTAAATCAATTTTATAAGGTTCAGCTGATCTTCTACAGTGTAGGCTACTAGGTCACAATCATCTGCGTATTACGGATCCATTAACAAAGATATAAAAACCTTGTTACCCTATGCAAATCACCCGATAGTAACAAAAATACCACAAGTACAATTTGTGATATAGATTGCTCGATTAAAATCCTTCAAAGCCATGCAGAGATCTATTGCAAAATATATAGCAAAACAGATGGGAGTTGGTTTATATCCATATGTTACTGAGGCTTAACTAATACTAGTACTGACAGCTTTTTACCCACAATAAGGCAACTGTTTATCTTACCATGAAAAGATGAAAATCTAGCCATGTACTTTTCAGGGCAAATCAGCTTCTTTAAAATCTCCTAAGTTGCAGATCTGTTGACCGTATCAAAGGCTTAAGTTATACCATTAAAGATACCAATCAATATTCTTTTCTATGCAGGTTTTTTGTTGCTGTCTCTATAAAAAGATCATATCCTTGGTTTCACGAATAGTAGAGAAGCTAGATTGCAGCTTAGCAAGAGAAATGTGACAGAATAAATGATCTAAGAAGATTATGCATTAAGATTTACTGATCACATAGAACGAAGCTATACTTGTTAAAAAAAATTTATCAATCATATTTACTATACTTCTGGAAAAGAACATTCATAACATGGTCGACCAATTCTCCTGGAACACAATTGCGAGTCCAAATATCAGAAAGTTTTTTTTTCTAAAGATGACAAGTAATATTTTCTCTGCTCTACTGTAATAAGGCGGAGTCCCCATATCGTTGTGGCTAAAGTGCACGACTGTGACCTCGAAGTTAGTGGTTCGAATTACAGTGGCGCTATTGCGTTCATTTTCGGATTAATATTTTTGGGAAAGGCGTGAACATATTTATCATCGAGGCTATGGGTTGAATAGTGTCCCTGCTTTTCTACAAATATGGCTTTGGCATTAATTAATTCCAGGGAGGTTAATACGATAATAAATGAAGAAAACAAACCAAACCAATCTAATCTTCTCTGACTTGGTGAAATGAAACAAGAGAAACTCAATCAAGGATGTTTATTGATTGGCTGGTTGGTTGGTTTGGTTTTATGGCATATCAACTCATGTTTTTAATTCAATTCCAAATCATATTTATCCATATATAATAGATTTATATGATTTGTAAGGGAATAGATTTTAGGTAAAATTTTAAACCAACCCTAAACTCATTTACTTGCACATAGTTAAATGGTTTCAAGTATTGCTATCCAACAGCTATGATTTTAAATGCACACAATTAAATTGTTTCAAGAATGGTATTTAACTCAAATAATTCTATTCATTATAAGATATTTGAGGTTTTTTTCGGAGTAAAATAAATAGTTCTGAGAGTAATGGCAATGAAGGAGAACTTCACACTCCCCAAAGGCCCAGCGGATGATTTAGTGTCACACCCAGAAAATTCTTTTTCATGGAGGTCTTCCCCTCCGGAGAGATGCAGTCGGCGTAACTAGCTTTCTCAGCCGACTGGGTTGACCAACTATGTTAAACAGCAAAAAAGATATTTTGGATGCTATGTACAATACATGTTTCTAGGTTCTTTGATCCAAGAGCTTTAAATAAATTTTCGCATTTCTCTGTGCATTTTGAGGCTTTTAAAATCCAAAATATACATTCATCCCTGCGTTTATTAAGCTTAATATAAATATGATACAGACTCCTTGAGTGTTTTGTGATAATTGCATCGTTATTTTGAACGCAGTCCTAATGTGAATCTATTCAATCAACTGCTGCTTGTGACTGAAAGAGATAAAATAGAAAATACTTGAATGTATAGATCGGCGATGGTCGTTTTGTCGACCGCCCGCCTAAATGTCTACGATTCAGGATTGAGCATTCTATGCATCTTCTGTCACGGAATCACCCCGACATCGGGAAGAAATAAAAAAGGAGGAGCGAACAGCTAAGGACAGGGGAAAAGCATCCAACTACTTTCGGCAGAGCAACAGAAACGGCAGCGAATCGAATACTCTCAGAAAACAACGCGAAAAGATATTTCCTCTCCCAAGTAAGTAATCAGCCCGTGTTCAGATGAAGACAGTGGTGTCTAGACGTGAAGGACTCGATTATCAGACGCAAGAATCAAGCAGAAAAATTACTATATGTAGTTGCTACTGTTTATTAACTCGGTGAAGGGGAATGAAAGTATTTCGTGATGAAGAAGAAGACGGTCGTCTGTTGCAACAGGAGAAAAGGAAATGAATCTTATATACCGGCAGGTGCGGGAAATTAGCGAATGTTTTTACTTAATAAATTCAAAGTCACAGCAAGTTTTCAATAACGAATTTTCTAACTTTCTTTCGATATTTAAAGTAAAACCAACACACACACACACACACACACACACACACACACACACACACACAGATACGTGTTATTTCGCATGGGTTAAACTTAAAATTGATTTAAGCGTAGGTTTTTATCAGGTGTGCGAAAAAGATTCCAACGCTTTTTTATCATTATTTTCAGAATTAAAAACAATTTTTTTCTTAGTATTTAGTTTAGTTGGCAATAATCACACATCTATTAAACACACGTACACGTATACACACACACACACACACACACACACACACACACACATATATATATATATATATATATATATCAATATCGTGACCGAAAAATAGAGATATATCGATTGATAGAATATATACGTGCGTGTGTGTGTACGTCTTCGTGTGTAGGTATTTGATTAAAATTTGACGCTATGAATATTTTTATCCGTCAAATACAATGCACTATACACAAAAATATCGACGACGAAAATAGTAGCTGAATGAAATTCAGCAGACTTTCAACCTGTTGATTCTAGCTCACAAGATGATTGGCATTGTCAATCTTGGAGTCTATAGTTCGATCCTGTTTTCATTCTAGTTAACTGTCTAAAATATTGTGGTATATTCATGAACATTGTGGTGTGTCTTGACTTTTGACGCTCTTGACTATGGTAATTTTCGAGTTACATCGTCCATTTGAAGCAGTTATCTTATCAATTACCTTAATTTTGTTTTATTGTATAAGCCAAGAACAAATCGATTGAAATTACATTAATTGAATTGGGAAACTATCTTCCTCACGTCGGCTGTGGGTAACTCTTAAACAAATAAGTAACACAAACTATTAAGTTTATATATATATATATATATATATATATATATATATATATATATATATATATTCTCCTTCCAGCTATGAGTAAATAGTAAATAAAAGGATAGAATGAGCTCTTTAACCGTGATATGGATAACGGTATAGGAGAAGGAAAACTCTTATTTTAAACCAGTTAAATTCCGCTTATAAATGATACAGTGTTACATACTGCTCACTTGGAAGAGTAGGTTAAAAAGGAAGCGTTCGTCATGTAATAGTGACGGTCAATGGAAATGAACACAGCGGTACGTGTTCAAATTCTGGACAGTACTATAAACATTTCACATAGTACTAATACCCTGGAGAAAGGTATGAATCGAATTATTCTCCCTACAGCTATGGGTAAATTGTAGGGTAGACTGGGTTCTTTAAACTTGGTATGGCAACCAGTCTAAGAAAAGGAAAACTCTGAATTTAAATCTGTTAAAATCTGCTAAAATGACCTTCTGAAGTATCCTGCTTGTTCGGAGGGGTAGGTGAAGATACATACATACATATATACATACATATATATATATTTTTTTTCTCGTTGAACATTTTGTGTTATAACATAGTTTCCTTTCTTATTGAATGTTGTAATGTCTTCGCATGGTTTGGTTGGTTTATTGTTTGGATTTTATGGCATATCAACCTTCTTAGGTTATTTAATGCCAAATTTCGTTCATATATATATATATATATATATGTGTGTGTGTGTGTGTGTGTGTATGTGTATGTGTGTGATTTCTAAACGAATAATTTGTAGATAACATTTTCGATAGGTAGAATATCATTGGTTTGCTCGCAATAAATGGTTTCAATTCGTCATATTTTTTAGTACAACACTTTTACTCTCAAGAAGGACAGAACGTCATTCATTTTGACGTTCTCGAACAGATTGCTCGAAATATTCACTTTGAAAAATTGCTTTCTGATGCGAGCAAAATCTGTACATTTCATAAGAATGTATTTAACGGTGCAAGTTGTTTGACTAGTCCAACACTGGTTCCTGTTTTAGTATGAAAGAGTAAGTCTTGTATGACCAACGTGCAAGCAGAACATGATGACGTGTTCTCTTCTTGATTTTCAGAAAGCTGGTCTCCACTCTCCCAAATTGGGCTATATCTGGGAGAGTTTTTTTGTGGATGTTCTTATTTCAGGGTTATTGCCATTTTACTTGAAGTGATTTGTTGATTTTGGGTTTCAAGTCTGTATACTGAATCCTGAAATTGTCGGGGCTTAGACGTAAGGCTGATTTGGCTGCCAAGTCTGCGCTTTCATTTCCTCTTACTTCAATGTGTCTTGGAATCCAGCATGGTTTGTTCCATTCAAGTATTTTTCAGCGAGACAATATATTCAAATATTCAATAAGAAATGTAATTATCATAGAAATTAGAACAAAACATTCATCTATCTGTCTATTGCGAGTCTGAAATGTAACTCTCCATTTTATCATAGATATAAATTATTTCTGGAGGAAATTGTAGTTAAGAAATAAATTATAAGAGTTTTGAAATATGGAATTACTTTTTAATCATCCTGTATATTTTTCACTTTTATGAAATTAAGTTTGGCTATGGACCGCGGACAAGCTTGTTTTGATATATTTTACATAATTTTCTACTTACGTCTACGAAACTCGCTATGTTTGGTTCTAGAAATTGATTAAACTCTTTTAACCTTTACTGGTCTTTTCAAAATTTACGATGAGATGAGTTAATTTTTGAATTCTGCTAAATTTTGATGCATGTGCATTTTAAAGAAAAATGTATTTTAAGTTGTAAATCTAAATTTGTATTCCTTTAGGAAAACTGTAATGTAGCTTGAGTTTGTGTAAGGTTTAGTTATTCAATGTATCAAGATTTCAGTTCTTATATATATATATATATATATATATACATTTCAAAATTAATATGTTCCCTAATAGATTTGTATTTCTAAGGAATTATTTCATTCGTTCTTACATACGTGCATGTTTCCAGCTTGTTGGTTTCGTCAGAGAACATATAGCAATTTACTATTTTTTGGAAACCTACACGAGTGAATACGAGTCTCACTGGGTACCTAATGATAAAGATCTTTTGGAACAAAATATATTCAAATGATCTCTCATCTCTGTTCATATATGATGAAGGTACAAAGTTAATGAGTTTATCATCTGGGTAACTGTATGTACATGCAATATATGCATATATATGCATGTGTATGCTTAAAAAAAAAAAAATATATATATATATATATATATATATATATATATATATATATGTGTGTGTGTGTGTGTACGAGGGTCTGCTTAAATTTTCATTGGCTTAACGGTATACTCGCATGGGATGCGACGAAACGATGTTTTCTTTTTAAAGTAATCCCCTTTGTGGTTCCCACACTACTCCCATCGGTATTGCCGTGCTTGGAGCCCATTGCTACAAAGAATTAATCATCAAGAGATGTTTCACCATCACATGAACTTTTCAGAGGAACTTTTCGGTCCAAACTTGTTTATATATATATATATATATATATATATTATAACAGTCTTGGTTGTCACTAAATCCCTTTGTGGGTTTGTGGCGAACCAAGTGCAATATAATATGGAAAGTGCTCAATATCTAAGCTAGAGCTATTATATAATAATAATAATAAATAAATATATATTAGATTTATATATTTAATGCCCTGGAAATTTGTCTGCGACCTCTGAGTTTCATGAAGTTTTTACAAAACAAAAATCATCCGGCAGATAACAAAATGAAATGAATCAAAAATAGAAAAGCAGTCAAAAATTGTTTGGATTGTGTAGGAATCTTTACGTGTGCTTGTGTGTGTGTGTGTGTGCGTGCCTGTGTGTGCATGTGTGTTTTTGTGTGGCTTATATTTGCGTAATATTGTGTGTGTATATGTGAGTGGTATATAGTGCATGTGTATATGGAGGGACATGCCCAACGCGTTGTTTTTACCTGATGTTAGTCGTCAATGTATGTGATATTGCTACTGTAGTGTCGGTAAAGATTCTTTATCTATTTCTGTATGTCTGGGTGTTTCTAACAAAGGAAAAAAAAAACACTATCATTGCATGTCGAGGGAAATAAATAAATATTTGATTTGTAAGCGCATTTAAGCGAGTATAAAATGGTTGACCAGAATCACAATGAATATCTGGTGAATTTCAAAAATGCAATCTGGACGTGAGGACACTTTAGAAGAACGATATGCAATAAAATTGTGTTTTAAACTTGGAAAAAAATGCCACAGAAACATATGGAATGCTTCAGACTGCATATCATATATCATATATAATATATAGACAACATTTCATTAAATCATTATTATATACTAGCCCAAATCTCTTCCTTACATATGATACCAATATTGTACAATATTCCATAGTATATTCAATACAATATATCCCTATACCTCGATATTCATTGTAATTATAGTCTACCATACTATACTCGCTTAAATACGCTTTTAAATTAAATCTTTATTTATTTCCCTCGGTATGCAGTGATGATATTTTGTTCCTAAATATTTTTTGTACAGGCATTTAAAAGTGTTGTAGACTCTTGAAAATTCAGTATGTTATCGCTATACATCTTATGAGATGACTGACCAATTTTTATGATTTCACATTCAAAGGAACAGCTACGGCAGCAATTGGAATACATACTAAAGCCTGATTGTTACAGCTGGTGAACTTCAAAAATGCAATCTGAATGTGAGGACACTTTAGAAGAACGATATGCAATAAAATTGTGTTTTAAACTTGGAAAAAATGCCACAAAAACGTATGGAATGTTTCAGACTGCTTTTGGACCATCTAGTTTAAACGAGCATTAGTTTTTGAGTGGCATAAGAGATTCAAGGAAGGCTGTGAGTCTATGAGGTGTGGGGGGAGTAAGGAAGTCAATACACCAGAGGTGATTGGCCAATTGGTTAGGGTTATGGTTACTATGTTGAGGTTTTAAGGGAGTTCTGGAAGAGATTCTGTCGGAAGAGGCCAGCACTCTTCAAATCAGGTCATGGCATTTTCACTAGGACAATGCACCAGTCCACAACTCCATCCTTGTCACAGTCGATTTAACCAAGATTGGCATCAAAACAGTTCCTCAGCCTCCCTATAGTTCAGATCTTGCTCCTTGTGACTTTTGGTTATTCCCTAAGCTCAAAGGCTGCCCTTATGAGACAATTGAGGCGATGAAAGGGGCTGTGAAAAGGTCATTGACACATTCACACAAGAGGACTTACATGGAGCCTTACAGAAGTTGTTGGAACGGCACAACAAGTGCATTGCAGCCGGATCAGATTACTTCGAAGGGGAGCAGAGTTTCCAGAGTGTACTATCAATAAATATACCCAAGCGAAAAAAATCTGAAAACTAATTTAATGATCTTCGTATATATATATATATATATATATATATATATATATATCGACATGGTGTATGTTGATATTGACAACTTTCACTAAGGGGTGTAGTTACTTTTAGGGCAGGGGTTTAGCCTTTAATGGTTATATTTTGAGTTATTTTGAGGGGAAAATACTTTAACTCTGTTATATAAGCTGCATACAGACTACCTTTCATTGTGTCAAAGGGTCATTTTCTCAGTGTTGTCCCATGAAAAGATACACTTAAATATCTGCAGAAATATGAGGGGTGTACTCACTTTTGTGATACACCGTATATATATATATATATATATATATATATATATATCGATAGATAGATAGACGGATAGATAGATAGATATATGTACGTATATATATATATATATATATATATATATATATATATATATATATATATATATATACCTTTTAATATAATGCTTTGCATGTAGCTAAATACATATATAATGAAAGGCTAAAATATTCTCTGTGACGCGTAAAAATTAAGTAGATTGCTTTGGTTTACATATATGTTTCTAATCGTCTCATCTACTCAGCCGTCCCTGATCTACTTTATTTTTCTCTCTTTTTGTCTGTCTGTCTCCCTATATATATATATATATATATATATATATATATATATAATATATATATATATATATATATATATATATCAACGACCAGTCCAAAGAATTGGCCACCGACAAAAATTGTTATTTTACATCCAAATTCGCAAATCGTTTTGATAACATAGGAATGATTTATACAATATAAAAATCTTCTTCCTGGACCACAATAAACATAAATTAAACCAAAACTCTCTCTCTCTTTCTCTCTCTCTCTCTCTCTCTCTCTCTCTCTCTCTTTCTCTCTCACACACATACACACACACACAATTCTTAAATTCTCAAACTTTTCAGCCAACAAAATGATCCCTTTTGAAGCAACAAGCCGCATTCCCGACGAGATACCAAGATGTTTCAGTATGATGTGATCGGCGATCTGATTCAATTTGCCCTTCCCCTATTGCAAATTCATGACTTTGCAATTGGAGAAGCCCCCTCCAGACCATATCAGATCCTCATGCTTTACGGTTGGCGTGATACAGGGGATAGCAGCTTTTTTCCTAATTTTTTTGCTGCACATAGAGCCTCCCCTCTGATTCAAAGATTTCGAACGTTGATTAGTCAGTAGAAAGGACTTTATTCTATTGCTCATTTGTCCAGTCTTCGTGCACTTTGGCCCACTCGACCATTCGGACATTGTTTTGCTTCCTCAACAGAGAGTTCTTGACAGCAATTGTACGATATAGGCCAGTTTTACAGAGTCTTCTCTTCTCAGTGGATGGTGATACATTTTTTCACGACATAGGTTTAGTTGTGCAGTGATATTTGGAGCAGTTAGCCTTCAGTCTCTCAAGCTGGTGACTGATAAAATCATATTCTCTATAGTTAAAACAGGACGTATCTAGCAAGCAATACTTCAATACAATATAGTCTAATGGGGTAATAATGTAACTTTTGGAAAACGTTTTATTCATGCTCAGTACTAAATAAGAAAAACGTCTTCAAATCAATTTTCCAAAGTATATCTGGTCATACTAAAGTCAAAGTTGTTTTATAAGGCTTATATTTAGTATAATAAATAAAAAGAACGTTGTGGTGCTTTACTTGTTTTATTAAAAACAACACTTTTAGTATGAGAAATAAAAAAGATTATCAGATGACCAAATAGTTTTGATGGGTAGTATATATATATATATATATATATATATATATATATATATATATATATATATACAAAACAGTGTGTGTCTATTATTACATCCCTACCAATTTTGAAAAAACAATGTTATCTTCTAAACAAAACATAATATTGTTTATTTTATTTCTATTTGAATGCTACGGCATCAAAACGGATAAGGTTGGATTTTATTTATTTTCAAACTGTGCAACATTGAATCTGAGATTTTAAAAATATTGTTAAAACCCCCTCTAATATTTATTGCGTATAAGAAATGTACTTAGTGGAATTTTTGCTTTTTACGTATTCATTATTGGTTAAATAAGTTTTATGCATTTGAGTGCTATGATAAGTGATATTAGATTATTTCCATTTTGATAATATAATATTTACCTGGGTACCTCGGGCTGTGTAATGGTGAGTAAGCTAGTCTAGCAAATCATTATGAGTGATTTAGAGTATCATTAGGTGCCCCATTCATATGAACTTATGTCATATCTAATAAAAAAAACAGTAAATTACTATATTATATTCGCCTAGGAATAACATATTATTCGTGATTTGGATTTAAATGATTGCCTTAGCTATGGTATATAATATAATAATCATATCAAGTAAAAGAGAAGGATTTATTTATATTATGATAATATTTCATTCATCTCTTCTCTTTAACTTTGTTTCAACATCAGTATATATTGTGAATTGAATTACCATGACTAGAAAATCCGGCGAACACTTACGCATGATATACGGAAACACTGGACAGCTGTTTCGACCTTATTAGGTCTCATTAGCAAGTTTCTGTCAATTTACATCCATACTCTTTACAGACGACACGGTCACCTCTAGGGGCATGTCTTCCCAAGAGGATTGGAAATACGCATTCGCGTAATTATCATAACCTCAAGAGCAAGGATATTGATGTACAATTTCTTTTTTTTAAGTAGAGGAATTATATTGTGAATTGAATTAGCCCAAAAAATGTACGTATGTATCCTTGCCCTTGAGGCTATAATAAATACACAGATGCATATTTCCAATTATTTTGGACAGAGGTGGCCCTAGAAGTGACTGCGTTCCCTGTAAAGAGTACGGATGTAACTTGCAAGACACATTCAGGTTAACTGGCCGCGCAATTACCACGACTAGTTAACTTGGCGTCAATTGTGTGCGATCTGGATAGATGGCTCATTAGTAGAGTTTCGGCTCTACATTATGTAGTCGATGGTTCAATCTCTAGTGGTGGAGATCACGGTATACACTGCAAATGAGACAATAAGGTCGAAAAAGCTGTCCAGGGTTTCCGTATGTCGTGTGTTCGCCGGATGTTCTGGTCATGGTAATTCAATTCACAATATAATTCCTCTACTTAAGAAAATGTATATCAATATATATATATCAAGGATGTAAACGCACGTGTTCAAAATTTTATGCCAAATAAAGAAACCAATGGCCGTTTATTCCCTTGAAAAATATCCCCCCTCTAAACACGTTTTTTTTTCTACTTCAATTATTCAGTCAATATTTATCTGATTATATTTATGTGAAATTGTTGAAAAAATTGTCTATTACAGAATGATAATTATTCCAATCAGAGCAATATGAGCATTCTCTGGAAGTAATATGCATTTCACTCTCATAGAGAAAAATAACTGCTTTCAGAACTACATCCAAATCTGTGAATAATCTTGGATCACTATGTATTTCACTGGCAGAGAATGAGGCCCAGAACAAAGACATTCATTCATAGATATCGCGACAAGACAATATTTGCTTTCAGGGTTATATCAAATATCTAGGAATTATCTTGAATTATTGAGCATTCCGCAGACAATGAACAAGGCCCAGGACGCTGAAATATTTTCTTAGATATCCTGTTAAGACAATACTTACTTTCAGGACCATATCAAAAGCCTACGAATTATATTGAATCACAATATATTTCGCTGGCAAAGAATGAGGCCCAGTCCACAGGCATACATTCTTAGATATATTGATAAGACAATAAATGCTCTCTGGGCTATATTAAACCTCTATGAACTATCTTGTATTTAACTGGCAGAGGATGCAGCCAAGAACACAGACATACATTCGTAAATATTTTAACAAGACAATAAATGCACTCAGGGCTATATTAAGCATCTATGAATTATCATGTATTTCACTTGGTTGAGGATGAAGCCCAGAAAATAGACGTACATACTTAAATATCATGACAAAGACAATAATTACTTTCAGGCGTAAATTAAACATCTATGACTTGTCTTGAAACGCTATTCTAGTCACTGGCCAAGTAAAAAGACCCAAGCCCACATCATTCCTCGTTGAATATTTTCCCTTCTATCAAGAAAATCATTGCTTTCAGTGATTTTTTTCTGCCTGCACATTTTCCTATTATTTTTATAGATGCTTGTGTTTGAACTGTTGTGGCCACAGTAAATAAACACAGCCATCTATGTTCAAAACCTGAAAGAGGCTGTTTGCATTTCACTTCATGCTAATGCCTTCAGGAAAGGAAGGAATCGATGATTTCATTCAACTATAAGCTAAAGAGTAGAGCTGGATTAGTTTCGCCTTGGTACCTGTCTAGTTACAAAAAAAAAAAAAAAAGATTCTCTATACTCCCTACAGCTTCTGAATTTTAGCCTCAAAATAAGATACCTTCGTGAAAGGAAGGAATCTATGATTTCATCCAACTATAAGCCAAATAGTAGAGCTGGATTAGTTTCACCTTGGTACAAATACCTGTCTAGTTACAAGAAAAAGATTCTCAATACTCCCTACAGCTTCAGAATGTTAGCCTCAAAATAAGATGCAGTTTAGTATCCGACACCGTTTTTCTTCTACTATTACTCCTTGGTACACTCTGACTAGGAATGATAGTACCCATTAAAAGCCCATTTATTAATCAAATAGTTTTGTTTAAAAATTATTAGTATTTGATAGGAATAACTGAAACCATATAACTGTAAATTATTTCTATTGAATATAGCATTATTAGTTACTTCAAACTATATAACGGAATAAAAACAAATGATTATTATTAAACAGAACTAATGACTCTAAACCATATCATTGTGTATAAATTGTTGTTATTACGTAAGAATATTGAAACCATATAACTATAAATTATTTCTATTGAATACAGCATTATTAGTTACATCAAACTATATAACAGAGTACAAAAAAATGATTATTATTAAATAGAACTAATGATTCTAAACCTTATCATTGTGTATAAACTGTTATTATTACGCAAGAATACCTGATATCATAAAACTGTTCGCAAATTATTTTTATAACATAGGAATTATTTATACCATATAATTGCGTATAAAAAAACAAATGAAATTGATAATATAAACGTATAATGAACGTGATTCCTTAACCCCCTGGAAGAAAATTACCCCAGAAGGTTTGATATACCGTTAAACTCAATCAGATAATCTGAATTCAAACCAGTTGTGCTATACATGAAAATGTTTGTGTATCTTATCCTTCCCGCTGCAGAGGCGTTAGGTAACTTTTTATGACCTAAGACAAACAAATATTTCACGATATAACTTGAAAAAGTTAGAGGGCACTAATTGTCTTCATAAGCATTTTGAAATGCCATTGGAAAATTACGACCCACGGTCATTTCCAAATGGTCCACCTAAGACTTCAATTTCTTAAAGAAAAGATCTTTTTACAAAAGAGGAAGAAAATCAAATTTTTCTTTCTTTCTAAAGCAGATGCTTCGCGTATATTTTTCTGTTGTAAAGAAAATGGTTGAGGTGCCTTCAAGGTAAATTTTTTTGGAATTTTTTGATTATGTCTCATGAGGCAGATTTCTCGAAAAAAAATGTTGCCCATGCCTGATGTAGAAATTGTCTTGAATTCTATTCATTTCATTCTTACCGCTAAAAGATTCATAGCTTTTTTTTCATTTTTGTTTTCTCCATCATAATAATCACAAGTTATTTTGAATGTCTCTCTGTTTCAAGGTCAGAGTAAGAAGACAGAACCAAAGAATTTCTCAAGGGATATTAGTCAGCGACTCTAATACAATTATTTTGTTCACAGGCTTTATCATCGTGTACAAATTGTCTTGTATACGTATTCGATTCTTTGGCAGAATTAGAAGAATCAGAATAAAGAAACCTTTCACAAAACTCATCTTTCGATCACAATTGGTTCAGCAAGTAAATGAATTCTTATTGAATAATTGAAAAACTGATTTTACGTAATGTCAACTCGTCTGAGGTTATTTAAAACCCTGAATTTAGGTAATTGCGTACGCTTATAGTTGATTGTTACTTTTATATTTTGTACAAACGTATTTAATACCAAGTATTCTTTTATAATACAAATGATATGCAAACGTTAATTGGAACCATAAAAGAGACCCTAACAGGTACGAACACTCCAGGACAGAGTCAACCTGGCATTAATGGCAATGGTGATAACGCCTACCTGTCAGAGATACAGACCTAGAGCCTTACGACTCTATCCAGTTTAGTATCATAAACACGACCCTCTTTAAGAATCTCTTACCTTTCTGCTGGAGATACAGATAATAAAAAGTTTCATTTTATTCATTTTTTTACCAGTTTTTGTTATACTTACCGCCCTGTTGCAATAATCATAGTTCATGAGAATGATGAAATATCTCGTAATTTCAATGGACATCTACTCAAATAATTATTGCCAATATTCATTCATTATGAGCTGGTGTCGAGCCCAACATATAGAATAAGGTTATGAATGCAGATTATTAAAACTAACTTGCCCACAGCTTGAATTATCATTATCTCTATCCACTCCTCCTTTGGGTTGGAACCAAGATTTACAAAAACACTTGTGAGAAGATATTGAAAGATACGCGAGTGTTCGATTACGGGTGAAAGCCAGTACAATTGTTTTGAAAGCAGTCAGATAAAACCTGTAACTGCGTAACCTTGTACATGATTTATCTAAGCTAAGTAAGTATTTTTCTCAATGAGGACAGATTTAAGTGATTAAAACGATAAGTTTCTTTTGAACTAGACGACCTGTTGTCCCGTTGGGTTTTAGATGTTACAATGTTCGATGATAATCGGGAGCCTTCTATGTAGAAAGTAGTGAAGGATTTTGATATGCAGGCCATGGTGATATGGATAATCTAAATAATTAAGAAATGACAGAGCTCCGCTACATAAAATTACTATTCATTTACATTGTGTGCGGGATAAATGGCTTTTTTTTTCTGAGAGCATTTCATCTGTATTGCTCTAATAAAAAGTATCGTTATAATGTCCTTGTTAACCTGTTACACACACGCAGACACACAGTGACACACATAGTCGCGTGCGCGCACACACGCATATATATATATATGTGTGTGTGTGTGTGTGTGTATTCTCAATCTCCCAAATGGCCTGTTTTAGTTGAGCAGTTACAACTAAGTTGGGAAAGTTTCTAAATTAGACTAAAATAAGCACATAGCAAAAAAAAAAAAATGATAATAAAGATACTATAAAGGTTTGCTATATATGCCCAAAAAACCAAAATATCATAAATATATAGAAGGAGAATGAAAAATTAGATAAAACCCCTTAAACTAGTTGAAGGAACTAATTCCCATGGGAAGCTAGAAGATTTACCAATAACGTGGCTTACGAAGAAGCAGTAAAAGATAATTAATTGGATATAATCTACATAGAATCGACCGAAAGACCGTTGGAAGAAAAAATATAATAATTACAATGCTTTAATTAGATATAAACAAAAGTCAAATGATACTATTCTGTCAAAATACTTTTGTGGGTATAATAAAACGAACCAGCAATAAACCTGAAGTCAAATGGTCTATATATAAGAGAGCTTATGCTTGTAAAAAATCACTTCAATTTGGTCTCTTTATACGACATCAATTTTATCATTTTTAGTTTTATACGAACGTCTTTCAATAAAGAAGGTGATTTTTTCCAAAGAAGTTGCCAATAGAAAACTCTGCTTACAGGAGACTGTCAGCATGACTTTATTTACTGACCACTGTGCCGGGAAACCTTTCTTTAAAAGAGAGTCAGTGTGTTTCCACACTATGGTCTCTCTTTTTGACTCAGACTTGTAATGGAAAATGCATTTGTAAATATTTCCTTGTCTAAAAGCTGCTTTTCCGTACACATCATACATTCTTCTGTAAATTTTCACATAGTTTACATAGAACATCAATGATAGACCGCTGTTCAAGCAGGAAGCACTGTGTTTGGATGGCTGCCATTTTGAATAACCTGAAAACGAATCATTTTGCAAAATCAAAATAACTGTTGCTTTAATCAGTTACGTGGTTTATAATAATGGAAAAAACATTCTGAAAGATAATTCTGAAAAAATTGAATGACTCTCGTATATGCCCCTCCCCTCCGAAGGCTGAGCACTCTCGCGAGGAATTACCAGTTGCTAATCGTTAACATTCTTTCGCTTTGGCTCCGGTTGTCGATAGCTCTGTCGTACGGTACATGACTAGCGTAAAGTCAGCCGGGTTTCAATCCAGCTTTGAAGTATCTCGCGTTTTTAGCCACATTGGTGCGTTGTAATACAACGAAATATTTTGTTTGAGTTTTATGGCATATCACCCTTTGAAGGTTATTTAATGCCGAATATATTTTTATAGAAATAATCAGTTCTATTTCAAACAATTCCGTTCAGCATGAGTACATAGTTTAATTGTCAAAAAAAAAAAAATTCTATTTCAAGCAATACAGTTCAGTTTAGTCAAACAGTTCTAATTCAAACAATTCTATTTAGCATAACTGGGCAGTTTAGTACTATTTAACCCATAGATTGGACCCTGTCAGGTGCTACCACTTCGGGACAGAGTGTACCGGGAAGAGCTGGCAATGAAAGGGTCCTCCGCATTACCCAAAGCTCACGCATTACTGGAGCCTCACCATCAGATTGTTCAGTGCCATATCTGGGACACTTGTTGGGGTTTCTTACCCCTCTGCAGAAGTACAGTCGGTGTATTCTACAGCCCCAGCCGACTGGGCAAACAACCAAACTGTCCGTCTATCGATGATTATATATATATATATATATATATATATATATATATATATATATATATATATATATATATACAAGAGTAATTTAATAATTTTCCGTTTATTTATGAATATATCGGGCTGTCCTCGTGGTGTAATGGTTAAAGCGATGGACTGCAGAATCGTAGTAAGCGAGTTACATTCACATTCGGGCAAATACCCTTGGGAAAGGTATGAAGCCCTTATCCTCCTAGCTATGGGTTAAATAGTACCACTACTGTTCTTCTAGGAGAATAGATTTGGCATTAAATAACCTACAAAGGTTGATATGCCATTAGATAAGCAAACCAAACCAAACCAAACCAAACTATTTACGAATATATATAAAGATAATGAGAATTATTGTAATTTATGAATAGGTGAAAGAAAGAAAGCGTTTATATTTCTTGAAATACCACTGATGTAATGAGAATAGATTTAAGTTGGTTAATGGAAGATGTTTTTTTTTTTTATTTACTTCCTTTAGTTTTGTTATCGAAAAGAAGAGAAAACAACTAATGATGATGAAAGAAAAAATATTTAAAATGAGATTTTTCAGGAAGAAATAAATAAAATATGTTATAAGTGCTGACTCGGGAAAAGCATAAAATCCTAAGGAAAAGTAAATGAAAAGAATTATTCAAATAAGAAAGGAATAGGTTGAAAAACGGGGAAAAACAGGCGAGAAGAATAAATAGAAAAGGATAAAGAACAGAAAAGCAAAAGTTGATTGATTTTAACGGCATATCAAGCTTTCTAGAATTATTTTATGCCGAGTTTAGAAGGGTGTGTTCATCTTATATTTATATAAACCGTTTAGCGGAGTCGTTACTTAAGAGGTTTTGCATACAATTTCATACCATCAAGTATTCCTAACTAATTGGAATATTTTTGCCACAATTAAATGGTTTTAATTATTCTTAACTAATAGTAACATCTACCCATTTATATGGATACAAAGAAGTATTTCTATTAATGAAAATCAATTGTATGTACTTCCCAAGCCCTCCACCCGAGTTAGAATGTAACACAAGGTCAATTTTTTTTCGGAGTTAACATTTATGGATTTTTGTCTTCTCCTAGATTGGCAGCCAAAATAAGGCTGAAGAACCCAGTCTGTCCTACTATTTACCCTTTGCTGATAGGAGAATCTACTGATATTATATTTAGATTCATTCTCAATATCTTTGGCATTCTCTCTCCCCCACCCCGCTCTCTCTCTCTCTCTCTATGTATATATATATATATATATATATATTCTTTATTCTTTTTTCTATTTTATTTATTTAGAAAAACTTTTCATTTTAAAGATTACCAGTACTAGCTAAATGCAATCAACTTCGTCCTGGATTTGAACTCGTATCACAATGTCCATTTCCAATGACGATAACCATTGCACCACAGGTAGTTGCAAGGTTTCCATTATTTATAATCAAAATCTTAAGAAAAATTGTAGCTTCAAGTAGTGATGTAAAGGTTAAAGGGTTGGACAGCAAAATCGTAGTAAGCGAGTTCGAACTCCAGTCAAGATTTTACATTTACTTTCGGACAAATACACCTGGGAAAGATATGGACCACCTTATCCTCCAAGTTATGGGTTAAGTAGTACAACTACTGTTCTTCTAAACGGATTACTTTGGCATTATATAACCTACGAACGATTGATATGCCATTAAATAACAAAACGAACAATGTTAAGTAATTATTCTTCATACAAATAATTTATTGTGTTTCGGTATCAAATATGTCCGTCGAGTAAGAATAGTGTTGTATACCTATGACTAACTATACAAACACATAATACATATACATCTGCATGCTGAACACAGCGACACAATAATAAAGACGAGCGACACAGTCTTTTAGAAAAATATACCTCTCACTTTATTGAAAGGGTTGTGTGTGAGAGGGAGTTGGAGACCGAACAGAACTGCAACATATTGACCCCGACTCTATTGGCCATAACCACGTATCTTTCCCGTTCTCCTGGGCTGCTCAACCAGCCTCTCTGGGTGCTAGTTTTCTCTACTGCATTTTATTTCTAACTGATCTGGTCTCCAAACTGCTCAATCGGGGGCCTGAGGGCTCCCTCTGCTGGGTGCTGGCTTTCTCTACTGCATCTTGTCACCAACTGATTGAATTTCCTGTGAACTCAGTTATAAAATAGTTCACGGCCCACTCAATCTCCTCCCATAACTGGCCATCGGAATATGCACTTCCGCCCTCTTTGGAATGGCATGTTTGATCGTCATCGAGCGGAAATAACTGTCATGCAGTTCACAGGTCACTCTCTTCCGGTGCGTCAGTTTGTGACTGTACCGTGGGATTTTAACTCTGTCCCATATTGTCAGTCAAGCTCGCCCACGCCATTGGAATATGCACTTCCGCCGTCTTTGGAATGGCATGTTTGGCGGGGTCGGAGGTCAACTGATTTATTCGACCCATGGATGTGACCCTAGCATGTGCTAACACAGCAGGCTTGAGTGGATCGAATGTAATAACAATGAAGGTGTACTCTACATTCCCCAGATCTTAGGAATCGGAGCCTCACCGTCAGAGTCATTTTAATATCATAGCCAGGCAAAAAGAGCAAAAAAGTCGGAAAGTAAGGTAGAAATAGGATATTAAAACAAACGTAGATAATGAATGAAAAATTATAATTTATAAAGCGGCACAAGGCTGTATGAATAGAGCACCCATGCAGACATGAACTCACTTGTGGATGTTTGCTAGCCTAGCTTGCTAACCATTACACCATTACAAAATTAATGAATGCGTAAATTAACAAACAGATAAAAGAACAGTGAATGAAAAAATTAACGAATATGAAAATTTAAAGTTTTTCGAAATAAACATATTAAGTAATGAGATAAGAAAGAAAAGTAGATTGTTTGGTTGTTTGTGTTTTATGGCATATCAACCTTTCTTGGATATTTAATGCCAAATCCATTTTTATGCAAATAGTCAGTTCTTTTAAAAAAAATTGTATAGCATGACTACACAGTTCAATTGTCAAAAACATTCCTATTTCAAGCTCTTCAGTTTATTCAAAAAGTTCTAATTCAGATGTCAGATAATGGCCGAGGGATTTCGTTTTATATATCTTGCCTTTGGTTTTAGTTCGGTTGAGAACCTTTCAACTCAGCACATGGTTTATTTAGGTGCAAACTTGAGCACAGGTGTTGACGCGCGTGTGGGGAGGATGTGTCGTTCACAGATGTCAAAATAAAAATCCCAGAGAAAGGTTGTCCAGTGGGTGTGAATGACGTCATGCACCGGAAGCGCACGCGGAGGATTTTGGGGATTTTGAAAAAGTAGTTGAAAAGAGTTCTGCCTCGGGAGAAGACGGTTGGCTTTCGCTTGCTCGCCAAAGCCAGGTCAGTGGCCTTGTGGCGGGTGCCACACGTGTTGGGGGGCAGATGGAAAACCTGAACTAAGAAGTCGTAAGTGTTTTTTCGTGTTTCGAGATTCTTATGTTCTATGTATATATGTTATGAACATTCTATATATGTTTCGCGTAGCCATATCATGGCTATGTAACACAGATAATTCAGTTTAGTATAAGTATAGATTGTGTTTACACAGTTAAATGTCAAAACAGTTCTATATTAAATAAATCAGTTTTGTGTAAGAACAGTTGCAGTGTCAAAAGCAGTTTCATTTCAAACAATTCAATTTAGCATAAGTACACAGTATAAATGTAAGTACACAATCTAATTGTCAAAATCATTTCTACTTCGAGCTATTCAGTTTAGTCAAACTGTTCTAATTGAAACATATATATATATATATATATATAGATTACCGGACATTGGCCTAGCGGTTTGAGTGTTTGTCAATGGCCTGGGAGACCTGGGTTCAATCCCAGGTCAAGTCATACCAAAGACTCAAAAAATGGTACTTGATGCCTCCTTGCTTAACACTCAGCATTATAAGGTACGGATCTAGGGTAAAGTGGAGCAATCCAGGGAAAGGAGTAGCACACTTCCCTACACCTTGAGTGTTGTAGCTATCGTAAAGGGAGCCTTCGGGTCATCCTCGACTATGGTCGCCAACTTTTTACTATATATACATATATATGTGTGTGTGTATGTGTGTGTGTATATATATATATATATATATATAGAGAGAGAGAGGTGGAAAGAAAGAATGTCAACGATATTGTGAATGAATCAAAATATAATATCGGTAGATTATCCTATGATATGCAAAAAAATGACGATGATAGGAAAGATAAAAAGTAAATAAATTAGGATCTTAACAAGAAGGAACAGTGACAAACAAACAAATAAAAAAAAATATGAGAAATAGTGAGGTGAGTATGGACGGCAAAAGACAGAAAAGATGGAGAAATGAGTGGGCAATCCGGAATCGATGCAAGTCCAACATGGCGATGATAAATCAGAAAAAGAAAACAACAGAACAACAGAAATAAAAAGTGAAGAAGAAGAAGAAGAAGAAGAAGAAGAAGAAGAAGAAGAAGAAGAAGAAGAAGAAGAAGGAATAAAACAATGAAGGATTAAAATATTAAGGAGATAAAAGAATGAGGGTTTCTGGAAAGAAGATAAGGTGGGTGTAAAAAAAGAAATGAAAAAGAAAGACAGACTTGTTTGATTTTAGTCAGTGAGCTGAAGAACGCATGTAGAAATGTTTTTTTCAATATATTAGAAAGATTAACTTGTAGCGAGTTTAAAAAGAAGGTGAAAAGTTTCAAGTCGGCTGAATTTACGCTAAATTCAAAGCGGATTAAGGAAGTTTTCTCGTTAATCCTCGTATGTCAGTTACGACAGAAAACGTCAGTTGATTTTCTGCCACAAAGCTCCTGTATTTATATTTACATAAGTAAAGATATATATACATAGGTTGAGAGGTTGCATACAGTGGCATGACAGTTGGCAAGCTCCAAACACAGACCAGTTTGTGATTATATTAAAGTATACACATAGCTGTACATGAACATGACTTATATTTACAAAGATAAGGTTCATATGAAGTACAATCCATGTATGTGTATTTCCTCCTCTCCTTCAAGCGAACAGGATGCGGCACCAATTGAATTTTTAAGCGGAGTTTAATAAGTTTAAATTCAAAATTTTCTCTCTTCGGCCAGTTCCCAAGCTAAGGTTAAAGAGTTTGGTCTGCCCTATTATTTACTCATAGATGGAGGGAGAATAGTTCGATTTATTCCTTTTCCAAAGGTATTAGCGTTATTTGAAACGCAAACAGTTTCCAACTCTTGTCACATTGCCCATTTTGCACTGCGATGACCGTAACACTAGTCACGAGTCAATGTAATTATATGTGACCATTGTGACGCATTATTGTGGGACAGCTAAACTTCCTGTTATGTTGATATGCACAAAGAAAACTTCTTTTTTTCATGTACAAGTTTCTACATGAAATAAATTGCGTCACAGAATTTCCTAAGAGTATTGTTGCAAAGAGATTACAAATGAGTCAATTCCCTTCAACACTTTTGTCTCCCTTGCAAATAAGTTACTACACTCTCATCTGTGACCACAATGAAATAAAATAGACCAATTCTTCTTGTTTGTTGGTATTTTCTGGCATATCAATACTTGTGTGGTATATAATGCCAAATCCTGTTTTATATATATATATATATATATATATATGTGTGTGTGTGTGTGTGTGTGTGCGTGTGTGTGTAAAAGTGAAGTAAGTAAAGTTGGCGACTGTAGTCGAGGTGGACCAGAATGCTCTCTTTTCAATAGCTACTACACCTAGGTGTACAGGAAGGCGCTACTCCTTACTTCGGATTTCTCCACTTTACCCTTGATACGTACCTTATAAGGCTGAGTGTTGAGCAAGGAGGTATAAAGTACCAATTTATAAGTCTTTGGTGTGATTCGACCTGGGATTGAACTCTGGTCCCGCGGGACACTGGCGAACACTCTACCCACTAGGTATATATATATATATATATATTTATATATATATATATATTGTAGGTATCTTCATTTTTAAACGAGTTGATCCCTCAGCTGGTTGAAAAATGGTTTCCTGTATTGGTATTTAACATTAATAATTCAATTTGATAAATATAATTGGCTTGCATACAGTTAAATGCCTTCAAATATTACTTTAAACATTGATAATTCTATTTATCAAGTATTTCGATCTGATACCAATAACTTGTATAAGTTGTATAGTCATGACCAGGATTAACTATACAAACACATAATACATATACATATATACATAATACATATATATGCGGAATACATACCGACGCAATTAATAAAAGACGAGCGAAGACTTCTTTAGAAAAATATACCTCTCACTTTATTGTAACGTTTGCATGTGAGAGGGAGTTGGAGACCGAACAAAGACTGCAACATATTGACCTCACCAGCCCCTCCGGACATAGCCGTGTGTCGTTCTCGTTCTCCTGATGCTCAACCGAAGGCCCGGGGGCTCAGCTTTCTGCTGGCTTTCTCTACCACATCTAATCAGCAACTGGTCTGGTCCCCAAACTCCATCGGGGGTCCCGAGGGCCCCTTCTGCTGGGTGGTGGTTTTCCCTACCACATCTTGTCTCTAACTTCTCTTATCTCCCACTCGTCTGATCTCCTGTCTACACCGATTTATATAATAGTTCAATCGCCCACTCAATCGCCCACTCAATCGCCCACTCAATCTTTGGAATGGCATGTTTGATCGTCATCAAGCGGAAATAACTGTCATGCAGTTCACAGGTCACTCTCTTCCGGTGCATCAGTCTATGAGTGTATCATGGGCTTTTGCCTTGTCCCATTTCGTCAGCCAAATCCGCCTACGCGATTTCTTCACATAACTGACATCGGAATGTGTCACTTCCTTCCGGTGCATCACTTTGGAATGGCATGTTTGGCCGGATCGAAGGTCAATATACAACACTTGCATCCTGCTGTAAGGTTTCAAATGACCAATAATAATAATAATGATAATGAATATAATTATAATGCGTCCTGGAGACCTGTTGATATTGGTGATACTCCGGTAGAGGATCCCCTGCTAACGCTGTAGTTAAATACTCGCAAGGAGTAATATAATAATTCTTAGTAAATTATTGAACTGTTCGATTTGACAATAGAATGAATCCTAACAGGAAATATCACTTCGTATCAGTGTGTACTCCAGTGTATCGTTAATGAAGCGGTCTCCATTTTCCCAAGCTCGACTAGCAAACCTACACGAGTGAGTTCGAGTCTCATTGGGTGCCCCTTTCATATGGCCTTGTGCCACATCTAAGCAAAAAGCTTAGTAAATTACCACCGTCAGAGGCAGTTTATTGTCATATCCAAGAGACTGTTGTTCATGAAAAGGCAGATTTTTTAATAAATGTGTATCAGTAGCAATTACTTTAATCCTATCAGCAAAACCTATAATGCGTTGGCTGCATCCTCAGCAGAAGGATATGATCCACCTCAAAAGAAAAAATATCCTAATTATGACACCAAACAGCATCCAGTGGTGAACTACCAGATTTAGAGTATTGATGTCGCGTATGGGGGTTACTACTTATTTACCATTACCCTCAGGTTCATTCTTTCCTGGAGTAGATGTACCTGTTAGAGGCCCAGTAATGGGTCAAATGAATTTGTTTAAAATTATTCGTATTTGATAAGAATACTTGAAACCATTTGGGTATACAAATTGTTATTATTGTCTTACTCGTTGTGAGTTTATCATACCAGTATTACCTGCTGGTCATTCATTGAAGTCTGAGTGACAACAAGGCACCTCAGGTCTCCAGTGTTATATAATAAAGGAATGATTTTTTATATTAATCATTTTTTTGTTAATTATATTCTATCATTCAGTTTGGTAGGACTTTGAACTATTCGGTCTCTTAGTCCAGGTGCATACTCAGTTGGTGCAGTTTTACGCTCGTGTGTAAAGGATATGTCAATCACCATTCGTCATAATAAACCCCTAGACAGGAAATTGGGTTGGAGTGTGGATGACGTCATGGCCAGAAGTGATGGTCCTGATAATTTGAAGATTTTGAAAAGATGCCAGTTGAGATTCTGCCGTTGAGAGTTGCAGTTGGGTTTTCTACCGTTGAGGCGTGCGGTTCAGTTTTTTGGATCTCGACCGGCAGAGATGAATTGGCATCTTAAACATCACAAGATGCACCGCACGTTGGGGTGGGGTCAGCATAGTATGTTTAGCATAAAATTTCAAGAATTGTATCTCTCTCCTCGTGTCGCCATGGACCCAAGTCCGGAATGAATAAACCCGTTCGTACCTGAAACGACAGAGTCCGCATGGATTTGCATATGTATATGTATTTGTATATGGGCTGTTATCATTGAGATTATTGTGATTATGCAACATCCAGGACTCTTCTCAGCATTCCTTGCCAACTTCAAAAATGCTGGTTTGGATGGTTTCGACTTATCCTCCGATTTCCAACTCCTCTTGCCCTC
The DNA here is from genome assembly GCA_963585895.1 of Sepioteuthis lessoniana. Taxonomy (NCBI): domain Eukaryota; kingdom Metazoa; phylum Mollusca; class Cephalopoda; order Myopsida; family Loliginidae; genus Sepioteuthis; species Sepioteuthis lessoniana. The sequence continues at coordinate 62,528,387 of OY757930.1, read as the reverse complement.
TTACTAAGCCTTTGGGGATCGTTCCAAGTACGCCAATTAAAACTGGTATCACTGTCACCTTCCTGAGTCATAGCTTTTTTAGTTTTCGGGAAGATCTAAGTATTTCTCTCTTTTTTCATTATTTTTGATTTTCACTCTGGGGCCGGCGTGTACAGCAAAGTCAACTTTTCGGCAGTTCTCATTTTTGCTTTATATCACTAGGTCCGGTCTTCTGGCCGGCATTAAGTTATGTTTTTGCATCTCAAAATTCCGGAGAATTTTGTGCGTCCCATTAACCGGGAATGATTCTGGTTAGTGCATATACCATTTGGTTATATGGTCAAATTTTAGTTTCTTGCGCAATTCCCATTCCACTTGCTCAGCGTTTTTACATCAAATAACAAAATATTAGTCCGTGGCTGTATGTGTATGTAAAAAAAGAACGTAAAATAAGAACTGTATATTTGTTTTTTTTTTCTTTCTCACAAAATCGTGTCTGGTCTTGTCCCTTTTTGTGCTGCTTTCATTTATTATAAGAGTGTCCTCGTGGTGTTATGGTTAAAGAACTGCACAGTAGAATCGTCGTAAGTGAGTTCGAACTTCAGTCGCACTGTTACCCTGACTTTCGGACAAATACCCGTGGGAAAGGTATTAATCCCCTAATCCTACCAGCAATGGGTTAAATACTACCACTACTGCTTTTTATAGAAGGTTGGCTTTGGCATTAAATAACTTATGAAGATTGATATGCTATTAAAATAAAGAAACTCTGTAATATAATTGCGGGGTGATTTTTTTTATATTGTCATTTTTCGTTTTATATATCTTGCCGTTCGGTTTAGTTAGGGTGAGAACCTTTCGCTTTGTGCATGGGTTAGTTAGTGCATGGGTTAGTTGAGTGCAGGTGTTCACGCGCGTGCGGGGATGATGTGACAATCAGAGATATCGCAATAAAAACCCCAGGTAGGAAATAGGACCGGGGACGTGAATGACGTCATGCTCGGAAGTGGAGGATTTTGGAATTTGAAAAGAACAGTAAGTTGAGATTCGAGTCTAGAGGAAACAAGTCGATTTTCGGAGCTCGCCGAGGCCAGACCAGTAGTTGGCGGCGGGGGCCGCACGTGATGGGGTTCAGATGGAAAAGTCAGCATAGAAAGAAATTGTGTCTCTCTCTCCTCATATCGAAAAACCCTAAACTCAAAAAAAGTAATAAAAAGTTTCGTACCTGAACCAATTTCGTGTATTTCGGATTCCCTATGTCTATTTCACATATCAATATCTTGGTCGTATATTTTTGGACGTGGATATGTTATAACCAAACCAAATCGCTTATTATTATTGAATAGGAATAGTGAAAAAACAGCCTCATTTAGATTTGACCATTGTGGTTTCCTTTCTGTGCAGTTGCTGCAAAGACGCAATCCGCAAGTTAATAGTCATTGGCGGTATATTTTTGTCAGACGCAGCATGATTAAAAAGATTTGAGATCTATTTTTGTGCTTTTGTTTCTTCCACGTTCTTATTCATCTCCCTAGCTTTCGGGAGTTCACCTGATACTGCCTCATATTTCAAAGGCTCTCTGAGTCAGATTTGGGACAACTGTTTATCATCAGATAATTCTGAAAGTATATATATATATATATATATAAACTTACAAAAATTAACAAACACTGTTTAAACAGAGTTTCGTTCACCATCTGAAGAGGTCATCATTGTCCAGAAATAAATCTATAATGACACAAAAGAATTGAATTGTTTTTATTTTTATATAAAAATATTTTTGCAATGCGCGTGAGTTTTGATTTATCTTTGATACCAAATCAATTATCCATCGATAGCCGCTGACATTGAGCTCTCTAACTGGATACTCCTTGGATTTCACCTTGGATTATATATATATATATATATATATAACGTAGAAAAGTCAGCAAGCATAATTATTCCATGCTTCAATTGCACGTCGCGCATAAAACCCAATTGTCGGCTTAATGTTTATCAAGCCGACAATTGTTGCACGCTGCAGACCGTTCTAATGAGGTTTGTAAAAAGGCAGGAGCCCATATGACCCAGACATTCGTATCAGCAAAATCTAGATAAATATTGATTTATTGAGTTTGACGATATGTCAACCTGTCTTGGCTTATTTTACGCTCAGAAGTCAGTTAATGGTGTTTATTGAAAATTCAAATTTGCATTTATGCATCGAGGTTTCTTATGATGTTTATTTGCTCAGTTTTAGAACACGCAAATAATTTTAAGCACATCTATTTGACCCATTGAGATGACCCTAGTATATACTTCCACTCCGGGTCAGAATGAACCTGAGGGATAATGTAGAGGTACTTCTCACGTCACAGATCTCCAGAACGAGAGTATCACCATCAGATCCAAATACTTGTCATACCTGGAGTCCCCCTATTTGGAGGTCGGAGTCTTATCCATCTGCATGGAATATAAACAGCGTATTCTAAGACCCCTCAGCTGGATAATGTGATTAGATACTGCGGAGAGTGTTGGTATATTGAAAAGACTTGTAACCATTTAATCTAAAACGGAATCTGCATGGATTGAAAAATCGTTTAATAAAGAATCATTTTTATTGGTTTGCTTGTTTTTTGTTGTATTTTTATTACTGAAGCTTTGATTTCCGCCCTTCGTACATTCAGTGAATTATGCAATTCACTGAATAGAATGGAATGCAGCAGCCTGAACAAAAACATAAAGATTAGGACAGCCAATTCACTTAGCAATAAGCAACAAAATTCATTCAAATTCTTTACATTTCTTTTCGATATTTGTGAGTTCTGTTTCTTTTTCTTTTTTTTTTTTTTCTTTTCTTATTTTGTTGCTTAAATGAAAGAGACGTGACTGATTAGAAATCCTGGTAAGAATGTACTGCATCATGAAAATATATAAGTATTCTTTGTTTTATAAGCAAATACACACACACACACAGATAGATACATAGATAGATAGAGAGAGAGATAGAGAGAGAGAGAGAGAGAGAGAGAGAGAGAGAGAGAGATGTACGTTTCTACGTTTAAGATAAATCAGTTTATGCATATTTATATATATATATATATAAACTTTATATTTTAATATGAACCAATGCATCAAAAAATCCTATACGTAAAAAAGTCTACAAACACACACACGCATACACACACACTCACCAAACACACACACACACACACATATATATATATATAAATGCATGACTATTCTTTAGAAAATATAAACGTGTTTATAATACAATAAACTATAATATATCTTTATACGCATATATATATATATATATATATATATATATATATATTTATAATACAATATATAAAGTAATCAAACACATTTATCTATACTCAAATCACACATATATATACATATGTAATATATATATATATATATATATATATATATATATATATATATATATATATATGCGTATGTGCGTGTGTATGTATCAATGCATGGTAATTCTTCTGTATGGGTTTATCTTATATATATATATATATATATATATATATATATATATATATATATATATATATATAATGAATAGATTCATAAATAATAATTTACATACGAAAGTTATTCACTAAATAAAAGCAATGTTCTGAAACTTACAAAATTATATTTTGTCTAATTTGCAATTGGTTTACAACAAACATTATTCGTTTTTGGACTATTAAAATGGTGACATATCAAAAATAACACTCCATGCTTTGTTAGAAATTTTCCATCAAACCGTTGATGGGTAAGAAGTATAAGTCATGCGAAATTTACATGTTTGATGGGTACAGGGAAGAACATTTTTGTAAAGAAAAGGTGTACAAATGTGCTAAACTTCTTGTTACAAAAAAAACTTCTCCGTGCACCAGTTAGGAAAGGAGATTATGTTGATAGTCCTCTGGTACATGGAAGGACCCAAAGTTATTGATTTCCTTGAAAAAAGTCTACGACCTTACATATATATATATATAAAGTGCGACCTTACATATATATATATAAAGTGCGACCTTACATATATATATATATATATATTATAAATAATTTATATTGCCCCGTCGGCTAGGTCTGTAGAATACACGGACTGCATCTTTGCGCAGTGTTTTAGACACCCCCAACGGGTGTCCTATATATCACACAAAACAATCTGTTGATGAGGCTCATGTTATGATGGAGCGTTGGGGAAACCAAAGAACCCTATCATTGCCTTCGCTCTCAGCTCAACTTTGTCCCGGATTGGTAGGACCTGATAGAGCCCTACCTATGGGTCAAATAGAACTAAACTGTGTGTTTATACTAAACAGGTGTGTTTGAAACAGAATTCTTTTTGTCATCTAAACTGTGTATTTATGCTTCACTAAATTGTTGGAAATAGAGTTGTTTCGACATTTAATTGTTGTGAGTGGGGACAGAAACTATACTTATACTAAACTGAATTGTTTTGATTAGAACTGTTTGAATATACTGAGTAGCTTGAAATAGAAATGTTTTTGACTATTAAAATGTGTACAGAAAGTAAATTTGGGAACCATAGTCGAGGCTCCCTTTTCAATAGCAATTACACCAACCTGTAGAGGAGAGAGCTACTCCTTTCCTTGGATTGCTCCACTTTACCCTTGATCTGTACCTTATAATACTGAGTGTTAAGCAAGGAGGCATCAAGTACGATTTTCTAAGTCTTTGGTATGACTCGACTTGGGATTGAACCCCGCTCTCCTGGGACATTGGCGAACACTCTAGCCGCGAGGCCAATGGACCGAGTAAAACTGTGTACTTATGCTAAACTGAATTGTTTGAAATAGAACTATTTATTTGTATATAAATGGACTTGGTATTAAATAACCCACAGAAGTTGATATGCATAAAAAACAAACAAGCAAATAAACAAACTTAATTGATAATTACTTAAATGTTTAACTAATTGTAAATGTATCCCACGTGTAATTGTAAACACTCCATAAAATTTTATATTCCATCTGATGAAACAATTTTTTAATAAAAAGATTGTTGAAATAAACTTATAATGGATCATATCTATTAAGTTTTACCATATATAGAGATAGATAGATAGATAGATCGAGATATATATGTCTGTGTGTGTGTGCATATATATCCAAACGCGCGTACAACCCCCCACCACATATATATGTATATAATTTTTCAGTAACCTTTTCCTTTTTTATGGTTTAATAGATGACAACATGCTGTAAATATTCTTTCCAATTCTTTTTCCAATCTTACAATTTCTTCTCATTGAACTATATGTTGTAAATACGATATTAACCGATTAGAAAATATATAGACCAAGATTTTTACTTGATAAAATAAAATGAAATTATTTGGATTTATCATGTAATTCTCACACTGTTTTATTTTTTAAGTAACCATGCGTTTTCGAAAAATTCCTCTGAGCATTTTCGATATGGTTTTATTTTTTCATTATTTTTGAATGCCATGGAATCTGGCGTATAAGTCAATAACAATTGTAAAAGGTCGTATTATTTACAAGTTGGTAACATAAGAAAAATGTGATAGAATTTTTTGAAGCATTGAAGTTTCCAGCTATCAGACATAAAATTGAATTAGAATCTCAGAAATGAAATGCAGAAGGTGCAATGACAGCAAAATTTAAAGAGATGGATCAGTTTGTTTATTTGATAGTTTATCGAATGAAGAAGTCTTTTCATGTATCAAGAGAAAAACTTGTCACGATTTAAGTTCCTCGAACACTTAATTATTAATCCTACGTCGACATTTTTTAGTCTTTATTGAGAGCTTCTTTTCACGCATTTTTGTTATATTTCGCAATGATTTCAGTTGATTGGACCCCCCCCCCTCCAGAATTGTTTCATTTGAAAAAGAGACAATTGATCATAAAGTCTGATGTTATGTTAGGTATGAGCTAAAATCCATTTTTTTTTCTACGGAAATTTCGAGAGACTTTTTTAAACAAGTTTTTTTGCCGTCTTTTTTTGTTTTTGTTTGAAAGAACCAATCCTAAATTTTAGTCTACAAAAAGAAAAAAAATACTTCCCTTGAACAAACCATTATTTGAAGCAGGTCAGTTTCTATATTGCTTTCTTTACATTACTACAGAAATCCATTGGAAATGACACGCAACAGCGCATGACTTTCAGAGGTACGCTGGTCAAAAGAATAATAACCATTGCAAAGCTTTATCAATCAAGTGAATACTTATACAAAAGGTTACCACCCACGAAACGATTTATTTATAACGACTGTAGACTTCCATATAAAAAGTATCATTGAATCAAAAGCCACATATGAGAATAAGTAAATAAATAAATAAATACTTAATGAATATATTTTTTCACCATATTTGCTTAGCGTTCTTACATCAAATAAGAAATATTAGTCCATGGCTGTAAGTGTAAGAAAGTAAACTTGAACTGTATTTCTTTTCTTTTTTATTGAGCACACCAGCAAAATATTAATTAGTTAAACATTAACATAGAAGAGCAATATTGTCTTTACTTTCATTTTTAGAACTTCCTAATGAGTAAGACGTCTCTCTGAAAATTTGCTGCATTTTGTTTTAAAAAGTTTAGCCATACGTGTCTTTTTTTTAAATAGTGCAAAGCATTGTTCTTTTAAAAATGTAAACTAAATGTTCCTTCTTTTGATAAGATGATATTTGACTTTATTTTCCCATTTTAAACTTCCTAAAAAGTAAGACGTCTGTCTGAAACTTTCCTCATTTTTGTTTTAAAAAGGTAAAAAGATATACTTTTACCCCCACCACTACCAAAACGTTAGTTCTGTGGCACTTTTATTAATTAAAAAATCACTGAATTAAATGTGAGGTTCAAGTACGGAAAAATATGTTGTTTTGGAAATTTCGGGTAGGTATATTTTTTTAATGAATCTTCGAAAAAACATAATTCTGGTAATAATGTTGAAGATAACAAATGAAATTAAAATTGCATGGAACAGTTTTAGGCCTTGACAGTCAAAAACTTCTCCCCAAATGAAAATGAATCAATTTTAACAATTTTAACAATTTAACATTGTTCTGACGCTGATGTATAATCGCCATTTTGTTTTTTAACTTTTCAATCTATTTTTCTCTCCTTTCCCTTCTTTCTGTTCTTAATGCTTCTTTTTATGACCTTTCTTTCTCTGTACGTGCGTTCCTTCCTTCTATCTATGTTTTAAACAGAAAATTAAGTCTGTTCAAAAATAGTTTAAACGCATTCTTATTAAAAATTGTCTTTCATTTAATACGAACTAAACGAAAAGGCACACCTTCTAATAAGCAGCAACCGTTTTCTGTTTCCTTGTTTTTCCAATTCCTTCCATGATGATCTTCACTGGATCACCATCTAACTTTCATCCTCCATTCTAATAAGATGTTCTCTCGGCTTATATTTCTGTTGTTTCATAAATTTTATAACATCTTCTATCTCAGTCTATTTCAGTACCATGATCTATTATTTTACCACTTAGAATTACATCAAGAACTGGCCTCTCCTTTGATTTAATTATTTAGTCTATTTTCTTGTCGAACATTATTCCTTATAGCAGTCTGCACAATGTTCATGATTACAAGAAACAAACTAAACGACATGAGGTCAAATACTGCTGGTGGCTTTTTGTCAATTGAGCTAATTCCTAGGAATCATTCTCTTCTTCCCACCGGCCGTGGATAAATAGTTGAGCAGACTGGGTTATTTAAACTTGGTGAGGCAACCAGTCAAGGAGAAGGAAAACTCATCATTCAAACCGGTTTTACGGTGCTTAAAATTGGCTTTTTTTTCGCATAATGGAGGAGTTGGGTTAATGAAAACTTCTATGACATCTTATATCTTGAGCTGATCGAGTTTTTCTTTCATTTAGCATTATATTATCATTAGCATTGTCCTCTCTATCGATCTGTGTTTTACGCTAACACCACTTTCTGTTGATTTTGTCCATTCTCGTTGTTTGTACCACGTTTTAGTTTAAACCAATGAAAAGTTTAATCAAATGCTTGAAATATTAAAATATACACACACACATGTGTATGTCTATACTTGTGTGTGTTTGTGTGTGTTCATAAAAACGGACAGAAATGAAAACATAAGCAGAAATTCTAATTTTGATATATATATATATATATATATATATATATATATATATATATATATATTCACAGGCACACACACACACACACACACACACACACACACATATATATATATATATATATATATATATATATATATAAATTTATTTCAGGTTCCTACAAATTCTTATAATAATCTTTATAAGAACCATCTTCGGATGAAAAATTTACAGTTATTTTTCTTTTGTATTTTTGTAAAAGATTTTTTAGCTTTATAAGTTGAGTGTTGATTCATCGTTAATCCTGAATTGATTATGCATCAATAGCCGTTAGAATTGAACATTCATAATGGTGTAATGCTCGTGGTGTAATGGTTATCGTCGTAGTAAATGAACACGGCGACACGAGTTCAAATCCTGGACGAGACTGATTGCATTTCGCATAGCACTAATACCCTTGGGAAAGGTATAAATCCAATTATTCTCCCTCCAGCAATGGGTAAATAGTAGGACAGACTAGGTTCTTCAACTAGGCAACTAGTCTCGGAGAAGGAAAACTCTGAATTCAAACCTGTTAAACTCCGCTTAAAAAATGACCTTGTATCATATCCTGCCCGAGCGGAGGGGTTGGTAAATATGATAATGGATACTCGGACACCTTGGATTTCCTCCAAGGATCATATAAAAAAAGAAATATATATATATATATATATATATATATATATATATATATATATATATATATATGTGTGTGTGTGTGTGTGTGTGTGTGAGAGAGAGAGAGAGAGAGAGAGAGAGAGAGAGTATGCGTGAATAAAGCAGAACAAAAATAATGAAATAACCAGGAAAAGCATTTGCTAATAATTACTTTATTTCTAATTTTGAGTTACTCTCAACTCATTTCGACCGTTACACATAGTCAAAAGAAAAGTTTCTCGAGGAACTTTGAAAGAAGCGATGAAACCTCAAGTGAACGAAACAGTATAAAATGCCTCTATAGACGGGAAAGATACCCCCTGTGAGGATCCAGAATATGTCACTAAACCATGAAATGGCGAAGCTTCAGTCTTATATCTTTGAGATATGTGTAGTACCACTTCATTAGAATTACTTCCATTAAAAATCATTTTATCAACAAACTATTTATTTAAAAATCATATATAGGTATAAACAGGATTTTCCATTAAATAACCATCAAAGGTTGTTATGCCACTAAACTAAATAACCCAATCTAAAGAACCAATGTAACAGAAAGTAAATGGAACGAGTAATGTATCATATTCATGCGTGTAAAAGAAAATTGTTTTCAGTATATAAAAATAACAGATAGTGAAAGCCAAAACCACTACATAAGCGCACGAGCGCGCGCACACACACACACAACGACAAAGACATTTCAAATATCAAAGAGGAGTAAAGCAGACTAAGGTAAACACACTCTAGAGAGGATGACCTCTATATAAAACACCCAACCAACTGAAAAACAATCAAACTGCGAACAAGAATGAGTTCAAGTCTCATTGAGTATCCCATCAACAAAGCCTTGTGCCATATATGTTCTCTGATAAAAGCAACAAGCTGGAAACATACACATATATAACACGTATGTAAGAACAAAATAACCAAATTCAAAATCTACAAATCTCTTCGTGGACCTAACTATTTTAAAATATACTTTTCTTCTTTCTTTGGACCTGCAACAAACATTATATATATATATATATATATATATATATATATATATATATATATATATATCAATAAAATGTTAATTTTTGAAATATATGTCTGAGCGTTTATAAGATGTCATCATTATCATCATGTCGTGCCACTAGCACGGATATCCCTGACCCTCTCTCGCCACTTCTCCCTATCATTCATCGCTTTTGGCAGGTCTTCACAGCTACACCCCGTATCCTCACATAGCTGCTGTATGTATGTTCGGGCTGGTCGTCCTGCTTTTGCTTGGCCATATGCAGTGGTCCATAGGAGTACATCATTGATGAGTTCGTCCTTGCTTCTCCAGCAGTGGCCTGCGTGTCTCGCTCGTCTAACTTGTATAGTTTTCGTAATGGGAGGCAAGTGGCCGTACAGCTGGTGTCTTGTGGAGTGTTGCCGCCAGGACTTGTTCAATATTGCTCTCATCATTCTTGTGTAATTGCCGTCTAGCTTCTTCTTCAGCCGTTTAGTTAGCGTCCAAGAAGTGCATCCATATAGCAATATCGACACGACCGCTGCCTGCAAGAAACTGCGTTTCATTTTATCGGTCAAGTCTGATTTCCATATGTCCGAGAGCCTATGCTTTCGTTAGTCGCGTGTCTATGTCTTTTTCGGTTGATGAGACGCTGCTTCCTAGGTAGGTGAATTTGTCTACTAGTTTCAGAGAGGTTCCGTCTTGTGTGGAAATGTCGCCTGTTTGGTTGTAGCACATATATTCAGTTTTGAGTGCATTGAAATGGAGGCCAATGCATGTGGCGGCTCGTTCCAAACTATGCAGTAGTGTTTCGGCTTGGTTCGGTGTATTCGCCTGTAACGCTAAGTCATCGGCGTAGTCTGCGTCGGTAATTGTTTTTGCGGGGTACCTTCTGCTTCTTTTCTTTGTCAGCTCGAAGCCATTTTCTCTGATTTTGTCGATCGAAGTTCTAAGCACGTACTCTTGAGAGATGATAAAGAGGTATGGGGCTAGCGTGTCTCCTTGTAGTACTCCTGCAACAATGTTGAAGTATTCTGTGTAAAAGACTTTAATTCTTAATACATTCCGAAAGTCCATCATTATATTTCTGTTTTTAGTAAATGCCTCCCAAATACTTGCAGAGTTTTTTTTTTTTTCTTGCTTTGATGTTCTTTCTCTATTCAGCTCATCACTACATAGTATGTATTTGCCAAAGCCCATTCTCATAGGCAAAATGTGACACAAGGTCAATTTTTATGAGAATTTTGATCTGAGAGTTTTTTGTTTCTTCTAGACTGGGTGCCTTCATCATCATCATCATATCGTGCTGGCAGCACGGATATCCCTGACCCTCTCTCGCCACTCCTCCCTATCGTTCATCGCCCTAGGTAGGTCTTCAGGACAACAACCTGTATCCTCACATAGCTGCTGAATGTACGTTCGTTGTGGTCGTCCTGCTTTTGCTCGGCCGTGTGTGGGGATCCATAAGAGTACATCTCTTATGAGTTCATCTCTGCTTCTCCAGCAATGTCCTGCATGTCTGGTTCGCCTAACTTGAATAGTTTTCGTGATAGGGGGCAGGTGGCCGTACAGTTGGTGTCTTGTGGGGTGTTGCTGCCAGGATGCCTAGCCTGCTTCATTATTTATCCGTTGCATTAGGAAGAACTAATGGATTGATGCTCTTTATCAAAGGAGGTAGCGCAAATGGGAACGAAAACTAACTCGTACACGATTTGAACTCGTTACGCTGAAGGCGCCTCCTCACACATACACACAGTGAAACACACACACTACACGCACACATACACACATGTATATGTGTGTGTTTTTGTGTGTGTATGTGTGTGTATGAATGTATGCATATATATATATATATAAATAATCTAAAATATATAATACCCTTATATATATATATATATATATATACATGTAGGGAGAGAGGGGGGATCTAATGAAAAAATAATATGTATACACAATAGTTATACACTTTAACGTCATCGAGAACTTCATCACTTCTTTTTCATGATATTTACCATTGAACACGACTTCTCCTTTACTTATGTTAACCTTTGATAATCTTCCTATTCAGTTCACTTAGCAGTACTTCTGAATTGTTCGATAATTCAGATATTAGTAATATGTCGTCAGCAAATCTAATATGATTGAAATATTCTCCGTTCCTATTTGCTTTCGTTCTTTCATAGTTAAGTTTGCAGAATTTGCTTTCGAGGCACGAAGTAAATAACTTAGGCAAAATCTTATCTTTTTTTTTTTTTGTTACAATTATTTATTAATGGTATATTTCTATAGTCAGATAATTGCAGTACAATTTTCGTATTTGTATCAATAATTTTTACATACTTTTTTTTAATATACAGATTCTACATTTAATTGGAAATTGTCGTGTTGCGCTGAGTTAAATACCTTTTCATAATCGAGCAAATTTAAGCATTCTATTATTTTTAGCTCCCTCAATCACTATATATATATATATATATATATATATATATATATATAGAGAGAGAGAGAGAGAGAGAGAAAGAGAGAAGGGGAAAGAGAGTGAAAGAACATGTATTGGTGTGGCCCTTAGGTATACATACACACACATTTATATATATATATATATATATATATATATATTTGCGAGCAGATTGACGCATCTAATCCACCAAAGTCACACATACATGTATAGTATACGTATACATTCACACACACACACACACACACACACATATATATATATATATATATATATATATATATATATATATATATATAACGCTACATTTTATATTATATCTCAAAATGAAATGTTGAATATTAAGCTTGAAAATTTTATACATTTAACTCTTTATTAATTTTCTCAATCAATATAATGAGTTTCGTTCACATGTCTTTTTTTCCTCTTCCGTACGTGACATTGAATTTTTCTTTTTTTACTTTTTTCCTATTCTGTTAAAACACATTGGGTCACATGATTGTGTAAGCGCGTGCATTCCCACATAACAACATTTCCTTTGCGAATTTAGGCATGAAGAAGGAGTGGGCGTATTTTGAGGTATATTTTTTTCCATCATGAATACATGACAAGCATGAGGAAAAGCGTTAAGATATATATATATATATATATATATATATATATATATATATATATATATATATATAAAACAATGAAAGAAAATGGCACAAGAAATATAAACGTTGAATAAATTACTAAACAGTGCTCGAATGTCGGCGAGCTGAGCAGCATTTACAGTAAAATTGCTATTTCACTCACCTTCACGTTCCTGTATCAAAACGTTCTATGTGTAGAAGAAAGACAGTATTCAGAATTTAGGTGGATGGATGGATGTATATGAAGGCCATGAATAACTAGTTAGTATATATAAAAAGATTAATTGCAGTAATAATAGAGATGAATGACGGTATTGGAGCAGGATTTAACAAAAAAGGATTTTGTGATTAATATAGTTTTTATTGCATAGAAAAAAAAGAAAAAGATTTTGAAAGAATAAAAAAAGAAGTAGAAATACTGGAAAGATAAGTAAGTAAAGTTGGTGACCGTAGTCGAGGGTGACACGAAGGCTCCCTTTTCAATAGCTACTACACCAAAGTGTAAGGGAGGGTGCTCCTCCTTTCCTTGGATCGCTCCACTTTATCCTTGATCCGTACCTTATAATGCTATGTGTTAAGCAAAGAGGAATCAAGTACCATTTTTGAGTCTTTGGTATGATTCTCTCTGGTCATCAGGCCAATGCCCGGAAGTATATGTAAATAGAACTTATTAATGGGTGTAGGGACAGGATTTATAATCCCGAGGAAGAACATGACTAGTGACTAAAAAATATCGATAAGTATTTAAGAGCTGAAATCAAAAACTAATTATGCTTACAAAAAAGGCCCGGAGAATGTAAGGCCGAACAGATATACATAGATCCCTTTATCACTGAATAAATATATTATCAGTTCCGAGTGTGACGACATATTGACTTCTGTGATTCCTTTCCCTATATTTTTTATATTTTTTCTGATGGCTTTTCAAGCCTGCCAAATTGAGACAATTTTTACCACAGTATGGTCATTGTTGATCACTTTGGCTCACATGAATGTCATGATGTTGAGCATCATGTTGGAAATGTTTGCCCATAGGGCTTTTAAGACAAGTGACTGAGAGACATAGTTTTCCTCATATATAACAGTTGACGAGGAGACTTTATTGATCTGGTGCTGATCTTGGTTCACCCTTACGAACTGAACGTTTGTATTCGGCATACGGAGAATAGATGTTTTCAAAAGATTCTCTGTCCACATGAATCAGTTTGCAACACTAACTTCTATTCAGTGGTATTTTTCCCATTGATCCTCCAATACGCTGAATTGTCTTACGCAAATTTTTACAAAGTCCTTAAATCTTTTCTTTGATTTTGAGATATATATATATATATATATATATATATATATATATATATAAGGTATTATTCAATCCAGTAAATCCGGAGTAGAGGACAATTCGATCAAGACAAATTATTCAAATTTCGAATGTTTGAAATTCCTGGTAAAGAGCTCTATGTAAATAGAATTCACAGAGCAAATAATATTATTTCAAGAATGTTCGGTCACATTATGTTAATATTAGGATAATAAATTTATTTCCTATTGGACCGGATGAAGTCCTGCTCAAAATTATTTTAGAGTCTTTGACTCATTCATATCAATGCTCTTAACAGGATGGATATAAATTTATTATCCTAATGTGACCAAATATTGTTTTTTTTTAATAATACATATATATATATATATATATATAGATGGGGCACATCAGCGTAAGTTGGAAAATATGAGGATCTGCGAGAACAATGTGTCTGAAATCGCTGAATAACAAATGCTTTTCCTATCGAGGTCGGATACCAAGGTTTCATTACTAACTCAACCTCAGCATTCTTGACTAATTTTGGACTTTCTTCATCAGATAAGAGGAAATATATATAGAAACGATCCAAAATAAGGTTCTAACTGACTCAGCGGAGATATGGCAATCTCATAGAGTCTGGCGGCTTCATGAGGTACTGCTGGGACGATCTGGGCGAATGGTAATGATAATTCGGCTCTGAACCTAATGATCTTAGGAAGCCTTTGTTGGAAGCAATGCTGCTGTAAAAACATATATATATATATATATATATATATATATGTGTGTGTGTGTGAGTGTGTGTGTGTTTGTTTGTGTGTATGATGGAGCAATAAGAGAAGGCGATGGACATTATATTGCAGGATTAAATTACAGTAGTGCATATATATATATATATATATAGAGAGAGAGAGTGGGCCTAAAGTAGGTATTCACTTTACCAGTTTAAAAAAATATCAGCCGTATTAGTGGAGGACTGTAGCTCATCCCACCGATTGGACGTGTGTGGCACAAGGCGTTGTTTTAGGTGGGTCCAGGAGCAGGACCGTAGCCCAGACACGCCTGGGGAACACAAAAATGCTTAAAGCCCCGTCGGAATTCCTCTAAAAAGAAGCACCTCAGACGCCAGGCAATAAATATAGCCCCACCCAAGGAAGGTTAGAGCCTGGGGAAAGGTATCGACCGACTGCTACCGGTACCGGGACATACCCAACTTGATCCGTGTACCGACAAAACACGGCCGACCGAAGTGTGTCCCAGCCCAGCGACACTCAAAAATATACGGTATGCATACCGTCAGCATTTTCCAGTTTTGCCTTAGAATCCACTTTATTATTTCTTGACTTGAATTATTCAAAATACCTATGAAAAAATTTTAAAAATTCAACAAATTTATTCTTAATTTAGACTCACCTTATATATATATATATATATATATATATATGAACTAAAATAGTTATCTCCTTATCATCCACGAATGTGTAGGTGAGAAACAATCTTCAGTGCATACTTCCCTAGACTAGGCTGGGCCGTCTGGCATTCGTTTCGGATGGGGTATCGAAATCAAGGGCAGATTCGAGGCCGAAAGGCCTCCGGTTTCAGCTGGGTCATGTTCGGGTGGGCGAGCTGCAACATTGACACCTTTGTCCCACTTGTATAGCACAAGACCTTGCTGTCTAGTTTAAGCTATAAACTGTCTTCCGTGTTTGGACCCAGATTTGGGTCCAAGATCAGTTTGGCTCATTTGGTCCATATTGCACTAAGTGGGTCAATGAGCAGCAGAGACCAGCGGTGTTCGAGCCCCGGCTCGTTCCCGACCTTCCCCTCTCCTAAATCCCCTGTATAATCGGCCTTCGGGTCATTGACCTTGTGTCAAGTCCTGTTTGGTGGGAGGCAGCGACAAATATATTCAGTGCTTTGGCGTAAATAGAGGAGAGGCTCAACTATTTAAATGTAGTACTGAGAGAAAATGTAGGGTTTTGTGCGGAACCCGAAAAGCGAGAAGTATTACCATGGCACTACCTCAGAGTAATGAAGATTTTAAGGCATTAAAAACATTGGATAGCATAACTAAGAAGTGAAATTACAGGAATGTAGATATGACTTCCTCATCATCATATTATGCTACTAGCACGCATTTCCCTGACCCTTTTCCGCCACCTGTCCCTATCGTCCATCGCTCTCGGCAGGTCTTCCATGCTACACTCTCTATCAGAACAAATCTGTTGTAGATAGATTCTTGCTAGTCGTCCTATTCTTGCTTGTCCATGTGAAGGGATCCACAGGAGTACATCGCTTATTAGCTCGCTCTTACTTCTCTAGCAATGTCCTTCATGTCTTGCTTGTCTAACTTTGATGGTTTTCAAGATGGGTAGCAGGTGTCCGTAGAGCTTCTACTTTGTGGAATGCTGCCTCCAGCACTTGTTCAATTATCCAACTCACAGTATTTTTGTGCCATTGCCATTAAGCTTTCTCTCCATACACTTAGTCAGCTTCCATGTGGTGCATCCATACACCTGTACTGATACAACCGCTGCATGAAAAAAAAAACCCCAAGAAAACTGCGTTTTATTTTATCTGATAGGTCTGACTTCCATATGACCGATAGTCTCTCGAAGCCTGTTCATGCCTTCGCTAGTCGCGTGTTGATGTCATGTTTGGTAGATGAGACGCCGCTTCCAAGGTAGGTTAACTTGTCTACAGGTTTCAGAGATCTTCCATTTAGTGTGGAGATGTTGCTTCTTTGATTAAAGCACATACTAAAGAATATATTAGTAATTTACAAATCTCTTTACTTAGATGTGATAGGAAGCTGTATGAATGGGGCTCCCAATGAGGCCTGAACTCACTCCTAAAGGTTTGCTTGTCTAAGTTTCAAACCCTTACACAATCCGGGGTGCCCACTGGAGAGTATAATTTATACAGAAATTTTCGTAAGTTGGGTGACCATAGTCGAGGGTGACACTAAGGCTCCCTTTTCAATAAGGAATACACCGAAGTGTAGAGAAGGTTGCTACTCCTTTCTCTGGATCGCTCCACTTGACCTTGATCTTTACCTTACAATGCTGAATATAAAGCCCGGCTGCATCAATTACTATTTTTTGAGTCTTTGGTATGACTCGACCTGTGATTGAACCCCGGTCTTTCGGACAACTGGTGAGCACTCAAACCATTACGTCAATGGGCCGGAATAAAAATTATAATACTTAGATATTATGTAGGGGAAGACTATTCAATATTGATAAGTGGTGAAAAGCTGAAGCCAATAACTACAAATTATGAATACAGCAAAAAAGATCTTAGGTTAGCAAATAGAATTAATAAATTCAACAAAATACATACTTTCATTTAACTCCACGACCACACGAATAATTTAAGACAAACCGTCAATGTAGTCTGCTAAACATTACTAATAACATTAGACTTTTTTTGAGAGGAGTACCAATAAGCTCACGACATCGTAGGTGTTAATCAATGGAAAATAAAAACACCAAGTCCCATAAACTGTTTTATCAATATTAACAATAAAAATCGCAGTTTTTATAGAGTTTGACATAAACAACTTCTAGCCTTCCATTATTGACATACTATTAGGCAGTACATTCACGTACATGAAGAGGAAGTTTTTATAGCTAAGAATTACAAGAACTTTATTTTAGCCAATAAAAATTAAACGTTGACTTAGAAAAACAAACTTTTGACATTGCCATGGATGCATATGATTGTACAGAAACATACGAAATGATAGGATTATTCTTCCTCTGAAAATTAAGTAATGTATTTAACATATATTATCTAGGATTTATTATGGCTTGATAATTCTCTGGATTTATAATCAAGTAAGGTGAACGTCTTGAGAAAGACCTTGTAAAGTTTAAAAAATAAACTACAGTTAAAAATGCTTTTCTTTCGATTGTTAAACAAGAGGATTTTCTGAACTATGATTTTAACCTTTCCAGCAAAATTTATTACTAGTTACTAATACTACTTTTTATATTAACGTCAAGTCTAATCATCTACCAATTGTTATATAATGCATTACTTGGTCTATTTCTGACGGTCTGCCTACTAATTCTTATAAAAATGGGGTACCTCGGTGACGTAATGGCTAATATGCCGAACTGCAATATCGCAGCAAGAGAGTTCGAACTCTTTGTGCTATTACGTTCACGTTTAAACAAAATTTGAGAAAACTGTGAACCCTTATTCCCCCAGCAATCATTTAAAATAGTATCCCTACTGTTCTACATGGATAGCGTTTGTATTCAATAAATTACGAAGGTTAATATACCACTAAAAAATAAAACCAAACCAATAAAATATTATTCAATGATGTAATTCCCAATTATAGATATGTTAATACTTTAAAAATGGTATATGATACCTCCTTGCTTAACACTCAGAAATAGAAGGTACGTATCAAGGGTTAAGTGGAGCAATCCAGGGAAAGGAGAAACGCCCTCCCCAACACCTCGGTGTAGTAGCTATTGAAAAGGAAGCCTTATGGTCACACTCGACTACGGTCGCCAACTTTACTCACTATAGATATGCTTGAAAATTTTCTAGTTGAAACCATACTTTATCATATGAAAAAATACAATAAAACAAGAGAAGTAGATGTATCATTTTTGTGATTGATTGATTAGAATGGCATGTCAACCCGACCGGGGCTATTTTATGCTGACAAGTTTGATGATATTTACATTGTGCAGTTATTTCTTTAAAATCTTTTATATATATATATATATATCAAATATTTCTATCAAATATTAATAATCTGTTCATAGATGTATCCTATTAATAATAATATGATAAGTTTTATATTGCTAATTTATTATTTATGATCGTAATTTTTTGCACACAGTTATATGGTTTCAAGTTTTATTTTATGTGCATGGTAATTCAGGGAGAAGAAAAAAAGAGTCAGTTATAAAGAGTCATGAATTGAATGAAAAACAACAATGGGCAAAAACAAGAGAAATGTTAATTCCTTCATCTAATAAAATAAAGGATTTTACATTGTAGGAAAGTTCGTTCGATTAAAGGTTCAGTTTGGTGTTTAAGGTTATACTTGTTATCTGGACAAAAAAAGAGAAAAAAGTGCAGTTTGACTCTAAGGATGTCGGCTTCGCATGTATAAATCTGACGGAATGTTGTTACAATGGGCTGCTGGTCGTTTTTTAGGTGCATGGGTGGCACGGACGAGCATTCGCTTCTTGGTTCCGATACAGATGAGAGCCTGTGACAGGATAAAACCGTGAGAAGAGATTGATATACGACACTGCTGTTGTTTTGATGACAAAGTAAGGACTCTTGTGTTGTACGTGGGAGTTTTAGACGATTGGGTATGGCTATTTAAATCTCTTGCGCAACAGGCGTCCATAGAGCAAGTAGTTGGCTGGTGTTCCGTGAGGACGAATACCGTGGAAATTTTTCCCCTTAACGATGTCATGGATTATGGTAAAATTTTACATAGAATATAACGGAGACAAATTATACACCTTTGTAAACAAGTATAGATTCGACTATCTATTTCTCATACAAATAATTTAGTTATATTGCATCAAATATTCTAATCTAATTCGAATAATTTTTCAAAACTGATCTATTAAATAAAAGACATTCTTGTATACATCAATTAACTAATCAAATAACTAATTATAATCTTTAGTTTAAAAAAAAATACTGCTTTAAGTAACTATTCTTAATTGATATAATTTACTGTATCAGGTAGCAAATATTCGTTGGCTAGTTGGTTGGTTGAGTTTTATGGCATATCAACAATTCTAGGCTATTTTGTTTTGTTGTAGCCAATTTACTAATATATATGTGTATATATATATCATCATCATCATCATCATCATCATATCGCGCTGGTAGCATGGATATCCCTGACCCTCTCTCGCTACTCTTCCCTATCGTTCATCGCCCTAGGTAGGTCTTCAGGACAACATCCCGTATCCTCACATAGCTGCTGAATGTATGTTCGTGCTGGTCGTCCTGCTTTTGTGTGGGGGTTCATAAGAGTACATCTCTTATGAGTTCGTCCCTGCTTCTCCAGCAGTGTCCTGCATGTCTGGTTCGTCTAACTTGAATAGGTTTCGTGATAGGGGGCAGGTGGCCGTACAGTTGGTGTCTTGTGGGGTGTTGCCGCCAGAGAGAAGAGAGAGAGAGAGAGAGAGAGAGAGAGAGAGAGAGAGAGAGAGAGAGAGAGAATATATGATTTGTGAACAAATAGTTTGTAGGAAATATTTTAAACAAAAATGAGTTCATTTGTTGGCACGCAGTTAAATGTTTTCTGTATTGTGATCTAACACAAATAATTTTTATATTAATTATTTGTTTGCACATAGGTAAATGTTTCAAGTATTATCATCTAACTCTACTTCTTTCAATTCATCATCAGCGTTTTGTCTGTGCACAGTTAAATGGGTTAACTCTTCTATTTCACCCATAGATGGTACCTTAACAGGTTCTACCACTCCGTATCAGAGTGTACCAGGAAATAATGGTAATAAAAGGGTACTCAACCTTCCCAAAAGCTAAAGGACTGGATCCTCACAATCAAATGATTTAGTGTCAAAAACAGTCACTCATTCGGTGGAAGGGTCTTGCCTTCTGCAGAGATGCTGTCAGCTTATTCTACAAGCCCAGATGGCAAGCGTTCCAATCAAATTCTAACAATCAGTAAATAGATCTATATGACTCATAAAAGTAAGTAAAGTTGACGACCATAGTCGAGGGTGACCAGAAGGCTCCCTTTTTAATAGCTACAACATCGGGATATAGGGGAGGGCGCTACTTCTTTCCCAGGATTGCTCCACATAACCCTTGTTACGTACCTTATATTTCTGAGTGTTAAGCAAGGAGGTATCAAGTACCATTTTTAGAGTCTTTGGTATGACGCGATCTGGGATTGAACCCCGGTCTCGTGGACCATTGGTGAACTCTGGGACTCTATCAGGCACAACAACTCAGCGTAATACGAGATCTGGGAGTAATGCTAATGCATGGGTACACCACATTCTCCAGATCTTTCGAACACGAGCCTCGTCATAAGATTCAGTTTAATGACAAAGGCAGAACATCAGTTTTCTTTTGCTGGGGGTCTAAACTCTTTGTAAACGATTCAGTAAGTGTCTTCTAAGCCTCACTGACAGGGTGCCATTTAGTTTAATCACCTTCTTTGTTGAGACGAAAAGTTATCAGCACTCGCTCAAAATGATAACACCCGCAATCTTTTAGTTTGCGCTCTCTGAGCATTTATATTTTTCTGTGCTAAAACAGATAGTGATGGTAATAATATTTAAAAGACTATTTGGCGATTATATGGAGGCGTAGATAACGTTTTTGTGTAACGGGGAGGCAGCAATGAATTTAGCTTGACTGATGTCTGTAGTATTGGCAAACTTTCTCCCTAGCTGAAAATGTAATCAGAAATTTGCATAAAACTCTTATTAAATTCAACAATCAATACCAAACGCTTGTTTAAATTGATCCCTTGTGGTTCGCTTGTCTGACTGAAGAAGAAAAATTGATATCCGAGAAAACTGTGTTTCGTCTTGGGCCGAACAAAAACGTTAACTGTTTTTATTTGTGCGTAAACAGATTTAACGTGGAAAATTTTGTGCATAATAAATTAATACTAGAAAATTTCCAGTAACGACGAGGGATCAATAAGTTTGTAGCAACATTTCAAACTGAATTTTTCACTGTATACTACGCAGTCCAGCACATTAGTCTCTTCGCCAAGAAGTCCCCTTCTGTCTATGTATATAGGA
The DNA here is from genome assembly GCA_963585895.1 of Sepioteuthis lessoniana. Classification (NCBI taxonomy): domain Eukaryota; kingdom Metazoa; phylum Mollusca; class Cephalopoda; order Myopsida; family Loliginidae; genus Sepioteuthis; species Sepioteuthis lessoniana. Next base: position 62,506,477 of record OY757930.1, on the reverse strand, counting down.
TCAGTTAGCTTAAATGCCTCGAGAAAGAAGAAATAAATTTTGTAAACAAACAAATAAATATCTTATTGCATGAGAAATTTGTTTTTCATGCAGATCAGGCCTAGTGTTCCCCATTGTGAATAATATGACAGTTATAATGTAATCAACAATGCAGCGGGGAATAAAATCAGAATAAAAGATATTAAATAAAATTAAGAACACAATAGCTTTAGATGAAAGATAGAATAATGTTGCTTGGTATATTTATAAAAAGTGCTGAAAATTGGTCTCAGAGTATATATATATATATATATATATATATATACTTGGAGGCGCTTGTGGTGTATTGTTTATCATCCTAAATGGATACTGTTTCACGAGTTCAAATACTAGACGAGGCTATTTGTGTGCCTATTAATCTAATACTTTTGAAAAAGGCATGAACCAACAATTCTTTCAACAGCTATGAATAAATAGTAGGGCAGACTCGGTTCTTTAACCTTCGTACGGCATCAGGTCTCGGAGAAAGAATACTGAAATCAAAACTTTTAAACTTCCCTTAAAAATTAACCTCATGTCACAGATTTCCCGGGCGGAGGGGTTGGGTATATATATATATATATATATATATATATATTGTTTATCAAGCTATTGCAGCATCTGGTCTTTCTCAAGATCTTTAAATGATGCACATGAGGTTGCATTCCCTGCAAAGTTGGTTTCCATACCAACAAATACATTTAACACTTACACCACCCATACGAATGTATATATATATATATCAAAGAAGACAGTTTTAAAAATCAAATTGACATGTTACGCTGGTGGTCTAACACCATTATGAAAATGAATTTGTTTTCCAAAAGCATGATATTTTTCTTTCCTATACTGTCGGATTCATCACATTTGTATATATATATATATATAAGTGTGTGTGTGTGTATGTGTGTGTGTGTGTATGTGTGTGTGTGTGTGTGTAAAAACCATGTTCATTGTAGAAAAATAGTGACTGCCTCTATATTTGTTCAATGGTCCCCAGTGAATAACAAAGTAGATGACATTGGAAGAACGATAGGTTTGTCAGCATGAGCATCATTGTAAGCCTTGGGAAATGGCTGTCTAACAGTAATCAAGTAGTTGTTGCTGTTGCTAACGCTGATTATGATGTCACTGATGATATGTCGTTCAGCATAGAATTCGGGGAAAATTGAAATGGTCCAGCTCATTAAAGGGTTATGCGTTAGAAGTGAAACAACAATAATACCAATCGTCAACGAAATTTTTCAAAATGAAAAACGTGTTTCAGATTAACTGAAGGATCCTGATTTTAAATCTAAAGTAAATCTTGTGCCAGCACGTTGTGATTTTAAGTTATACAATCATATTTTTAAATGCGGTGCTATCCCAACAAAATTAGTTATTCTCCTTAATATCCAAAGGTTTCATGCGCATTTTAAGGCCCCATTACACTAGTAATAGTTGCAGCAGTAGTAGCAGTGAAACCTCCAAAGTCATTGGCCAAGATTGAATAGTTCTGTCAGAAAACAACTGCAACTCTTCTATAAGGGTGGCGTTTATTGATAAAAAAAATAAAAAGAGAAAAAGAAAAAAAAAAGAAAAAAAAAACAAGAATAATGTTCTGGTGAAGTTTGAACTCGAGCCTGAGTCTTCAAAAAATCAACTGCAAAGCTCGAAATAAACCTCTCTATGATACAATTGAACTCCTACACCTGGAAATTCCAGAGTTAGCCATCTAGCAAGAACTTACAAATATCAGGTTTGTAAGGACACTAGATGTAGTCAAGAGGAACTGCCAGGATTAAGGACAACGATGAGAAGAATGGTGTGTGTGTTTTAGAGAGAGAGAGAGAGAGGAAGAAAGTCAAGGAACTTTATGCTGTCGGCACTTGATATCTACTAATAATGATATAACTAAAAAAAAATAACATGGAACACGAAAGTGACGGTGATATTTGTTGCGTTCCGGGAAATACCCAAAGGATCGGTAAACGGACTGGAAGACTTGAAAATAAGAGGACAAGTGAAAAATGTAAACTACAGCATTAATATCGGCCAGAATACTGAGAAGAGTCGTGGGGACTTGCTGTCAAACTCCTGTAAAAAAACCATCAGTTTACGCTGGCGTGAAAACTCACAAAGTAAAATAATAATAAACAAATTATTAAGATATATCATAGCGAATAACATGACTGAATTCATCGAGCAAAGATTGTCGGTTACAAAACTGGCATCCTACAAAAGAATCAAAATAGAAAGAAACAAACAAACAAAAGCTGGTTGGAAAATGAGACTTGACAAAAGAAAATGCGAAGCAATGCATTCGTATTAAGGAAAATGAAACACAAATACCCTATGGAATGAAACAACGGAGAAAATAAAACAGCAGCGATATGATGGACATTACGACAGGAAGAAATAAACCAAAATATTTACTAAGGAAGAGAGATTCAAAAGATACCAGAACAGGATCCTGCCATAAAAGCAAAATGTGACTTTCCGAAATAACGAAAGAAAATTATATCAGCAAGCCAGGGGAGAAAGTTGAAGAAAAATGAGCTACCTGATGTAAGTAAAACCAAAAAAAAAAAAATTCTGCGGGTATGTTTTATTTATCGAAATAAGCTGTTATATACGTATACACATAGGCAAATATACCTCGTTACTATATATCTCCCTATCTATCCATATTTACCAGCCCCTTCGCTCGGGCCGGATATGACACAAGGTCAATTTTTAAGAGTTTAACAGGTTTGAATTCAGAATTTTTCCTTCTCGTAGACTAGTTGGCTCACCAAGGCTGAAGAACCCAGTCTGCCTTAAAAGGAGACCCATAGCTGGAGGGAGAATAATTGGATTCATACCTTTCCCAGGGGTATTAGTGCTATGTGAAATGCAATCAGTCTCGTCCAGGATTTGAATCTGTGTCGCCGTGTCCATTTCCTACGACGATAAACATTTCACCACGGGCACTTCCATAACCATTACTTCACGGGTACCAATCATATCAATCTATGTCTTTTTCTTTCTCACTCACGCTATCTATCTATCTATCTATCTATCTATTATGTAAACATGTTGACATGCATAGCTGTAAATACATGCTAATATATATGCTAACCATGGTAAAATTATTTTATTAGCATCCTTACAGTATGTTCAGCTTGGTTTTTAATTACATCATGGAGAGACAACTAAAGATTGATTTAAAAAATCTAATTTTTTCGGCAATTTATTTTATTCTATTTTACTTCAACTTTAGATTATGCCATAAAAGTTTCTTTAGCATGGCTTTGGAAAATTATACTATTAATCTATGTAATTTGATTTAGTTTCTTTAAGGAACTTTCTAATGAAGTAAATATTAAGCATTTACAGAAAAACTGAATAGTTTTATCACTTTTTTTTTCTTTTTTTTTTTACTGCTATTAAGAAAAAACACAAAAGAGAGTATCCTCTAAATATGCTAATTCCATAATCTTTGGTAGGGTTATATATATATGTATATATATATATATCCCAAGCAGCACGTATGTCTAGTTATAATATTAGGAAAGTAATTCCTACATGGCCAAGAGCGAGTCTACCTAGGTTTCACCTAAATGGCTCTTCAGGATTGAATTGGCAAAGTGGGTTTGGAAAAAATACATTTTATTGATTAAAAAGACCCCTCACCTATAGAGGAATTAGCATAAAATTTTTTGTCGGTTTCTGGCATAAAGAGTTTTGCAAATGCTATTTTCTGTATAAGTGAGAGGTCTTTTTTAGCTTAAGTAATTCTGTCGGTGTTTTTTTCTTTTGACTAGACATACATGCTGCTTGATTATTTTCAAGTAGCATGTGTGTTTTTTGTCTTCTTTTTTTTTTATTGAACTTTTTCCCTGATATCAGTTTGTAGAATTTGCAAATTGTACGATCTGGCTTTTTTTTCACGTCAACAGAATTATAGATCGGATATAAAGATTAAAAAAGATAGCTCAAGTTGTTATTGAAGCACTTTTAAGATTAAATACGTGATGGAACGAATACATATTGCTTATTCGTTTAAAAACATTCTGTTGCCTGGCAAACAGCAGTATAAATTAGCATTAATGAATAAAATAGAATCTTTTATCGCCAACATGTGGGAAAAATCATACTTTTTTCTTACAAACAATTCCCAGAATAAATCTCAAGATATAAAAAATCATTGTTTTAAAACAAATAAACACCCCTCTCATATGAAAGAATTCGATAAGTTTGAGGATGAATTAATAAGTCTAGTTAGGTTGATAAAATATTGAAGAATTAGTAATAATACACAACAAATAACAAAAGGATCGTTTTAAAAGTTTAAAATAGAAACAAAATCATAGTTAATGTTGATAAATCGAGTTACGTAGACAAAATGAGCCCTAATAAGTACAAACAAATGTTACATAAAGAAGTCATTAAACATGATATACAAAATCTCCCCGGAATTTAAAAAATGACTTGAATAAAGAAGCGAAAATATTGGCGAGCAGACTTAAGGTGGAAAGTAGAATCGAAAAAACATAATATAAAAAGGTGTTACGTCAAACTTAAGGACGATAAAAGTGACTTCCAGTGTAATCCAACTTGCAGATTAATCAATCCCTCTAAATCACGAGTGGGTAAAATAAGTAAAATTATTGTGCAGGACATTTGTGCTACATTGATAATAGTTTTAAATATAAATCAATTGCATAACAATGATATTGTATTAAATGGTTTAACAACCTCGAAAAAATGATAAATGTTCTTTTATTAAATATGATATCAGGGAATATTACCTATCGATTACGGAAAAAGCAGTAAATGAAGCGTTAAAATTAGCTAAAGAATTTACTAGAATATCCGAGGATGAAATGAATATAATCAAACACTGTCGCAAATTCCTACTCTACCATGATGAGGAATCATGGATTAAAAAAAGGAGTTAGTGAAACTTTTGATAATCCAATGCGTTCATATGATTCGGCAGAAATATCAGTATTGGTAGGGTGTTTGTTGCTATATAAACTTAATTGTATAATCGAGCCCGATTGCTGAGAACTGTATCAGGATAAAGGATTGATTATTATAGATAATTGCACACATAGAAAAGGAGATATTAGAATGAAGCTACATCGGTTATTTAATAAATTCCGATTTAAGTTAGATGTTCAAGCTAATCTGAAGATTAATGATTATTTAGATGTTACGTTTAACTTATAAAATGGGACGGTGTCCCCATTTTAAAAAACGATCATTATCTTATGCTACACCCAAAGGAAGATCTTTAAACGAATCCCTTATAGCATTATGATAAGGTTATCAACAAATTCATCAAACGAGTATATTTTACTCAAAATAAAGATTATGAAATGGCCATAAAAATAGTGGATATAAAGAAAAACTCATACATAAGAGTAGAGAAGACAGTAGAAATATACAGAATAGGAGTAATAATAGGAAAAGACAAGTCTTGTGATTCACGCCTCCATGTAATATGGGTGTAGCCACAAAAGTAGGAAGGGGATTTGTTTTAAATACTAGGGAAAAAATTTTCCTAAAACGTAATTTATCAAAAATATTTAATAAAAAACACCGTGAAATTAAGTTACAACTGTATGCCTAACATTTCCACGTTAATTAGTAGAGGCAACTCAAAAAAAGCTTAAGATAAATAAAAATACTGAACCCCCAAATTGTAACTGTATTAAGAAAGAAAACTGTCCCCTCAAGGGAAGATGTCAAACAGAGTGTGTAGTGTATAAGGTTGAAGTACTCAACCCAAGCACTAAGAGTAACAATAGGAATAATAGAAAATAAAAAACAAATCCCCTTCCTACTTTTAAAAACCTTCATTCAAGAAACCGACAAAAAAATTTTGATTCAACACAAGGCTTTTCAAACAAAGATTGTACAACTATAAAAGTAGCTTCACACATGAAATATATAGACATAAAATTAATGTCTCCAATTACGTATGGGAAGTCAAAAACAGATCCTCTATCAAAATGGGAAATTGTGAAAAAATGTAGTGAACACAAGGGGTGGGGACAGATATTGTAAACTATGTATGTAGAAAAAAATAACCATAGCTACATATAATAAACCAAAGGAATTACTTAACTAAAGGTCTGAAATAGTTAATATTTGCAGACATAGGAAAACTTGGTTAATTAGTGGATAAAAGTTGTTTAACCTTGTAAAAGAGGAAATTTTTTTGTCGGTTTCTTGAATGAAGGTTTTTATATGCTAATTTCTGTATAGGTGAGGGGTCTTTTTAATCAATAAGATGTATTTTATCCTAACCCACTTTGGCAATGCAATCCTGAAGAGCCTTTTTGGTGAAACCTAGGTATACTCGCTCTTGTCCATGTAGAATTGTTTTCATTATATATATATTTTTAGTCGTTGTCGAGGATATCGGTACGGCTGTTTACTGAATGAGAGATGTTTTCAGCAATTAAAGACTTTTTAAAAAACGTGTTAATCATGTACAGTTGACGTGATATTTAAATGCAGAGTCCGTCGGTGCTGGTTTCAATGCGTAGAAATCACAGATCAGGATCACGTGACTGTTAATCACCGAGACTGTAAGACTATTCTCCAGTTACAGATGCATTTAAACACACTCAAGTCAGCAGCAACTGACTACATACTTAAACATATCATAGAAAGCACAGGTTGAACGCTCATTTAAAAAAAATCATCTGTTGTGACGTAGTATCTGTTGTGACGTAGTATGACCCTGAGAGAGGAAAAGTAAGATTTTATTTTCTTTCCTTTCCAGTGTTTGAACCAACAAACACAACGACTGACCGCTAAAGCAGTTAGAATGCAGGTCAAACTACCTTCACTCCATAACTGGGTTGACAGAGAAGAGAATTTAGGTCATTGAGTAGAATGACCGGATGAAATAGAGATGAGGAAGAAAGAGGCCAAATGATTAGCCAAAGCCTTTAGCGCCGAAAGTATTACTTTTTCGTCAGAGGAAATTTGGAAAAGGATTTTTAGTTTTAGGACAGCAGTCGGCGTGAGGAGATGTGCTGAACTGTAGCTATAACTCCGGGTATCTCGCCCGCAAAAAGAATCGAGTTTTTAGGACGGAGGTCGGCATGAAAGCACATGATGACCTGATGTCAAAAACTCCGGGCTCGGTCGCCTGCTAAAAGAATCTTTAGTTTTAGGACAGAAATCGGCGTGAAGAGATGTGCCGATTTATTAGCCAAAACTCCGGGGAAAGAGTGGAACAGAATATTTGGACAGAAGATAACGGTGACTTCTGCCAGATTCTAGAGAAATGCCGCCCGCCCGTAAAAGAAAGGAATCTGCGAAGTAAACCCTTCAAAAATAAAAATAAAAAATAGAAAAGCTAAGTACAACTTAAAACTGTTTTTCCTTCTACCCTTCCTAAATATTGAAATTATATGCACTCTCTCAAGTTAAAGAAAGAAAAGTATAAAGAAAAGAAAAGGAAAAGAAGAAAGAAAAGGGAAAAAGAAGAAAGAGAGACATTTATGTTTAAGACTGTCTGCTGGTGTAATATAGCCGGCACCTTAAATATTTGTTTGGTCCTCACACATTAAAATTGTGTTATAGTTTAAATGTTCTCTTATGTTGAAATCTATTCGTTGGGTTGTTTATCGAGTTGTCTTCTTTTTCGCATCTTTTTCAGCTTCATTCGCTACAATTTATTCTCGCTAAATGTCTTATTCGCCTTAAAAACATTATACGCGAAATTGGAATTTCCGACTGCAGTGAATAATATTTTGTCTTAACCTAGAAGTCCATGTTTTCCGTTATCCGAGTGGGTAGGAAAACGAAGGGACTTGGTGGGTATGTGTAACGTGAAATTGGAATTCCCCTTGCCTGCGTCGGGTTTAGTCTAGCCCCAAATTAACCCCCACATTATTTGCCAATTATCTTATGCCCGAAAGAGGAGTCTTGACTAGGACTTATTTTGCGAGGGGTCAAGTGCCAGACTGCCCCGACGTCACACGTGCGTAAAATAAACTCTTGTCTTGAAAATAATATTAATGCACCGTCACACAGTAATTCCTGGAAATAGTCAAACATTGTCAATGACCAACAACAATCAACACAATATGTACATAGATTATATATATATATATATATATTTCCCTAGTAGTATATAGTAGAATATATAAGGCTCTCCACCTGTGCTAGAGCGACCGGTTTAAGAGAAGGAAAAATCTGAATTCAAAAACAGAGGAATGTATTTTAGAAGAATTTGTGGTACACTTCTGTTATCATCTCATCCGAAAATGGTGGCTGGTTCTGCGCAAACCACCATCTCTATAAACAGATCACTCACATTGGCAGTCACACTATTCATGCCTTTAACGGAATTATTGGGCCCTCATACGTCAAGACTGACGAGAGAGTCCATTATGTATATATTACTGCAAGTTTTACAAATGATGTAACAGTGTTTATTATTTTTAATTATAGCTTTGCAAGTTTTCATGTTATTTGTCTTGGGTCGGGATCCAGGTGATAAAGAAATTGTCCCATATCTTCTGTCCAAGCACTTTCGACTATACTTTTGGTCAGGGATCGTGTAGTTTGAGTTGACAGTTTTAGTTTGTATTGTTTCAATTATTTGAAGCGTTTTTTGTCGGTTGGAACGTTTTCAGCATTTTGTTTAAAACGTTCACTTGGAAAGGTTTTACTAATTCAGTTAGTGATTTGTTATTAAAGATATTAAATATGTCGGTGCCTGAGTTGAATACTATTTTATTCATGTTTTTTTTTCATGCATTCCAATCGACAATTTCAAAATAAAACACAACAATTAACACAATAAAACTCAAATTGTCTACTCAAACTACACGACCCCTGATGACGACCAAAAGTATGGTCGAAAACGCTTGGGCAGAATATATTGGGCAATTCCTTTACCACCTGGATCCCGACACCAGAAAAATATCAAAGACGTTAAAAATTACAATTAAAATTATATATATATATATATATATATATATATATATATGTAGTCAATAATTGCTTTTCTTTTTGTTACTCTTCTATATTCATAACTTTTTTTCAATCAATTTTCCTCCCCTCCTTCAAAGTCCTTATCGCTCTTGTCTCATTTCTGCAATGGCCCATAGGTAATATATATATATATTCACGGACGGATTTGACCAACGCTAACTCCTAGTTTTAAAACCTTTTAATGTCGACCTGAAGGAAAGATCAATGACCACTGGCGCCTTCTAACCTACCCAACAGGCAAAGCCAGCCACCTAAGAACAACATACATCCAGTCACCCCCTAACCCTTATCCGCTGAAGGAACACACATATGTCTTCTAATCTACTGACTTCTTTTAAGATTTTTAAAAAAAAAAGATATGTGTGTTATAACGGCCAGGTAGACGAGTGTTTGTGCCAGCAGCAGAGAGACACGGGCTTTAGGAACACATGGTTGAAAGGTATTTATGTCTAATAAGCTTATAACATCTTTGTAAGTCAAGTTGGCGACCTTAGTCGTGGGTGACCCGAAGTCTACCTTTTAAATAGCTACTACTCTGAGGTGTAGGTGAGGGCGCTATTCCATTCCCTGGATTGCTCCATTATCCTTGATCCTTACTTTATACTGCTGAGTGTTAAGCAAGGCAGCATCAAGTACTATTTTTTATAGTTTTTGGTATGACTCGACCTGGGTTTGAATCCCGGTCTCCCGGACCATTGGCGAACACTCTACTCAATAATGATATATACCAAAGACATTTTCGTTGAACTTAAACTTCCTGGTTATTACGTTTGCTGTTTATTTACTTTTCTTGACATTTTGTTTTGCTTAAAAATATTCGTTAGTTACGTTCAAATACAGATTCCGGAGAATACACACTTTCTCAAACTTCTGAGAGATAGATAGATAAATAGAGAGAGAGAGAGAGAGAGAGAGAGACAGAGAGAGAGAGAGAGAGAGAGAAAGAAAGAGATTTGAAGCTACTTTTATTTTATTCCTAATAAGAGAACGAGTTAAAAAAAATTAACGCGAACCCGTTTGTTAAAGTAAATATCTTAAAAAGTTCTCCTTCTAAAATGAAGAGAAAATCAGTCAAATATTTCTCGAGTTGGTTGAATCTAACCATTTATCAAGTAATGTAGGAGAAACTCTGCTTTTAATACTTCTTTTTCCAATGCTAAAACAAAGATTTTAACTAATAATCGCAATAGACAAATATTCTACACTTAAGTGTATAATTTGGTTTGCTTTCTTTGTTTTAATTAAATATGAACATTCCAGGGCTATTGAATACTAAATCCATTTTTGTAGAAGAATTTTAGTAGTAATTAAACAGAAGTTAAGGGAATAAGTGGATTCCACAGTGATAGCACGACTGAAGTTCGAACCTGGCTTGTTGTAATGTCGCCATTTACCTCGTTAACCACTACGCCACGTAGACTTCCCCACTTAATCCCCGGTTGTCGCTTTTATTAATAACAATGAATAAAACCCAACTAGATTCGTTTATTAAAAGGAAGAGGAAGAGAATATTGTTTTGCCTTGAGATAAATGATACGGAAATTTTTGGCAAAAATAATTCTGAATTGCTTCTGTTTAGTTTGATGGAGGGGAATATATAGTGGAACACAATTTCTGAAAATATATAAATCTCAATAAATGTGCAAATAAAGTGATGGGAACGAAGAAGAAGAAGAAGAAGAGAGAGAGAGACTGACTGACTAACTGACTGTGTGAATCTATATGGAGATAGGTACGAATGAACACAGTTTGCAACAAGAGACTCTTCAAAAGTTCACCCAATATTAATTTTCATAGTTTATTTTCATATTTCATATTTATTTTCAGTTTTCCTGTTTAGTTTGATGGTGAAGAAGAAATAGTATAACACTATTTATGAAAATATATAAATGTCGATAAATGTAAAAATTGATAGGGGAGGGGAGAAGAGTAAGAGAGTGAGCAAGAATGAGAGCCTAACTGGCATATATAGATATGTCGATAGATAAAAACGGACCTAGCTGGCTAGCTAACTATGAAGAGCATTCAAACATTATTACCCATATTTATTTTCAAAGAAATTGCCACATGCAAAGAGAGCAAAACAGCACTGTTTATTAGCGTACATTTTCAACAACAAAATACTATTTTCGCCAGTGATGGACAAGAGAAGCGGTATCTCTGTTGGATAGTGGCTAACGTGTTGGACTGCGACGTCGTAGTGAGCGAGTTCGAAATGTATTCACAGTATTACGTTCACTCTCGGACAAATACCATTGGGAAAAGTAGGAACTCTCTTAAGGGATAAATTTATTTAATGCTTAAACTAACCTTATAAAAGAACAATAGTTTAAGCATTGAATAACCCACAAAAGTTGATATGCCGTTTACCAAAGAAACCGAATTTGAAAATTCAGTTGTCTACTCGGATAAATACAGATATGCAATGGTGTTTATTTCCTCAATCATCGGATGCTCTGGGTTCAATCCCAGGTCGAGTCATACCATAGATTCAAAACATGGTACTTAACTCCTTTTTGCTTAACTTTCAGCATTATAAGGTACGAGTCAGGTAAGTGGAGCAATACAAAGAAATGAGTTGTGCTTTGTCCTATATTTCGGTGTAGTTGCTTTTGAAAAAGGAGCCTTCAATTCGCCCCCAAATACTTTCGCCCAACTTACTTACTTACCTGTTCAGTAGGAGATGTTAGAGGTATTGAACCTTCCACAACTAAACCACCCAGAGCGGTAATCTGGCCGAGACATGAAACTTTCGAGTAAAGGAACAATTGATATAAATTGATATAAATATTAAGTATTTCAAGCACAATACACCAAATAAAAGAATGGTACCCGAGGGGAAGTAAGCAGGCAAGGGAAGGTATGAAAAAAAAGACTTCCATTTTTCTGATTATTCTTATTTTTATCATATCCGAGCTAATATATGAAACGTTCTGTGTCCGTGGTATTATGGAAATGGACACAACGAACCAATATCAAATACTGGACGAAACTGATTGCATTTCATATAACAACTCTACCGTCGGTAAACTGTTCTCCCCCTATCTATGGGTAAATTGTAGGGTAGACTGGGCTCTTTAAACTTGGTAGGGCACTTAGTCTAGAAACCCGGCTCAAAATGCCATTCAAGGTGATGTACCGGAAGGAAGTGACATATTCCAATGGCAGTTGGGAGAGGAAATCGCGTGGGCGGAAATTGGCTGATGAAATGGGACGAGCTAAAAAATTCCCATGGTACACTCATAGACTGACGCACCGGAAGAGAGTGACCTCTGAACTGCATGATATTTATTTCCGCTTGATGACGATTAAACATGCGATTTCAAAGATCAAGTGGGCGATCGAGTGGGCGTTGAACTATTATATAGCTCAGTCAAGACAGAGTTGAGACGAGTTACAATTGAGTGCCAGTTAGAGCTGGAGAGGGAGTTATAGACGAGATGTGGTAGGGAAAGCCACATCAGGCCGAAGGGGCCTTGAGGCCCTGATGAGTTGGGGTCCAGAGAAGATGCTGATAAGATGCAGTAAAGAAAGCCAGCATCCAGCAGAGTGGACCCCAGGGCCTCCGGTTGAGCATCAGGAGAACGAGAAAGACACAATTTTGACGGCCATAAGAGTTGGGGTCAAAATATTGCAGTTTCTGTTCGGTCTCCGGCTCCCTCTCACACACAAACCTTGAGTAACCCTTTTCGAACCCTTACAATAAAGGAGAGGTAAATTTTTTGTTAAAGAATTCTTCGCTCGTCTGTTATTCATTGCGTCAAAATGAATACAACATATTGATCTGGTGTCAGATCGTACTCGTGCGGAGGGGTTGGGTAAAGGCATACATGAAACGTTATGTAATGCGACTAATAGAAAAAAAAGGAAGATGTTAAATTACACACACACACATACACACACACACACAAACATACACACACCCATATATATATATATATAGTCATACACGAGGTGCATACGATAAGTTTTCAGACTTTTTTCGGATGGGCACTTTTATTGATAGTACATACATGAAACTCTAGTCCCCTTCGAAGTAATCTCCTCCAGCTGCAATGCACTTGTTGTACCGTTGAAACAACTTCTGCAATACTCCATGGAAGTCCTCTTGTGCGAGCGTGTCAATGACCTTCGTCACAGCCTCTTTCATCTCCTCAATTGTCTCATAACGACAGTTTCTGAGCTTAGGGAATAACCAAAAGTCACAGAGAGCAAGGTCTGAACTACAGGGAGGTGAGGAACTGTCTTGATGCCCATCTTGGTCAAATAGTATGTGACAAGGATGGAGTTGTGGACTGGTGTATTGTCCCGCTGGAAATGTCACTGACCCGATTTGAAAAGTGCTGGTCACTTCGAACGGAATCTCTTCCTGAACCCCCTTAAAACCTCAACATAGTAACCCTAAGCCTAACCCTTACCCTTTGTCCTATCAACTCTGGTGTATTGACTTCCTTACACCTCTCATCATCCCTCACAGACTCCCTGCCTTCCTCGAATCTCTTATGCCACTCGAAAACTGATGCTCGATTCATGCAAGATGCTCCAAAAGCAGTCTGAAGCATTTCATACGTTTCTGTGGCATTTTTCCAAGTTTAAAACAATTTTATTGCATATCGTTCTTCTAAAGTGTCAGAAAGCATTTTTGAAATTCACCAGCTGTGACAAGCTTTAGTAGGGTGTATTCCAATTGATGCTGTAGGTGTTCATTTGAACGTAAAATCATAAAAAATTGGTCAGTCATCTAATAAGATATATGGCAATAACATAGTGAATTTTCAAAAGTTTACGCCAATTGTACACGCCCATACTAAAAAAGTCTGGAAACTTATCGTATGCACATCGTGTATATATATATATATATAGAGAGAGAGAGAGAGAGAGCCGACTGTGGTGTAATGTTTACCGTTATAGTAAATGGATAAGGATTTGAGTTCATTATCTGAACGAGGCTGTTTGCATTTTAGAATGAATTAATAACTTTGTGAAAGGCATGAATCCAAATATTCACCCACCAATCATGGGCAAATAGTTGGGCGGACTTGAAACTAGCCTTGGTATGGCAACCAGTCTAGGAGTATGTAACCTCTGACTTCAAACCTGGTAAACTCCGATTAAAACTGAATATTTGTCGCACCCTCCTTGTGCGGAGGAGTTGAGTATATATATATATATATATATATATATGTAAATTTTACGCTTTTTCTACCTCTCGATTTCTCTTTCATAGCAGTTTACATTATAAATTTACCTAGCTTAATAGATTCAAAACTCTGATCTTAAAGCTCATTTATAACCTTACCGAAATTCCGGTCACCTAGAACAACCTATGAGTCTCAATGCAGCGCTCACCTGTAAAAACTAAATCACTGTCCAGAGCTAAAGAATCCCTAGAAGCCTTTCATTGAAGATTCAACCCTTCTTACCCTCCAATAACTTTTCCTGAACACTTACCGGTATATGTCGTGAGCTCAATTTAAACCAGGTCAGTGAAAACAACAACGGTCTGAACTTAAGACTTTCCACGGGTCAAGCAACAAATAATATGAAACGGGTCATTCTTAGAATTGTATGTATGAGGCAAGGTGTGATTAGCAGCGGACGTACCAGCTTCAAATCACGAGCGTTTAGAGTTGATTAGGATGATTAAATATTTTTGCCCTCGGCACTTGCGGATCAACACTCGTCCGGCCGCTTATTCGGTGTTTATTGATTCATTGGGTTGCCTTCTTCATCGAACCAGGCTAAGAAATCAGAAAGTCTATTGCATGGGTAACGCTCTAACGAATGTTGATCAGTGAGGGGTGATTTTTGTGGTTTGAGGAACAATTCTATACTGAATCTATCTATCTATCTATCTATCAGCCTTTGTGTCTGTCTCTGTCTCTTTTCCCCTTTCTTTAAATATATATATATATATATAGAGAGAGAGAGAGAGAGAAAGAGAGACATAGACAGACAGACAGGGAAAGAGAAGGACAGATATTCATGGAAAGGGTCTCATAAGTGGATAAATATCATATACCTATATATATATATAGAGAGAGAGAGAGAGCGAGAGGTATATATACGAGGTGCATACGATAAGTTTCCAGAGTTTTTCTTGTGGACACCTTTATTGATAGTACACAGATGAAACTCTTGTCTCCTTCGAAGTAATCTCCCCCGACTGCAATGCACTTGTTGTACCGTTGAAACAACTTCTGCAAGGACCCATGGAAGTCCTCTTGTGTGAGCGTGTCAATGACCTTCGTCACAGCCTCTTTCATCTCCTCAGTTGTCTCATAACGACAGCCTCTTAGCTTAGGGAATAACCAAAAGGAGCAAGGTCGGGACTACAGGGAGGCTGAGGAACTGTCTGGATGCCCATCTTGGTCAAATAGTCTGTGACAAGGTTGGAATTGTGGACTGGTGCATTGTCCTGGTGGAAATGCCACTGAGCCGATTTGAAGAGTGCTGGCCTCTTCCGACAGAGTCTCTTCCTGAACTCCCTTAAAACATCAGCATAGCAACCCTAACCCTAACCCTTTGGCCAATCAACTCTGGTGTATTGACTTTCTTACACCTTCTACACCTTTCATCATCCCTCACAGACTCCCTGCCTTCCTTGAATCTCTTATACCACACAAAAACTGATGCCCGATTAATGCAAGATGCTCCAAAAGCAGTCTGAAGCATTTCATACGTTTCTGTGGTATTTTTTCAAGTTTCAAACTGAATTCTATTGCATATCGTTCTTCTAAAGTGCCAAATTGCATATTTGAAGTTCAGCAGCTGTGACAATCAGGCTTTAGTAGGGTGTATTCCAATTGCTGGTGTAGCTGTTCATTTGAACCTGAAATCATAAAATTTGGTCAGTCATTTCATAAGATGTATAGCAATAACATACTGAATTTGCAATTGTGTACGACAATTCTAAATGCGCATACGAAAAAAGTCTTGATACCTATCGTATGCCCTCGTGTGTGTAATATATATATATATATATATATATATATATATATATATATATATATATGATATTTATCTATTTATGAGATCATTTCCATGCCTATCTATCTACAATATTGTTTTTATCTATCTATTTATGTGTGTCTGTCTATCTATAAAAACCATTTACCGGTGTCTCAAAATAGATGCAATCCATTAATATGATAATTCATATTGCATCCAGTCATCTTTGATCTGAATTTTTTAAAAGCAATCATATCCCTTCAGAAAGGTCAAAACTGATGACAAGGGCTGAAATTGATTAACTTTATCCGACACTATACGTGAAAGACCAAGTTCTTGCGAACGTCTTCGGAGGGACTTTTTTCGGACACCTTCCGGTAGAATCTTTCACCGCATCCACATTTTCAGGACATCCTTCAGTTAACTTCCTGCCAGATCTGGGATTTCCTGCCTTTTTATTGAGATTGTTTACTTACCCTGTGGCGTTGAATTTGTGTACCCAACGTTAAATCTGACTTTTCTGGAGATAATTGTTTAGTTAAACTCCCAGCGAAATCTTATTTGCACAGTTTTGAATGGTTTTGTCTCCAAATACGTTGTGACGCAAAATACTTTTTTCCTCTCTTGTCCAAGAAATTGTAAATGAGTATTAATAGTTATAATAGTAAACTATTTTTAAATTAGAAGCAAAAAAGGACACAGCATTATTTTTTGTAGAGTTATTAGCAGTCACATTGGTCTTATGTATATTGTGACGGCAAAATTGTTAAAATCCCAAGACGGGACTTTATTTTCCGCACGTGTGAAGATGGGGCGGTCTGGCCCTTGATCCCTCGTAGAATAAGTCCTTGTTCTGAGTCCTTTCTCGGACATATAGGAACTGGCATATTATGTGGGGATTAATTTGAGGCTAGACTGACCGCCACTGGCAAAGGGGTTTCCAAATTTCACCTTACACATACACCACCAGGCCACTAGCTCTTCCACCCTTAGATTTATGGAAGGTATGGACCTCTAGGTTTAGATATGATAATATTTATTATAGTTGTCGACAATTCCGGTTTCACGTATAATATTTTAAAGGAAAATATCGGACAACTTAAGTGAGAATAACATTAGGCGAAAGAAGCTGAAAAAAGAAACATGAAATAGCAACTTTTTGATAGTACACGACACAAATGAACAAACTTCAACACGTGGGAACATTAGAATATAACAATCTTTTTAATACACACGCGGACGCACATATTCAACATGTTGGTTATATTATCAGCGGATAATACATGAACATCAATGTCTTTCTTCCTTTTTTTTCTTTTCTTTAGTCTTTCTTTACATTGAGAGAGAGAGAGAGAGAGAGAGAGAGAGAGAGAGAGAGTATATAATTGGATGTAGGGAGAAACAAGTATTAATGTTTACTTATCTTTTCGATGGGCTCCTTCGGAGAGTATTTTCTCTTTTACAGGTTGACGGAATTTATTTATGCAAATCGCTCTGGTTTGAAGGCATTACCTTCCTCCACTTGTCCAAGATTCTTTCAGCTTTCTTTACCCGGGGTTTGGCAGGAGATTCGCCCCCATCTGTTCACGACGACCTCTGTTCCAAAAAAATTCATTTTCTTTTTCCCTATTTCCGCTGACGGAAAGAAGGTGCCACTTCCGTTTTAGGGCCCTAGCCAATCATTTAGCTTTTTTTTCATCCTTTCCCTGGTCACTGAGTGCAAACATCTGTTGGCTTTCACCCTGACCCACAATCTTTACTTTCTCCGACAGGCCGTGAGGAATTGACCTATATTACTATTCTGTCTTAACGGTCATTCTTTGGGTGGCCTGCTAATTCAAACACGGAGGGGTAGGGGACATTCTTTATCTCCCTCCCCTCAGTGGTCGACCACGTGACAATTTTGAGTCACCCTGTATATATAGGTATATGATATCTATCTATATATCTATCTAATCTCTGTCGGCTGGGACTGTAGAATACCGTGGAATGCATCTCTATAGTTAAGTAAATTTCCCAAAGACGAGTGTCCACGATATGCCACCAAACCATCTGACAGTGTAGCTTCAGTCCTGTAGATTTGGGAAGTGTTGAGTACCTCTTCATCACCATTATTTCAAGAGTCGATCAGATCCAGAGTGATCATAACTCTTAGAGTCCCATGTATGGGTTAAAGAGAACTATATAATCCTGGAAGCAGCGGCCAACAAAACAACTATACTTGGAACCATCTAACTGTGTGCTAATAAAAATTCTTGAAACGCTTTGTGTGTAAATAAATGATCTCTGGCTTGTTTAAAATTCATTACTTTTAAACTATTTGTTTGCAAATCATTTATGACTAATATATATTTCTAAACAGGATTTGGGTTGATATCCCCTAAAACACAACAAATCTATCTATCTATCTATCTATCTATCTATCTATCTATCTGATTTTGACATCTTTTTTATAACTATTTATCAAGATCTTTGTCTATTTAAGTTTTTTCATCTCTCTCTTTCTATTTAATGCTCGCTCAGCCGAAAAATGTACATCACTATGAAGATCAAATAATTTTCATTTTGCTTGTCGTTGATAAAACGTTTATCCGCCAACACTGGGATTTTCATGTTAGAATTTGACAAGCAGAACAAAATGTGTTGCATCTTCTCTTAAATCTATTTCTTTATTTATTTAAGCGAATGAAATATTGAACTATTTTAGCTGATATCGCCGCGTTTGTTCATCCTCCAATAATCAAATGTTCAGTCAAGCTATGGAAATATTCCCACTTAGTGCCCTATATTTCTGACCATGTGCTAAACTAACCCAAGATTTGAAAATTACTACTTAGAAAGTTTATTCTAAATATTCTGGCAAAATGATGAGTTAGGCTCTCACGGGGTGACTTACAAATTTTGGATTAAGCAAGATCAGACTAAGTTTAGTAAATAACTTACGTAACTTGCAGTTCTAGTGGGGCTGTAGAATACACTGACTTCACCTCTGCAGAGGGGTAAGACCCCCCCCTAACGAGTGTCCTGTTTATGACACTAAACAATCTGATGGTGAGGTTCCAGCAGTGCTGGAGCTTTGGGGAATGCAGAGTACCCCTTCATTGCATTGCTCCCGGATCCACTCTGGCCCGGAGTGGTAGCACCTGATAGGGCCCTATCTATGGGTTTAATAGAACTTACAGCATAATAATGCTAAACTGAATTGTTTGAATAAACTGAATAGCTTGAAATAGAAATATTTTTGACAATTAAACCGTACTTACATTTAAACTGCGTGCTTATGCTTAACTGAATTATTTGAAATAGAACTGTTTTTCGACATTGAAACTGTATTTACTTTTAACTGAATTGTTACATATAACTGCTTGAATAGTTAGAAATAGAAATGTTTTTGACCATTAACTGTGTACTTATGCTAAAACTGGATTGTTTTAAAAAGAACAATGAATTGGATTTGTGCTGTAATAATTGTTCATCTTTCATATTTTATGTAAATAAATATTTGAGACTCCGACGACGTTTTAACTAGACTTGTAGTTTAATCCGAGGTGCTCATTTACAGTGATTTAGTGCCATACACTCTAATCCTGTGTAAATATCAGTATATCATCATTTGTATAACGGCAATAATGTACGTTCTGTGAATTAGTTATAATGTTTTGTGTCACATGTTTTGAACTTTGAATAAGGCGATGTGCAGTATAGGTCTACTCGTGGCATCTCAAATCCACTTAGAAAATGAAGAGAAAAGAAATTTCAGGAGTTCGTTATTTTCTAAGTAGAGAAAAATTTTGATTAAAAACGTTCACTTTGCCGACAGCGGTTCATTTGATGATCTTGGAGGCAGAAGAATTTCATTTGGAATTGACATAATTAATACCTTAAAGAATTTATTTCAAAAGAACTAATCATAGCCAGATTCCAATGATTTTAACGCTTGATACGGGTGTTTTTTCTATATTATCGCTATTCACAACGTCGTATATTAGTACCATACTGAAACCTGGTCTATCAGAAAAAAATAAAACAGGAATTGTTTCCAAGCTGTAGCCATGCCCGTACTTCTGTATAGTTGCACCTTATAGACTTTAACGAAATGGCTGGAGAAAAAATCTAGATGGGAAGTACACAAGGATGCTGCGTGCAGTTTTGAATAAATGCTGGAAGCATTATATGGCCACTTACCAGGCGATTGGCCTCATGTGGAGAGTGTTCGCCAATGCTCCGGGAGACCGGGGTTCAATCCCAGGTCGAGTCGTACTAAAGACTTTAAAAATGGTACTTGATGCCGTCTTGTTTGACACTCAGCATTAGAAGGTGAGGATCAGAGATAAAAGGGAACAATCCAGGGAAAGGTGTAGCGCCCTTCCCTACACCTCGGTGTGGTAGCTATTGAAAAGGGAACCTTCGGGTTGCCCTCTACTATGGTCACCAACTTTACTTGTCTTGCATCTCACAAACCATCTAAGCTATGCTGGGCACTGCAGGAGAAGAAATGATGAACATAAGCGACTTTTTCCTATGGACTACAACCCGTGTTGCCCAGAAAGAAAAAAAAACTTAAATTCGACTGCTCTGCTCAGAAGGTGCTGCTATATATATATATATATATATATATATATGTGTGTGTGTGTGTGTGTGTGTGTGTGTGTGTGTGTGTGTGTGTGTGTGTGTGTGTGTGTGTGTGGGAGAGAGAGAGAGAGAGAAAGAGAGAAAGAAAGACAGTGAGAATTAAAGAAATCCATTCTGTCAGCTTGCTTTGTTGATCATGATGATGATAATTTTACTTATTCACAAATGATTTCTTCATTTCTAGCAGGTTTATCCAACTCTGGAGCAGCACAAAACATTGGGGAAATCATTGATTACATTCGATTTTTTTTTTGTGCATTCTTCGCAAGGAAACCAATTACTTTAAGGTTTCAATCCTATTTTTAACTTTCTTGAAATACAAATGAAGATAATATGTCTAAGAATTACATAGTGATTTCCATATTCAATTTTAGAGTAAGCAAAGAATATCATATCAGTTTTGTATATTCCTGTTTTCGTATAGACATAAATAATACAGATCCTGACAGTTTTTAAATAGTATTCACACACACACACACACATTGTATATATATATATATATATATATATATATATATATATATATATATATATATATATATATATATATATATGACGTATGAATAACGTTGAGAAAGACAGACAGTCAGATACATAGATTATATATTTGAAAAGAAAACAATAAGTTCTGCATATTTAGAAGGAAGAAAATCAGTTATATATCCATTATTGCCCTTTTGGCTTTATAATAAATATACTCTATGAGAAAATTTCTTTAAAATGATAATCCACTGATATCTTTGTACACCCTACATGTCTCCTGTATTTTTTTACAATTTGTATATTTTTCATTTCATTTTCACATTTTATATACATAACACTCCTCAAATTCCCATCCTTCTAATCCTCGTAGAAAGTGTCTAATGTTACTTTTATTTCTAATCTTTGAATCTGATTACATTTTTTTATCTTTTAGTCTTGTTATAACTTCTCTTTTACAAATAGATACTACCGCCACTGAAACTCATTGTGATATGTGAAATATTAACGAATTAAAAAAAGATACTATATAGCTATTAATATTTATATTTCATTTGAAATTTCAATCATGAATGTATTTACAGATAATGAATGCACGAACATTGTTTCTTATTCACGGGAATACATATAAAGGAATCCATCACATAAAACATCTTGCCCAGTAGAAAACACCGACTGCATCTCTGCAGAGGCGTAGGGCCCCACCTCCGAAAGAGTGTTCTGGATATGAGACTAAACAATCTGATGGTGAGGTTCCCCTGATACTGGGGCTTTGGGGAATGCGGAATACCCCTTTATTGCCATCGCTGCCAGGTCCACTCTGGCCCGGCGTGATAGCAGCTGATAAGGCCCTATCTATGGGCTAAATAGAACTAAACTACGTACTTATGCTAAACTGAATTGTTTGACTAAACTGAATAGCTTGAAATAGAAATGCTTTTGACTATTAAACCGTACTTACATTTGAACTGCGAGATTATACTAAACTGAAACCGTACTTACATTTAAACTGCAAGCTTATGCTTCATTGAATTATTTGAAATGAAACTGTTTTTTGACATTGAAAGTGTACTTATACTAAACTGATTTCTTTAATATGGAACTGTTTTGACATTTAACTGTGTGTAAATAAAATCTGTACTTATACTAAACTGAATTAGCTGAATTAGAACTGCTTGACTAAACTTAATAGCTTGAAATAGAAATGTTTTTTTTTTTACAATTAAACTGTACTTACATTTAAACTGTGTGCTTATGCTGAACTGAATTCTTTGAAATAGAACTGATTATTTACATAAATATGGATTTGGGTTAAATAACCAACAAAGGTTGATATGCCATAAAACCCAACAAACCAACCAACAACATAAAACATCAATATAATTTTATTAAAAACTGCAATAAATTTTTTTCGTAAAATATATAAATAGATTGGCAGTGTGTAATGTTGTTTGGCTGTTTGTGTTTTATGGCATATCAACCTTGGTCAGTTATTTAATGCCAGATTCATTTTTATACAAATAATCTGTTCTATTTAAAACAATTCAGTCTAACATGAGTACACTGTTAAATTGTCAAAAACGTTTCTATTTCAAGCAATTCAGTTTAGTCACAGTTCAATTTCAAACCAAAGCTATGGACTGCGAAATCGTTGTAAGCGAGTTCGAACTCCAGTCGCGCTGTCACGTTCACTTTTGGACAAATACCCTTGGGAAAGTTATGACCCCCCCTGCATCATCCCCCCAGCTATGGATTACGTAGTATTACTACTGTTCTTCTAGAAGGATGGATTTGGCATTAAATAACCAACAAAGGTTGATAGGCCATTTTATTTAACCTATAGGTATGGCCTTTTCAGAGGCTACCTCGCAGGGCCAAAATGGACCTGGGAGCGATGGCAATAAAAGGGTGCTCCGCATTCCCCAAAGCCCCAGCATCACTGGAACCACGCCATCAGATTTCTTAGTGTTATATCAAGGACAGTCGTTGGGGAAATCTTACCCCTCTGCAGAGATGTAGTCGGTGTATTCTACAACCCCAACTGACTGGGAAAAATAATGTAATGTGATATCGTTTTATTAAGTAATGATTTTAAACTTTTGTAAGGGAATTGCGTTTGATCATTTTTAAATATTCGTAAAAGATCATATTTAGAAGGTGATGTTAAATATATTTTTGAATGTAATTTTTGAAAGTTTTTGTAATATTATGAGAATAATATCAGAAGTCTGTTCAATACATTAATATCTTTGGTTCCATTTGTGTCTTCCTTGAATATTGAAAATGGAATTAGGGTATTTAATGTAAGGGACATCATTTTTAAGTGTTTTTTGTAAATTTTGTGAGTAATATTATGTACTTAATATTTAAGGTTCGTTCTATACGTTTATAACTTTTGCTCAATTTGTGTTCTCCGAGGACATAGAAAAAAAGAATTGGGGTATCTTATGTAGGTTGTTGATATGAAAGTTTTTCCAATAAAGTCTTCATCAGATGATGACGCTGGGTTCAAACATTGTTTCGGGGCATACTCATTATTACCAAGAAGCCAAGGCGTCCCAGCGGTAAAAGAAAAAACACCAGAATTAGTGAATTATTGTTCGGAATATATTTGAAGTGTACTGAGATGATTTCTATGATGATATTTTGTAATTTCCAGTTATTACCTTTCTTAATTAATTCTGATTATCAAATATTATAATTATTAATTCGTATGATTTTAGTGTTTTTTATATGTTCATATGAAAGTCGTTTGTGTGAGGTTATGCGTTTTATTATTTCGTATATATTTCTGTTAGTAAGGAAAAGATTTAGATATTTATCAGCACACACACACACACTGACATGTATATATATATATATATATATATATATATATATATATATAATTATCTGCACCCACTACAAATTCTCTCACTCTCACTCACTCACGTACACATAAACGCATTCATATAATTATCCGCACCAGCCACAAACTCTCTCTGACGCACACACACACACACACACACACACACACACACACACACACACACACATATATATATATATATATATATATATATATATATATATATATATATATATATATATATATATAAGGTATTCTTCCATCCAGTAAATCCAGAGTAGGGAACAATTCCGTAAGGACAATAAAATTATTCAAAATTCGAATATTTAATTGTTCCTGGTAAAGAGCTCAATGTAAATAATTTGACAGAACAAACATCATTTCAAGAAAAAAAAATTCGTTCACATTAGGATTATAAATTTATTTCCCTCCTGTTAAGAACATTGATATGAATCAACTCCCAAAGAATTATTTTCATGTTGGATCTGGAGAAGTCCTGTTAAATTTTTTTGAGTTGTTGAATTATATCAATTCTCTTAACAGGATGGAAATAAATCTATAATCCTAATGTGACCCAATTTTGTTTTCTTTCTTGAAATTATATATATATATATATATGAAATACCCAAGGGACATCAATGGGAACTGAAATGGCACCAACATACGCCACCACAACCAACATACGCCAAAAAAATCTATATCAAATCAGAGGTAAAAAATACAAAAGTGATATAAAAAGAGAATTTGAGACCAAGGAAAAGATACTTAGATGACTGCTTCACATTCCATG
The DNA here is from genome assembly GCA_963585895.1 of Sepioteuthis lessoniana. NCBI lineage: Eukaryota > Metazoa > Mollusca > Cephalopoda > Myopsida > Loliginidae > Sepioteuthis > Sepioteuthis lessoniana. The sequence continues at coordinate 62,481,770 of OY757930.1, read as the reverse complement.
AGGCAATATTAACCATTAAAAAAACTTAATCCAAAACCTTCACCCAAAATAAAATTCACAGCTTTAAAGAACAACCATTTTTAGACATCCGCATTAAAAACGAAATGGTCAAATTATCACAGAAATTGACCACAAACCCATCGATACCCTACAATACCTCTACTTCAAAAGTCACCACTCCCAAAACATCCCCCCTGACAGTCTATCACGTAGAATATAGGCCATAGTCACTAATAAAAATCTTAAAAAAAACTTGCCTAAAAGAATTGCGCGTAAACCTACACCTGAGAGGATACCCGATAATACTAATTAGTGATTCGAAGAAACTACGAACCCCCAAAAAACATTGCATATAAGAACCTTTAGCATACACCTCAACGTGTAATAAACGACTCAGAACTAGTCATAGAAATAAAAAAAAACATATCGAAGAACTTTAAACAATCACAGAATCAAACAAATACTAGACACAACAAAAATCATTAAAAGCCAGAGACAACCCTAAAATTTTAAAAAAGTATTCGCCCCTTCTACATGGAGTCACAAATGCAAAAATAAAAAAAATGTGTAGTATGTAATATAATCATAGAAGGAAACTTCTATGCCTTCGAAATCATCAAAACGACATTCATAATAAAAATTTAAGCAGCAATTAAAAAAAGTCTACGTAATCGAATGTAGTAAGTTCAAAAAAAGGATACATTAGGCGAACACAAGCTCCTAATAACAGAATATCCGAACACTAAAGTAATATTAAGTTACCAGAAAAAAGAATTTTCAAAATACCTAAACAAATGCAACATTAGAATGTTTAAAATAATGCCCATATATCAAACAGAAGAATACACTTTATTCCAAATAAAAGAAAAAAACTTCATAGAAAAATCCAACCCACACTAAATAGAACTTAACTATACAGTCAGCCACACACACACACACACACACAATCACTCATTGAAAGAAAACTAGTGGTCAGTTGGAATTTATGGCATATCAATAATCATAAATTATTTAGAGGAAAAAGTGATAAAGAGAAAAGAAACTTGCAACACAGACACATAATCAATTAGGGAGGAAGGTTAGTAGTCACCTGAACTTTATCGTATATGAACTATCATAGATTATTTAGGGGGAGAAGAGTAATAAAGAAACCAAAAAACGAAAGTATATACTAATACAGGAAAACGAGAGCTAACGCATACACAAAAACACACAGAATACTCTCTCGTAAAAAGAAAAGAAGAGAAAAATAACAAGAAAGTGAGAAACAGCATCTACAGTGACGAAAATTTGTCACGGACAATAAATTCAAACAGAACTTTGACAGCTACAAATCCGGAACACAAAAACCATTTACTTCATGAAAACAATGTAAAATCCCAGAAACATATATTGAAGAAAAATAAATAATTTAAAAACAAATTCGCTTGTGGATCTGTTCATTTTAAAGTATTTATTTTTCACTCATTGGACCAAAAATAATTATATATATTTGTATTTACATCTCTCTTTCACTCTCTATCTCCTCTCTCTCTCTCTCTCTCTCTATATATATATATATATATTTGCACACACGCAAACACATAACACTAAATGAACTAGTGGGTAGAGTGTTCGTTAAAGGGCCGGGAGACCTGGGTTCAATCCCAGGTAGTGTCATACCAAAGACTTTAAAAATAGTACTTAATACCTCCTTGCTTAACACTCAAGCTATACAATGTACGTATCAAGGGTAAAGTGGAGCAATCCAGAGAAAGGAGTAGCACCCACCCCTAAACATCGGTGTAGTAGCTATTGAAAAGGGAGACTTCTGGTCGCCCTCAACTAAGGTCACCAACTTTATTTACATATTTTATAAAATATACCACGCACTCATATATATATATATATATATATATATATATAGTAATAAACAACAGTTAAAAACAATTGATTAATCAGGTGCTGAAATGTTGGTGGGCTGAACAGTACAGAAATTTAAAAAAAAGGATTATAATCTCTCCTTCTTAAAGTTTAATCACTGGGTTCTCATATGTCAACCATATTATTGAAGACAATGTCATTAGATTAACACACACACACACACACACATATATATATATATATAGAATGTTTTCCATTTCTTGAAACAAGCCAGTATCCTCACTGATTTTCCTTGTTGACTTTCTTTGTCTCCTTTTAGATTATTGCTTGGAAATTATGAACATTTCGATATATTTGATCAAATATAGCGGGATCATTTCTTGGAAGATGGAGTAGAAGATCTTTTATGAGAAGTTATATTACGATGTTAAGTTCTTGACGGACACTAGTCGAGTGACTCTTCAACCCTGCTGACATTCTCCGATCTTTGGATTGTTATTGGAGCACCAAATGGTGAAGAACCTTTAGCCCTGGCATCGTCACAACTGGCATGTTCTTGACCAACTTGAAAATCTGACTCCTCTTTGGAACTATGTTGAAATAGAACTTCCTTCTGTATCTTGCTTGAACAACCTTGAAAGATTTAGTTTCATAAGATGTCTTCACCCAAAAAGAAGAACAGAATAATAGATTATATATAAAGATAATTTGATAGATAGATAGATAGATAGATGTGCGCGCGCGTGTGTGTGTGTGTTTGTGTTTGTGAGTGAAGTAAAGGTATTCAGGAAATGATTTTATTGATAGTTGAATTATCTACCAATGTTAAACGTTTAGAGTTAATATTAAACCATCATCTGGGAATCGTTGACATGTTCTGTTATATCGACTAAATCATATTGAATTTTAAAAATGAAGCGAAAAACTGAGGAACATCTTAACATTTTATTACAATTATTAGGATTCTTCTCAAATGTGACGTAATTAGGGTTCGAAATTTTTTTTTAAGTGTAATTGTTTTTATTTATTTATTAAATCATTTTTGCTGTTTGTAATTTAACGGAGAATTATTATTATAAATATTCATTAAAATAACAAAAAAAAAAGATTGTTAATATTTCTGAGATGAGATATTATGTACATTATTTATATTTTTAAGACTATTGTTATCTTTATCACTATGTTTATCCCAACGTTTCGGCCTTTGTACGCTCCGGCCTTCTTCAGGTGGTTGGAATGTCGAACTTAATACTTTATTCGGCTTTCCAGGGTTAACTGTTCTCCTTCTAAGAGCTTTGTTTATTGGATGTCAGTTATCTACTGTTAATTTCCCCGTCTGAAAGTTCTCCATTGCCTTCACCGTATATCGACCTCACACTCTTTGGGTATGTCACTGGATGTAAACAAAGACTTCATCAACTGTACAATGTGTCCTTGAGGACATCTGTGTATGAATTTCTGAGTATTATTAACCTAATGTCTTCAGCAACCATTTTTACCAGTGCTCATATTGCAATTTTGCAGTTATCATAGCATTTTTATTTACCAGAGCGCATATTGCAACTTTGTTGTTAATATTGCTTTTCTCTGGCATTCCTTATTACTGGTTCCCATATTGTATTACTTTCTATGCTTGGTGGACCCAGGAGATTTTCATGACCTAGTATATGTGCTGATTCTTTAAGTTACCGAATTTTCCAATAGCGACAAAGATGATGACAATAGTCATCTGTATAGATATAAATAATCAACGAAATCTAAATAAGTTAGATAATGGACGTTGTAACATTTTAGCCCTGATTTGAGTAAATAAAGGGCTAAGAAGAAAATACTGGGACTTAGTTGAATAAAAATTAAAAGTAAGTAAAGTTGGTGACTGTAGTCAAGGGCGACCAGAAGGCTCCCTTTTCAATAGCTACTACACCACGGTGTTGGGGAGGGCACGACTCCTTTCCCAGAATTGCACCACTTTACCTTTTATATGTTCCTTATATTTCTGAGTGTTAAGCAAGGAGGTATCAAATACCATTTTTAAAGTCTTTGGTATGACGCAACCTGGGATTGAATCCAGGTCTCCAAGACCATTGGCGAACACTCTACCCACCCGTCCAATGAGCCAGTTAGTTGGATAGTATTATGATGAAAATAATGCTAGATTAAAAAAAAATTCTTTGTTGTTTGTAATGTATATTAACTCACATTTTACCATCCAGCCCTGTCGGCTGGTACTGTAGAATATAACGACTGCATCTCTATTGAAGGGTAAGAGTTCCCTAAAAAATGTCCTTGATATGACACTAAACCATCTGATGGTGAGGCTTCAGCTCTGGAGCTTCGGGGAATATAGAGTAACCCTTCATTGCCATTACTCCCAGGTCCAATCTGACAAAGCGATGGCAACTGATAGGGTCCTATCTAGGGGTCAAATAGAAGAGTTTGATATTCAGTCTATGTTTAAACAAATGATTTATGCTAAAATAAACTGTTAGAAATAGAACTGTTTAACCTCTTAAATGTGTGTAAACAAATGCCTGGTCTTTGATTGAATTGTTAGTGATGCATAACACTACTTGGAACCATCTACTTATGTGCGAACGTATGAGTTCTGTAGCCAAGAATTATTAGCGATTACTGGTAATACTCGAAACTCTTTAGCTGTGTACATCAGTTGAAATATTAGTATTACCAAACAATACTTTGAACCATTTAACTGTGTGCTGGTGAATGGATAGTGTTGAATTGAATAACTGGTGTTAAATAGCATTACTTGCTGTTGTATATTGACCTACGACCCGGCCGTGCAGTCAAAATAGGAAATGCATCTATGTAAATAACATGTGCATCTGGTCGATGAATATCAGAATTATAACCTCGATCGTGGATGGGTTGAATGAGTGCAATTGTGACGCCCACAAAAAGAAGGGGGCGTTGAACTATTATATAACTCGGTGAAGACAGGAAGTCAGATCAGTTTGGAGACCAGACCCGTTGGTGACAAGATGCGGTAGAGAAAGCCAGCACCCAGCAGAGTGGGCCCCCAGGCCCCCAGCCCCCCGGTTGAGCAGCACAGGAGAACGGGAAATAAACGCGGTTATGGCTAATAGAATAGGGGTCAATATGTTGCAGTTCTGTTCGGTCTCCAACTCCCTCTCACACATAACCCTTTCAAATAATTTGTGAGGTATATTTTTCTAAGAACTGTGTCGCTTGTCATCATAATTGTGTCGTCATTATTGTGTTGAGTATACAGCACTTGCAACCATTTCACTCTGTGCAAAAATCTTTAATAGTAAATAGAATTTTTAATGTTTGATGACAATTATTGAAACCATTTAACTGTGTAGAAACGACAGCAATTTTAGTGTCCAGACCAATTAGTTCTAACTCAATTGAAAATGAAATTACCAACAAATCACTTACTAAGAAATCGTATGTGTATCCCTTTAAATGTGTGCAAATAAATAACTGTGGTTGGTTGGTTGGTTGTTCTGTTTTACGGAGTATCAAGTCTTTTCGAGTCATTTAACACCAAATTAAGTCATTTTGATAAAAGTTTCAAACAATTCAGTTTAGGATAAATAGAGATTTTGTTTACACAGTTAAATGTCAAAACAGTTCTATTTCAAGCTATTCAGTTCAGCAATAGTAAAATTTAGTTCTATTTGACCCATAGATAAGACCTTGTCAGGTGCTACCACTCCGAACCAGAGTGAACCTGGGAGCGATGGCATTCCTCCATGCTCCAGCATTATAGAAGCCTCTCAATCAGATTGTTTAGTATCATATCTGGTTCGGGGTATCTTAACCCATTGCAGGGATGCCAGTTGACTGGGCCTACAAATGACTGAGGTGAAATTGTTACTATTACTTGGCAATACTTGAAATCATTTAACTATATGCAAAATATAATAGCGAATAAATAGAGATATCAGAGCAGGATAGAAATACTTGAAACCATTTTACAGTGAGCAGAATGAGCTTAGTTTCGTTTAAAATGTTATCAACAAAATCTATTTATAAATCGTATATCTAATATATGTGTATAATTGGATTTGGTATTAAATAACCTACAATGATTGATATGTAATAAAACCAAACCAAACCGAACGATATATATTAAATATATATGTGTAAAGAGGATTTAACAGTAATTAACCTACAGTGATTGATATACAATAAAACCAAACCAAAACAAATCATATTTATTAAATATATATGTATAAATGGGATTTTACATTAAGTAACCTTCTTTGATTGATATGCCACAAAACCGAACTAGACCAAACCAAACCAAACAAAACCATTTGGGATTATTTAAGATAAAAATATAATTAGTTTCTAGAGTATTTTTTAATGAGACTCATTTTTCGTCGCCGATTTCTATGTCTCCCTTGTGTTCAAAAATACATCTTTTGATTAATCGTAAAGTTTCCTCCATAAGTTTTCTTTGACATTCTGTGCACTGGATAGAGTTCACACTGATAGCTACCACAACCTGACAGATGTGAGCCATTTATAATGCTCATATTATATCTCAAACATTCTGATAACTAATTCAATTCAGTTTAGTCAAACAGTTCTAGTACAAAAAATTCAGTTTAGTGTAAGTAAGGTTTCAATGTCAAAAACCTTTCTATTTCAAACAATGTTGTTTTGCATAAGTACGCAGTTTAGATATCAAAACAGTTCTATTTCGATCAATTCAGTTTAGCATAAGTATACATTTGTTCTATTTGACCCTATCAGGTGCTACCAGTCCGGGCCACAGTGGACCTAGGAGCAATGACAATGGAGGGTTACTCTGCATTTCCCAAAGCTCCAGCATTACTGAAGCCTCAATATCTGATTGTGGGATGGGTCTCACCCCTCTGCAGAGATGCCGTCGGTGTATTCTACAGCCCCGGCAAGATTCAACTTGTGAAAAATTTACGAGATGTGCAAAATAATAAGGTAAGAAGATATCGTTACGTGGCTGGGTTATGGAGGCCTCTGCTGGTACGACACTTATACTACTTTCTGAATATACGTTGCTACATTTCAATGACACGAATTGGAAGATTACTGGTAACTATATAAAATGCAGATGTTGGGAGAGTTCTTTCTCTTCGACCTTTCCCGTTAAAGGATACCTTCAAATCAGCAGGGGTTTGATGCTTGAGCTCCCATCTCCAGTTTTGACTTTGGAGTTGACTTCTTTTAGAAGGCTTGCCTTCACCACTATTTCTACAATATAAATATATATATATATACATATAAAGAGAGAGAGAGAGAGAGAGAGAGAGAGAGAGAGAGAGAGAGAGAGATTACATATATATATATACATATATATATAGATGAATTTTTTCTTTGTCTGAAGATCCAGATCTAATATTTTAAAAGTAAAGTGTCCGTTGAAATAAATATTATTACAAAAAATAGGAGTAATTTTCAAAGGTTTTTCTTTTATATTATGTATATATATATATACATACATACATACATACATATGCACACACACACACACACACACACACACACACACACACACACATATATATATATATATATATATATATATATAATCTTCACTCCAAAAGAAACGTTAAATAGATTTGAAACAGAACGCACACAACGGAAATAGGATGTTTCAAATCTTCAGGAACCATTAACTCTAAACAGTCAATCATAGACACGAAAACTGGAATTAAACCAAATTAAAACATCCTATCAAAACAATTTGAAATAAAATAAAAACAAAATTAACTCTCAGTAAAATTTCCAAAGCGAATCCAAAGTATGTGGTATAAAAATAGAAACCCTTAATATTAAATTTGTGGACTAATTCATCTTAACACACACACACACACACACACACACATTACATATATATATATATATATATTTTTTTTTTCTTTTAAATGATTTCGTTTCTAATTCAAAAGTTAACCAAAATGCAATCATACTTAATAATATCATGTGAAACAAAAGCTTTCTTATGACACCAAACTACAAAGAGAGAATTGAAGCTTTCACCAGATCGCTAGCTTATTTTCTATTTTTTGTAATAATGTATAAATTTAACAATACAAGCATATTTGTAAGTATATAATATACATTAATCTATGCGTCTGTAAATGTGATAACGTTTACACGATTAAAAACACTTATTTTTGTTTCTCACTCGAGCTAATAAGAACGCCGCTGCTATCGCTGACCGCCGGTGATCGCCAGGGGAGTTGTTTATTGTTTAAGATCTTTCAGTTGCTAACTCAATTTTCTTCCTATGATTAATTGTTTATTTAATTAAGCTTTTTGTCATTCTTGGCAGTAATCAAATAAGTTTCTTTAATTGATATATTCACCAAATTTGATTAGCTTCTTGTTTGCTCCAGCGGCTTTACGTGATTACAAAGGGACAAGAAGCAGCGGAGACCGCCATTAAAGATTTGATAATGAAATGTTTTGGCGGGAAAAATAAAATTGAGAAATACCAGGATATGATATTTCCGGAAATAATCCAGCTGTTAAATGTTAGTGTAGCCCAATAAGAAGACTATCACGTTTGTGTCCTTCAATCTCTCCCTTTAGTTTTCTAACATCCTCTTTGAAGGAAAACTTTAGGGATCAACATTAGCTGCTCACAATTATTCTTAATCTTATAGGTAAAATTAACAGGTATAAAACATAATAATTTTAAACAGACAAGTTTTATATATACAATCCTATTGTTAATCTCGGAGATACCAATTTGTAACCTACTCACGAGAGTGTATTTAAGGAGGAGCCCCTGTGACGTAGAGGTTAACGTACAAGACTTCACCATCGTAGTAAGCAAGTTCGAACTCCAGTATCCTTGGAAAAGGTAGGAAGCCCTAATCCCCTCAACTATGGATTAAATAGTACCACTCGTAGTCTTATACAATGATGACTTAGGAATTAAATAACCCACGAAACCAAACCAAACAATGTATTTAATATCAGAAATCTGAAAGAAAAATCACTTTGAGAAGAAAATTCTTAGTTTTACGAAAAATATCAACCATTTTCGTTCCTTGAATAGTTTTGATGGATTATTCTTTTTACACCATTTATTTTTCGGGCAGCTGATTTCTTGTTTCCTTTTTGCTAATGAGAATAACTGACTACATTCGTTAATACAGGTGCTTCGCTACTATAGTAGGCGCATATAGCAACAGGATGGAGTCAAAATGTCTTGACAAAAGAGATGGCCAATAGTAACGTATGGCAAGAGAGTCAAAGAAATCGGTGCTTTCGTCACACTGTCTTTTTTTTATGGCGGGAATTTCTTTTAAATTGTTCAAAAGCGACTGACTATTTTTGGCTTCACTGTCACATTTGAATTTCATAGATGTTTATAGTTATCAGGCAAGCTTCAGCGTTTTGCTCAATTCTTTTCTATTTAATTTCTCTGTGTGGTTATGTAATAGCAAAGTCAAAAAGATGACAAGTTCTTTCCTACTTGCAAAGCTAAATAAAGCCAGGTCTTTTGACTGGTATTGGATTCCAGTTTTTATTTCAAAATCCCAGAGAACCCCGTATTTCTCAATTCCCGGGACGGATTCTAGTATATGAAAGTATCATTGGTATGTGTGGACAAACTCCATTCATTGGCACATTTCACAATGCGTCCTTCCTACCCAATCGATTGTATTCCTACTGGGCCATGTATTGTTTGGTTGATTGCATAATCTCTCTCTCCCTCTCTCTCCATTTTTTATTATCCTTACCTAGCCCATTGGAACAGTGTTAGAGTTCGCCAATGGTCCTGCAGACCGGGGTTCAATCCCAGGACGAATCATACCATAGACTCAAAAATGATACTTGATGCCTCCTTGCTTAACGCGCAACTTTATAACGTACGGATCAAAAGTAAAATAGAGCAATTCAGAGAAAGAAGTAACGCCCCCACTCACCACTCGGTGTAGTAGCAATTGAAAAGGAAGCGTTTGGGTCACCCTCGACTACTGTCGACCAACTTATATGTATATATACGAGGTGCATACGATAAGTTTCCAGAATTTTTTCGTATGGGCACTTTTATTGATAGTGCACACATGAAACTCTAGTCCCCATCAAAGTAATCTCCTCCAGCTGCAATGCACTTGTTGTACCGTTCCAAAAACTTCTGGAAGACCCCATGGAGGTCCTCTTGTGTGCACATGTCAATGACCTTCGTCACAGCCTCTTTCATCTCTGCAATTCTCACATAACGACAGCCTCTGAGCTTGGGAATAACCAAAAGTCACAGGCAGGGCGAGGAACTGTCTTGATCAAATAGTCTGTGACAAGGATGGAGTTGTGGACTGATGTATTGTCCTGGTGGAAATGCCAGTGACCCAATTTGAAGAGTGCTGGCCTCTTCCAACGGAATCTCTTCCTGAACTCCCTTAAAACCTCAACATAGTAATCCTAACCCTTCGGCCAATCAACTCTGATGTCTTGACTTCCTTACTTCTCCCACATCTCTCATCATCCCTCACAGACTCCCTGCCTTTCTTGAATCTTTTATGCCACTCAAAAACTGATGCTCGATTCATGCAAGATGGTCCGAAAGCAGTCTGAAGCATTCCATACGTTTCTGTGGCATTTTTTCCAAGTTTAAAAGAGAATTTTATTGCATACCGTTCTTCTAAAGTGTCGTCATGTCCAGATTGCATATTTGAAATTCACCAGCTGTGACAATCAGGCTATAGTAGGTGTGTATTCAAATTCTTGCTGTAGCTGTTAGTTTGAACCTGAAATCAGGAAATTTGGTCAATCATATCATAAGATGTATAGCAATAGCATAGTGAATTTTCAATAGTCTACGACAATGTTAAATGGCCATACGAAAAAAGTCTGGAAACTTATCGTATGCACCTCTTATGAATATATATATATATATATATATATATATATATATATATATATATATATATATTAATATGAGTAGATAAATACTAAGAAAAACAAAATTGGATTATTGGGAGTAGAAATAAATCTAATGAAAATAAACCTTTACCTCACGAGAACGAATATAAAATTGACTCTCAGTAGCGCTATTTCTTTATTCTTTCCTTTCTTATATACTTACTTCCTCAAACCTGACCCGCATATTTTTTCATATATTCTCATTCATTCCCCCTTCAATAATTTCCCTAAATCATTTGCTTTCCGGCAAGTAGTTTTTTTTTTCTTCTCTAGATTTCATTTCATGATCAACTTCCAAATTTTGAAGTCATGTGCATTTACTGAACACGTCCGCATGAGAAGGATGCGACACAAAGTCAATTTTTAATCGAAATCTATTAGGTTAGAGTTCAGTGTTTTCCTTCTCTAAGACTGATTGCCATACCAGGGTTAAAAAAAACCCAACCTGCCATACTATTTATCCATAGCTGAAGGGATAATAATTGGATTCGTACTTTTCCTAAGGGTATTAGCGTTCTGCGAAATACCAGCAGCCTCGTCTTTGACTAGAACACAGGTCACCATGTCTATATCTTACGACGATTACCATTACACAACGAGCGCCTTCTTTTAAGCTGGTTGTCACTTTTTTCTATTAAAAATATAAATCTGCTACCTAAAATATAAATAAAGATGAAAACTCAAAAATTAATTTTTTTCATAATGCAATGATGATTATAAATTTGTTCCTTAATTAAAATCATCACCACACACAATAATCCCCAACTGTCTCTCAACTTCCGCAACCTTTGCTACACATGTTGTAAAATCATATACTAAATATAAAATTTTGTATGCATAATCATATCCACGCACAATAAAAGACCCAATGACAAAAGACGAGCGAAGTAGTCTTTTAGAAAAATATACCTCTCACTTTATTGTAAGGTTTGCGCGTGAGAGGGAGTTGGAGACCGAACAGAACTGCAATATATTGACCCCCACTCTTATGGCCATCAGCGTTGTGTCTTTCTCGTTCTCCAGGGCTGCTCAACCGGAGGCACAGGGGCCCAGCTCTCTGCTGGATGATGGCTTTCTCTATCGCATCTTGTATCTAACTCATCTGATCTCCAGCTAACTGACTTCCTGTCTCCACCGAGTTATATAATAGTTCAATCGCCCACTCAGTATCTCCCCATGACTGGCCACCGGGATGTGTCATTTCCGCGTTCCTTGGAATGGCATGTTTGATCGTCATCAAGTAGAAATAACTGTCATGCAGTTCACAGATCACTCTCTTCCGGTGCATCAGTCTACGAGTGTACCATGGGATTTTACCTTGTCCCATATTGTCAGCCGAGTCCACCTACGCGATTTCTTCTCATAACGGCCATCGGAATGTGTCACTTCCTTCCGGTGTATCACTTTGGAATGGCATGTTTGGCCGGGTCGAAGGTCAATATACAACACACATCGCTACACATACATTGATGAAACACACACACACACACACACACACGCGCGCGCGCTCGCGCGTATAAAGACGGCATGAAACCAGTTATCGCAGAAAAGCTTCAATTCTATTAAATATATATAAAAACTAATATATATTCATTTGTATTTTTATTAATATGATATATATATATATATACATACGCGCACCCAGTCACACACACTTTCTCTCTCTCTCTCTCTCTATATATATATATATATATATATATATATATATATATATATATCTTATATATGTGTATATGCGTGACCTGTAGATTTTCTTTTAGGTATATTTTATTAGAGATGATAGACAAGGATTTACTGTTGAGATTTTATTGTTTGTTTTCAAGTAGGTGGTCGTCATGTCACGACCGTGGTTGAATGCGGTTTAAAAATTGCTCCAATTTTATCATATTATAAATCGAGTACATGTACTTTCGATCATCGTTGGTCATTGTCGAATATGTGGTACGAATTTCATAGAGACTTAAGAATGTTTTCTGTGATCACTGAATCAAATTGACTTGTTTTACTATAACAGAACTGGCCAATTACATAGTCCACACTTGTGAGACGATTAACTAATACATTGTAAAATGAATAATATTACGAAAAGAAATACAGATAGTAGTCAAATCTTATCCCAATATTAATTTGTTGTTTTCTTGTATTTTTATCATTCTTTAGTTTATATTCAAGCTAAAGCGGTTAAAATAATTATGTTTGAAATCCTTTTTCATTTTAAGATTATTTTTTCTCTTAATTTCGCAGTCATAATTCTTGGTTTGATTTTGTTTCTTTATTTAATGGCACATCAACCTTCGTGGTTTTTTTTAATACCAAAGCCATCCGTCTAGAATAGTGGTTTTCAAAGTGGGCGGTACCGCCCCCCGGGGGGATGTGAACATTCAAAAGGGTGCTGGCGAGTAAACAGTCGGATAGGGGCGTTGAATTTGTGAAAGGGGCGTTGCAGCAATTACAGTAAAATGTGACGTTGGTGTTGGTAGAAAGGCCGGAAAAACGGGGCGATTTAATTAAGCGCCCCCCCAGTCGCTGCAACTAGATGTACTTGTCACGTCTGTATCCAGAACTCTCTTCGTAAAGGACAATTTTCCCCAGGTCACTGCTTTCCTCTTTGTCTACTTCCCGTTTTCTCGCTGCAACTTTAAGGGTAGTTGTTAATGATTACTCGTTCAGTTTTATAATTTATTTCATGTTCAGTTCAAGGTGTTTGTGATTGAAAAATAAACGTTAACCATTTTTGTTAGTTAAAATTGATTTTTATACTCTTCAAACCGTTTGTGATTGAAGAATCAACCAATTCTTATGACATTTAACATTAACGTCGTTCTGGCGTTCGTTGAGAGAGGGGGTCTGGCGGTAAAGTGGGGGTGGCAAAAACAGTTTGAAAACCACTGTTCTAGAAGAACAGTAGAGATGCTATTTAAACCATAGATGGGAGGATAAGTGAGTTCATACTTTTCCCAGCAGTATTTGTCTGGAAGTGAACGTAATGAGGACATCCCCCGTAATTCTTTTAAAGAAGCAAAAAATTGGGTTAATTAAAACCAATACAAATAATAACAGGTCAGCGTGAATCCCGAAATCATTCTTGCAGATTGAAGTCTGTACTGTTTGTTGCACTCTTTAAAATGTATTCTTATTTTGGATTTTCTGTGTCTTCGTTCGCCCATCTCTAGCATCCGTTAGTTGATGTAGCTAAGGATAGGGTCAGTGTAGTATTTGTTTGTTCTGCCAACGATCAATATGTGCACCGCCAGAACGTTGTAAAAGGATCAGATTGCAATATTTGTGCAAGTAAAAATTTAAAAAGGGAACGACGATTTACAAGAATGGAGATGAAAACTGTTAATATTGTGAACCGTATAAAATTCAAAATTTGATTAAAAATACAAACAAATAAACAAACAAAGCCAAAAAAGCATAAACTAAAACCAAACAAACCGGTTTTTATAAGGGTGATTATTTTAATTTTTACACTTAATTTTCAAAATAATTCCTTATAATTCATTGTTTATCCTTTTCTTTTTAGATACATTTCAGTGCTTGGATTTACGAGATGTTTGATTAAGGATCATTTCAGTGTTGATTTACGAGGTTTTTTGTTGAGGATCATTGTGCATTGTACGCGCAGCATATATATATATATATATATATATATATATATATATATATATATATATATATATATAAAACACACAAAGCTCCTTCAAAAACTATAAGACTCATCCAGAAAAAAGAGCCATGAAATAAAATTCTTGTTGTAGCAACGCCCAACCATTTCTTATAAGACAAACAATAAAACTGCCTAAAAAAAAGCCAATACAAATTTAATTGTTAATTTCTGTGCTGGTGATGCTAACATAGACGTAAGGGGCGGGTGACAGATTTTAAATTTTGATTAGGCTTAGAACCTTTTTGAACAGTTCTCGAATATCTGAGATCCAAAAGGATTATTTTGTTTTTGTTCGTACTATTACGATTTCACTCTTTGGGAGGTCTGAAACAGTTCAATTCTTCCACTTATCCTATGTTCATAGTGCCTCTTTGTGGACTATTCCAAGGGTCTCCATTACGATTAATATCATTGTCATTTTCATGTTCCACGGTTTTTCTTAGCTGTTTGGGAAAGGCCAGCTTTTTGCCTTCTTTCACATTCACTTTCATTTTCACTCTGAGATCTGCTGGCACAGAAAAAATCACTTGATGACAAGTTATTTTCTTTTTCTTAATAAAAACCTGGCCTGGTCTTTTGGCCTTGGGGATCCATTTCTATCTCAAAGTTCAAAATAATTTTATTTTATGCATTTCATTTTCAAGGACAGCCTTTTTTCTGTGAATATAGAATATATTAGTATGATCAAATTTCAATTTCTTGCACAATTCTTTGTGGATCACCCCCAGAATCCGGTCGTGTATGAACTTGTATTCCTTTGAAATTAGAATTTTTCACACTAGCTGTAATTGATTGTTTCCCACTGGCTTGGGAATGGAAGCAAATCACCTCATGTATTCAGGATACTTCTTGGTATCCTTGAGGATTTTAGCAGTACAGTAGTTTAAAGTGTTTAGATTCTTTCTTTAATTTTTCTTTCGAGTCTCTTTTCCTTTTTCTTGGATATTGTTTCAACAGTCTTGCTATAATCAGCAGTACTGTAAATTTGATGTTCCACAGTTTTTTAGCTCTTTGGCATGGTCAAGGTATTTTTCCAGCTTTTTGATTTCTTTCACCGTCGTTCTGGGGTCAGCTAGCGAAGCATAACCCATGATGTGACTGGTTCTTTTGTTCTTGTTAATTAAAACTTGCGGTGATCCGTTTGCATCTAAAATTACCAGATAATTCTATGCATTTAATTTTCAAGGGCAGATTCTTGTTTATGCACGTTATATTTATTAATATTCTGAAAGTTAATTTTCTTGCACAATTTCCTATGGATCATATTATATATATATATATATATATATATATATATATATATATATATATATATATTGTTTTACATCTTCTTTTATTCCTTCTGTGCTAATTTGCCGCATTCACTCACTAAGTGATTAAATGCTGCATCTCTATCACCCCATAGCCTACGCATGCTAGTCACCTGGGCATCAACATTTTTTCTTTGATATCATTAGTTTTGATCGTATTATTTTCTTCTGCTGTTATTGGCGATTCATTTGATCTCTTCAACTTCCCGCTTAATAACTATGCCTACTCCATCTCATGTGCAAGATCTTTAGTTTGTTTCTTTATGTATCCATTAGTATTTTTCTCCCATTTTCTTTTTCTAGATATTTTAATTTTTATTATTCAGTTGTTATTAAAGTAACAAGATGTTGCACTCAGTCTTTCTCTGCTCTTGTTGATATATTCCTTGAATCGTTGTATTTCTTTATCAATACTATACTCAATGCTTTTGAGTCTACTTTGCCCTTCTTTCTTTGTTACATAGAATCTATCAAAATTATCTCTCGAGTGTAACACCTTATGCATCGTCATTGATTTTCTTGTTCTTTGGAGTGTACTGGATATGACACGGGAAGACTTGCTGTGAATATGACTCCTATGAAAAGGGATTAGTTAAATCCAGTAAGAAAAATTTACTATATATAGAAAGTCGAGGACTATTTTCTGAGGAACAAAAAGGATCTTGCAAAGAATCTAGGAAAATAAATGACCTACCAGTCACATCATGGATTATGCTTCGCTAGCTGACCCCAGAAAACTGAAAAAACAGTGAAACATGAAGGTAATCTTCATGTTCCACTGTTTTTTCAGTTTTCTAGTAATGTCCAAATAGCTGTTCATTTTTCTCTTACTTTTATTTTTCCTCTAAGGTTTGCTGAAAAAACAAATGATGACATTTTGTTGGTCAAGTTATCTTGCTGGAATTGGGGGAGCCGTTTGCATCTCAAAGTCACAGAGAATTTTATGTATCTCATTTTCTGGAATAGATTCTGGTTTGTCTATATTCCATTAGTCAGCAGAGCTACAATTTTTTGTTTCCCAATTTCCAGAATATAGCTTTTCTCATACAATGATGTTCTGGTACCAGTCGACTGGACCTGTAGAATACACTGACTTCTTCTCTGCAGTAGGTAAGACTCCCCCAACGAGTGTCCTGCGTATAACACTAAACAATCGGATGGTGAGACTTCAGTATTGTTGGAGCTTTCGGGAATTCAGAGTACCTCTTCATTGACATCACTTTAACCCGGAGTGGTAGCACCTGGTAGGGTCCTATCTATGGGTCAAAAAACTAAACTGCGTGCTTTTGGTAAACTGAATTTTTTGAAACAGAACACTTTTTACATTTAAACTATAAACTTTTGCTAAAGTAAATTGTTTAAAATAGAACTGTTTTGACGTTAAACTGTGTGTAAGCAAATAACTAATGTTTAATTGAATTGTTAGTAATAAGTAGCAATACTTGAAACCATTTAACTTTTTTGAATAAAATGAATAGCATAAAATTGAACTGTTTTGGCATTTTAAACAGAGTACTTATGCTAAACTGAATTGCGTGGAATACAACTGTTTTTATGTATTAAAATTGATTTGGCATGAAATTACTTACAATGGTTGATGTACCATAAAATTAAACCAAGACATTAATGTCCACATTTGTTTTTGATGACAGTTTAATATATTTGTCAATTGACAGATTAACTGTTTCATCTCCGTCACTATATCTATAATACTGGCTATTCTATTTGTGCTAGTATTTAAAAAAAGAGATTAGTTTCTCTTCCAGGGTTTCCTCTTTTTAGTCTTATGCAGGTTATCTCAAGTGAAATTCCCTTCGTCTGGGGTGGGGGCTGTAGAATATCCCCGACTGCTTCTCTGCATAAGGGTAAGACTCCCCACCAAACGAGTGTCCTGTGGTCCATTCGGCTGGGGCTGTAGAATACACCGACTGCTTCCCTGCAGAGGGGTAAGACTCCCTCCAAACGAGTTTCCTGTGGCCCGGTCGGCTGGGGCTGTAGAATACACCGACTGCTTCCCTGCAGAGGGGTAAGACTCCCTAATTGTTCTTTGGCCCAGTCGGCTGGGGCTGTAAAATACACCGACTCACTCCAAAATGAGTGTACTGGATATGACAATAAACAATCTGATGGTGAGGTTCCAGTAATTCTCTAACTTTTGGGAATGTGGTGTACCCCTTTATGGGCATATCTCCCAGGTCCGCTCTGACTGATACCACCTGATAAGATCCTATCTATGGGTCAAATAGTACCTAAAAGTGTACGTATGCTATACTGAATTGCTTGAAATAGAAATGTTTTAACATTTAAACTACGTACTTATGCTAAACTGGAGTGAGTAAAATAAAACTGTTTTTGACATGGAAACTGTACTTACACTAAACTGAATTGTTTGAAATAGAACTTTGACAATTTAACTGTCTACTTATTCTTAAGTGAATTGTTTGAAAGAGAACTATTTATTTGTATAAAAATGGATTTGGCATTAGATAAGCTACAAATATTAATATGTCATAAAACCCAAACAACATTACGATCGACCTTACTTTGTCACACAATGTATCCATACTGTCGTTTTTCTTCACATTTTTGCTTTTTAGATTTTATGGTCCTTTATGTTTCCTGTTTGTTCATAAGTTATTATCACGTAGGTTATTCAATAAATAAAGTGAATTTTGTCTCAGTAATTGGCAATATGGAGCACTCTTTTTGCGTTTTTTTTCCCAGAAAATACGCAGTCATGGGTCATTTCATGTCCCAGAACGCAATCAGCATAACCTTCTTTATTAACCACTGTGCCCGAACATTTTCTTTACCGGAGAGTAGGTATGTTTGCACTCCATTGATTTTTTTTCCAATCCAGGCTCATAATGACAAACTCATGCTTGGCCCATTTGTAGTTATTTTATATACTAAAACATATTTCTTTGTGCACATCACACATTAATCAGTAATTTTCATATGGTTTGCCATTCTCAACCACCAAACATTTGACAGATGTTAATATGTTATAAAACCCAAACAACAATACGACCGAGATATTAAAATAATTTTTGCTATAAACCACTTCCAAACATAGTTTATACTTATGGAAGAAAATTCTGAAAAAAAGAAGTGTTTTGCTTTAAAAAAAACCCATATGTATTGAATGATCTTTGTATTATTTCTTCATTCGACTTTTTCGCACCTGCTCTATCTGAATTTTTTTAAAGGAGTTTGATTTACTGCAATTCCTCAGGTCTCCAGGAATCTTTGAAGTATTCTGGCTGATTTTAGCAAAGTCGTGATCTGAATACTTTCCCATGGTCTTTGAATATTCAGTTTCTTGTGTCTTTTTTCCAGGTTTTGGTGTTACTGCAACATTCTAGTTTAATAGCTTTTAGCTTTCCGGAATGATCCAGGTATTATGTCCAGCTGTTCGCTTTCTTTCATCTTTACTCCGTGGTTTACTGATACAGCAATATATACCCTCTGACTGGTTCCTTATTACTTTTACTCCTTTAGAGTTTTTCACATCAGTGTTGACTTATGGTCTTTCCCTGGAGTTTAAGTGACCACAAGTATCCACAAGTCTCTAGAATCCTTCTCAGTATTCTGGTCGATCTCAGCTATACATATATATTGTCTCCATTCGTCCTGTTATTTTCATATCCTCAAGTCCTTTTACCAATCTTTTGGTGACTGTACCAAGAGCACCAATTACAATTGGTATAACCGTTACTTCCATTTTCCATGTTTTTTTAATTCCCTGGCAAGTTCAATTATTATTATTATTATTATTTTTATTTTTATTATTATTATTATTATTATTATTATTATCATCATCAAAGACAATTTACTGATTCTGATTGAAGCTATGGCCCTGCTTGTATTTATCTATTGATAAGTCAATCTAATAACTAAATTTACCAAACGGCTCTTTAATGATAACAATTCTCTTTCTAAACTGCCTTTACTGATTGACGAGTGAAAGCTTTAAAATGCGGCTAGACTTATATGATGCAAATATATTGCACAAGAGTCGATTGGATTCTCAAATTTACATTATATTCACCCTTCCAATAAACTTCATAATGACTTGGCTACGTTAGGCAGGAGTATCTTGGTAACTAAGCAATCTCGCTATGTGGATTGAAGATACCAACTAAGGTCGAAATCGAAAATTAATAACATCAACGCAAGAAGAAATTACAATTCCTCATGAAAGAATTAGAATTCTCTAACATCAATGATAATTTCTTGATTCGTTCCTCTAACATAACATGTTTGAAATATCCAAAATATTCAAAGTGAAAGAAAGAAAGAAAGAAAGAAAAAAGAAAGAAACCACAAAATTTTAAAACAATTCATTTAATACATACACACACACACACACACATATATATATATATATATATATATATATATATATATATATATATATTAAAACGGGAATGTTTATACACTGTATCCGTAACAGTACTACTGAATGGTTTGTAGACATAAACGTACAAAAACGACAGGAGAAAAATATTGTTGGTAATTACAAAAAAGGATTCTGCGTGCTGTTTTGAATAAACCACTGAAAGCTACACCCTTGAAAAAAAGCAGCTGCAAGATCACTTACCTTCCATCTCACAAAACATCCAAGTAAGACATGCAAAACATACTGGTTACTGCTGGAGAGATAAAACCAAATTCATCAGCAACTTTCTCCTATGTACTCATAGACACCAGTTTTGGCTGACCAACAAAAACTGAAATTTATCAGCTCTATGCAGACACTGGATTGTGTCTACATGATTTACCGAGAGTAATTCCAAATCGGGACACATGGTAAGAGACTTTCAGCACGCCTTGTTTATATATATATATTGTCATCGCTAAACAGACTGTTTCGTTATATTACAACCCTTCAGTATGGCTAGATACGTTAGACGCTTCAAGCTGGGATCAATTTAACCACAGATAGAATTAGATATATGAAGCCCAATAAATTAATACTCGTAGAACAACATTATCCCTGCAAATGACAAAATTTTATAGGAAGTTCACCTTTATAGAAAGAAGTGAAAAAGAAACATTGTAGATTCTCATGAGGATAAGAAAAACACACAAAGATGAATGGATAAAACATCAACCAACACCTTAAATGACTTTAAAATCAAATTAACCCAGACTTTGAAACTGGTCAGACAAATTTGGATAGACACATAAAAATCTAAAGAAACATTACTTAAGTTAAAAATCTGAGTAAAACATTTCCAGAACATTTGAAATCCCCCGCCGCTAATCAAAATCTTCTAAGGGGAGATCTCCTTGCCAGATGCTTACAATTGCAGAGATATCAAAATTGATTGTTCAAGACACGTGAATACCGAAAAAGTCATTTGTATTCAATGAAGGTATATGCTAAGTAACCTTTCTTTCTGCTGGTTCTTTTGCACTATATCCCCTACTCAAAAAATAACTTAAGAACTAAAACAAAACAAAAAAAAATTCTTCACGAAAAAACTTTTCTCCTGAAGAATGAACTATGACAACCTAGTTAAGAAAAACTGAAAAATAAAAAGCTTTAAAGAGATATTCATATTTGTCATATAATTTTTGTTCATTCTGACATATATATATATATATATATATATATATATATATATATATATATATATCCTAGAATCTTGCGTGTCAGGCCACACTTCGTAAGTGCGCGGTAGAATCTCTGCAGGGCGTAAAAGTCTATCGGGTTTCGATCCCAACTGCGAGAATCTCATGTGTCTGGCCACAGTGAAGCCTTACGAAACAGTTTTTCTGAGAATTATATATATCCTTCAAAACTATTGAAAAGGAATTTTTATTTCAAATCGTTTGGTTTGTAATAGGTAAACTAATCAGGAATTATCGGATTTTTAAACTTACCCTATTGCCCATTTGGCTGGGGTTGTAGAATAAGCCCCCCAAAGAGCGTCCTGAATATATGACACTAAACGATCTGATGGTGAGGCTCCAGTGATGCTGGAGCTTTGGGGAATGCGGAGCAACCCTTCATTGCTATCGCTCCCAGGTTCACTATGACCCGGAGTGGTAGCACCTGACAGGGTCCTATCTAAGGGTCAAATAAAACTAATCTGGTTTCAAGTGTTTACTTTTTTTGTATATTTATGTGTATTTATGTTAAACTGATTTGTTGTATATAGAACTGTTTTGATATTTAAACAGCGTACTTATGCTAAACAGAATTATCAGAAATAATTTTTTTTTTACATTTAACTCGAATATAAACAAATACATTGACTGCATCTTTGCTGAGGGGTAAGAACCACCCCACAATAACTGTCCCGGATATGACACAAAAAATCAGATGGTGAGATTTCAGTGATGCTGAAGCTTTGGGGAATACGGAGCACTCCAGTTTCATCGCTCCCAGGTCAACTTTGGCCCGGACTAGTATCACCTGATAGGGCCCTATATATGGCTTAAATAAAACTAAACTGCGTACTTATGCTAAACTGAATTGTGCGAAATTGAACTGTTTGACTAAACAGAATAACTTGAAATAGAAATGTTTTTTTTTTTAAATTAAACTGTGTACTCATGTTAAAGTGAAGTGTTTGAATAAAACTGATTATCTATACAAAAAATGGATATGGCATTAAATAACCTGCAAAAGTTGATATGCCATAAAACCCAACCAACTGAACAATCAAATCCTTGACAAGCAATGGATTTAGGTTTCTGTTTAATCCCTGACAAACTGAAGAAAATGCCTTTCACAATATTATTAATGGTTCCTGAACTGCTTTTGTTTTGTACATTTGGCATTAATAATGTGTCCTCGGAGACAGAAAACCAGTTTCTAGTACCTCTCTCTCTCTCTCTCTCTCTCTCTCTCTCTCTCTTGCTTTGTCTTACCACAATTTCTCTCTTACACACCCCGCTCAGGCTCAAACACGCACATATACACACAGTAACCTGCATACATACGCTCACATACACACACACACACACACACACACACACTCAAACACCTTCGCGTCTGCACACAGATATATATTTACACATCTTTTCTTTAACACCATAAGCTTTTATACATTACGAGTATTTCTATTTTTCAGATAAGAAAACTCATTTTATTGAGTGAGATACGTGGGCATGTGGATACATTTACAAATTATTATTCGATAATATTTTTAATTTTCTTAAAGAATATCTTCTCTACATATATATCTCTCTATCTCTGATATACTTATCTCTCTCTCTCTATATATATATATATATATATATATATATATATATATATTTGGAATTAAATAAGGAAATCATCCGAAATTCTTATAATAATAATAATAATAATAATAATAATTATAAATTCATCAAATTTCAGATTATTTTGTATTTTCAACTTTCTTTATATATATATATGTGTGTGTGTGTGTGTGTGTGCGTGCGTGTGTGTGTGTGTGTGTGTGTATTTTCAATTTTATATATATATATATATATATATTAGTTGAAAATACACGCACACACATACACACACACACACACACACATATATATATATATATAAAGAAAGTTGAAAATACATACATATATATATATATATATATATATATATGGACGTAAATAAGGAAAAAATCCGACTGTATGAAGAAAACTCAAAACATAAATTATCCAAAATTTTAATTACAATAATTAAATAGATCAAGGAAATATCAATCTATGGTCTGGATTGACTACAAAAAGGCATATGATATGGTCCCGCAAAACTGGATAATAAACTACCTCAAAATGTACAAAATATCAAATGAAGTCATAAACTTTATCGAGAAAACCATGAAAACATGGAATGTGGTATTGGCAGCAAGAGAGACAAAATTGCCTGCTGCGAAAGTCCAGTGAAGCATGTATCAAGGAGATCCATTATCACCGTTGTTTTTCATAATTTCGATGATGCGAATTAACCACATAATCAGAAAATGCACAGCCGGATACAAAGTTAGTAAATCGTAGGAAAAGAACAATCACCTAATGTGCTGAATGTTTTTTTACATGAAGTGATTATATACAGTCAGGATATAGGGATGGAATTTGGCAATGAAAAATGTACCATACTAGTAATGAAAAGAGGCTTATGACACCTAACGTGCGGAATGGATCTGCCAAATCAAGACAAGATTAGAACACTTGCAGAAAAGGAAACGTACACATTCTTGGACATCTTGGAAGATAACACCATCAAACAATTGTAGGTGAAAGAAAAATTAAGAAAGAATATCTCACGAGAACCAAAAAGCTGCTCGAGACAAAATTATGTTGCAGAAACCTGATCAATGGAATAAATTCCTGGGCTGTACACCTCGTTAGATATTTGGAACCATTTTTGAAGTGGACCAACTTAAACAAACTGACCAAAGAACAAGAAAACTAATGGTCATGCATATGGCATTACATCCAAGGGACGACGTTGACAGACTATATGTATCAAGAAAGGCGAGAGGAAGAGTACTTGCCTGCATTGCGGATAGCGTTGAGGCATCGATACAATGAGTCAAGGACTACATAGAAAAGCCCGAATGACGACTGATTACAGCCACCGGAAATGTTACTGACAACACGAAGACAAACTGAATGACAATAACTAGAAAACATGAATGGAAAGAAAAACAATTCTCTGGGTGTTTTAAACGACTAATAAGCAACATCTAATACGAGAAAACGTGGATGTGGCTAAGAAAAGGAAACCTTAAGAGAGAAACAAAATATTTTCTAATAGCAGCACAAACAACACCATAAGAACCAATCATATCAAAGCAAGAATAGATAAGACGCCACAAAATAGCAAATGTAGGTTATGTGGTGATAGAGACGAAACCATCAATTTGATAATAAGCGAATGCAGCAAATTAGCACAGAAGGAGTATAAGACTAGAAACGACTGGGTGGGCAAGACGATCAAGTGGGGGATGTGAAAGAAATATAAAATTGACCATATGATCCAATGGTATATGCACAACCCAGCATCTATCCTAGAGAATGACACACACAAATTCTTATGGGATTTTGATATACAAACATATCACCTAATCTCAGCTAGATGACCAGACCTTATAATTATAGCTGGGCGGATAAAGAGGTTTATGCCTTTCCCAAGATAATTTGTCTGAAAGTGAATGAAATACCATAACAAGGGTCTTACATCCAGGTCACAGTCCAGCACGTTAACAATAATACCATGGAGCCCCCCACCCCACACCAAAACAAAGAGAGAAAAAGAAAAAAGAGAATTGATAAGATATCAGAAATAAGTGACAGAAGCCAGCTATAAAAATCGGATCGAGCGAAGAAAGGTTGAAACGAAACGTTCATTGAATTACGAATATGTCGCAAGTGGTGTTTTGTTTGATAGGAACAAAATGTCTCGAGTCGATGAACTGAATTTTTGAACTATATCCCGGGCGTCTTTTAAAAAACCTGTCGGATGAATTCGGAAACATTATGCTTGATATTTTTTGCGAACACTGCCTTCATCCTGACGCATCTGCCGGGAACATCACGCTTGTGCACTTGTCTATTTTAAATGCTAAGTGAATTGAAAGGTTTTATCCTAAATTTTTTTGCTTTCTATGGGAAAGTCAACGAGTGGAAAAGTTTTTGGATTGCCATTCGTCATGATGCGATTCTTTCAAATGAAAAATGAAATCGATTAATAAAGATTGAAATATATCGTTTAGAATTAACCATCTTCAAGTAAAGCTTTGATTATACGAGAGGGTTTCAGTGGATAGTGTTTTCCTCTGTAAAAAAAAGAAAAAGAAAAAAGAAAGAGGCCATGCATTTATTACGTTTCTCGGTGAAATGTCAGAATTTGTGAAATAGAAGGAAGACAGTGGTTATTCAGTCATTCAAATAAGAATCCTTTTCAAGTTAAATCTCTTATCCTTTACCTGATTTGAATATCGATTAGAGGTTCCAGATCTTTTACAAGTTCTGTGCCTCGTCTTTCTTTCTGGATGCAAAACGTATGTAACATTGTTAGCCAATGATACTGGGGTGCGAATAAATAACTTATTTTAAGAAAGTGATAGAAAAAAGTCGATTTGAAAGAGTTCTGCATTTTGTCCAATATGTTAGATGTATATATTTACCCAACTTGCACGAGTAGGATGTAACGAAAGGTCATTTCTTTAAACGGAGTCAAACAGGTTTGCAATCAGAGTTTTTCATCATCTATACCAGTGATAAGTTTAAAGAGCCCAATCTGCCCTACTATTTACTCATACTTGGAGGGAGGATAGTTGGATGTTCATTTTTTCCAAGGGTATAAGCGCTTTGTAAAAAGCAAACAGCCTTATCCAGGATTAGAAATCAGGTTTCTGTGTTCATTTATTATAGCGGAAACCATAACACAACGATCGCCTCCAATTGGCTATATGTGGGAAGAGTCTTTTGGAATTTATTCATTATTCATGTTTCCAATTCACACCATTGTACACTGATGTATAAGAGTGGACACCAGGGAGTTGTAAAAGGATCGAATTAAGATTAATAATATTTAAAATTTTTGGTTACATCTCCGTCTGTTTCTATCTATCTATCTATCTATCTATCTAATATAATCTAGTTCTTCAGTTTTAAGAAAGGGGAAGAAGTAGTTCCACCATTTCGTAAGGAAAACGGAAATAACAATTACACGCTTATTTGTTTATAAAAGATGATAGAGTTTCTGGGAGCTCACAATTTGTCTGGACTTTTTTATAGAATTTATAACAGTAACCTTCCCTTGTAATTGTATGTATGTATCAATCTATCTATCTATACACTGAGCTTATCATTGCAACCTGTTTTTAGCTATTTCAGAAAACGTATTCCAACGACAATAAATTCAACTGTATATACCGATGATGGCGGTCGTGATTACGATAATTGAAATTTCTCAACACAAACATTTCTATTTATTATTTCTTTCGTTTTTCCTAAATCATTTATGTAAAATGATTCCCATAAACCCAAGGTGATTTTATTCTTCCTTTCAATTCCAAGCGTTTTACTCAACACAAAACCGTTCAACAATAAACAGCTAAAATCAAGCAAGTGGGAGGAACTCGATGACAAATACGGAATAGTCTTCTGTCACGTTGGAGAATTGGACCCACGCAGACTCAACGTGATTCTCGTTTCAATAGAAAACGTGCTTTACTGTTCACTTTAGCCAAGAAAAAAAGTTTTGAACTTGATAGTTGGAGATAAGAGCTGAAGCAGTTGACATTTGCAAGCGACGCAGGTTATTTCGTCAAATAAAAATCATGTGCGTTTAGTTATGTCGGTGTAAAGAGTCATTGTTGCTGCACTGTGGACAAACATTAGAGCGTGAAGCAACACAAAAGAAAGGTTAAGAAAAAAAATCAAGCTATGGAATGGTTGATGAATATTAAATTCACTAGCAGATTATCTTGTGTATAAATGTCAGATCGTGTCACAACAGATTTTCCGCAACCGATGTTTCTAATTCATTTACTGAGTTTTTCTACTCTTATAGGAATGACATATTGATATCATAGTGATTCGTGCTGGATTAATTGTGGTCAGGACTGACTGTAAAAAGTGGCTATGTCAATTATTTTTCTTGCCAACAGACCAGACGGTTGGGGCTGTAGAATACCCCAATACATCTCTGCCGAAGGGTAATATCCCCACCCCAACGAGTGTCCAGGATATGATATTAAACAATCTGATGAGGTTCCAGTTTTGGAGCTTTAGGGAATACAAAGTATTCCTTCAATGCCATTGCTCCTAGTTCCACTCTGACCCGGACTGGTAGCACCTGATAGGATCATATCTATGGGTCAAATAGAACATACTATGTGTGCGAAAAATGACTGATGTTAAATATTAGCTGTTATATTGCAATACTTGGAACCATTTAACTATGTGCAAAAAAAGCTATGGTTCGTTGGAAAATGTTATATAAAAATGTGTTTACGAATCGTATATATATCTAACATATATATGTATACACAGGATTTGGCATTAAATAGCCTACAGTGGCCGACATGTCATTAAACTCAACTAAACCTAACCAAATCAAAAAGATGTGTCCTGGATATGACACTAAACAATCTGATCCTATTTACCAACCCCTCCGCTCGGGCAGGATATGACACAAGGTCAATTTTTAAGCGGGGTTTAACAGGTTTGAATTCAGAGTTTCCCTTCTCCTAGACAAGTTGCCTCACCACGGCTGAAGAACCTAGTCTGCCCTACTATTTACCCATAGCTGGAGGGAGAATAATTGGATTCATATCTTTCCCAAGGGTATTAGTGCTATGTGAAATGCAATCAGTCTCGTCCAGGATTTGAACTCGTGTCGCCGTGTCCATTACCTACGACGATAACCATTACAACACGGGCACCTCCACACTAAACAATCTGATAGTGCAGCTCCAGGAGCTTTGGGGAATGTGGAATGCCTCTTATTTGCCGTTGCCCCCAAAACCTGGAGTGGTAGCATCTGATAGGATCCTATCTATGGGTCAAATAGAACAAACTATGTTTGCAAACAAATGACTGATAATAAATTTTGACTGTTATATAGCAGTACTTGAATATATTTAACTGTGCCAAAAAAGAGTTTAGGTCCGTATAAGAACGTTGTCTACCAAACGTGATAACAAATCATATATATCCAAATATATGTATAAACAAGATCCGGCATTATTTAACCTATAATGGTTGATATATCATAAAACCCAACCAAACAAACCAATATTTTCATGGCAATATAATGTACGAACTGAACCAAATTTAAAACGAGTCCGTAAAAGACTGTTCCAATTCCAACTAAGTCAAAGGAGAATCTTGAAGAAATAGTAATTTTTCTATAATGCGTAATATTTTTCGAAATAATATTACTGCTTGCTCTCTTTGAAAGAGTATACTAATACACATGGACATATTCGTGGGTCATTCAGAAAGTTCTATGCCTCACCCAGAAATGCGAGTCATAGCAACATTTTCTTATCGTAACACAACCAGTTCTCATAAAACTAGAAAAACAAATTAAGATTTCTGTCTCATGTGTAAGAGAGGCCCATACAAAAGTGGGAGAGATGTACACAAAATCTTTTATCTGGGTGAGGCTTAGAACTCTGATATTTAATGTATCTGATAATTTATTCACACTTATAGACTTTCAAGTATTTCTATTTAAGATAAATAACTTTCAGTTATTTGGTTTTATGTATTCTTTACTAATGCAACTGATTTTCGATGATAGCTATCTCTTAAAAGGGATTCTAAAATTATACAACCAATCAATGCAGTGTAGTCCTGAGATTAATCACCTTAAAAAAACGGCTCAATAATTCCCTGGGCTCCAGAACTGAAGCCTCCAAATGTAGTTGAATGCTACTCTCAGAAAATGTTTTTTAGGCTGTTACCCTTCTACTGAATATAAAGTTGGTGCATTAAAAAATGCTAACAAAAATGACAAGTCCACCTGTATTTAATCTTCAGTTCGTCATCAATACCTTCAATTTAAGGCCATCATTCTCATCAACATCAAGAGGTACTGATGCATTGATTTACTTGACCATCTCCCTCTCGATATCTCCAAATCTGTCATGATCCAATAAAAGTCCTCAATGTGGCATCCTTTTTTGCTGGGCCCTGCTTCCAGGATTTCTTTAAAACAGATCGCAGCATCTTTGAGTAATTTCCATTTAGCTTTTTTTTCCCTGACATTTCGTTAGAAACTGAATGGTCCAACCATAAAATAGTATTGATACAGCTTCAAGCCGGCAGAATTCCGGGAATGATTTTATAAAATCAACTGAGTAGACCAGTTTATATAGCTCGGTAGTAATTTCTCATCTACTAAAAGCGATGTGAACATACTTATAGAAAAGGCATGGACTGCTATTGACAGTTTATCGACTATTTGGAAATATGCGTTAAGACCATAGAAAATTAATATTTTGTAAAAAACTGTGGGCAATTGAACGCTTTTGAATTCAATTCTTTAGAAAACAAAACAAAAACGACCCCCAAAAACTAATAGCATTGATAATTTTTCCAGATCTTGATAACGTCCAGAAATGTTACCGAAAACGCTTATTCAAACACAATTTTTGCTTTCGTGAGATCAAGTCAAATATGTGGTTCAAGAAAAAATACCACTCACGAAGGTTGATATGTCATTAAACAAAGACACCACGGGTCTCAAATCCAGAAGACGTTGAAAGCAAAATCCTATTGTTTCTTTGTGACTATGATGGCGGATCTCTTGCCTTAAATTTTAGCTCATTATCCTTTGCAAGTCACTAATTAACTTTAAAAAGATTTCTGTGTGAACGTTTCTCGCACTGACTGCAAAAGTTCTCATGGTTGAGCCTTTATTGTCACTCACCGGAATTTGGAAGGCTGCTACTCCATTACATCGGGTTAAGGCTGTTTACATTTCCCATAGCGCAAATGCTTTTGGGAAATGTATGTATCCAACTATTCCCTTTCCAGAGCAGAATGAGCCAGGTATGGTAACCAGTCTCGGAGAAGAATGAGGTCTGAAAATTCGCTTAAAAAGAACTTGCGTTGAATCCAGCTCTTGTGAAGTGGTTGAAGAAACACATACCATGAAGATGGAAAATATTTTCTATAAAAGAATTTACACTCCATCGAAGGGGGTGTTCTCATTGTGTAATGATTAAAGCGCTGGACTGCGGACTCGTAGTAAGTGAGTTTGAACTCCAGTCGCGCTATTAAGTTTATTTAGGGCAAATAACCATGGGAAAGACATGAACCTCCTAATTCTCCTGGCTATGGGTAAAATAGTAGCTCTGTTTTTCTTCTCGGAGAATAACTTTGGCAGTAAATAACCCACGACATGCCATTAAACAAAGACACCGAGACATCTTCATCGAACGGATCATCTGTTCAGAGTAAACAGTTACAATGACTCATTAAAAACTGTTCCACTTCTAATGACATCCAAAACTATCTGTCGACAAGCTGTTGTTAGTATAAAAGTAATCACACAAGCCACCCAATTACGTCCCTTTTTGGTAAAGAGTACAGGTACTCAGTTAAGATTGAACTCAGTACTGCCGAGTCTGCTGGGGCAGTAAAATACACCGACTGCATCTCTGCAGAGGCATAACACTACCCCAAAGAGTGTCCTAGATATGACACTAAAAACTCTGATAGTGAGGTTACAGTATTGCTGGACCTTTGGGGAATGCAGAGTACTCCTTTATTGCCATCTCTCCCGGACTACTCCGGTCCGGAGGGGTAGTACCTGATAGGGTCCTATCTGTTGGCCAAAAAGAACTATGCTAAACTGAATTGATTGAAATAGAACGTTTTCGTCATTTAAATTACGTACTTATGCTGTTTTTCACATTGAAACTGTACCTACGCTAAACTGAATTCTTTGAAATAGAACTGTTTTTACATTTAACTGTGTATAAAAACACTATACTAAACTGAATTGTTTGAAATAGAACAGTTTAAATAAACTAAAGAACTTGAAATAGAAATGTTTAAGACAATTAAACCGTGTACTTATGCTAAACTGAATTGTTTGAAATAAAAATGTTTATCTGTATGAAAATCGATTTGGCATTAAATATCCTACAAAGGTTAACATGCCATAAAACCCAAACAAACAGATAAATAAACTGAATTGCTGGAAAGAAATATCTTTTTGACAATTAAACTGTGTACTTATGCTAAAGTGAACTGTTTGAAATAGAACAGTTTTTTATGCTAAAGTGAATTATTTTAAATAAAACTGTTTTTGACATTAAAACTGTACTTACACTAAACTGAATTATTTGGAATATAACTGTTTTTACATTTAAATGAACGTAAACAAAAAAAACTATACTTATTGTATACTGAATTGTTTGAAATCAACCTTTTATACAAATTAACAGTTTTATTTCAAATAATTCAGTTTAGCCTAAGTATGTAGCTGAATCATCAAAAACATTTCTTTTTCAAGCTATTAAGTTTAGTCAAACAGTTCTATTTAAAAAAAATCAGTTTACCGAATGTACAATTTCAATGTCAAAAACAGTTTTATTTCAAACAATTCAGTTTAGAATAAATACGCAGTTTAAATGTCAAAACAGTTCCATTTCAAGCAATTCAGTTTAGCATAAGTACACAGTTTAGTACTATTTCACCCATAGATAGGACCCTATCAGGTGCTACCATTCTGGGCCAGAATGGACCTGGGAGCGATGGCAATGAGAGTGTTCTCTGCATCCCCTAAAGCTCAAGCATGTCTAGAAACTCACTATTAGATCGTTTCAGTGTCGTATCCAGGATCAAATAATTTGCTTGGTTTCATCTTTTTTTATGGAATATCAACGTTCCTGCGTTATTTCATACTGAAGCCACCATTGTAAAGGAATAGGGGTGGTACTATGGGGATAAGAAGTTTCATACCATTCCCAATGTTATTTATCCAAAAGTGAATAAAATATATCGCCTGAGGTTCGATCTCGCTTACAGTGATTTCTTAGACCAGCACGTTAGCCAATACACTTCGGGGAGACCCGCTTCAAGTTTGCTTCATTTCATTTTGAACATACCTCGTTTAACCGAACCAATGAAAAGAATTTTCCATTTCCTTTGTCCTTCGGTTAGTATTTTCGAAAATAAATCAATCTAGTCTCAGAGGAGAGTCCCTTCGGACTGCACTTGTCCACAATGTATAAAACAGGTAACTGTTGGACTTATTACCTAACACTTGAGGAAAAATGCTAACGGGATTAGGACAATGAGTGCCCCTGCCCGCACGGCTGATTCCGTTTCTTAATGACTTCATTTTAAACCGACCTTGTATCACATCCCAACTCAATAATCCTTGGAAGCAGTTATCTAGTTAATTAAACTTTTTCCAAACGGCTTAAACAAGACAATTGTAGAGGCATATTCAAATATGTATCGTATGATGTGGTTGTTTGATTGGTCGTTTTGTTTTACAGCGTATCAACCCTTTTCGGGGCTTTTAACGTCGAATTAAATAGTGAGCAGTTCAGTTTACTATGAGTATAGTTTTTGTTAACCGTTAAATGCCAAAAGATTCAGTTAAATGTTAAAATCACTTCTATTTCAAACAATTCAGTTTAGCATTAGAATTCGGTTTCAATGTCAAAACAGTTATATTTCAAGCAATTCAGTTTAACATGAGTACACAGTTTAGTTCTATTTTTGAACATTTCTATTTTAAACAATTCAATTTATCATAAGCATGCAGTTTCAATGTCAAAAACAGTTCTATTTCAAACAGTTCGGTTTAGCATGAGTACACAGTTTATTTCTAACTGGCCTATAGATAGGACCCTACCAGGTGCTATCACTCCGGGCAATGAAGAGGTTCTCAGCATTCCCCAAAGCCCATGCATTACTGGAACTTCAGCATCTGACTGTTTAGTGTCATATCCAAGATACTCGTAAGGAGCAGGGTGCTACTCCTCAGCAGAGACACAGTCGGTGTATTATAAATCCCCAGCCGACTGGCCAGTGTTGTATGTGTAATGTAACGTGTAACATGTAATGTTATATGTTACGTGTAACGTGTAATGTAATGTGTTTATCAATCAATAAAATCTTAATTACATGCTGGTATGCTTTCCGGATGTGCTATAAACTTTAGACACTTTTCTTATCAGCAAATTATGACTTCTTTGTGGAACGGACAAATTCCGTCTATTCTTTAAGCAAACTTAAGATTCCTATTTACTATCGTTACGTGTAAATCAATTCTTTTCCAATTTTTATCTCGTGCCATTTCGTAAAGCCGACCGGAATACAATGACAGAAGATAATTAAAGAAAAAGAAAACATTTCTTTGAAATAAATTACGTGTCTTAGACAACAAAGATGAAAATAGAAAGAAATCATTCATTTTCAAGAGCGACATGTCTGTTAATTTAATTAACGAATTCATCATCCGATTCCCGATTTATGCTCTGCAAGGTATAAGCATTCGCTTTTATGTGCTTCTTAGGCAACGCTTCTTTCATTCTTGCATCCTTATCTTTTTGTGTTTATGAAAACACACACCAACACACAAACGTACAAAAAAAAGTATCGACAGCTGCGTCTATTCACATTCCGACAGAATTATGGTGAATTCATCTTGTCCGAGGAGGTAGAGGCAAGAGTTTGGCAGGGGGTAACAATATACAACTTATTGGTAGGAGAATAAGTGTAAGATACGTAAAAGATTGAAGCATTCTAATCGCTCAGGTGACGATTAGATACCAGACAGAAAGCAAAGAATAAGAATAAAAGTATAACCCTTAATTCAACTGAATTAATCATTAGGACATATCAAAGAAATTTTCGTTTTTTATTAGATCAGCTGGGACTTCGTTCACAAGTTATATAGCAAGATTGATTAATTTATTCATTGATTTTGAAAGTATGCCAACCCTTCTAATTTTATTTGATTTACGGAATCACATTTATTGTACGTCCATATTTACATTTTTAATTTACTTGTTTCTTAAAAGGTCATACGAATATATATTTGAATATATTCTACTTGACCCATAGATGGGACCCTAAAAGGAATTACCAATCAGAGTTATAGTGGGCCTGTGAGTAATGAAAAGACTTAGTGTACACTTTCTCGATCCCCAAAACTGGACCCTATCAATCCGATGAAGTTATGTGTCCTGCTAAAGACACATGTTTTTGGAATGTTTAACGCTTCAAAAGAGAATACAGTGAGGGTAATTTTAGTCTTGCAGACAGGACATCTTGTAACATATCTCTTATTTACAGACTGATGTATTTGATCAGGTAAGCCTGATTATAGTATTTCAATAAAATGCACTGTTATGGGCAAGAATGAAGATTAAAGTGACATTGATAAAGAACAAACGTCTATGGTCAGAGAACAATGTACAGTATTTCAAAAGCGTTACGTCTCCTGCAATACTCACGGTCCAAAATGGTGTGTACCAGTCTCTAGCTGCTCGAGGAAAAAAAAAAGCGGCAACCGTCGGTTAGACATGCACGTAAAAGATTTATCGATACATGAAGTGAAAAGAGAATGAATTTATTCTTCATCATCTACTATTAGAACTGATGAGAGAAGCAGCATTTCTGTAATTGTACCATTGCTCTCTTAGAGTGTGTTCAAAGGAAAATGTCCCCCTTAAATAGATTGGAAGAGGTAAACTAACATCCCGATATCTATTAAGCCTTGAACATCTGCTTACAGTACCAACAATCACACAAGGAGGTACTTTGAATTTAGAGATAAACCTCACTTAGATTTGTTAATCTTATTAAGATTAAAGATATCCCAGATTCCAAACTGCAACATTAGTAGTGATAAGTGGGTAGAAGTTATGTCTTTGAACAGCAGCAGCAGCCATGGCGTGCAATGGTGAATATAATGCAGTTGGGATTGGAACTTACTTAAAAAAAAAAACTGTGACTCGTTAGTTTCAACAGTTGTTTTATTTCATAGAAATGTTGGTGAATGTCGACTCGAGGAAGTTCTTTAAAGGAAAATCCTTTTTGTTATGGGTTGAAAAAAATCGGCTGCTAGATTTCGCAGCGTTCGAACACCAGAAAATATCGTAGCACTGTCAAAGTGATATCACAACATTAAACTCTAAAATATACCCTGGCTTTGTGAATGACTGATGGGAATTTTGGGAGAATTTTACAAGCTGGGTTTGTACAGGACCTTAAGGAATTTATGCAACTGCAAAGTATCACGTGAATACATCTAGGAAAATGTCACCGCTGACACTGTTTTCCTCTCTAATGACAGAGCTCATTTTCATTTGTTTAGAGCTTTTGATATAAGGCCAGAGACAATTCTAGACAACGCCTCGAGCCATCTCCCAATTGTTTTGATGTGACGGATTTGACTAGTTTTGTGGAAGAAGAACACTTGCGATTGAATTAATAGCAAGTTAAAGTCTTTCAACGATCGAATTAATTGCAAGTTAGAAGACTTTAACTTTAAACGTTTGTTGGTTGGGTAGTTGTCTGGGTTTTATGGCATATCAGCCATTGTAGATTATTTAATTCCAAATCCATTTTTATGCAAATAATCAGTTCTATTTCAAACAATTCAGTTTGGCATGAGTACACAGTTTGACTGTTAAAACATTTCTATTTTCAGTTACTCAGTTTAGTCAAACAGTTCTTATTCGAACAATTCCATTTAGTATAAGTATAGATTTTGTCCCCACTCAGTTAAATATCAAAACTCATCTATCTCAAACAATTCAGGTTATTGTAAGTACAGTTTCAATGTCAAAAATGGTTCTATTTCAACCAATTCAGTTGAGCATAGGTACACAGTTTATCTGTCAAAACAGTTCTATTTCAAGCAGTCCGATGGAGCATAATTACGGAGTTTAAATGTCAAAACATATCTATTTCAAGTAAATCAGTTTACCATAAGTATGCATCTTAGTTCTATTTTACCCATAGTTAAGACCCAGTCAAATGCTACCACTCCAGGCCAGAGTGGACCTGGAAGCAATGGCAATGAATAGGTACTCTGCATTCCCCAAAGCCCCGGTATTAATGGAGCCTGACCATCAAATTGTTAAGTGGTATATCCAGCATTCTGTTTGAAGGAGTCTTACCTCTCTGTAGAGAAGCAGTTAGTGTATTCTACAGCCCTAGTCGACTGGGTAAATCTCTAAACGTTGGTCGCACACAACCCATAACCTGAATGGTATTATTCACTATTAATTCGCTATAGTACCAGGGTTAATAGGGCGCTGTAGAAATTTCGGGTAAAGCCTCAAGCGTTTACAGTTCAGGAAGGTAAATATTGCGATGATGATACACTCTTTAAAACAAAATAATGATAATAAGACAGCAAAATGATAAACATTGTTATTTCGTTTTACAAAATAAAATATCTAATAATATTTAATAATTTAATATTTAATAATCTACGTTTCCTCTTTTTATTTACTTCTCGAGATCATTTTCAAGGGTGGTTGGAGCTGCTGATGGCTGCTGGTATATATTATCCGGCTGACGTAAATTAGCCGATTTTCGATCCCATCCCTAAGAATCTCGCGTGTCTAGCCATGCTGATAAGTTGTGATACAACGAAACGGTCTGTCTGTGGATGACAATATATATATATATATATATATATATATATATATATACGCGTCCCGGGGGTTGTTCACTTTCGCGAAGGAACTAACGTTAGCCATTTGCGTAATGTAAACCTCTTCTAATAAATTAAGCACTTCGCTAGCGTAAAATGTAAACAAAAGAAAGTTAATATATATACATTAAATTCCCTAGCTTGTATGTATTATCAGGCTGGCGTAAATTAGCGCGTTTTCGATCCCAGCTTGAAGAATATTGCGTGTTTTGCCACACTGATAAGTTGTGATACAACGGAACAGTCTGACTGTGTATGACAATATATATATATACTGAGAAACGGTACCATAATTTTATATATATATATATATATATATACTCCTCGCGAGGGTTGTTCACTTTCGTGAAAGAACTAACGGTTGCCACTTGCTTAATGTAAAGCTCTTCTAACGAATTGAGCACTTCACTCTCCGATAGCGGAAAAATGTAAACAAAAGAAAGTTAATATATACATTAAATTCCCTAGCTTGAATTGTGGCTGCTGATTGCTGTAGCGTTGTGTTATCAAACTGGCGTAAATTTAGCCGATTTTCGATCTCAGGTTGAAGCATCTCGCGTATCTAGCCATACTGGTGAGTTGTGATACAACGAAACAGTCTGTCTGTGGATAACAATCTATTAATTAATCTATAGAAGTAAATAATGGAAAAAATTCCGACAATATGGAGAAAATTGATAGAGTCGTCCAAAAATGATGAATCTAATAACCTGAAAAGTCGACGCTATAACGTTTCGGTGTTAATATACCATCATCAGGACATTAAAAGGTGAAATCAAGTGTTGAAGGAATAACGTTAGGTGCTTAATAGGATAGAGGAAATAATAGATGAAATAATAGATGAAATACGTTAAAAAAGAAAGTTCAACCGTTCAAACATTAAATCAACATTTACATTTCAAAATTATCACTGAACAAAGCAATGATATTAAGTAAATGATTCCGTCATGAGAAAAAACGGATTATAAAGAGAGAAAGAAAGAAAAAAAGGAAAGAAAAGAAAAAAGAAAAGAAAACATGTAATTTTATGTGGAAAGATAATTAATTAAAGATTCAAAAGGTTGTAAACAATTTTTCCTTAATTCCTGATGATGGTATATTAATATCAAAATGTTATAGCGTCGACTTTCCTGCTTAATAAATTCATTATTTTTTAATCGGTCTGTCAATGTTCTACCCACACACACACACCACACACACACATATATATATATATATATATATATATATATATATATATCATCATCATCATATCGCGCTGGTAGCACGGATATCCCTGACCCTCTCTCGCCACTCCTCCCTATCGTTCATCGCCCTAGGTAGGTCTTCAGGACAACATCCCGTAGGAGCACTTAGCGTAACGTTTATTGTAGTAAATGGAATCGGTAGCCCGATTTCAAATTCTAAGCGAAGCTGTTTGCATTTCACTTTCCGCTAATAAATTGAGAAAGGCATTCATCCATCTCTACATCACACTGATATGGGTAGAATGGGCAGACTGGGTTCCCTAGCATTGTGTTATGTAATTAAGGAATGATTTTTTACATTAATCATTTTTCGTTGATTATATTCTATTATTTAGTTTGGAAAGGCTTTAAACAACTCGGTTTCTCTTAGTGCATAGTCAGATGGTGCAGACTTACGCCAGCGCGGAAAGGATATGATAATCATCATCTGTCATAATAAACTCCCGGACAGAAAATGGGGCCGGACGGCCGTTGGATTAAATTGAGAGTGTGGATGACGTCATGTCCGGAAGAGATGTCCAGAGAATTTGAGGATTTTGAAAATAATTTAATTGAGGTCCACAGTTAAGTTTTTGGATCTGATCAGATCAGATCAGATGTTTTGGGTCTCAACCACAGAGGAATATAGATCTTAAACATCACAAGATGCGCTGCGCGTGGGTTGGGGTCAGCATAGTAAGGTTAGAATAGGCATTTATGAATTGTGTCTCTCTCCTAGTGTCGCCAAGGAATTAAGCCAGAAATTAATAAACCCGTTTGTATCCGAAACGATAATACGAGTCTGTATCTGTACTGCTATTATTGATATCACCAAATCGATCCAACATAATACAATTTGGTGCACGGTGACTTGCTATGTCTTTTGCAAAAAAAAAAGAAGACATAGATTGATTTTGAACTCGTGATGTCCACTCGACGATTTCTGTACTTTAGACGATTAGAAGCGGCTAAGAATGATGGAAATCCATCTTAGGCGTCCGATGTTTCAGGCGGGGGAGAGAGAACCTAATATGAACCATGATAACCTCAACACAAAAAAAAATTAAAAAAAAAAAAAACTTCGAAAAACTGTGCTACCGCGGCCGAAGAAGGAGACAACGGAAAATAAAGAAATCGTCCTTAAAGACAAGAAAAAAAATGAGACTCATACCAAGAAGAGGAAAGAAGAACGCTAAATATTGAAAGACAAGCAACAGGTTTAAAAAAATAATAATCGACACAAGGCTTCGGAACGAAGAATGAAAAATTAGATCAAGAAAATCGAGAAATAGGCATGAAAAGAAAAAAATAAAGAAAGATAAGCTATATTGCTCACTGTATAAATTTCATGTCTTTCTCTATTGCTTTTAAGTTGCGTGGTTCGCACCCGATAGAATTTATTCAATTACGAGAAAAATTGAAAAGCTATGATAAGGCTCGTAAATTTAATTGCAAATGTTTATACATATTACTAGTATATTAGGGGACGGGGAACCATGAGGGGAAAGAAAGAAGAAGGGAAAACAGAGAGAAAAAAAGGGAGACACAAGCTTGTCAATTTGTCATCCCAAAACTCGTGATGTGGTAGTAGTTTTGGGTAACATACATATGATTCTTTTTTATTAATGAAATTCAAAATAATTAAAAATTGCTCATCTTAAAGCGAAGTAATTTTCTATTGGGATATATTTTCGGTGTGTCTTTCAATTCCGAGCTCCGGAAGGATCCGAGCATCTACAATATGTTTTCGGTAGAATGCTCATATACCTTTGGATTCGTAGTTAGGTCTGTGGGACAGGTTCGATGTTTAGAAAAGTTGTTGTTATTGAAAGCGTTCTGTAAAGTCTCCCTAGAATGGGATTGATATTTTGGGTACTGGTAGAAGCCACCAGGTTTTGTGAAGGTCTCCCCTAGAGAGGAGTCGAGAATTTTGAGGTACTGGTTAGTGGCCGGACCAGCGCTTTGTGAGTTCCCCCTAGAATGGGTTTGAACTTTTTTCACGTATTGGTTAGTGGCCAGACCGGGCCATGAAGGTCCCCCTTAAATGGGTTCGAAAATTTGGGGGGTTTGGTTAAAGGCAAGACCATTGTGTTGAAGTGGATATTCTAAATAGAGGTTAGGAAATTAGGGAGTATGCGTGCAAAATCTTGTCGTGTCTCGTCGTATGCACCGGAGAATTAATGCACTTAGTTTCAAATTATGCTTGGGGGAGAAATATTGTTGACCAAATAGATATATAAATAAAGTACTGTCGTTAACTATTTAAAAGAGAAAGAAGACTGACAGAGGGTCATTGGAAAAAGTAGTGGACTGAGTAAAAGTTTTGGGTTCCTTAAGAAAAGAACCTCCAGGATATTTTATCTTACCTTTGGAAGTAAGAAATTAGTGTTGTGTTGTCGTGGTCGGAATAAGTAAAAACGAAGATATGATGGCTGCATACGAGCCATGCATTTTTAGGGATACTTGTTGAAATAAAAAGAAAAAGAGGCCTTCGTTAGCTATTGAAGTGATGAAAGATAGACCGATTGACGGAAGTTGAAGAAAATAGGGAACGAAAACGGGGACGTTTTGTGTTGGCTGGACAGAAAAAAAAGCTTCCCGGGAAATTTTACATTTACCTTGGTTTGATAACGAGCTATGCTTAGTTGAAAAGGACGCTTAATAGAAAATGTATGGGGGCGCAGACACTGATAGTGTGCGTTATTAGTATATATATATATATATATATATATATATATATATATAATAACGCACACTATCAGTGTCCGCGCCCCCATACATTTTCCTTTAAGCGTCCTTATATATATATATATATATATATATATATATATATATATATATATATATATATATATATATATAAAAATTAATGAGAGATTACGAGAGTAAAGGGTTAGAAGTAATGAGTTACGTATATACAACGAAACCAAAAAGAGTAAAAGACTGATAATGAGCAATTGATCAGTGAAAAAGAAAAAAAAACGAAAAAGACTGAAGAAGAATATATACATGCCAATTGCTAAAGTAAAATAGTCATTGTATCATAAGATAAGAAAAAAAAAAGAAAAGTAAAGGAAATATGTACGGAAAAGAAAGATAATGGAATTACTAAAGTTTGTAAAAGATTCAGAAGAAAAATAGACATTTGAACATTAAGTCAGAATAACTATTGGTAAGGACTAAGTGAAAGAAAAACAAAGACGGTAAAAAGTGTGAAATACGAGAAAGAATAACTTATTTGTCTTTCAAAGGAAACATGAAAGCAAGAAGAACCAGAAAATAGAAAAAAAAATGAATAAAAAAGAAAATAAAGGACGAT
Organism: Sepioteuthis lessoniana; assembly: GCA_963585895.1. Lineage (NCBI taxonomy): Eukaryota > Metazoa > Mollusca > Cephalopoda > Myopsida > Loliginidae > Sepioteuthis > Sepioteuthis lessoniana. The sequence goes on along the minus strand of OY757930.1, from coordinate 62,440,330 downwards.
ATGAACACCTTTTTTTACGGACTTTTAGTTTTTGGACTGTTGAATGATTTATAGTGTTGTTTTTTTATATGCTCTTTTGAATTGTTGTTCTTGTCCTTACCGAAATTTTATTGGTCAAGTTGACATAAGGAAAAGTGTTAGATGGCATAATTATTACAGATTACGAAATCGGAAAGGCTGAAAAGAGAGAAAAACAAAAGGTAAATCATTTCACATCGATATATTAGTTTTTAAAAAGTTTTATCTTCTATAACCAAATAATTTCCTTTTGTGGGGAGGAAATGTGTGTTATATAATAAAGGAATTATTTGTTTATATTAATCATTTTTCGTTAATTATGTTCTATTATTTAATTTGGTAAGGCTTTGAACTACTCGGAGTTTCTTGGTGCATAGTAAAATGTTGCAGTCTTACGCCCGCGCGGAAAGGTTATGACGATCATCATCCGTTGGAGGTAGCGGTTAGATTTTTCGCATCTCGACTAGTAGAGATGAATTGAGATCTTAAACACCTCAAGATGCACCGTGCATGGGGGAAAGGGTTTAGCATAGTATGTTAATCATCTTTTAACGATTTGTGTGTCTCTCCTTGTGTCGCCCAGGTAGAAACAAATAAACCCGTTGGTACCGTTTGCATTTGTATTATTACTGTGTTCGCCAATGGTCCGGGGAAACCTGGGTTCAATCCCAGTTCGTGTCATACCAAAGACTTTAAAAATGGTAGTTGATACCTACTTGCTTAACACTCGGCGATATAAGCTACGTATCAAGGGCAAAGTGTAGCAATCCAGGGAAAGGAGTAGCGCCCTCCCCTACACCTCGATGTAGTAGCTATTGAAAAGGGAGCCTTCCTGTCACCTTCGACTACGGTCGCCAACAATAACTATTGTCATTGATATCTTTATGATATCTTGGTAAGGTAATCACTCACGGAGAAGTAATTTTCTGGATTAAAACCAGCTGTACTCCCCTTAAATATTGACTTTGCATCACATTTAACTGGTGGGATATAGTTTGAGTAAACACACACACACACACACACACACACACACACACACACACACACACACAAACACATACACACACACACACATATATATATATATATATATAGGAAGTATGCTATCTTTGTTATTTACGTTCCAAGCCCGGAGATTATTTTCCCCCGTACTCTGTGTTAGTCAAATATTTTTGGTGGACTTTTCAAATACACTGTAAAAGCAATAGATGTTGTTAATATCCAGGGGTTATTTCATAACGATCTAATAAAATTACATAAGCAGTGCTTCGTGTGGCTAATAGACATTTATACCAAATTTTTCTTTAATACTCTTTTCTCAAATTAGTTAAGAAGAGAATTTTCAATAGAACTTTTCACTATGAAACCGTTGGCTTTAACTCATTGTTACATACTTTTGTCTTTCTCCGAATAACCGACAATTGGTTAAGTGCCATGGGATGCTACAAGTATTTGTTGGGATAACGTGGTTATCCGAGAACAGCCGAAATATTTTATAAAGAGGTAACAGAAAAAAATTCTCAACATTAATGACCCACGATTACATCATTCAGAATTCTGAATATCTATTATAAATTTACAATCTTTACTGGGTGTGTGACCTTTACCTTACAAATCAAGATAAATTTGGCGAATGTTTATAAAGCTTATATGTATGTATAAGTATATCCATTTAAGAGAAAGAATGGGAACAAATTTATCTATGAAGCTACATAGCATACATTTTCTCTTTATGTTTTTCATCTTTTCCGTTCTCTCTCCTCTGTATTCTCTCTTCATAATTAACACCCTCTTTTTTATTTTCACTCTATTTCTCTGTCTCTGTCTTTCTGTCTGTCTCTCTTTATCTCTCTCACTGATTTTCTCCAGGGTTTGAAAGCACTTTCAATCTTATTTGCAAATGGATGTTTGTTTGCTCTTCTTGGCTTTTTTCCCCATCACAAGCCGCAGTACACCTGAAATTGGTGAGTACCTTGTGTTTGTTCGCAGAAGCAATGGCAAATACTTTCGATCACCCTCCATTTCTTTTCATTTTTGGCACTTAGCTAAATGGCTACGACTCAGAATCCCTTAAATTTTCTACCACAGCATCCAACCCCATGTTGACAATAAAATCTCAAATGAGAAAAGATCTTTAACAGTAGCGCTTACCTTAAGTAAAGAGACAAAGACACAAATTCGAAAACCTAGATTAGTTACAAGATCAATTTTTGCCTTTTCGGTTGAATTTCAAAAAATAAGAATAAAGCAAATATGGCAAACAGAAGCCAATCATTGGAACTATTCAATAATTTAACAACTGTAAAAAAAAACGTCTATTAGTCACTTTTGAAAGATCAAATAGTGAACAAAAAACATCAAGAATTTAAGAAAGTAGCGCCAGGAATTCCAGAAAAATATTTTGTGAACAATACATGGGAGACGGTTTAATATAATGTTACTGGGCATACGTTAAATTTGAACATTCAGATTTCTCTTTCATGTTCAAGTGTTAACATTTATAGCTTCGAGTCTAACAGAAAAACAGAAAGATATTATTTTGTGGTAAGAACCGCCAGCCAGGTACCCGCTACTTGAAATCGAGTAACTTCAAGGAGAAGAGCGTTCGGGGTTCATCTCGACTAGTTAATTCTCTCAAGTTTATCTTTAGAGTACAGGATGAATAATTTGCACATTTTAAACTGATACCTGAGTAGTGCAAGTGAATTCAGGCAAGTAAGAATGGTAGCTCCATCTACCTAATACATTTCCATTTATCTTTTTTAAAAGACGATCAAATACATGTATGTCTTGGGGTGGTGTAGACCGTGCGTTTGCAGTTGAAGCGTTTACTTTTTAACTAATTAATATGCAATTGGTTCAAAGAGAGATTTTCGTGATCCTTTCCTGCTATGCCAGAATGATACTGTTCTAGATAGAAAATTGTTACTGGTATCAGTAGGAAATTTTATCCAGAACAGCATCATTTCAACTTGGGATTAAATTAGCACAAAGTTCTCTGCAATTCAATTAAAGATTCTCTTCTCTTAAAAATGTTTCACCAGATAACGCACAGTATACCTCATTGTAGCAAAAATAACAAAAACAAACAAACAATAAGACATTAAGCATATGGAGCTAGGTTTTCCGTCACCGAAAGTTAACTTGTACCACACCGTTTCAACCTGTGTTTGGAAGCAATAGAATTCCTTCCAGAACAAATTATTCGTTTAAGACTTTTGTTAGATTCAATATTCTGACTCAAATCGCTATAAATAATTATCTTACTTCATTAACTTTTATAGCTTTGTTTTTATCTCATAGTCTAAAACGTTAATTTAAATAATGTTTTCTGGCAGGATTTATAATAATGTGACACAAAGAAAAAATGTTAAGGTAACTTCTGATTTCAGGTTTTATGAAAAGTTTGCCCTGTCAGCTAGGCTGTAGAAATCACCGACTATTTTTCTGCAGAGGAGTAAGACTCACTGGACGTGTAGCCAAGTCAGTTGGAGCTGCAGAATACATCGACTGCTTCTCCGCAGAGGGGTAAGACATCCACAACGAGTGGGTCATTTGGTTAGGGCTGCAGAATCCAACAACTGCATCTTTTCTGATTGGTAAGACTCCTCGAACGTATGAAGAAGTAGACTGGAGCAGTAGAATACACCGACTACTTCTTTTCAGAGGGTAAGACACGACAACGGGTAACCAGTCGACTGCTGCTGAAGAATACACTGACTGTTTCTCTGCAGAGGAGTAAGACTGACCTTACGTTTGGCCAAGTCAACTGGAGCTGCTTCTCTACAGAGGGGGTAAAACTACCACAAAGAGTGGCCCAGTCGGTTGGGGCTGAAGTGTAAACTAACTCATTTTCTGAAGAGGAGTGAGATTTCCCCACCGGGTGGTCCAGTCGGTTGGGGCTGTAGAATACACCGACTGCTTCTCTGGAGAAGGGTCAGACTCACCCAGCGAGTGACCCAGTCGGCAGAGGCTGTAGAATATACCAACTGCTTGTCTGTAGAGGTGTAAGACATCCACAACGAGTGTCCTGGATATGAAACTAAATAATCTGACGGTTAGGCTCAAGTAATGCTGGAGCTCTGGGAAATGCAGAGTACTCCTCCATTGACATCGCTCCCAGGTCCACTTTGACTCGGAGTGGCAGCATCAGATAGAGTCCTATCTATGGGTCAAGAAGAACTAAACTGTGTACTTTTGCAGAACTGAATTGTTTGAAATAGAACTATTTTGACATTAAACTGTGTAAAAACAAAAATATGTACTTATACTAAACTGAATTATTTGAAACTTTTATCAAAATGACTTGATTAGGCGGTAATTGTCCCCAAAAAATGTTGATATGTCGTAAAGCAACCAAACAAACATTACATATACTAAACTGAATTGTTCGAAATAGAACAGTTTTTACATTTAACCGTGTGTAAACAACAAATAACTCTATTTAAACCAATAACTGTGTGTAAATAACTCTGCATTTATGCTAAACTGAATTGTTTGAAATTAAGTGAAACAATTTCACTGTGAGGAAAAACAAAAAAAAATGAGCTCCGGTTTGTTTAAAAATGTTGTCTTGAAAATGTGTTTTAAAATCATATATTTAATATATGTATAAAAAGGATTTAACATTAAATGACCTCCAATGATCGATATTCCAAAAAACTAAACCAAATCAAACCTTTATAAAAATCAGCCCAACAGAACAAATGAAATCTTCCCAAAAACATGACTGAGATTAAGAGATTTTTTTCTTGACATATTTAAAATGAACTCTAAAAAATTCAAAAGCCGTTTACTTCCGTTTTTGTTTCAGCTTAACTATGACAGTACGAGGTATTCACAGTTCTTAAAAACAGATGGGGATCGTGAATTTTTAATTAGGAAAATTTTTCTTTTATAGAAATACAAAACAGACTTACAGACTTTGAAAGAAATTAAAAAGTCAGTTAAAAAAGTCAGAGAGGCACTTGTACTAAACGAAATTTCAAATCATCAAAACAAAAACTAAGTAGACAAGGAAGTTGAAGTTTGTCTGTGCATTGACCTATTTAAAATGATGACATCTTGAACTAAGTCTTGACAATTTACTAGGGTTAAAAGGTCAAATCTGGGCTTCGGATAGAGGAATCAGATCGTTGATTTTTGTTTTGATAATTGTGAAAAGGTATGCTCCGCCGTAAGGTGTGATCTGAGACCGTTAATTAACCAAGCCTCTACATTGTTGCTTGTTTTGATGAACAATTAAAATCTGATATGAGGAAGCGATACTCTTCCCAAAAACATAGATCAGCATATATAATATAGAGCCTCCCACCCCACCTGTTGGAAAAAGCACTCTCATACATCGACGGAGGAGACGGTGAGATGTGTGCTATTTGGGAAATAAAGAACGGTACTCTTTCTTAGGGGTCGATATACGCTATTGTCTGGAGTTGCATGAGTAAGTATTTGATTACTGAGATCACTTTTATATCAAGAATTGTTTTAAAGACCAATAATTTGTATCTTCAATCGAAAGTAATAAAAAAAGTTCATCAATTTCTTAGGTGACTTGATAGTTTCCCTTGTTCTATTTGATTTTGCTTGATTTATTTGTTTAAAAGCATATCAATTCCTTATGGGTTAGTTTAATGCCAGAAGGTGTTTACTTTGCTCTTGATTTATTGTGATTTTAAGTATTAATATCCAGTTTTGTTTGGAGTGGTTTATTTGTTAAATATCCTTATCGACTATTTTATACCAAATATTTATCACTATATTTTGTTTTGTTGTTTTATTTGTTTAATGGTATATCAACTGTTTATGAGCTATTTGATGTCAAAAATTGTGTTGTGTTAGTAAAATGATAATTTCTTTGTATGGAGTGAGTGAGGGAGAAGCTCTCTGTGATTGGATATACTAATCGCTGGGTGGGCCCAGAAGTCTTCGCGCAAAAAACAAAAACAAAAACAAATCCCGTCAGACTGATTCCACCAGACATTCCGTGAGGCGGTGACGTTAAAAGCTCTCAGAAAGACAACCCTAAGATACCAGATATCTTCTTCAGCGAGCCGGTAAGACCCATAAACTCAACTTTATACACAGGGAAGACTGTATATTGTTATTAATTGCTTCACTTGTCGATTAATAAATTGATAGAATTAAACGAAGTATCAATTTATTTATTTGTTGCTGTTAGCCTTAGAATAAACGCTATGCTAACACGATAGTTGTTTCATTCGTACATGATTGGCAGTGATCCAAATTATTCACCCCCACTATCCACTTCATATTTTCCACTTAACACTCATCTCATTTACCCAGTAATAATCATGCCAAACCCTTTCTACATCTCCCAAAACACATGATACCGTTGATTTGGTTTTCCTGGCAGATAGAGATCCTGCATACTTCAATTACTTTGACTGCCATTTCGTCTTTGTTTGAAATCTGTGAACTAGACTTTCATCTAATATAATCAAATCCTTATGGACAATTCAACACTTTGATTTTCGATGTTATTCGTTTGTTTTTTTCTGACTGAATATTCCTATCTGTGACATTATCATAATGTGAGGCGTACCAAAGTTTTCGGGCTGGGTGACTTTATTCATTTATCTTTTGTCAAAAAATAATTTCCTCCATGGTATGTCCCGGGAATGGATACATTTAATCGAAGTAGCTGAGAGCTTTGGCTTCTGTAACATGTGTAATACGATAGAGCAGGTAGGTAATCGTACTGGTACTAGACGTGTGTTCGTACTGACACTTGACGGTTGTAGTCGTAGACAATGTGTCTCTACATTGGTCTGTATTTTTGGCTGAGAGCAGCCAATCATATTACTGTGAGGGGGTTACCCAGGTGTATGCATACTCATTACATCACAACATTATTGTAAGAATTCGACAACTCGCTAAGAATGACCATATATGTATTTGCGTCTTTTTGTGGATTATGATAAAACATATCAAGTCTGTCGCATTCCAAGTCTGGCGGTGTCATGGTTACTGCCGTAGGATAAAAAAAAACACGGTGACCCAAGTTTAATTCCTGGACGAGACAGTTTGTATTTTCATATAGCATTGCTACTCTTGGGAAAGGAATGATTAGGGTTATTCTCCTTTCGGCTATGAGTAAATAATAAAGAAGAGCGGCCACCTTTTCTTTGACATTGCAACTGCTCGATGAGACTTATTTGTTTTGTTGTTTTAATGGCATATCAACAATCTTTGGTTATTTAATGCCAAATCCATCCTTCTGGAAGAACAGTAGTGGTACTTTTTTTATCATTAAGGGATTTCGGACTATTTTCTTCATCTTTTTTGTTATTTCCACAACGTTTCGGCCGATATGTCCTTCTGTTTGTCGAACTCTGGAACCTTCACGGAACTTCGAACTACGTGCTTTATTGAATCTACGGGGTCGCCTGATCTGATTCCGTTAGCCATAACCGGGTACAAGTGTCAAGTATTCCTGTATTGTTTCGCGCCTGTAGTGAGGATTGAATATGACATCAGGACAGTATTCACAAGTGGTTCAACTCTCTGGAGGTATCTCTTCCGGGTCAAGCCACCAACGGAATTCAACATGACCAAGAACTGTGTTTACTCCATCCCTTGCAGTTATTGTAAAATATACAAAGGTGAGACAGGTCGCCCACTAAAAGGAAGGCTAGAAAAACATCGGAAGGCAATGGTACGAGGAGAGATTGAAAAGTCGGGCATGGCGGACCATATATGGAAGGAAAATTGAAATCATCTGCCCTTATGGGATAAAGTTGAAATAATTGATAGGGCTGAACATGGGAGGATTAGCATGCTATTAAAACTAATCATCTAGTTAATCTATTGCTTTGTGGTCTTTCATATTACAGAAAACCTTAATTTGTATTTTTAAAAAAAAGTAAGTTTAGTAGATGGGAACGATATTCACTTTACTTAAATTCTCTCAATAATTTTACACCATGGATAAGGAGAGTTTTGACTTTTCCAAAAAATAACCTCGATTAAACTGACCGAAAGTGATCTGAAAATTCTTGTATTAATAAAGACAATCATCAGAAGCTCTTTTGGTTGCTTAAAACTTAGCTGAATCTTGTGAAAATTTTTGCTTGGAAATACCTGGGACAGTTGATAAGGTTATCGTCCAAGGTACAAAGATTTATCTTCAAAAAACTTTTCATGGTTATCTTTACCTATAACACTTTTTCGGGTGATCCTGGAACTTTTGGATTCTTGATTTGTAGAAAGTAGTGTATTGATCCTCTTAAGCGAGAGTCACTGCATCAACAGCACCATTGTCAGTTTCAACGAAGCTCAATTTTGAAATAAGAAGCCTGATGCTGATAAATCACGTAAATATTGTGGATGTTTAATAAGTTCAAAGCCACAACATAGAATAAGGGAGGTTTTCCTTCTGTAATTTAATCACCGTCGGCTACTATGTTTGTCAGATGGGGGGGGGGGAGAAAAATTCGTCTCACGCATTAAGACTTCATTGCTTTACTTTAACAGTTTGGTCTCTGAGACTGTCAAACTAAGAATTACATTGTCCGGAGTAGTTTGTTTTTTTTCATTTGAGAATAGAATCTTCCAGCTTCCTTCAAAAATGTTCCATATTCTCAGTTCATGCAAATGCTTGTCTTCTCGTACCTCAGCCATCAAAATATTGGAGTTCATTAAAAACCTCATCTTTACTTCCGCCTCCGATAATTGAAATCGGTCGGAGAGCCATGGCCACAGTTTTGCCGATGACCGTTGATCTTGGTTAGACTATGCCCAGGTTGATGGATCAAGCATATCTTGTTATATCTGGTCCACTGGAAAAGATATTGAACTTTGTTAATTCGTATTTCTTCCAGCTGATATTTCTATTTGCGCCCCAGGGTCATTTCTTTAAAATATTGCACTTCACGGGTGTCATCTTTTAAGCTTTCTCGACTCTGTTTGAACTCAGCTGCCAATAACTTCAACGTGCTTTCGGAAAGAACATTTTCCTATGTTGTAACAACCATGTTCTCGTTGATTTCTTTGGGGGATAAATCTTTGATACAGAGGCAACGAATGACTGCACGGTGAACGATTTATCCATTTTCTTTAAAATTGCCGACCCTCTGGGATTCAATTATCTATAGCAGAACATATATTTAGGGGATTCATACAATGCACGCAAGCTTAATAAATGTTCAATTGTATGTTAATATAACTGGAATTCTTAGGGGCTTACACATCTACCTTAAGCCACAAAGCTATCAGCTAACACCTTGAAAATATTGAGAATATTGACATTATGTGGATTTTATGTTACATGCAGAATAATAACCAGTTTTATTATAGGACATAATTTAAATACCAAAGGGCAAAAAATAGTATATATTTTACATAATGTACATAAAGATGTTAAAATAGGCCCTGTTTGCCCTAATATCGACATTGTTTTGTTTTTACTTTCTCTTTTTTATATAAAAAAAAAGATTGGAAGGATATTTTATATGGAGAAAAACTTCGTATTCGATTCTTCTTAATGTAAAGTCAATCAAACTATCAGAACAGCAAAAATCATGTGCAGTAAGAGAACAAGTGAGTATTTTTTTTCACTTCATCTTAATATTTATTCATAAATCACTGGCTTGTGAGACTGAAATATTAAGTACCGAATAGAGTTTTTGAATGACTGAATTTTCCGTAATCTATAGGATCAGAGTTTCTGCAGTAATATTTATGGAATTTTCCACTTCACTTCGTAAACGATTAACACTGCCATCTTTTGATTAACAGCAGAAAATCAATAATAATGTTGTAAAAAGATATTATGGCGAATGTGGAATATTTTTATTAGCTTGAAATGGTCGTAACGACGAGACAATATTGTATTAAAACCATAGAGGAACCGTTATTCAAAGTTTTTTGTTTTCGGTATATTGTCTTCTTTGATTTATTTTCGTATATTTTTCCTATTTTGATTTTCCTAAGGGATTGGGATTGAATATAACGTAAAAGAAATTTAAAAGAATTGCCACAATATAACTCAAACGAAGACAGAAGAAATAGAATCAGGATTAAATGAAAAAGAATATAAACTACAAAGACAACAACAAAAAAAAAAAAATAGGAAGAATAGAAAAAAGAAATAAAGAAAAAGGCATTCAAGAAAAACGAAAACAAAAGAAGAAATTTTGGAGAATTTTAAAAAGGAATAAAATAATTTACGAGAGTTTGTAAAACATTATTAAAGAGAAAAAAAGATATTTAAGCAAAAGTTAGTCGATGAGGAAAACAAAAGGTAATTGATAAAAACAAAGAAGAAAAAATGAAACAAAAGGGCCAAAGAAAGAAAGAGAAAAAAGGAGGAGTGAAATAAAAGAAAAAGTATTAATATAAAATAAGGAAAAAAATGTTTGAGAGAAAAATGAATGAATTAATGAATAAAAAAAAAACTGGAAGCAAAGAAAATTAATGAAAAAAGGAAATAGGAGGAAACTTCTATAACAAAATGATTCTAAATGTGAAAAGTAATTAGAAAAGGAACTGTTAAAGAAATAAGTATAGAAGATTAAAAGGATAAAAGAAAATTAATGAAGTCGAAATGAAAGTCAGAAAGAAAATAAAAGATAAATGAGAAAAGAAAAAAGTATGTAAGAAAGAAAGAAAGAAAGAAAGAAAGAAAGAAATGAACGATTGAAGTAGAAAGAAACAAAGAAACAAAGGAACATGGAACAAAAGAAAAGAAGAAATGAACGATGGAACAAAAGAAAGAAATAAACGATTGAAGTAGAAAGAAAGAAAGAAAGAAAGAAAGAAAGAAACGAACAATGGAACAAAAGAAAGAAATTAACGATAGAACAAAAGAAAGAAATGAACGATTGAAGAAAGAAAGAAAGAAAGAAAGAAAGAAAGAAAGAAAGAAAAAAGAAAAAAGAAAGAAAGAAGGAGGAAAAGGAAAAGAAAGGAAAAAGAGAGTAAAGAAAAATGAAAGACAGAAAGTGGAAATATTATGAGGAAAAATCAATAGGTGAGGTGGAATGTTCGTTTGGGCTTCATGGTATATCAACCATTGTAGGTTATTTGATGTAAACTCATGTTTATACATATACATAGAATATATATGATTTCTAAACAAAACGTTTGCAGGTAACATTTTAAGCAAATCAGAGATCGTTTGTTCATACAGAGTTAAGTGATTTCAAGTATTGCTATTGAACATCAATAGTTCTATTTGCATACAGTATTGCTATGTGATTCGAACAAGTTGGATATTGACCTTTGACAGACCAGTCATAAGGGGTTGCTAAACAGGATGTTTTAGCAGTGTAAATAAAAGAACAGCGAAAGCAGATCACGGGGATTAATAACCAGAAAGAGAACCGGAAGGAATGCGTAGATGGTATGAAATTAAATACACACATGTACCCACGGACAGTTAGTTGGCCAGTCGCAGTCAGGAGGGCAATCAAGTCAGAGCAGAAGCTGCCCTGAGCGTCACCCTCGGGCAAGGACAGTGGCCACCTGGGGAGTAGGAGAAGACGCACTAAGTGGCGCTCTGAGTATATCAATATACAAGTCCTCCCTCAGTCTGTGTCCGTGTCCCTCGTCTCTTTCTCTCTCTCTCTCACAGGTAATTTTGAACCTTTCGAGTAATAAAGAAGAGAGAGTTATAACTCTATAATCAAAAGCGTTATTGCTTCTTAATTACGCCGCTATATAACGACAATTCAAATATAATCAATCATTTGTTTGCTTACATTTAAAGAATTAAATAGTTTAATTTACCACATAGATAGGACCCTATATATCCTTCCATTTCATATCAGAGTGGACATGAGAATAATGGCAATGAAGGCGGCTTACTTATTCCCCAAATATCCCAGACTAAAGTATATATATATATATATATATATATATATATATATATATATACTGGAGATGCTTTGTTTTAAAAGAAAAATAATTTATTAGCAATATTTTTTTGCGGAATCTCATTAATTCTAGTAGCATCCTAATGTATTATCTTTGTTATTTGAACTTCCACAGAGCAGAGATGGGATCGGTGTAATGCATCATGGTTAAGTCATGTTATAGCCAGTTTTAACGGTTAAACTTAACGACCCCGTAACCCTATATAAACATGAGGCGACCAGCGGGAAAAGGAAACAAAAAAAAAACCCAGGAAACAACCATGTAATTCCTGTTTCTCGAATATTGAAGAAAATTGTTTTGAAAATTCTTGAGAATTCTACAGCCCGGCAGTGGAAATAAAAGCCGGTCCAGTCCCAGAAGGAGGAAAGAGTAGGTTCCGGCCTGCAGAGTAGAGTAATTCCTGTCTTAAGGGTCACAGACGGGATTTTTACCCGTTGAATTCGAAAAGTGACAGCCGTGAGCACCTGTATTTTTCCAGTACCTACCATGATAGCAGAGATGTCACAAAAGAAAGTTAAAAAGAAAGTGAGAAAGAAAACCACAGAATAAAATGCTGAATGCAAGAGTGATTGAAATATATAAGAATCAATAGATAAAGAATGAATGAAGTATTGAAATAGAGAAATCAAAAAGAATAATGGGTTTGTAAAATACTCGATGAAAGCGTGTTTGAAAGAAATGAATTAAGAAAGAAACAAAAAAAAAAAAAGAAAGAATGTTAGTATAAAAATACTGAATGAAAAAAGAAATACGAAAAAAGAATTGATGAATACCCGATGTGAAAGACTAATCGTAATTGACAGAAAATAATAGAAAGAGAGAAAATAAATAAATAAAGAAAGAAAGAAAGAAAGAAAGATAGAACGAGTGAAGGAAAAAAGGAAGAAATAGTCAAGCAAAATAGATGAATGAAGTACGAGATATAAGATAGTGAGAGTGATTGACAGAAAGAAAGAAAGAAAGAAAGAAAGAAAGAAAGAAAGAAAGGCTGAGGTGGCGAGAGAGAAAGAGAGAGTCAGGGAAGAAGAAGAAAAATGGACGCAGAATTAAGTACGAAAGAAAAAACAGAGGAAAGTAAGACACTGAAAGATAAAAAAAACAGAGAAAGACTAGTTGAATAAAAGCGAGAAAGAAAGACTAGTTGAACGAAAGGAAGTAAGAAAGAAAATAGGACAAATCGATTCCTTTTAACATAAAATTCTGAAAAAGAAAGAATTGTAAGAACAAAATTACTGTGATGTGCATTTAGACTGTTGGGAAGAATTGCCCTCTCCAACTAAAAGCCGAGTGAAAAGGAAAAAAAAATGGGCTCTGGCGATAGGTGGCGCTTCCATCAGTGTCATGCCATCACTCGGGCCGTCGAGATGCACTTGATCTGCCCATCAAATTGGTGCGAGCTGTTCACTTTCGCATTTGAACAGCCGATGGAATCGAACTTCTTCAACATGTTTCTTTTAATAGTTTTGATTCTTCTCCTAAAACCGGCAGTCGGATTGGCGCATGAAGCGACCAGCCACAACTAATACTCTTGTCAGTGAAACTTGATCCCCACCCTCTGACACACTCAAACACACACGTCTCACCCTGAACGCCGATCACGCATCGAAAGGAGTTTCAGTCCTCTTTCTTTTAATGTCGCCTTATATTAACCACTACTCCATCTTTTTGTTTCTTTAATATCTCCTTCATTCGTTCTTGTTCATTTATTTTCTTTCTTGTTTTGATTCCTTCCGTATCTCTCTTCTATCTTTCTCATCCTTCCTTGTTCATTTGTCTGAATTTCGAACATAGTAATTATTCTTCTGCATTTCGACATTTTCTTTTGTCGTTTCTTTTCACTTGCTTTCCTTTCTACTTGTCATTAGGTATATCCTGTCTTCTTCTTCTTCTTCTTCTTCTTCTTCTTCTTCTTCTTCTTCTTCTTCTTCTTCTTCTTTGTTTATTTCTGTTCGTTGTGCTTTTTTGTCTCTTTTTCTAACTTCTTTATTAATCAAAAATTGACATTTCCTTGTATTTTCTTTCTTTCTTTCTTTCTTTCTTTCTTTCTTTCTTTCTTTCTTTCTTTGTCACTATCTTTGTTTATTTCTGTTCGTTGTGCTTTTTTGTCTTTTTTTCTAACTTCTTTATTAATCAAAAATTGACATTTCCTTGTATTTTCTTTCTTTCTTTCCTTCTTTCATTCCTTCTTTCTTTCTTTCTTTCTTTCTTTCTTATCCTTTTATTTTCAAATAATCGTAGAGCAGACTGCGTTCTTTAACTATGGTAAGGTAAACGATCTAAGTGGGGGGAAATTCTGAAATCAAGCCAGTCATAAACCTGGACAAGAATCGGTTACGGCTGGCTATTCCTGTCCTAGACATGCTACATGAGCAGTGCTCTCACGCTTATAACCCGATTACGGAGTAAGTCTTTTTATGTCAATGAATGATCTTTAGTACGAGGTCTGTAAAGAACGTAATGAGATTGATATTTTTTAATTTTTCACGTGCATTACCCCGATTAAATATCAGCTAATTAAGGTTGGTCTTAAACACGTATCAAAATAGTCCGCAGATATTTGATTCTTATTTATGATTAACTGAGTAATCCCGATTATAGCAATTGTGTTTGGAACGCTGGATGAGGCAGAGGACACTACATCACATGAGTCCAAGTCTACAAGTAGGAGAAGATGAAACAATTTAATGTACTACGGTCCATAATTTGAGGTGACTTTAAGAAAAAAGAGGGATCGCAATCATTGAAGTTTGGGTAGATGCATCAATACAGGGACCAGAGGAATACATTTAATTGTGCAAAGAAAAAATAATCACAGAAGCCAGCGGCAGCATAAGAATAAAAAACAAAACAAACCAACAACAATAAAAAAACTAGAAAGAAAGACCGAGAAGAAATCTCTGGATACTTTTAGCACTCGAGAAGACCTGAAAATGGCTAAGAAATGAAAACCGAGAGAAACTATAGCTCTTTTAATATCGGCATAAAGCAATGCCAGAAGGATCAATCATATTCAAGATAAAATTGATAATATGGAACAGAATAACAAGTGTAGGTTATGAAACGGTTAATTACATAATAAGCCAAGGTAGCAAACTTGCATGAAAGGAGTACAACACTATAAAAGACAGGGTGAGAAAGGTGATCCAATAGGAATTATTCCGAGAGATTAAAATTAGGTCATCGTAATACATGTTATAAGCTCAAACCAGAATTCTTCTATGGGAATGAAGCATAAAATTCTCTGCGATTTAGAGATAGTAATGGATCACCTAGGTTTAGCTCTTTGTTAAGTTGGCATGCATTCTGCTGGCGCTTCTTTGTGGGCATTGACTAAGTTCTCATATTCATTATTCGGAGTAGGTGTTTCAGATATCTCCCGTAGTGCATCAAATTAGTTTCTTCGTGTTAACGTAAATTTATCTCTAATATCCCTGTTGTTAAGCAGGGACCAGTCATATTGTACAGTTGTGGTTGTTCGGGCCGCATTCCTTCGTAGGCTCAGTCGTATCTTTACAGTGACATTTCGGTGATCCGAGAACACACACTCGAAAGAGGGATCTGCCTCACTATTCAATGCGCTATTATTCGATTTCTTATTTATGAGGATGTAGTTTATCTGTGCTTTAGCATTGTTTGTGTAGGTGTCGGTCCATAGTTTCCCCTTTCTTTTCTGAAATTTAGTATTTAGGCATGTTAATCTACTTTCTAACGTGAAATCTGTTAGATATTCCCCATTTGTTTAACGAGTTGTGTCAGATGAAGTTGTTGTTTATGTTTTTACCTATTTCTCCACTGATGATGAGAACTTTGTGTTTCGGGACGCTACAAACAAGGTAGGATAGCCCGTTATAGAAGGCATTTTCCGAGCAGCAGTCGTGTCGATACTGCTATATGAATGCACCACATGGACGCTAACTAAACGTATGGAGAAAAAGCTTGACGGTAATTAGATAAGAATGTTGCGAGCTCTATTTAACATGTCCTGGAGGCAGCACTCCACAAAAGAGCAACAGTATGGTCACCCACAACCCATTACGAAAACTATCAAAGTTAGACGAACCAGATATGTGTGACACTGGAGAAGTAAGGATGAACTCATAATCTATGTACTCCAGTGAACCTCTTCAAAGAATGGACGACCAGCAAGAACCTATATATAACAGCTATAAGCCGTTTGACGATGTAACCTAGAAGACCTCTCGGGTTCGATGGACGATAGAGACGGGTAGCGAGAGAGGGCCAGGAAAATCCGTACTAGCCACGTGATATGATGATGAATGGATGACCGAATCACAAGCCAAAATACCAGAAAAAAAGTGTTAATTTGTTGTATAGTCATATGCAGATTCATGCAGAACACATATTGACGCAATAATAACGACGAGCGACACAGTTCTTATAAAAATATACCTCTCACTTTATTCGAAAGGTTTGTGTGTGAGAGGGAGTCGGAGACCGAACTGAACTGCAATATATTTACCCCGCAACCTCTCCGGACATAGTCGTGTGTCATTCTCGTTCTCCTGGACTGCTCAACCGGGGGCCTGGGGGCCCAGCTTCTCTGGGACATGTTCTCATTCCAGCATCTTCTCACCAACTGGTCTCCAAACTCAATCGGGGGTCCCGAGGCACCTTCTGCTGGGTGGTGGCTTTCTCTACCACATCTCTTCTCCAACTCTTCGATCTCCAAACTAACTGACTTCCTGTCTTCACCCAGTTATATAATAGTTCAATCGCCCACTCAGTCTTTGGAATGGCATGATTGATCGTCATAAAGCGCAAATAACTGCCATGCAGTTCACAGGTCACTCACTTCCGGTGCATCAGTCTATGGGTGTACCATGGGATTTTACCATGTCCCATTTTGTCAGCCGAGCCCGCCTACGCGATTTCTTTTCATAACTGCCATCGGAATGTGTAACCACCTTCCGGTGCATCACTTTGGAATGGGATGTTTGGCCGGGTCGAAGGTCAATATACAATAAATTAACAACAAAAAATAACTTGCCGTCTCGTGGATTTTGCCGTTTCAGCAAACCTCAGGGCTTGGTTGCCAAACAAAGTTATATTTACCCACTGCTGGATCGAGAATAATTGAATTCATATCTTTCTTACGAGTATTAAAACTATGAGTAATTCAGACATCCTCGTTCATGATTCGAACTCAGATAGCCGAGTCCACTTCAAACCAGGATAATTTCTTGTCACGAGCGTCTCATTGATATAAAATCTCTCAAAACATTTATGATGTCGAATCATAGTTTTAAATCGAAATAATTGAATAAAAATGTCGAGATTCGAGTACAAACATTTTTTGCTCGAGTGTCTAAACAAGTCACTACTTTTAAATTGATAAAAAAAAAATACCCAAAATTATTGTTGACTAATAGACCACTTCAATTTTCACACACTTTGGCTTCTTACAAATCTTTGTCAGTGTTGAAAGATTTCGGTGATTTAAAATCTTACTTTTTCTTAATTTAAGTAGCGATCACATATTTTCTTATAAATTGAAATGCTCTCCAAAATTAGAGACGGAATCACATTAGGTCGTCTCCTCTCACTCCACTTGTAGACTAGAACACCTGTCTTATCGTAGCATCCGCTTCTCGAACAAGCTTAGGGACTGACTATCACAGATGTGACCAATTAGGAAAGGTCAAAATATCAATCCCATGAATTATCGTTTTAGAGGCGAGAAGCAGTCAGAATCATGATTTTGGTGTATTTGAAAAGTCCTGTTGTTGGTTGGTTGGTTGTTTGGTTTTATGGCATATCAACTGTTGTAATGTGCAAGGTTACCCCAAGTCATTCGCTAATCAAGCTCTACACTTATTCTCAGTAAGAGACTTATATCGGTTCTCTCTTACACTCATGCAAATTAGGCAGATTAATTTACTTGCATCACTACATCAACCTCTGTAGGTTATTTAATGCCAAATCCATTTCTATACAAATAACCAGTTCTATTTCAAACAATTCAGTTTAGCATAAGTACACAGTTTAATTGTCAAAAACATTCTTATTTCAAGCTATTCAATTTATTCAAACAGTTGTAATTAAGAAAGTTCAATTTAGTGTAAGTACAGTTTAAATGTTAAAAGCAGTTCTATTTCAAACAATTCAGTTTAGCATAAAGGCGCAGTTTAGTTCTATTTGACCCATAGAGAAGACCCTATCAGGTACTACCACTCCGGGCCAGAATGGACCTGGAAGCGTAGCAATGAAGAGCTACTGCGCATTCCCCAAAGTTCCAGCATTATAGGAACCTCACCATCTTTGGGGATATCTTAATCATCTGCAGAGGTGCAGTCGGGGTATTCCATAGCCCCAGCTGAATGGGCAAAAAGCCCTGTAGCTCTGCCAATGAAACATAACAGTATTATTAACAGACATTGAATGATAACTTAAAGGCATTATAGATATTTTAGTTTAAGTTTCCGGAATATATATATATATATATATATATATATATATATATATATATATATATACTCCTCCACCCCCATGGGGTTGAGCGCTCTAGTGAAGGAAGTAATGGTTGCCACTCGCGTCAGGCGAGGCCCTTCGAATGAATTAAGCTTTCGGTAGCCGTTAAGCGGATATATGTAAACAAAACAAATGTGATACATTAGGTTTTAAAATTTTTTCCCTTACACCAGTTTCCTCGGTGTTGTGTAGTAGAATCTCGGATTGGCGTTTGAGTCAGCCGGGTTTTCATCCCAGCTTCGAGAATCTAGTGTGTTTAGCCACCCTGAAGAGTTGTGATACAACGAAACTGTCTGTAGATGACTAAATACATGTGTGTGTGTGTGTACGTTGAGGAAAAGTGTGCAAAGGATTAAGCAAAATGAATTTCTACAGTGTCAACAATTTGTTTTCTTAATTTGAGAGAAAAGCAGCAAAAGTTATAGGCGATTTTTTTCATAAGAAAATATTTGATAATGCGGTAATAAGTTCCAATATTTACAATAAAAATGTGCATAGGGGTTAGTATTGTTAGATGATATATTTTCTGATAAAATATCTTTTGATCTGTTTGTCACTAGGTAGAGAGAAAGAATTTTAAAAACGCTAATATATATATATATATATATATGTAAATATATATAATATGTAAATATATATAATATGTAAATATATATAATATATATAATATGTCATCATCATCATCATATCGTGCTGGCAGCACGGATATCCCTGACCCTCTCTCGCCACTCCTCCCTATCGTTCATCGCCCTAGGCAGGTCTTCAGGACAACAACCTGTATCCTCACATAGCTGCTGAATGTACGTTCGTGCTGGTCGTCCTGCTTTTGCGCGGCCGTGTGTGGGGATCCATAAGAGTACATCTCTTATGAGTTCATCTCTGCTTCTCCAGCAATGTCCTGCATGTCTGGTTCGCCTAACTTGAATAGTTTTCGTGATAGGGGGCAGGTGGCCGTACAGTTGGTGTCTTGTGGGGTGTTGCTGCCAGGACTTGTTCAGGATTGCACGCAGCATTCTTGTGTAATTGCCATCTAGTAATATATGTAAATATATATATAATATGTAATGTTAAGCAATAATAATCAGCAGTGAGGAATCTTATAAAAAATTCTAGCACATCCCTCTTAAAAGGATTCAAGGAATGTATAATGCTTTATTTGTATAAATAGTTAAGCAATACTGAATCTACTTTCATTGTGAGAAATTAAATGTTGGAAGGTGAACGGATTTTATCCAAGAGGAATAACAACCAAAGTAGCATTGAAGACTAATCTTCATTGAGTGTTAAAAAGTACCGTATTTTATCGCTTCTTTTTTAAAGATTTAAACTGGCTCCAAATTAAATCAAAAGTGGATTAATTTATTCATGATTTTCCTTAATCAGGATTGAACTTTATCTAAGAGAAGTCAAATATTATTTCTGCAACTCGAAGAAAAGTCAACAACCAGAATGAAGGCACCGATTGCTCAGAAAAGCCCAAAATACAAATAAATATTTTAAAATTTTTAACAGCCGATATTTTTCACAAAAATGCAGATCACTTTCGTTTGGTATCGAAATCAATTAATTTTCCATGAATATATATATATATATATATATATATACACAGACACACAAATATATATATATATATATATATATATATATATATATATGTATGTATTCTTTGATAATATAAAATTTTGATAATGCTTGCTATTTAATCAAGGAGATAATTATTTAAGCAGATATAGAATTTTTAATAATATTTGTCTGGATATTCAACTATGTGTTATTATTTTTAAAGACATTTTTTTTTCATAAAATAGTTGACATTTCTACAAATAAATATTTTCTTTTACTAGCTTAATTCTCAACGAGATGCCGAAAATTATAACCTTGTGACAAACGAACTTTAGCTTATTAAATAATAGCTATGAGTTCGATCAAAGAGAACTATATTTTTAACAATTCCCATTATTTTCAGTAACCTGACTTTTTGAGTTTCTTAAATTAAGAAATGATGTAGCTATCTTCAATAAACTTGATTTCAATAATTTTGAATAATTAAAAATTTCATTGCAATGAAAAATACGATGAAAAGTGGGCTTTGCAATAACGTTAGTTAAATTTAAGAACATCTCATATCACCAAACCACAAAAAGTTTGGTAGAAATTTTGACCCATAAACAACCCCAAAAATAGATGTATAGGATAGATAATTATTATTACAATTTATATTTTTGTTTTTCGGACATTGGCATAATGGTTAGGGTGTTCGCCTAATGACCTAGGACACTGGGGTTCTATCCCAGGTCAGGTCATACCAAAGACTCAAAAATGGTACCGGATACCACCTTGCTTAACACTCAGCATTATAAGGTAGAAATCAAGGGTAAAGTGGAGCAACCCAGAGAAAGGAGTAGCACCCTGCCCTTACACCTTGGTGTAGTAGCTATCAACAAGGGAGCCTTCTGGTCCCCCTCAACTAAGGTCGCCAACTTTACTTACTTATTATATCAAACTAAACTAATAAAGTACATGTCTTTAATTGGAATCATTTTGTGATGAGGCTTCTTAATCTGAGAATTAATTTTTATTCATTGCAGACTTTTACTGGGGATACGGTTACAAGACTCATCATTCCTATCCGAGGTCGCGGTAAAATCACCTGAAGAATGCCAGAGGTAAAATTTGGCCGAAACGTAGAGAAAGAAGAAACAACACAAAAAAACTACCAAGATGAGGACAAAAAGTCCGCAATAAATAAAAATTTATTCTCTAATAAAGTACAGTTCTTTATCAGAAAATAAGTGAAGGACGTAAAATATTTACTACAATAAAATTAATGTCCGAAGAAAAAACCTCATGGCGTAGTGGATAACGAGCTAGACTGAGACATCTTAAGAAGCGAGTTCGAACTAATCACGCTATTAAGTTCACTTTAATATTGATGCTCGTCAGAAAGATGGAAGTCCTATTTCTCCGCAACAATGGGTTAAATATTACCACTACTGTTCTTCCACAAGGAAAGCTTTGGCATTAGATAATACACAAAGCTTGATATTTCTTCAAATTAAAAAGACAAACTAAATTAACGACATTGAAAAACATTACTTCATATATTTAAACAGAATTGAAAAAAGAATAAACTTTGGAAATTTAAACAGAAATCTTAAATGTCAAAAAGAAGACGTAATGAACAAACATTTTTTGTTGCATTTTAATTCAATGACTTTATGTTCTACGAAAGTATTTTATGCATGGAATTTTTCAAATAGTTTAAAAGTTGATTCTGTTTAGATAAGAAAGAACAGAAAGATATTTTATTTTACAAGAATGTTTTGATATTGAAAAACGATTTACTTATTTCCTGCATACGTTCAAAATATGCAAGAATATATAAAAATTTAGTATTTTACAGAATCATTATATATATATATATATATATATATATATATTGTTTGTCAATTGTCTGGTTGGTCGGGGTTCAATCCCTGGTCGAGTCATACCAAAGATTTAAAAAATGGTACCTGATGCCTACTTGTTTAACACTCAGCATTATAAGTTATGGGTAAGTGGAGGGATCCAGTGAAAGAAGTAGCACCTCTCCTCAACAAGTTTTTTTAGTTATTGAAAAGTGGAGCCTTCATGTCACACTTGACTACGGTTGCACAGCTTATATATTGTTCGGTTCCCGCTATGATCACATACATGATATGGATGCGACTATCTATGAAAGAGTAAATTTGATGTTCATTATATTTTATTATATCATATTATATTATATTGGGATTATATGGTATTATATTATATTATATTATATTATATTGGGGTTATATTATAATATATTATATTATATAGTGTATAATATCATATTATATTATATTATATTATATTATATTATATTGGGATTATATTTTATTATATTACATTATATTATGTTATTTTATACTGGGGTTATATTATATTATATTGTATTATATTACATTATATTATATTAGGGTTATATTATATTACATTTCATTATATCATATTATATTGGGATTATATTATATTATATCATATTATTATATTATATTATATTATCGTTATATTATATGATATTATATTATATTATATTATATTATTGTAAATTATATTATATTATATTATATTTGTGTTATATTATATAACACAGTTTCGGTAGCTCAAGGCAGTACCGCCTTGAGCTACCGAAACTATGTTATCACCCTGGTTGGCAGCTGATGAGGCTAGGGTATCGCACGTTGTATGATGAAAAAAAAAATTATATTATTGTTATATCATATTATATTATATTATATTATATTATTGTAAATTATATTATATTATATTATATTTGTGTTATATTATATCTATGAGTACAAACACATATATTTTTAATTGGAATTTTATTCATTTTTAATTATATGAGTATATGTGTTTGTGTGAATGTTGTGTGTGTCATTCATTAAAAATAAAATTATTTATAAATAAATGAGTTTTAATCATTATCAGAATTAGTTCCCACGAAGTTTATTATTTACTTTCGCCTTACAAACATGACAACACGCTATGTTGCATTTTCAATCTTGGTTATCACGGTGTCAGACGCACAAAAACAGTCTTGTTCTCTCAAATACAATAAATCAGCAAATTTACATATGCTCTACGTTTCTCAAATCCCTGTTAGGACTGCCTTCTTTCTCTCTCTTTTTAAAATTATTTTACTTTTTATTTATTCAACATAAATTTGCATATTTCTCTTTCCTTTCTTCTAGAGGTAGTTTCAAATCAAACAAATTTCCCAAGGAAGACAAACAGCTTCACCTGGCGTGAAATGTAGATACTAGTGACCAGGTTTATTTATGCAAATTCCTTCGAAAGGGTATGTGACTTGCATGTACAATTGATCTCACACCAGAAAACTGATATTCAACAGTTTACATGAATAATTACCTACTAAATCTCTTGGACGTTTGAATATGAGGAGTTGGTCCGATGCAGAATATATATATATATATATATATATATATATATATATATATATATATATATATATATACACGAGGTACCTTCAATATATTTTCAGACTTTTTTGTATAGGCATTTACAATTGTCGTAGACTCGTGAAAATGTATGCTATTGCTATACATCTTATGAGATGACTGACCAATTTTTATGATTTCAGGTTCAAATGAACACCTACATCAGGAATTGGAATACACCCTACTAATACCTGATTTTCACAGCATGCAATCTGGACGTCAGGACACTTTAGAAGAAGTATATGCTGTAAAATTCAGTTTTATACATGCAACAATGCCACAGAAACGTATGGATTGCTTCAGACTGTTTTCCGACCATCTTGCATGAATCAAGCATCAGTTTTTGAGTGGCATAAGAGATTCAAGAAAGGCAGGGAGTCTGTGAGGGATGATGAGAGGTGTGGCTGGAGTAAGGAAGTCAATACACCAAAGTTGATTGGCCAAAGGGTTAGGGTTAGGGTTACTATGTTAAGGTTTTAAGGGATTTCAGAAAGAGATTCGGTCGGAGGAGGCCAGCATTCTTCAAATCGGGTCAGTGGCATTTCCACCAGAACAATGCACCAGTCCACAACTCCATCCTTGTCACAGACTATTTGATCAAGATGGGCATCAAGACAGTTCCTCAGCCTCCCTATAGTCCAGACGTTGCTTCCTGTGACTTTTGGTTATTCCCTAAGCTCAAAGGCTGCCG
>OY757930.1:62376104-62416010 GCA_963585895.1 Sepioteuthis lessoniana | reverse complement strand
CCTACTAAAGACTGATTGTCACAGCTGGTGAATTTCAAAAATGCAATCTGGACGTCAGGACACTTTAGAAGAACGATATGCAATAACATTCTGTTTTAAACTTGGAAAAAATGATGCCACAGAAACGTATGGGATGCTTCAGACTGCATTTGGAGCATCTTGCATGAATCGAACATCAGTTTTTGAGTGGCTTAAGAGATTCAAGGAAGGCAGGGAGTCTGTGAGGGATGATGAGAGGTGTGGAAGTAGTAAGGAAGTCAATACACCAGAGTTGATTGGCCAAACTATGTTGACTATGTTGAGGTTTCAAGGGAGGCCAGGACTCTTCAAATCGGGTCAGTGGCATTCCACCAAGACAATGCATCCACCCTTGTTATAGACTATTTGAACAAGATGG
Organism: Sepioteuthis lessoniana; assembly: GCA_963585895.1. Classification (NCBI taxonomy): domain Eukaryota; kingdom Metazoa; phylum Mollusca; class Cephalopoda; order Myopsida; family Loliginidae; genus Sepioteuthis; species Sepioteuthis lessoniana. Next base: position 62,415,613 of record OY757930.1, on the reverse strand, counting down.
GCATCAGGACAGTTGCTCAGCCTCCCAATTGTCCAGATCTTGCTCCCTGTGACATTTGGTTATTCCCAAAGCTCAGAGGCTGTCTTTATGAGACAATTGAGTAGATGGAAGAGGCTGTGACGAATTCATTGACACACTCACACGAGAACGTCTATGGGGCCTTCCAGAAGTTGTTGGAACGGTGAGACAAGCGCATTGCAGCCGGTGGAGATTACTTCAAAGGGGACTAGGTTTCATATCAACAAAAGTGCCCTTACGTAAAAAGTCTGGAAACTTATTTAATGATCCTCGTAATTACACACACACACACACACACACACACACACACACACACACACACACACATATATATACACATACATATATATACACACATATACACACACACACACACACACACACATATATATATATATAAGTATACATATATATATACATATAATAAATAAGTAAATATGTATCAAATATATATATTTAATACCATGGAATTTAGGCTCCAACCCCTGGCTTTCATGGTACTTCTTTACAAAGCAACAATCATCAGCCAGCACAGGGGTCACAGCCTAAATTCCACGGCATTAAATATATATATCTAATATATACTTATTTATCATTATTATATAATAGCTTTATCCTAGATATTGAGCACTCTCCATATTATATTGCACCCTGTTCGCCACAAACTCACATTTTGGGACAGCCAACACTGTTATAATATGTAGCAAATATATATATATATATATATATATATATATATATATATATATATATATACTCTGGTCTATATGTGATTTAGAACAGTGAATATGAATATGCTTATAAAAGGGTATTTACGCGTTTCCAGTGCATCTGTAAGCTTATCTATTTGTCGAATGTATGTATAAGTGTAAATGCAATCTTGTTGCTGAGAAATTTTGATGATACATGTGGATGAGAATGATGGTGCAAAGTGTGACAATTAGTGATCTGGTGAAAGTAATCAATCCATTTACAATCTAGTATGACTATCAAATATGTAAGCACACATAGATAGATAGATAGATAGATAGATAGATAGACTTGATGATCCTGCATATCCACTGGACGTGAAACTCTGAGTCATGGGCATCACTTTTAACTGTAGATTTTCTAATATTTTAAATTATATATATATATATATATATATATATATATATTGATCTTCTGTCAGACATTGCCCACGTGGAGGGGTTGCTAAATACACACACACGCACACACGCCCCCCCTATATATATATATATATATATATATATATATATATATATATATAATTGATCAGCCAAAACTCCATGGATTAGAACAAAGATGTTCTCAGTATCTAAACAATTATGGGTTAGATCTACTTTCACTTAAGGGAATATGAAGTAAAAAACTCCCTAAGATGAAAGTGACTTCATATTATTAGCAATCATCAAGTTTGCACGTGGTATAAAAGGAACCCACTTATCTGTTTCTACATGTAGATACCACCTTTCTACGTTGGAGCTTCTCTTGATCCTGATACGAAGTTTTTATCCCCCGAGCACAATTTACATCTCCTACTGCCTTTGGTGTAAGTAGGCGTTCTTCACACCCCAATAATTTGATATTAGTCATTGCACACTTTGTTCTTTTACACTGCCACACGTAACACGACAAGCAAATACTTGGATAATATTGTATATTATTAAATGATGAAATGTTATTATAAAAGGATGCGCCGTGGACCCAAATTATATGTTGGTGGGTATATACTCAGCCAAATCTTTAGCATTTTCTAAGTCTACTTATAAAGTTAAATGGAGGGTTAGGTACCAGAGTTCTTCCCTATAACATTTTTATAATATGAATCTTAATCCACTAAAGCATATTCTTTGTCCAATAATCAACTTATCGCCAAAGAGTTTTAACTTCTTTCCTTATGGAAAACGCTTACATAGTAATTAAATAATTTCTCTAGACCTACAGTTTTCTTTGATATATATATATATCTTTATTTCATTCAAAATTTTAATCATACGATTATGTTTATACGATCAATAGAACGTGCTATTTAAATCGTATAGCAAGAAAATATATTGATAATAATATTGAAAATATATTGATAATAATTTAATTGCAGGTGCCAAATATTATTTGATAGCTATATATATATATATATATATATATATATATATATATATATATATATATATATATATATATATATATATATATAATACGCCTCTTCGTACATTCGCTTGAATATATATATATATATATATATATATATATATATATATATATATATCAAGTATATGTACAAACCCGGTGAGCGTTCCGATATTGATTTTTTTTTACCCTTTGGAAGAAGGAAGTGACAATACATATTTGTTTATTTAAAGGGGTACCGAATTATGAAACACAGGAATGTCCAATTCCCTGAAGTATTTGCCACAAATTCATACACAGAATGGTTATCTACATCCGATTGCTCGTGCTTGCACACACACACACACACACACACACACACACACACTCACATATATATATATATATATATATATATATATATATATATATATATATCAATGCATAAATGTACGCTACATACACTTTTATATACAGACATGCACATGAACGTAGAAATATATATGCACACAGATGTACACTTACAATCAAACACTGATACACAATCACCCAGAATTATGTATATGCATGTATATTTATGCAAATACTTTAGTATGTGTGTATATACACATAAATATATACATACATATTCACATAAATAAATACATTTATATAAAAACATAAATAAATGATCACAGTAACACACACACACACACACACACACATATATATATATATATCTGTGTGTGAAACAGAATAAATAAAGAGAATTAAGAAAAGAAAAGAAAAGAAAAGAAAAGAAAGAAAAGATATTACAATCCGGACATGTTTCGCTATTTATCATAGTATTATCAAACGGAATTAAATTTAAAATGTATCTTACGATGTTATTAGTAACAACGCGAAGCGTTTTTTTTTTTAATATGATGCTACTATTCCGTATATATATATATATATATATATATATATATATATATATATATATATATATATATATATATATATATATATATATATATGCTCCCCCATGGGGGTTGAGCTCTCTGGCGAAGGAATTGCCGACCGCCGCCGCTAGCGTAATGCGAAGCTCTTCGAAAGAATTGAGCACTCTGGTAGCCGATAGGGTATAAAAAACTGTAAAACAAAAGCTGCTGCTGCTGTTTCTAAAAATTAAAATACCTTAAAAATTCCCTTATCCAATGTGGTCCGCTTGGTGGACGAGTAGTCTGAATCACAGTCTAACGTAAAGTTGGACGGGTTTCGATCCCGGCTTCAAGCGTCCTGCGTGTCTAACCACACTGAAGAGTTCTGATAGAACGAAACAGCCTGTCTGTGGATGACTATATATATATATATATATGTGTATTTGTCAGTGGCAAACGGTCCATGTATCCTACGCATGCTCTATACATCGTACATTTTTTCTAAGATAAAAATAATCACTGTTAATTTTCACTATTGTCTTTGTAATTTTCTATGTCTTTATTTCTTTTGGTAATTGTTAAAAACAATATCAGTATGTATTTATAGAGGAAGCACCTGTTGGTTTAATGCGAAAAGACATCTGTAAAAGCAATGAATTTACTTGCTTCCATATGACCTTTGAGTAGGGAGCATGAGAGTTAGAACACGAGACTGGGTGGGTGAAAGAGATGTAGTCACAGTAATGCAAAAACATTTTCGCTTGCCTTCTCGCAATGGTCAAAAAAGGCCGTGGCTTTATTCTTCCCTTTTTTATTTTTATTTTTGCTCTTAAACTGAGTGCATGAAAGAGAGACAAAACATAAGAATGAGTGGGTGAAAGAAAGGCACTAACAGAAAAGCGAAAATATTTTTACTTGTGTTGTAGTCATGTTTAGTAAAGGCCATGGCTTTATTCTTCCCTGTTTTATTATTCAGTTCAAGTTGGGTGAATGAAAAAGAGAGACAGAATAATAGAGGTCGAAGGTTACCGAGAGAAAGCCAATGAAAAGCAAAGATTCATTTGCTTGCTTTCCAGCCGTATTAATCTGGTAGACACTCTCAACTGAAGTGAAGATGTTTTTATTGCCTTGTACAGCTGAAACCAAAGACTTGTCTATTCAAAGGTCTTAGAGTCGGACAGATTTAGACAAAAAATGTATTATTCAATTTAGAAAAACATTTTGCATGAAGATATTCACGTTGAGCAAAGATTTAAAACGATGGGATAGTTCAGATTTGTTGAATTGTTAAATCCGAAGCTTTTTCACGTTTACAGAACGGAAAAAAATTCTGAGAGAAGCATTTTTAATTTTGGCTGTATATAAAAACCATACAGAATTTAGATAGGTTGAAATGCATACTGTAACCAGTTCATGCAGCATATTTTTAAAAGTAAGCATCAAACATCTGAGAAGTCGTAAAGATAATACGGGAACGAGACCAAACTTTGGCAGAATCAACCAAGCAATCATGACTTATTCTGAGACAATTCCTGTCACACCTGCTTCATGTGAAAGATCATTTTCTTTACAAAAGCATGTAAATAATTATATGATGCCTTACCGAAGTGAAGAGTGATTAAATAATTTGGTTTTCATTTCCATGAAAAAAGACTTTGACGAAGATGAAGGTACTTGATGAAGATGCTGACACTTTTTACGACAAAGTGATCGATGAATTTGCCAAAAAGAAAAAAGAAATGAATTGATTAAGAAATAATTCATCATTTGTAGATTTTATTGTTTTTTCCCTAATTAATTGCAGTTATCATTGTTGCCAAAGTATTGCTTAATGCAAGTGGACATCATATCCAGTAGTAGAAGTGTATTTTCTCAAATTAACATTAGTTCAAACCACATTCATTGATTAGGGGGAGCGCAGAGTAAATCTTTTCTTTTTTCTTTCTTCCTTGACTATAAGCTGGCATAATAAATTGCCCTTGTTCTCAATTTCCCCTTTGCAACTAATATATATATATATATATATATATATATTCATTGATTGTGGTTGAAACCACTTATCACGACCTAAAAGTCGGCTTCGTCTAAAAATCTCTCTGTTAAGGATTTTTGTTGTACTTAGATTTGCCAGTTCTAATGCTGACGCATTTTAAATTAGACTAATCAAAAAGTTACATGAAAATCGAGTCATAAAGATGTGTCTCATTTTTCAACCAGCGCCTGCACTGACTTCTTATTTCTTGGCAAATGTCTAATGTTTTGGTGGATTTGATTAGCCTTATATATTACTTTCTCATTTCCAAACTGTGCAGTACAGCTTAGTAGCTTAGTAAACCAGATTGAAAAAAAGACGTATTTTTAGTGTAGTGAGTTCGATCCTGAGTGTGTTTGTGTTTTTTGTGACCTGATGCCTGAATAAGGCAAACAGAGATAAAAAAAAAAAAAACAGAAAAACGTCTTGTTTTTTTTCCTTTAATTCTTTTCTTCTTTATCTTCTATTCAATTTTATTCTTGAGTTACTTTCATTTTTTTTTTTACTGTTTCTCTTTTTTTATACATTGTTATTTGATGTCAAACGCAGCCAAGCAAAAATCAAAGAGAATTATCAACAGACATTCTGGTTAGCGTCCAAATCGGGGACACACACACACATTAAAACACACGTACACATTCAGAAGAAGAGAGAGAGAGAGAGTGAGCGAGTGAGAGAGTGTGTGAAATAGAGAGAGAATGAAATATATATATATATAGAGAGAGAGAGAAAGAGAGAGAAAGAGAGAGAGAGAGATAATTTCATACTTATTTCCGTGGCGAAATTATCTTGGGAGTTAGGAAAAGCTTTTTAGCGAAATGGCGTCTAGCTTCAGTGAGCGACCTGTGACCGAAGAGTGAAAAATGTAGACCAAGTTAGCAAAAATCAATCATTTTTTCCTGAAATATCTTCGTTTTTCACTGTCGATAAACGAACCCTTGAGTACATCAACAACAAGAAGTTAGTAAACGAAAACTCAGGAAGAATTCCAGTAAATAAAAGACATTGTTCTTTCTTCATTAAAAGAATTTGTTTTTGTAAAAGAGCCTTGGTTTCAGATTATCACCATATTTTCTTTGATACAGAGGTTTCACAAGCCTAACAGATAATGGAACGGAAAATAGACTCGGAGGACTGAACTCAAGTTTCTTTCACTTTGGATTTGATTGCTTGCTCTGACGAAATATTTAAGCTGCAACAATCTTATAGCATTACAAAAGTTAGTCATCTCAAGGATTATTTCTTGTTTTTATATCAGTCGGGAAGTAATCCCATTTTCTTGGTTGTCATCAGAGAATGTAAAATTTGCAAGATACCCAAACAATTTCCCGTCCTGTCGGTGGAATCTTAAGCTGAATGTATCCCTCACAAAGATGTGTGCATTTACCCCATTCGCCACCAGTGGTAAGATATGACACAAAGTCTGTTATTAAAGTGGAGGTAAGCTGGTTTGTATTCAAAGTTTTTTTTTTTCTTAGACAGGTTGCTTAACAAAACAAAAGAATCTAGTCTATCCGATAATTTCCCCATAGCTGGTGGGAGAAGAGATGGATTACTGCTTTTCTCAAAGGAATTAACACGAAGTGAAATCGACTTGAACATTAGAAAATTATTGGTAGCTATTATATAGTCAGGACATAGGGATGGAATTTGGCATAGAAAAATGCGCTCTGTAATTAATGAAAAATGGGAAACAACACCTGAGGAACGGATTGCAACTACAAGACAAAATTAGAGCGCTCGGAGAAAAGGAAATCTACAAAGACTTGGGGATATTGAAAGCTGACACCATCAAACAAGAGGAGATGAAAGAAGAAAAAAGAAAGAATATTTCAGAAGAACCAGAGAGTTACTCGAGACAAAACTATATTGCAGAAACCTGGGCTGTCCTCCTCGTTAGATACTCGGGACCATTCTTGAAGTGGACCAGAGAAGAACCTAAACAAATGAACCAGAGAACAAGAAAACTAATGACCATGCATGAAATATTACATCCCAGAGATGACGTTGGCAGACTATTTGTGTCAGGAAAAAAAGGAGGAAGAGGATTTGCCAGCATTGAAGACAGCGTTGACGCATCAATACAACAACTTCAAGACAACATACAAAAGTGTGGAGGAAGACTGATTACAATTACCGAAAACAATATTAACAACACGAGGACTAACAGAATGACAAGAGCTAGAGAAAATAGCGAGAAAAACAAATCTATGGACGTTTTAAGCGACTAATAAGCGACATCTCACACGAGAAAACATGGGCATGGCTAAGAAAGGAACACTTTAAGAGAGAAACTGATTCTCTTCTGATAGCAGCACAAAACAACACTATTAGAACCAATGATATTAAAGCAAGAATAGATAAAACTCAATGAAACAGCAAATGGGGATTATGTGGTGATAGAGATGAAACCATCAATCTCATGATAAACGAATGCGGCAAATTAGCACAGAAAGAGAATAAGACAAAACACGACTGAGTGGACAAAGTCATCCACTGGAAATTGTGCAAAAAAATTCAATTTGACTATATGAACAAATGGCATATGCATAATCTAGCATCTGTCCTGGAGAATGACACACAAAAACTCCTTTGGGATTTAACATACAAAAGGATCCCTTAATCTCGGTCAGACGACCAGAGCTTATAATAATCAACAACAACAACGACAAAGAGAACTAGCAAAATTATGGACTTTACTGTCCCGGCTGAGCAGATTTGAAGAAAGTGGAAAGAAGGATAAGTACTTCGACCAAGCTAGGAAATTGAAAAAAGCTTTGGAACCTGAAAGTGACGTTTATTCCAATTATAATTGGTTTTCTTATTACAGACATCAAAGGATAATTAGAGGGATTAGAGGACTTGGAAATAACTTGATGAGTGGATACCATCCAAACTACTCCATTATTGTGATCGGTCAGAATACTTAGAGGAGTCATGAAGACGTGAGAGGACTTGTTGTCACACAAACTTCAGTGAAAGACCATCAGCTAATGCTGATGTGAAAAACATTCAAGGAGTAAATAATAATAATAATAATAAAGACATGTAAACCTTAAGAGGGAAACTGAATCTCTCGATAGCAGTTCAAAACTACGCCATAAGGACTATGTCAAAGCAAGAATAGACAACAAAATAGCTGATGCAGATTTAATGGTGATAGAGAATCTAGCAGATTTGCGAAAAAGGAGTATAATACAAGACACGAAAGGGAAAAATATTTTGTGTCTTTACTTGTGACGGTGATATCAGTCGTAGTCGGATCACTTGGAACAGTCCCCAAGAACCTGTAAATTAAACTGAAGGGACCGGTGATCGAAAGAAAAATAAACAACTTGTAGACTACAATGCTAAAATCGGTGAGGCTACTTAAAGGAGTCAATGAAACCCTTCAGTCAGAGCTGATGTGAGAAACCCAGGAAGTGTAAAAAAGCATAATAATAAAACTGCAGCCCATTCTTTTGCTATATCTCTTCATCCAACTATCATCTTCGTCTGATAACATCAATTACAAGAGAGGTTGCAAAACTGAAATATTTGGCGCTTTCTCAACAGCATAAATTTGTATAACCTCCCATCACATTTATCAGAACGAAAATTTGTAACACAATCTAAGTGGAACTTTTTTTACGCCAGATTTTTTCATTCCTTGGTATTCCTCAAGAAACACAGTTCTCGAAAACGATTTTAAAACAGCACACGTCCTCACCACTTACGCGGTTGTTCCATAGCCACAAGTCGCCAGTTGGCGATGGTAACTTTCACCTACAGGTGAACCGACGTGAGATGTTCTCGACAACATTTTTTTTTCGGGACAAAAGGATCATCTTTATCTTTCTTTTCTGCTTTGATGGTCAACAAAGAAACTAACAAAGGGAAACGAGGGAGACAGGGAAATTTTTCAAAAGCATTTGGTTAGTGATTAGGAACACGGATCAGGCACGGACCATGTCTACTTAGATAGATAGATAGATAGATATCAATTGGCAGCTATAGAAAGAAAGAATGAAAGAAGCAAACAGATACCTTGATAGATTGATAGATAGATGGATATATATAAATGACTGAAATAGAAGAAAAAAAGAAAGAAAGAAAGAACATAGATAGATAGATAGATAGATAGAAATGACTGAAATTGAAAGAAAGAAAGAAAGAAAGAAAGAAAGAAAGAAAGAAAGAAACGATCGCAAAGATACATAGATAGATAGATAGCTATAAACGATTAAAGAAAGAAAGAAAGAAAGAAAGAAAGAAAGAAAGAAAGAAAACACCCGGATAGATAGATAGGTTGATAGATATGAAAGACTGAAATTGAAAGAAAGAAAGAACGATCACAAAGATAGATAGATAGATAGATAGATAGATAGATAGATAGATACATACATACATACATACATACATATGATCATACTACAAAAGACAAAAAATAGATAGATAGATAGATAGATAGACTTATTCGTCTCAGTGCATACAACTTTTTCGAAGCACGTCGGCGGTCGTATCGCATGATACCATAGCAAATGGAAAAGAATATGCCATGCGCTATTGTCGATTCAATTAGTGCCCTGCATGGTTTGGTTGGTGGTGCTGCGTTAAGGAAAAAGGTAGATGAAAATCTAAACGATATTCCATACATGAGCATATTGATCTCTGCGGGGTTTTAAAGGTACGAGGCGAACTGATAAACTTTTGCTCTTTTAAAAAGCAATATTCTGAAGGAAAGAAAAAAGAAAGAAAGAAATCTAGCAAAGCAAGTTTTCTTCTTCCTCTCAAAGAACGTGTGCAAGATACAGATTGCTTTTCCTTACAGGGATCAATTTTCATTATCATCTTTTTTTTATTGATAACAAAATATTTTTTTAGATTTTATGAAGCAGACTGCATTTCGACAGTTGTGAGGAATAACTCGACATGACACCAAAGAGGAAAATCGGTGATTTTTTAAATGTCAATATTGTTTTATCTCGCTATCTTAATTATCGGAATTCTGCTTCTGCAAAGGAGTGTCTGGGGAGCAATAGAATATCTAATCTTAGTATGAACATGATCACCATCATTAACGCGTGCCGACATCACGGATTCCCAGGACTCTCTCTATTTCTCTCTTTGTTTGTCTCTATCAGTCATAGTTTTTAGCAAATCCTCTAGATGGCGTCCAGTGTCCGTACAGAGCTGATGAGGGTAAGATTCCAAAGGAGAACGTCACTTTCTTCTACAGCAGTGCCAAGTAAGTGTTGTTTGTCTTACTTGTATGGTTTGAGAGATGGGCCGTAAGTTGCTATACAGCTGTTGTTTTGTATTATCCTTCATCCAAGATCTGTTAAAATCAGCACGCAGTATTCATGTGTAGTTACCATCTAGCTCTTCCTCCAGGTGATCCGTCAGAGTTCAAGTGGTGCCAGCATACTGGCATGGTTATTCTTTTTCACTCGGACTTATCTTTTTACAAGACAGATCAACAGGCAAAATGGGTCACGAATACCATTCTTAGCACACGAGCTCTCGTTGCGACAAATTAACTTCCAGACAATTTCTCTCGTCCATAATTTCTAACAATAAACTTGAGAGAAAAATTGTTTGTCGACTGTCACAATGTTATGGTGATATACCCCATAACGCCAACGCATGGACCCTCCCCAACACAATAAAATGTGACTGACTCGATAAACGAGTCAAGCGAGTCTTGTCAGTTACCGGCAACCGTTACTGTCTGTATTTTCGTAAATATATTCTGCAGTAAAACCTAGATTTCTTTGTGTTATTCACTTCTGTCCTTCAAGGCCACAGCACATAGATAGATAGATAGATATCAAAATATAGAAATAGAAATATACAACGAAATAAGCAAATAAATAAATATGTTTATATATACATATGTATATAATTGAGAGAAAGAGAGAGAATGAGAGAGAGAGAGAGAGAGAGAAAGTAAGATAATAGTCATGTATCAAATTTCATCTTTTAAGCAAAATATATCATAAACTTTGAAAGTTGAGAGGTCAATTTGAATTGATGTCTTGGCTTCTCCTCTGCAACCATCCATTATGTTGTTTTTTCTCCTATTATTATACGTAATACGTTTTTGATTTTTTTTTTTCACACCTGATAATGCAATGGAAAACATTGATCTTCTTCATCCTGTTCCATGCAAGTTGTGAACATTTGTTCCTCGTACAATTCAAATAAAATCGATTTGCTGACATTTGTAGGTGCCACTTGTTTTTCAATTATTTGAAAGGATTCTAGTCGATAATCTGATATTCGCTGCGAGTTTTGTGATTGAGATATTTGAATCCCCGTCTAAAAGAATATTATTGACAATTTTTTATGAGTTAAAATATATGTTAGTTTTGGAAATTGTAATCTCTATTTGCAAATATTTGAAGCCTAATTTTTTACACTTCTTTAGCTTTAATTATCTTGAAAGTTTACAGGTTCTGTTCAATTGTATAATTGAAAGTCATCATTATCATCATCATGTCGTGCCGCTAGCACGGATATCCCTGATACTTTCTCGTCACTTCTCCCTATCATTCTTCGCCTCTGGCAGATCTTTAGGGCTACACCCCGTATCCTCACAGAGCTGCTGAATGTATGTTCGAGCTGGTCGTCCTGTTTTGCCCGGCCATATGTGTGGGTCCATAGAAGTATAAAGTACTTTAATTTAATACTAATAGCTTTTAAATATATCTATTACTCATAGCGTCGATGTGGTATGAAAGTGTACTCAATGAAGGTGTACTCAATGAAGGTGTACTCAACATCTTACAGAGCTCCAAAATTATAGCCTCACCATTCGATGCAGTTCTCTTTTATACTAGGATACTATATAAATTTGTGCAAACAAATGATTGTTGCTTTTGAATGGGAATAATTACTAGAAGCTGTATGAATGTGTGTAAAGAATTAGTATTAGATTGGAGTACTTGATAATCTATAACAGTTAATCATAATCCTTGATAAAAATGTGGAACAAAACAGGATGCCAATGGAACATTGTAAACAAATTGTTTTGATTCTAAATCAAAAATTTACAAATCAATCAAATTTCGGCATCAAACAAACCAATAGTAATTTTTAACCTATGCGTTTGAACTATAGATAAGACCCTAAAAGGTACGAATGTTCTGGGTCAGAGTGACCCTGGAAATGGAAATGAAGGGGAGACTTAGAAGACAGTTGAATTCCAGGCCTAGAGCCTCACCATATTCAACACAGCCCTTAAGAGTGAGTGTGGTTCTATGACATGAAATAAACCAAATCAAATCAAATAGGAAGAAGTATAAAAACGGTCCTCAAACTACAGAAAAAAAAACCTACTGTGAAATTATAACAAAAAAGGCCATATTGGTAATATTTTGGTGGTTTTTGACTGATACTGAAACACAGAAAGGAAGTAATTAAAAGTCCAATGCTTTCTTTGCTTGTTAAAAATGTTGAAAGCTAAAGAAAGGATTTATGTGTAATATTTTATTTGATAGCAAAGAATATATTTTATAAAAAAAAATATTTCGAAAAAATTTTCATGACGTTGTATGTGTTAGAGCTAGTATAGACTGTCAACAATATTATAGAATTTTGTCGCTTTTGAATGCACAGATTTAACATTTAGAAAATCGAACTTTAAAAAAAAAAAACAAAAAAAAAAACGTTGTGGAAAAATTTCTTCCTTCTGGGCAGAAATCATCTCAAATACATCTTGACTATACCCATGGAAATTGTCTCTGATGATACAAAGAGCTCGAAGGAGAAAGTTCCGAACAATTCTTGAATAGATTTCAGTCAAAATTAAGAAATCTGTCAATTTCTTTTTTGAAAGCTATTGAAAGTGGCTGATGCAAGTTACACACAAGACAGGGGCCGCCGATGAAGGATAGTTTAACCCGTTGATTCAAATAAAAGTTTAAGTTCGAAATTCCCTGAAGATTACAGAGTAAGTAAAATACACCTGAAAAAGGTCGAAATTTAAAACAAACAAAACGTTGGGAGTATGTCAACCAGGATGAGTAAAGCAGCCTGTAACACACAGAGAATTATAATATTAAAACCTCTTGTGAGATAACGCGACAAATCAATCTAAAACTACTAAAATAATAGTGTATGGATTTTAACAAAAAAAAATGTGTATATAATAGCAGTATTATTCTGCTACGGAGCACAATGAGTAGGTTCTCATGGGATAACGGTAATCGTAGTAGGAAGGGAACTTTCGAGATCAAATCCAGTATGAGACAGCTGACATTACACATAAGGCTAATAACTGTGGAAAAGATAGGAATCCAACTGCTCTCCCACCAAGTATGTGTAAATAGTACCGCAGACTAGGCTCTTACATCTTAGAATGGAAGCTTGTCTAGATAAAGAAATCTTTGAAATCAACTCTGTTGTAGATTAGCCGAGGGATGGTCATAACTAGTTTACCCCTACTTAAGACATGCTACATGATTTTAGTAGGTTAAGGAGTATATCGTTTTTGTGCATTAGACGGCAATTACACAAAAATTGTTGCGAGCAATATTGAACAAGTCCTGGCGGCAACACCCCACAAGGCACCAACTATACGGCCACCTGCCTCCCACAACAAAAACTATCCAAGTTAGACGAACCAGACATGCAGGACACTGCTGTAGAAGCAGGGACGATCTCATAAGTGATGTACTCCTATGGACCCCTACATATGGCCGAGCAAAAGCAGAACGACCAACCCGAACATACATACAGCAGCTATGTGAGGATACGGGGTGTAGCCCTGAAGACCTACCAGAGGCAAGGAACGATAGGGAGAAGTGGCAAGAGAAGGTCAAGGATATCTGTGCTAGTGGCCCGACATGATGATGATGATCGTTTAATATTGATTCACCTGAATGTACTATCGGTGCATGAACTCGAAAAACGAAGCATAAATGAATTGGAGCTACATTTCTACGTCTGTGAACTTAGCGTCACGGTTATCGTCATAGGAAATTGAATTGATGACTAGAGTTACAAATCTGGATAAGACATCTTTTCACTTCATTTCAATTAACGCTTGGTAAAGGCATGTATCCATCTATTCTCGCCTCTGCTATGGGTAAATAATAAGACAGATTGGTTTCCTTTGTCTTAGGCAACTACACTCGGAGAAAGAAAAACTCTAGATTCAAACCAGTGTACCTATGCTTAAGAATTGACCTTGGATCAAATCCTGTCTATAGCACAGGGGTTGGGTAAATTCATACACTTGTATCTCTGTAACTAAAGTATTATCAGTGTTTGACCGCTTTTCAAATAAATATCATTTGAGAACTTCCCGCGGTGGATAATGTAAAGAAACCCCTGTTGGACTAAATGGTGGATATGATAGAGTATTTTAAACATTTCAATTCATGCGAAGAAATTTGTATTCTTCTGTCAGTTGCTTTGTGACCAAACGTGCTGGCGCGTTCCTCTATTGAAACTTTTATGGACGATTTCATGGATTACTGACTTAAGAAGATCAAGTTTCTCACTCAAATAACATAAATCACTCATACCATACACAATAATTTAAATAACACATTCAATAATGAATATAATAAATATTTGCTGTAATAAATAAGATGATAGATTAAATAATAAATATAATAACTGATATATTAAATTGAATAATAAATTGAATACTGAATATGATAAATAATTGAACAAATAAATTAAATCAAATTTAATAATAAATTAAAGGATAAATCAAAATCAGCGATATGACTGAAATATTGAAAAGAATTTTAAGTTTGGGAAACATGAAAAAGTCACATGGGCCTATATCTAATGGTAGGTGTCTTCGTTGTGTACTGGTTAAAGCGCTGGTGGAATCGTAGTGAGTTCGCGCTATTACGTTCATTTTCGGACGAATGCCCTTGGGAAAGGTATGAACCTCCTTATCCTCCCAGGTATGGGTTAAATAGAATCATTACTTTTCTTCTAGAAGGATGAATTTTGCATGAAATAACCCACGAAGTTTGATATACCAGTAGAACAAAGAAACCAAGCCAAACCAACCTAGGTCTAATGAGTGTTGAGGTTTTCACACTTGAACATTATGGTGATCTGCCAAAAGCATTTCGTGTAAATTGTATCAATACTTTTTACATAATTTCTTTAAGATATTCAAGTCTAAGCGTCAGCGCTTTATTATTGTTGCTTCTCAGTTGTTAAAATATCTTTATCTTAATCCTAATTTTTAGAATTTAAGAAAACTAAAGTTACAGTCATACTTTGGATAAACTACGGTCGTGCATAAACGCCCCAGACCTCTCCAGGTGAAGCATTTATAAAGGTGGGAGGTGTGCTATAAATCTAAAATCTTGGTGAGGCTAAGAACTTTTCGGGCGATTTACGTATATAATACATAAAAAAAAATTATTAGTATTAGTATTTATCTGAATATTTCGATATATTTCACGAAATTTCACGAATATCAGTGTTATTTTCTTGGAGATAATGTTTAAAATGTTATTTTCTTGAAGATAATGTTCAAAATGATGTGTTTTAAAATATAAGTGGTTTACTTTTTCCATTCTATGCTCTTGTATTAAGTGAAATGCATCGAGATATTGTCATAATATTGCTTATGTATGGGTTTGTAGTTAGTGAGCGTGTTCCACAGACGATCAAAACTGTAGTTAATTATGGGTGCCCAAAATTTACTTCCAAATGCCTTGTGCCTGACGAGAACAAACTGAGCAGATATCTACGTACATAAATGTATAAATATGCAATCATATCTTGTGTATGATTACGTGGTCGGTATTCCGTGCTTAAATTCTGTAGTCATAACCTGAGGAACAGTTCGTATCTAATTTTTCAAAGCGCTGTTTGACAGGAAAAATAACAGGTGTGTTTCTCGCCGTGGACAAATTGTGAGCAAGATAAGCAAGTGGACTGTTGGATTACAGCCAGAATAATGTCTACTTTCTTTTAGTAAATCACATGAGGAAAGATGGACACAAGATTGTCGAAATAAAATTTGAACTTTGTTAACAATGATATAGGTTAGACTAGTAATGTACATTGTGGTAATGAAACCAGAAAAGATTAAATGATTTTAATATGTAGCATCTAATCCCTTACTAAAAAAAAGAGGATAACGGTCCCTTATCTACAAGAGTGTCACCCAATTTTAAAATTGTAAACCCACATTTATCATAGTATTTAGAATTATCTTTCCCCTTTTTACCAACAAAAGCCAGTGAATGTATATATATATATATATTGGTGTGTCCATATATATATATATATATATATATATATATATATACATCATCATCATCATCATATCGGGCTGGTAGCACGGATATCCCTGACCCTCTCTCGCCACTACTCCCTATCGTTCATCGCCCTAGGTAGGTCTTCAGGACAACATCCCGTATCCTCACATAGCTGCTGAATGTATGTTCGTGCTGGTCGTCCTGCTTTTGCACGGCTATGTGTGGGGGTCCATAAGAGTACATCTCTTATGAGTTCGTCCCTGCTTCTCCAGCAGTGTCCTGCATGTCTGGTTCGTCTAACTTGAATAGTTTTCGTGATAGGGGGCAGGTGGCCGTACAGTTGGTGTCTTGTGGGGCGTTGCCGCCAGGACTTGTTTAAGATTGCACGTAGCATTCTTGTGTAATTGCTGTAGTGGCCATAAGTTAAGGAACGGAACTACAACAAATATCTAAATGATTTTTACTTGAAAAATTTGTATGTACGTTTATAAAAATTTCACAAAATATACTTGGAACATATATGCATTTATTACATGTAAAGTTTTCTAAATTTTCTTTTACAGTAAAATAATAATCAACTGAAAAAAAAAAATACAATTTGCCTTGGTTAAAAATTAAGGAACACATCATAAATCCTTATTAGATCAATATATAAGTAAAGTAAAGTTGGCGACCATAGTCGAGGGTGACCCAAAGGCACCTTTTTCGATAGCTACTACACCAAGGTGTAGGGGAGGACGCTACTCTTTTCCCAGGATTTCTCCACTTTACCCTTGATCCGTACCTTATAATGGTGAGTGTTAAGCAAAGAGGCATCAAGTACCATTTTTAAAGTCTTTGGTATGACTCTACCTGAGATTGAACCCAGGTCTCCCGGGCCATTGGAGAACACTCTAACCATTACACCAATGTCCGTTCTAGATCAATATATAAACTAAACAAAAATTCAATATTCAGTGAATTTTCTTTTGCATTTTATTACCTCATTGCGTTTTCTACCCCCTGCGTCAATTAACTTCTGGTTGTGATACTTTCTATTCTTCTTTCAGAAAACCACATAAATCATCAATATTTTGAGGATTTCTGTTCTGACCTTTCTCTCCTATGATTTTCCATACATACTCAAGAGGATTCATATCTGGGCTTTTTTTTTATGGCCACTTCTAACAGCTATTCTTTCCTCTTCAAGTAAACATAATACAGTTTTAACTTTGTAGCAAGACGCATTGTCTTGCCTAAATATTGGAGTTTCAACCGTTCCTTGGCGTAAATGAGGAAAAGCATGCTGGCGAAGACGTTCTTTATAAATACTGGCATTAGTATTACTGTGAAAACAAACAATGGGTCCTACACCTGATGAAGAAATCACCCCCCACACCTTTACGTTTTCCCCTCCAAATTTCACAGTTTTCTTAACTCACTGAGGACATAAGCGTTCCCAGTTTTTACGTCTTACAGACCTCTTACCATTAGATCCAAACAACTTAGATTTACTTTCATCTTGTCCACCGGATATGCTCTTTTTTTTAGTTAAAATGAACCTTTCGATTTTTTTTAAATCGAGTGTTTACGACATAGAATCCAAGCCACTAATTTTTCCTTATTTAAACTACGAGAAACAGTTTTTCTAGAGATTGGCTTTTCTGATTGCTCACAAAATTCACAAGAAACAGATGTTGCGGTATCGAAACGTTTGGTAGTCATAGGAGGCCTGCTAGTTCTTGGTTTTGGTTCAATTGTATTGTCAGCCTTAAATCTACTGATCTAACGATAAACAACGTTTTTGACCTTCGTTCGATGACAGCAATTTCAGATTACGTTTCGGCTTTGTGAGATTTTTTCTTTTCGAGTTAAACAATGACGTGCTTTCGCCTCCATCTTGCTTAAAAATAGTTCCAAAGATTTATGATAGTTGACTATAAATGAAAATTAGTAATCAAGTTGTTTAAAAATTACCTAAATTACTATAATTCACCAGCGTTCCTTAACTTTTGACCATGGCAAAATGTATATTTTTGATTTTTTAGTTCACAGTTAATTAACTGCTTAAACTTTTTAGAAAACTATATATGCAATAAATACATATATGTTCCAAATATATTCTGTGAAAATTTCAAAAACGTACATGCAAATTTTTTCAAGTAAAAATCATTTAGATATTTGTTTTGTTCCGTTCTTTAAATTAGGGGCGCAACTGAATATATGTACTACCCTAATATCTTCCAGCATTCACGGTTACCAGGAAAAAAGAAAAAATACCTCCAGGAACTAGAGATAATCATATTTACCAACCCCTCCGCTCGGGCAGGATATGACACAAGGTCAGTTTTTAAGCGAAGTTTAACAGGTTTGAATTCAGAGTTTTCCTTCTCCTAGACTAGTTGCCTCACCAAGGCTGAAGAACCTAGCCTGCCCTACTATTTACCCATAGCTGGAGGGAGAATATTTGGATTCATACCTTTCCCAAGAGTATTAGTGCTATGTGAAATGCAATCAGTCAGGTCCAGGATTTGAACTCGTGTCGTCGTGTCCTTATCCCGCAACGATAACCATTACAACACGGGCACCTCCTTGAATTAGAGATAATAATATCTCGAATTACCGCCCGGGGGAAAAAGAATAAATATCATAGGACAAAATGTAATCAGTTGGTCAAAAGAAAAATTAAAAACCACCGTAAATTGCTGCAATGCTACAATTACAAGAGTGCTCAAGACAAAGTTGAGCCAATTGCAAAAATCAAATCGCGAGTCAGAATTTTCCTACTAAAGTTTCGCCTCACCGGCTCATCAGGGAATTTCGTACCGACTCTCTCTCTCTCTCTCTCTATATATATATATATATATATATATAACAAAATCCTCAAATCTAGTCTGTAGCCACCTGACAGTTTCAGAATACAAAGTAAAAGTGTCCTATCCTAAAATTCTCGACGATGAAAGTTTTATCATCCAAAGAATTTTAGGACGGATACACAAGTAAGAATTTTTTTTAAATCCTAAAATATTTAAGTACACTGTACTTAGGCAAAAATTGATGCGTCCTTATAAACAATTGCTCGTTATGAAGAATAATACAAGGAAAAGATTTCTTTTTAAACGCAACATACTGATATTTGTTTTAATGTTTGTTTTATTTATAATCAATTTTAGCATGAACCTTTTTAGTACTGTACCCAGAAAAACTCCTCTGCCACAATAATTCGCTACATTTTATTTTATATAATTCGCTACAAGACATAGGATAGCACCATAAGATGAGGAAAGGAAAAGAAATTCATAATTACTGTGGTAGGCAAAAATTACTTTAGTTCACTTCGAATGTCCATGACGAAAAAAAAAAAAATAATACGGTGAAACATGTATCAGCAAAAATGAAAGTACAGCTAACGTTTTACTACTTCTAATTGTTGTATATTACACGTATACACATGCAAACACAGGCAAAAACAAATACACACGTGACGCTGTTGTTCAGGTATGAACGGTTTTATTAACTTTTTGACTACAAACGAGAAGATAGATACAATTCTTACTATGCTGACCATACAATCTGACCCTACAAACGCGCTTTGCATCTCGTAATGTTTAAGATCTCTGTCGATAATGATCCGAGAAACACAACTACATCTTCAAAAGTCAAAATTACACTCTCAACTTCAATTCAATGGCAGAGAACTCAATTCTTTGCCTACATGGTCCATATATATATATATATATATATATATATTGGCTATTTTTTTCTCTGAAACAGCTTCGAGCTGAAAAAGAAAAGAAGCTGAAGATACCCCGCAAAAACAATAACCGACGCCGACTACGCCGATGATATAGCGATTCTGGCAAATACACCCAACCAAGCCGAAACACTACTGCATAGTTTGGAACGAGCCGCTGCAGGCATTGGCCAACATGTCAATGCACACAAAACTGAATACATGTGCTATAATCAAACAGGTGACATCTCCACACTAGACGGAACCTCTCTGAAACTGGTAGATAAATTCACCTACCTAAGAAGCAGTATCTCATCAACCGAAAAAGATATCGACACGCGGCTAACAAAGGCATGGGCAGCTATCGATAGACTATCGATCACAGTGAAATCAAACCTGGCCGATAAAATGAAACGCAGTTTCTTTCAGGCCGCAGTTGTGCCGATACTGCTATATGGATGCACTATTGGACGCTAATTAAACGGCTGGAGAAGAATCTAGACAGCAAATACACAAGAATATTGCGAGCAATATTGAACAAGTATTGTCGGCAACACCCCTCAAGGCACCAACTATACGGCCACCTGCCTCCCACAACGAAAACTATCCAAGTTAGACAAAGCAAACATGCAGGACACTGCTGGAGAAGCAAAGACGAGCTCATAAGTGAAGTACTCCTATGGACCCCCACACATGCCCGAGCAAAAGCAGGACGACCAGCTAAAACATACATACAGCAGCTATGTGAGGATACGGGATATAGCCCAGAAGACCTCCCAGAGGCGATGAACGATAGGGAGAAATGGCGAGAGAGGGTCAGGGATATCCGTGCGAGCAGCATGACATGGTAATGATGATGATGATATTGGCAATGATACCCAACAAAATGTTTCAACATCAAATGACATAAAACGAAAACATTCAAACACTAATCTATAACATGATGATGAAGAGGATGAATACTTTCAAAATGCATAAATACCTTCAATAAACAAGCTAGTCAATGATTTTGCTAAGGCTTTAAAAAAAGGCTTTTAGTTAAGATAATGATTTTTTTTAAATTGCTTTGTTTACTATTCATAAAATTTACACATGTTATATGCAAAGGTATTATGAATGGTAATCAATGTTTAGTAAAACCTTCATCATCTTAACTAATTATTTTTGTTTTTGTATATGCCATCTGAAGACACTTTAGATCAAAGTTATGGCAAGGCTAGGCCTAAAAACAAGGTTACCTCCGATGGTTCAAAAACATATCTCCGGTAACGAACTATCGCTGATTTTTTGGGTGATAACTTAGCCACAAAAAGTCCTTCATTTTACAAATATACATAATCAGATGCGTGTAACATGAATTATCAAACTAATTTTTCATTATTTGATTCTGTATGAATGTATCTCAAACCCAGTCAGCCTCGTCGGCTGGGACAGTAGAATACAACGAGTGCATCTCTGCAGAGGCGTAAGACCCGCTTCCCAACGAGTGTCCTGGATTTGAGATTAAACAATTGCTCCCAGGTCTACTCAGGACCGGAGTGATAGCTACTGATAGGGTCCTATCTATGGGTCAAATAGAACTGTTTGACATTTCATCATCATCATCATCATCATCATCATCATGTCGTGCCACTGGCACGGATATCCCTGACCCTCTCTCGCCACTTTTCCCTATCGTTTATCGCCTCTGGCAGGTCTTCAGGGCTACATTATCCTCACATAGCTTCTGAATGCATGTTCGTGCTGGTCGTCCTGCTTTTGCCCGGCCATATGTGGGGGTCCATAAGAGTACATCACTTATGAGGGCGTCCTTGCTTCTCCAGCAGTGTACTGCATGTCTGGTTCGTCTAACTTGGATAGCTTTCGTGATAGGAGGCAGGTGGCCGTATAGTTGGTGTCTTGTGGGATGTTGCTGCCAGGACTTGTTCAAGATTGCTCGCAGCGTGCGAACACAAATGACTGTTACTAAATTGAATTGTTTTAGATATGACTGATGTTTAATTGAATTGTTAGATACATAGAAATTCTTGCTACCATTTCACTTTGTTGACTTATGCGGAATATTATTGATTGAAATAGGACTGTGATATCATTTAACTGTGTGTAAACAAATGATTAATCTATAATTGAGTTGTTTGTGATACATAGCAATACTTGGAATTATTCAACTTTGTTGACTTATGTTTACAAATCATATACCACTAATATATATGTATAAACCGGATTTGGCATTAAACAACCAGCAATGGTTGATATGTCATAATGCTACAAAGCCAGATATCCGGATATGTGAATTGGACATAGCATACCGATATGAAATATACATATATATAACATAGAACATAGGAATCCCGAAACACGAAAAACACTTACGACTTCTTAGTTCAGGTATGAAACTTTTTATTACCTTTGAGTTTAAAGGTTCTTCGACATAAGGAAGAGAGATGCAGAATCTTTCTATGATGGCTTTTCCATCTGCCCCCCGCCAACACATGTGGCGCCCGTAGTGCACACATTCGTTTGGCCTCAGCGAGCCCCGAAAGTCGATCCTTCCCGTTCGGAGTCTAGTTCTCAACTCAACTAACTGACTTTTTCAAAATCCACAAAATCCTCCGCGCGCTCCTGGTGCGTGACGTCACCCGCACTCTCTAGCTCCGTTTCCCATCTGGGCTATTGTGACATCTCTGAGTGACACGTCCGCTCCGCTCACGCGTGTGAACACCTTCGTTAATGTTGCATGTAAGTAACCCATGCAGTGAGCCGAAAGGTTCTCAGCCTAACTAAACCCAAAGGCATAAAACGAAATCCCTCGGCCATTATATTACAATAAAACCAAACTAAACAATCAAACCCAGTAAAAGCAGTATATGTTATTGAGAATTTTATGATAGTAATACTTTTAAAATGATAAATCTTACATGAAATCAGA
Organism: Sepioteuthis lessoniana; assembly: GCA_963585895.1. Taxonomy (NCBI): domain Eukaryota; kingdom Metazoa; phylum Mollusca; class Cephalopoda; order Myopsida; family Loliginidae; genus Sepioteuthis; species Sepioteuthis lessoniana. The sequence goes on along the minus strand of OY757930.1, from coordinate 62,392,689 downwards.
TCGTGAACATTTGGGATCTACGTTCTCAATATAGCAGAGATCACCATGAACTGCTAATTAGATTCCCTACCTATCTTCCGATTTAAAATAATCAGTATCATCATGGATTGTTATTACAACGGGAACTCAACAGGTTCACGGGTCGTCTTGTAATACGCATGTGTAGGAATATTTAAATATATAAATATATATATATATATATATTTGAATTATTATATTTGTTTTTGTGTATGATAATGTGATGTAAACAAATCTTATAAACAAACATTTGCTACGAATCCTTGCCTCCACACGTGAACACACAAAATTGCTATCCTTGTTAGAATAAATCCGAAGATAATTTCGTTTTCTGTGTTCCTCTGCTTTGTTTATGGAACAGATAGAAAAAAATCATTGGATCATTCTAAGATTGTAAAGAAAAAGAAAACAAAGCTACATTTTCCTACAAGTTCACAACAACAAAAGCGTCCATATGCGACCGAATAACAGCGATGGTTTTGCAGATGGAAGAGAAGCACAAAAACGCTAAAAACTAAGAAACAAAGAATATAACAAGACAAAATATTGTCTTCCTAGAATAAACTATGATAATTTCATTTTTTTTAAATTCTATATATGTTTATTTCTTTGTCTCTTTATTTCTTTATTGCTTTCTGTTGTTGTTGTTTTTATTATTTTTCTTTTGTTCTCAGAGATTGAGCAGACCTTCGATTCTTCTTTAGGAAATGCATACGTGTGTGAAATAAAACTGGAATCGAGAAATTATTGGTATTTTACTACTGTTCACCATAATAAAACTAACTTCATCAAAATGACTGGCGGTGGACTAGGATGCAAAGATCTTCACTCCGACACCTTTCTTACAGGCATGAATACTGAATCATATTTAGAGTTGATACTCAAAATCTAAAAGCTCGTCGTTATTTTCATTTTTCGATATCGTGTTCGTTATGATGAATGCTACAAACAACATAGAATACTAACACATCACACATATGAATCTTACTTCCGAGTTGGCTGGGAATACGCAGACTGTTTACTCTCAAGCGTGGTTAGACACCCCTCAAAAAAGGGTGTCCTGGGTATAACACTAAACTGCGTTTGATTCTGACAATCCTGTTCTGGAGATCTGGAAAGTGTGCAGTACCCCTTCTATACCCTTACTCTTCAGTCCACTCTGAACCGGATTGCTTGTACATGTCAGGATTCCGTGTATGGGTCATATAAATCTGTTTAAGGATTATTCGTATTCGAAAGGACCATGAACCAAAAAAAGAAAAGAAACCTCGTAAGAAATGTGGTTTAATGGCATATGAATCTTCCTAGGTTATTTAATACCAAATCTATCCTTCTAGAAGAACAGTAGGGGTACTATTTAACTAATAGCTAGGAGGATAAGGGTGTTCATATCTTTCCTGAGGGTATTTGTCCGAAAATGAACGCAATGGTACGACTGGAGTTCGAACCCGCTTACTACGATTCCAAAGTCCTGCGGTTTAACAATCAAATCACGAAGACGCCCTCCTCTGAAAATATGTAAATATGAATATACAATAAACGCGATTCTCGGATATATAGGTAGTTTATAAACTTAGACGGGTTGAGGTGCCATTAAAATAAATAATTGATTAATGAATAAAATAAAAGGAAATATGTTCAAGAATACAAATACTTATTATAATACTAATAATAGTATATATTTGACTGGTGTCGTGGGTCTCTTGAAAGTTTGAGACAAGAATAGGTTGTGACTTGATACTGGAGACAAAACTCACAAAATATTTTGTTATAGTTGGTCCCCACTGTTTATAATTGCGTTTATAATAAAGGCAAGCCATCTCCTGATAGTAAAAACTGTCTTTCATAGATAGGAAGAAACAATCTTCATTTACAGTGGAAAAAAGGAGCTTCTAAAACGTCAACCCCCGAAAAATGCATCTGCATTTCAGCCGAAAATCAACAGTCAAAATGCAAACTTTCCGATCATTTATATCAGTCAAAATTAATTTGTAACACCAAATCCGTGAAATCTCACGTTTTCTGCTTGAAGTTTTTAGGGTTAGGGAGAGTGTTTATTACAAATCAGTAATCTTTGTAAGGATTAATAGGAAAACTATACTATTTTCTTTTATTTAGTAATAATAATTTGTCCCGGTTGACCACAGTGAAATTGAAAGAAAGTGAAAAGAAGAATAAGTACTACGACCTTTCTCGGGAATTGAAAAACTGTAGAACATGAAAGTGATAGTGACATCAATTGTAATTGGTACTCTTGTTACAGATAACACAGGATTGGTACAGCGACTGGAGCACTTTGAAATAAAAGGACGAGTCGAGACCATCCAAACAGCAGCTTTATTCAGATCGGTCAGAATACTGAGAAGAGTCCTAGATACTTGATGAGACTTGCTGTCCCACAGACTCCAGTGAGAAAACATCAGTTAACGCTGGTCTTGAAAGAATGAATGCAGCAAATTAGCACAGAAAGAGTTTAAAACTAGACACGACTGGGTAGACAAGGTGATCCACTAGGAATTGTTCAAGAAATTAAAATTTAACTATACGAACAAATGGTACATGCAGAACCCAGCATCTGTCCTGGAGAGTAGCGCACACAAACTCCTTTGGAATTTTGACAGCGATTCGGATTACCTAATCTCGGCTAGACGACCAGATTTAATAATTATCAACAAAAACGTGAACATTGCTATCCTACCTAACCACAGAGCAAAATTGAAAGAAAATGAAAACAAGTATAAGTACCTCGACCTTGCTAGCGAAATGAAAAAAAAACAACAAAAAACGGTGAAACATGAAAGTGATGTTTATACCAATTGTAATTGGTGTTTTGATACAGTCACCAAAGGATTGCTAATAGGACTGGAGGACTTAGAAGTTACATGACGAGTGGAGACCATCCAAACTACTGCATTATTGAGAACGGCTAAAATACTGAGAAGAGTCCTGGATACTTGAGGAAACTTGTTGTCACTCTAACTTCAATGAAAGACCATTAGCCATGTGAAAAACTCTCAAGGATTAATTGGCGTCCTTAGTCAAGGGCGACCAGAAGGCTCCCTTTTCAATAGCTACTACACCGAGGTGTAGGGGAGGGCGCTACTCCTTTCTTTGAATTGTTTCACTTTACCCATGATAGGTACCTTATATTGCTGAGTGTTAAACAAGGAGTTATCAAGTACCATTTTTAAAGTCTTTGGTATGATGTGACCTGGGACTGAACCCAGGTTTCCTGGACCATTGGCGCACACTCTACCCACTAGGCCAATGAGCCAGTGGATTTAGTAAATAATGATAATAATAATAATAATAATAATCTCTTCTAGAAAATGACTCGCATAAACTCCTATGGGACTTTAACATACAAATGGATCACCTAATCCTGGCCAGAAGACCAGACCTCATAATAATCAACAAAAAAAAAAAAGAGAATCTGCAAAATTGTAGACTTTGCTGTCCCGGCGGACCACAGAATAAATCTGAAAGAAAGAGAAAAGAAGGATAAGTACCTCGACCTTGCTAGAGAATTGAAAAAGTTGTGGAACATGAAAGTAACGATTGTGCCAATTGTGATTGGTGCGTTAGGCACAATAACTAAAGGATTACTAAAAGGCCTGGAGGACTTTGAAGTTGGTGGATTCGTAGAGACTATCCAAACGACAGCATTGCTAAGAACGGCCATAATCCTGAGACGAGTCCTGGAGACTTGATGAGAAAAATTAGAAATCGAAGTACAAACGAGATTATTCAATTTGCAGAATTTTAAAATCGGCCAGAATTCTGCGAAGAATCTTGAAGAGTTTGAGAGACTTGCTGCCCTCGGACGCCAGTGAAAGACCATCAGATAGCACTGATGTGAGAAGCTCACAGGAAGAAGACGAATCCATAAAGTTGTTGACAAACTTCGAAAATTGCTCATGAGGTCTCTTGTTCTTGGCTGAGAAGAAACATTAAGAGAGAAAGTGAACCTCTTAATTGTAGCACAAAATAATGCTATAAGAACTAATTATGACAAAGCAAAAATTGCGAGTGTATGTTATGTAGTTGTAGAATAACAACAGTCATAACATTTATCAGCGAAAGGGTTCCCAATTAGCGTCCATTTGGCAGACAGAATAAAACTAATAATGTAAAAGTTGGTATAAATACACTAATAAGCCCACGCAGTGACTAGCAACCAATCGTAATCCAAGAAACGGACCAACCCACGTGTGCACAAGATAATGCTCCAACGTGCCATAAATCGCTCAATGAGTAATAGACTCAGCTTACTCCGTGACTGACAGCTGATTTTGATCACATACTTAACTCAATTGTAGTTACTGGGATGAAACAGATAACCATATAATACGCAAATGCAGCAAACTGGTACAAAAAACTGAGTAGGAAATGACATTCACTGGTAATTGTGCAAGAAACTAAAGTCTGACCGTACTAACAAATAGCATATGTTCTAGAAAATGAGACCCATAAAATGCTCTAAGACATATCCTGGCCAAAGACCATATTGAGTGTTGATTAGCGAGAAGACTCTAACTTCCAGCGAACAGATGAGAAAAAAAAATCAAAATCGAAAAGATGAAAATATTGCCCAAGAGCTGAAAAAATTGAGGTAAATAGAGATTTCGATAATACCAAATGTAATTGGCTTCCTTGGGACGGGTCTTTAAATCCTGAGAAAAATCTGGGTGCACTGGAGATCAAAGAAACAATAGAGAGAATCTAGACCTTGGCACAGTTGAAATAGATTAGGAGACTTAAAGAGACTCGTTGTCTCTCATACTTCAATAAAAAAAAGTTAAAAGTGGAATGAGAAACTCCCAAACAGAAAAATAATAACGATTAGAAAAAGAGAGGAATCGGGGTGTCAGACTATTGCCTTTGTTGTGGTAACCACTCCGCTATCATAAAGGATTTTTGTGATATAAATGGTTTAGTTCAATATTCTTCAATTACTTAAAATGCTTCATCTAGCATTTCATGACAGTTCTTGCAGATATTAAGATTTAAAAGTGTCCCCCACCCGAGGCAGAAGTCAACATGGAGTGTTCTGTGAAACCAAATATATATATATATATATATATATATATATATATATATATATATATATATATATATATATTTCGAGATTGTTTCGCGGAAAATAGAATAAAAGCTAAAACATTAGCCATGCTACAACTACACTCTCTCGTCACCTTACATACCACCTTTTAGACATAAGTGCTCTAAAATAGCATCTAATAATACAGCATAACAAAGGCACTGACAAACTCCAATCCTCCAATATAAGAAATATCCTCATTAATAATACAAAAAACATATAAAAATAACAATGGAAATAGCTTACGAATCCTCGAAGCCATAGGCAATTAAATGCAATAAATGAAATAGGTTCCAATGTAGCTATTAACATGTTAAGCATATTCAATAACTAACTCTAACACCCCTCCTAACAGAAAGAGTCAAATATATATTATGAACAAAAGAAAACCATTTCAAATCAAAAGCACTCAAGCTAGTATAATACAATTTCTTTGCCATCTTGACCCAGACGGAGGGAAAATAATAAGAATTTCAAGCTTTTCAGTTTAGTCAAAAAGTCCTAATGTCAACAATTCAGTTTAGCATAAGTATGGAGTTTAGTTCTATTTAACCCATAGATAGGGCCCTATTAGATGCTATCACTCCGGGCCAGAATGGAACTGCTAACAATGGCAATGAAGGGGTGCACCACATTCCCCAAAGCTCCATCATCACTAGAACCTCTCCGTCAGATTGTTTAGTGTCATATCCAGGACACACATTTGGGTGGAGGGTCTTACCCCTCTGCAGAGGTGCAGTCAGTGTATTCTACAGCCCCAACCGACTGGGCCATATAAAGAATGTTGTCATATGATTGAATGTGACTTTTGCCTGTTCATGAACTCTACTTATTAATTCGATTTACCTGTAAGACTGCCCTTGAAAAATACGGTATGAATATTGGAGAACTCATTTTTTTAAAAATTCTGACGATCGTATAATATAGTTTGGTTTGTTTTCTTTGTTTAAAAAGACTGGGCATCCTGGCTTTGTAGTCAGCCGCAAACCACTCTACACCTTTAAGTAACTCAGTTTTAAATATATATCTTTTTCATTCTTCTTGCTGTTACCCCACTTAACTGAGATTTAAGTTTTATTCCATTGTAATATAGTAATCTGCTGTAATAGAATGTTGTTGATTCATCTAAAATAGGGGAGTTAAGTTTATCCTAGGAATAAATGGTCATAAATTGAGATAAGTGGAGTTCAATTAAGTTAAGACTTGATTTATAAATAGATATTTTTGAATTTCTATGCGACGATCTTTGGTTGGTTGCATTGATCGTTTTAATTAATGTGAGTAGTTATCTGTGTAGTATTTTTTTGTTTTAGTCGTAATACACAAGAGGTTTTCTCTATTGAAAGAATACAATGTGATCACAGACGGGAGCACAGGCAGTGAATAACTCCTCGCAACTATATACTATTCACAAAAAAATGTCTGATATTACTACAAATAAACTCGACTGACATAAGTCGAATCCCTGATTCATAGTCTGGAACCAGCAGCAGTTGGCATAGGCCTCCATGTCAACTTAGAGAAAATGGAATACATGTGGTTTAATCAAAACGGCGACATCTTCACACTAAAGGGCGGCCCTCTGGAACTAGTGGACAAGTTCATCTACTTAGTAAACAGTGTCTCATCAACTGAGAAAGACATCAACATGCGACTAACGAAAGCTTAGACAGCTATCTGTAGTCTATCGGTTTATATGGAAGTCAGACCTGACCGATAAAATAAAACGCAGTTTTTTTCCAAGCTCATGTTGATGCTGCTATATAGATGCAGTACATGGACGTTAACTAAACGTATAAAAAGCTTGACGGCAATTACACAAGAGTGTTGCGAGCTGTATTAGACTTGTCCTGGAGGCAATACCCCACAAAGCAGCTGCTTTACGGCCACCTACCATTCATCACGAAAACTATCCAAGTTAGACGAACCAGACACGCGGAACACTGCCGGAGAATTAAGGACGGACTCATAAGCGACATAGTCCTGTGGATCCCTTCACATGGACGGGCAAATGCTGGTCGTTTTGACCAGCTAGTACCTATATACAACAGCGCTGTGATGATATAGGATGTAGTTGGGAAGACCTCCCGAAAGCGATAGATGATAGAGACGGGTGGCGGGAGAGGGTCAGGGAGATCCATGCAAGTAGTGCAACATTACTATAATCATCATAATTAATTTTCTGTTTTTATCATCAGTTTCATACAATTCTTCCCTGAGTCTTTATTTGGCCAGTCGGCAGGGGCTGTAGAATACACCGACTGCACCTCTGCAGAGGAGTAACCCTGCCGCAACGAGTGTTCTTGATATGACACTAAACAATCTGATGGTGAGATTCCAGTGATGTTGGAGCTTTTTGGAAATCGGGGGCACCCTTTCTTGGCCATCGCTCCCAGGTCCACTCTGGTCCGGAGTGGTAGCACCTGAGAGGGCCCTATTTATGAGTTAAAAATAAGTAATCTGCGTGCTTATGCTAAACAAAATTACTTGAAATAGTACAGATTTTATATTTAAACAGCGAACTTATGCTAAAATGATTTGTTTGAAATAGAAATTTTTCGATATGAAATCATCATACTTATGTTAAACTGAATTTTCTGAAAAAGAAATATTTTTGACATTAAAACTGCACAACGCACAAATGAATAATTTGAAAGAGATCTCCTTTGACATTTAACTGGGTGTTAAAAAATATATACTTATACTTAATTGAATAGTGTAAATTAGAATTTTTTGACTAAACTTAAATAGAGATGTTTTTGACAATTAAACTATGTACTCATGCTAAAGTGAATTGTTTGAAATAGAACTATTTGTATAAAAATGGATTTGGCGTTAAATAGCCTACAAAGGTTAAGTAGTCAACTGTGTCAGTTTTTTTTTATACAATCTACATATTGGTTTCGTTCCGTTTTTTATAATGTTTGCCTGATTGGTTCGAGTGAATAGGCTCTGGTTTTGTGCTGCTATTATCAACTCAGTTCAGCACTTTTCAGCCATCAATTGGTTTTTACTATATCTATATCAGCACTTTAATTCTTTGCCCGTATCGTCCATGTAGTTTTTGTTCCCAGGATTTTAAAAAATTGATTTGGTCTTTTTGTTTTTGTTTCTTTCTTTATATTTTATCGCCTCTGTTGCATTATTTTTCCTGTTCCCTTCTTTCGGTGTGAGGTCAGATTGTTTAGCAAAATTATTGCTTTCGTTACTAAATGTTTTTCTTTTACTTCTCGTGTGTTTATTAACTGTTGCACCCAATCTGTTGTAATATCTACATATTCTTTAATTCCATACTTGTTGTTTTGTTGGTATTTTATGTTATTCTTATTGGTCAATTCTTCCAATTTCTTCTTAATATAGAGACGTTCTATATCTGTTCTTTGGTGAGGCATACTCTGGCATTATATTAGTTTCCTTACTTTAGTATCCGGCTTTTTTATTTCAGTTAATATCTGTACCAGGGCCAGATACGGATATGGGAAACGTACATAGAATGTTCATAACATATATACATAGAACATAGGAATCTCGAAACACGAAAAACACTTACGACTTCTTAGTTCAGGTACGAAACTTTTTATTACCTTTGAGTTAAAAGGTTTTTCGACATAAGGAAGAGAGATGCAGAATCTTTCTATAATGGCTTTTCCATCCAACCCCCAACATAAGGCCACTGGCCTGGCTTCGGCGAGCAAGCGAAAGCCAACCGTCTTCTCCCGAGGCAGAACTCAACTCACTGACTTTTTCAAAATCCCCCAAATCCTCCGCGTGCTTCCGGTGCGTGACGTCATTCGCACTTGCTAGCCCCGTTTCCCATCTGGGCAATTGTGACATCTCTGAGTGACACGTCCCCTCCACCCGCGTGCGTGAACACCTGCGTTAATGTTGCACCTGAGTAACCCATGCACTGAGCCGAAAGGTTCTCAGCCTAACTAAAACCAAAGGCATAAAACGAAATCCCTCGGTCATTATATTACATATCCAGTTTATTATATAAAAAATGTCATTAACGTTACTGCCAAGGTCCTAATTGCTTTAACTTTATATGTTGTAGTCAATTCCGTTCAAAAATTACTTTTATTCTCCTATCAAATACTTTTCTGATTATTTCTCTTTATTGTATGATTTATACCATTTGTTTCATTAAATAGTAAATATTTATAGACTTTATTGTCTTTATATCTAGGTTGAGTGTTCGCCAATGGTCCGGGAAACCTGGGTTCAAGCCCAGGTCGATTCATACCAAAGAGTTTTAAAATGGTACTTGATACCTCCTTGCTTAACACTCAGCAATATAAGGTACGTATCAAAAGTAAAGTGGAGCAATCCAGGGAAAGGAGTAACGCCCTCCCCTACATCTCGGTGTAATAGCTATTGAAAGGGATCCTTCAAGTCGCCAACTTTACTTACCTTATATCTAGAGTGATATTTTTAGACTCTGCTTGCGAACCTTCCTTAAATGTGGCTTTCACACATTTTCGAGACCAAACCTACGTTGTATCTATATCTTTTTACATAGAATGTTCTTTACTTTATAGACCTTATAAATCATTCTCATCTTTGCATATAACATAACATCATCCATATCGAATTGGTGGTTTATTTTTAAGTAGTTGCTTAATACCTTTAGGTTGTATTTTTCAAAGTTCCATGGAGAGAGGTATAAGAGCTATACAAAAAGAAGAGAAAGTCAGTCTCCATGGAAGATTCCATTATCAATGTTCAGATAGTTGGTTTTAAACCCGTCTTTTTCATAGATTAACCTGAGGTTAGTATGTCACCTTTTCATATTGTATTTTAGGAATGTTATTATATTTGAGGATATCTTTAAATTGTTTCGAACTTTCAGAATGCATTTGTGTGTGCACGTTATGAAAAACGTTTTTATATTCAATTTAAACCATACTGAGCTGCTTTTGGGATCAAGGATTCTCTATAATCATCATGTTTATGAGGATCTCCTCATAGACAGGATGATCATGGAGAATTCTTTGCAGCTATTCGACACTGTTTTTGTATCACTTTTGTTTGAAGGGAAGATGTATTTGCATTCTATGAATTTGACTATTCTTTCTTTTAGTAATGATGTTATCATTTTTTATGTTATGGAAAGACCTGTGATTGGTCGATATTTTTTTTGTATTTATTTTGTCTTTTGCATTTAGTAGTAAACATGTGACTCTTTCTATGAGACAATCAGGCATTTTTTCTGGCTCTTTCATGATTTCGGAAATAAAGTTTGTTATTAGTTGATGTCTATCTATGTATGCGTTTAAGTGTATTTATGATCAATTCTGTTTTAATATCTTCGTACATATGTGGTTCATTATTTTTAAGTGTCTCTTATCTTTTCAATCCACCATGCTTTTATATACTATATGAATTTTTATGGCATCATATATTACTCCAAATGATTTCAATTTTTCCATCGTGGGTGTTTCCTTTATATTCATTGTCTCTTTTCCTCTTTCTCGATAGAATCTTTTTGGGTCTTCTTGAAATATTTTGTTGTGTCAAAAGAATTTTGTTTGTTTTTCATATCTTCGGATACGTTGGGTCGTAAATTGGATTTTTTGCTTCAAGACTTCTTTACTTATTGGGGTCTTATCAGTTGATATTATCTCATATTTCTTTTAGTTTTTAGAACTTTCTCAGTTTTTACTTTGATACCCGTACTCATTTCATCAAGTATAGATAATTCTCTTCCGTATTCCTGTATTTCTTTTTGTGTCCTTGACTTCCATTTGGGCTGCTTCAGGCTTTTTTGTTTATTTCTTATGATTTGTGATCCCATTATTGTAGCCAACTCACAAATCATATCATTTTAAAAAAAACGTAAGAGTTGGTTTAAAGTCTTGTAGATCTTTCATGGCATAGTTTTTCGACTTTATCTGCATTTGATTATTTTGTAATTTTTTAATTATTTTTGAGGTGGTCACTTTTTTTAATCATTATTACTTACCATAGAGAATTTTCTGATTATATTTTCTTTGTAGACGGGGTTTTCTATTTGAGGTTGAAATTCTATTATTTGTTGGATTCGTTTTCTATTGCTGGAGTTTTCATACAATCATTGTTTGATTGTTTCATTGTTGACTGTGTTCATTTCAATTGGTATAGTTTCATTTCGTTGAAATATCAGCCACCATTTGTACTTTGATATTATGTTATTCATCGTCTGTTAAGCGGTTACTTTTAATCACACACACACACACACACACACACACACACACACTCATATATATATATATGTATGTGTGTGTGTGTGTGTGTATAGGAGGTGCCCGTGGTGTAATGGTTATCGTCGTAGGAAATGGACACGGTGACACGAGTTCAAATCCTGGACGAGACTGGTTGCATTTCCCATAGCACTAATACCCATGGGAAAGGTATAAATCCAATTATTCTCCCTCCTGCTGGTGAGGCAACTAGTCTAGGAGAAGGAAAACTCTGAATTCAAACCGGTTAAACTCCGCTTAAAAATTGACCTTGTGTCATATCCTGCCCGAGCGGAGGGGTTGATATATATATATATATATATATATATATATATATATATATATATATATATATATATATATATATATTTGCTATCTAATAGTGTGTCTTTACATTTGGTTCTTTCTGGACAAATACTGTAGGCTCCTTGAGTTGTATTTTTTCCTAAATTGCAAAAAGAACGTATACGATACTTTGCAATCCTCTATTGATCATTTTCCTTATGTTTTTATATTTCATTGTTTGTAATAAAGATCTTGGAAGATCAGGGTAAGGATTTTTCTCGTTCTGATAACTACCTTGAGGAAAGATTTTTTTCTAGTTGCTGGTTTTTTGATCCCAACCTGGTTCATCATTGAGAGACATGATCCATTTTTCTCTCCGTGGAAGGCCCCCCCATGTAGAGTGTATCAAAATGTGTGGGTTTTATGTACAACTACTCTGGATTTTATTTCCGTTGCCAATATGTGTTTGTTTTGCGGACACAATCAGGAGATAGTTATTCTGTCATCATTTTTATTTATTAGCCATGAAAAAAGAATTCATGTCATATCATGAATTATATAAAAAAAATTAAGCGTTTTGAATTTAAAAAAGTATTAAGTGCTTTCTCAAAGAATCGAAGAGGGAAAACAAGTTTACCTGTCTCAACGAATTCTAACATAGAAAAAGAACATTCAAAATAAATTCAACGTATTAATGTTATATATATAGATTCAACGTATTAATGTTATATATATAGATTTTTTTTTGTTTTACTCTTATTTGCTTCGCCCAATACTAAATAACTTTACACAAGCTAATATATATATATATATATATATATATATATATATATATATATATATATATATATTACTACAACTACTCGGATGTTTAAATTATTCTCTTTTCGAAGAGGCGATGTTTGGCTTCGATTATTCAGTCATGCATTTTGATTTTGAAAATAATGAAAAAAATAATTAAAATTTTAATAAAAGTATAAAATAAAAAGCAACCAAAAAATTCTATTGTTACGATGTTCTTTATGCATCTTTTTACTTTTTATGTTTTTCCTCCTTTTTTTAAAAATTTATGAACAGCAATAGCTTTTAACTTTAATAGCTTTCCTGTGTGCATAGCAACATTTGTAAAAACAAATAAATGAATAAAACTATAACAAACAAATTTACTATGCTTATAACAATTAAAAATAAGCATGCTTATGAATTAGATTTAAATTACATATCAGAATTTAAATCTATATCAAGTTCATTCATTAGATATTAAAATTCCTTCATCAAAAATTCTTTGGATGTTAACTAATCTATATTAAGTTATTACTGTTTATTTGTCTTAATGGATTATTATATACATTTCGAATAACTTATTGTGCATAAACGTAATATCACTATTTTTGATGATACCGTAATATTATTTTCAATTTCGAAATAAACATTAGAAACTAAAACAAATTTCCCGTATGAATTTGAATTTTTAATCAAATAATCAATCAAACCAGTAAAAAGAAATGAATAAATAAACCAGTAAAAACGAGATGAATAAATAAAACTATAAGTAATAAATCTATCCTGCCAATAATGATTAATAATTCTCTTGAATTAAATTTGAATATGATATTAGAATAAAAAAAATACATTAAATTTGTATATCAAATGTTAAAAATTGCACATTAGAATTATACATCATGAATGTTAGCATATACATAAAAATAAGCTAGGATATTTATTATTACTTCCTCGAGAAGTAAGGATGAACTCATAAGCGATGTTCTGTAGTGGACTACTGCACATGGAAGTGCCAGTGTTGGCCGACCAACAAAGACTCAGTTACATCTGCTCTGTGTGGTTAAGATACAACCTAGAAGACTTGCTGGAATGGATGGGTGATAGAGTTGAATCGTGAGGGAGTGTCAGGGAACTCCGTGCTGCCAGCGCGACTGATGGTTTTCCCTGAAGTTTGATTGATTGCCATTCTTCTCAAGTCTCCAGGACTCTTCTCAGTATTCTGGCCAATCTTAATAATGTTGTATTCTGGATATTCTTCCTATGTTCTCTTATTTCTAAGTCTTCCAGGCCCTTTATTAATCTTTTGGAGGTGTTTCAAGGGCACCAATAACAATTGGTATTACCGACACTTTCAAATTCCATTTTGATTGTTGAATAATTCATCCGATAATTCCCAAAAATGTCATCTTCAATTCTTTTTTTTTTGTCATTTTTAAACTATCCTATTTAATCTTAATTCTTTTTCGTTCTATTCTGTTTTTGCTCCAAAAAATTATTATTATACTTTAACTTCATTAGAAAATTCCATTAATTCTTTTTAAAGTTTCAATTCGAGCCCCTCTCATTCTTCTGAAAGTAAGTAAAAGAAAAGTTGGCGACCGTAATCGAGGGTGACCCGAAGACTCCCTTTTCAATAGTTGCTACACCGAGGTGTTGGAGGATGCCTATTCCATTCCCTGTATTGCTCCACTTTACCCTCGATTCTTACCTCATAATGCCGAGTGTTAAGCAAGTGGGCATAAATTCCATGTTTGAGTCTTTAGAATGACTCGACCTGGGATTGAACCCAGGTCTCTCGGACCATTGGCGAACACTCTACTCCTAATTTTGTTAATAATCGAAACATTAATATTTTACTAATTTCTCTAATAATTTTAACTGTAATCTTTTACTTTGTTGATTATTTTTCTCTTTCTTCTTTGTATTCCTTCTAATTTCAGTATAATAATGATCTAAAAGTGCTTTCTTGATACCCAACATGAAGACAATGTCGTCTACCTGTAAATGCGGGGCGTTATAACTTCAACTTCACTAAAAAAAAAAAATTGATAAAATACCACTTTAATATATAACAATATATCAAATTGTTGATCTTATGTTACCTCAGTGAGTTAAAAGAAAAGTAGTGAAGTCAACAAGAATGCTATTTCAAAAGCAGCCAAGCACAAAATGTTTAAAGAAAATGAAAGATCTAACTTTGGAAGGGATTTGCTAAGTTTAATTCAACAATAGTTCAGGAGATTCAATGTCACTCGGACACTTGAGAAATCAACTAGTTACTTCTGATGTGTAAAAAGTCGTTAATAGTAAACTGATACGACCCATTACATCAACTATTAAATCACAGTAGATCCAGTGTCACCTGGACTCTAAAGAAATAAACTAGTTATTTCTGGTGAGTAAAAACTCGTAAACAGTAAACTAATACATTACATTTATTATTAAATCACATACATCCCATCATGAAAGAAGTTAAGCATTCCTGGGAAGCCCTTGTACTCTCAGAAGCCCTACATACTTAAAATGAAGCAAACACCGTTTAATCATAAAAAATGAAACAGAAGCCAAAACAACCTGGCCAAATAAAACTACCAAAATTAAAAAAAAGCAGCACAAATTGTTATATCTAAGGTTGAGAGAAGCAAACTTACACCAACTGATAATGTACCAGTTGCTGCAAATCTACCAAGTCATAATGGTGATATATATATATACGTTCATAGCCTTGAACCAGCCATTGCATGATTGAGAATTAAACGATGTACTAAGAAGGATAAGTTTACCATATAGAAATACTACCGCTCATGTCTAGAACAGACAAAAAGTGAGTATATCAACAGATTCGGCAGATCAGTGACATATTTGAACTGAAAATGTAAAAATTACAAAATACGAACTAGAGAAAAATATTATGAGCATCCACGGAACACAGTTACAGCTCTCTGCGTTCTAGACGAAATATCTGACATGCCAGGAGGAATGACAGAGAACAAAGTAGGCCAGAAAGCACTTAGGAAAAACAATCATTCAGAAATAGCTTACCTGCCTATTTCAGTTCAGGAGAAAACTTACAAGTTTATAATCAAATTTTACCAGTCCCCATCAAATAATTAAATGTTTGACTTTTCTCATGTTTATAAATAGTGGGTGAGTGAAAAGTTTTGCTATATGGAAACGTGAGGCACAGTTCGATAATTTCACATGTTTTTGTTGAGAGGGTTACGAACAACAATGTGAGATGCCGAGTTCGTCTGATACTCTCCTTGTACTACTCGCTGAATTTCTATCTATGGCTTCGAAATCCCTGGTTTTAAACCTACATGATCTTGCATAATCATTAAGATTCTTCCAATCCGTCCTAAACCTCTTGCACCACCTGCTTACAGAATTGTGATCTTCATCTTTTTGTTCAACAAATGATTTTGATTGCTTCAGCGGCGCTGTGGTTCACATCGAACTTGAAAAGCATCTGTTACAGACACAGTCTACACTGCCCATTCATCTATGAGGCTTTGAAATCAGACAAGGAGTGAAGCAATGCACAACGTATCAGCGCACCAACTACCACATAGGATAACTTCTACATCTCGAGCTGGTTCATTTACGTCTTACACACTCCGCAAATTGGCACTTACCAAAATAATGTATTGCTTTTGACTTACCTTAGCAGTTTCCATTGTTTTTGAACTTTTTATCGCCAAGCAGAAGTCTACAAAGTAATGTTTTTAAGAAAATCATTTTTTAACATTTTAATCCGCATGTAAGGGTCAGAACGTTTCTTCGGTTGTTTAATTTTCTGTTGAGTAAATTTGAGGTAAGTTTTCCAAAACATCAATTTTCTTGGGTTTCTAAAGTTGATGTTTTTTTGTATGGGTTTTATGGCATATCAACTTTGTAGGTTATTTATTACCAAATCCATTTTTATAATAATAAGCAGTTCTATTTTAACTAATTCAGTTTAGCATAAGTATGCAGTTTAATTGTCAAAAACATTTCTATTTCAAGCTATTCAGTTTAGTCAAGGAGTTCTAATTAAAAAAATTGTTTAGTATAAGTATAGTTTTAGTTTACATAGAGTTAACTGTCAAATCAGTTCTATTTCAAACAATTCAGTTTAGCTTAGTTACAATTTCAATGTTAAAAGCAGTTCTTTTTCAAACAATTCAGTTTAGCATAAGTG
>OY757930.1:62341104-62373604 GCA_963585895.1 Sepioteuthis lessoniana | reverse complement strand
ACGTACTTGATTTTTTCTTGAAAATCCGCTCATAAACATTAAAGGGAAAAGGAAGGATTTGAGCTCACGTGCCTACAGAGGAAAGAATGTATCAATATTGGTCAGTATGTATTTAAGTCCTATTAATTTAAAATGCTTGTTTGTAAAATAATGCTTAAAATATGCGTTTTAAATGCAAAGACACGCTTACTCTACTATAAACCCAAATTGATTATAAAACTTCTGTCCAAATGTCAGCGAACAAGGCAAAACATTTTTGAATCTCTTCTATAATATAATTTAAAAATTCTTAAAGAAAGCCCTAACAGTAGTTTAGAAGAAAAAGTAAAAGCCTACCCACCCAAAGTCATTTGTAACAGCTCTATAATTCCTGAAGCCTCCTCGGTTCCCAATGGTAGTATAGAAAAAAAAAAACAACTAAAAAGCCTAGGAACATGTCCCAATACCGCCAAAAAAAAATAAATTCAGAACTAGGGAAAGTCTGACAAAAGTACCCTAATCTCGGACTTTTCTTAAGTTAAAACTTAAGAAAATTTAAATCAAAATTAACCACCCCTTTTTTTATTTTTTTTTACTACGTACACATGGGAAGCAGCATGATGTATGTAAAGGTATTTGAATAAACCCATGGACGACCAAACTCAATACCGAAACAGGTCCTGGACGTGAGTTCGACGACTTTACGCTCAGGATCGTTAGTTCGATCGGGGAACTACTGCTGCTCCTCTATAAGAGTGGCTTCTATAGAAGAGAATAAAACAGCCATCGAAAGATTACCATGACCCACACTCAAACCCCATACACAAACCGCATCGCTCTTCGCGCGGGTAAAAAAGGGGCGCGTCCTGCTGAGTTTGGAGCCTCAGTTTCGAAAAATCAGCTACAGAGCTCAAACAATCAAAACTACTAAAATGTAAGGAAACACTACAAATAGCCACATTTAACGTAATAACCTTAAATAGAATAGGGCAACTACCAGAGCTAATCACATCGGCCGAAGAACATAAGAATGACATAATATGCGTACAAGAACACAGATACACGCACACCGAAGATATCAAATATCACGAAACTGGCAATAGCTGGTCGCTCGTCACTGTGTCCGCATGGAAAAACTCTGTCAACGCCGCAGTAGGAGGGGTAGGATTACTTATAGGACCTAGAGCATTAAAAACGCTAAATAGCATTGAGAAAATACAACCTCGAATGATGGCAGCTACTTTCAACGGCAACCCCAGAGCAACATTCATCTCCTGCTACAGCCCTACCAATGTTAGTGAAGAAACTGAACTAGTCACCTTCTACGATGAGCTATCCTCATTAGTGCGTAGCATCCCGAAACACATGTTAGTCATTGGCGGAGACATGAATGCCCAAATCGGGAAAAACGGAAACAACAAATACAGCCTCCACAACAAGTCAAATAGGAATGGGCAACATCTAACAGATTTCATGATAGAAAATAGATTAGCATGCCTCAATACAAACTACCAAAAAAGGAAGGGCAAACTATGGACATACACGTACGCAAACAATACTAAAGCTCAGATAGACTACGTCCTTATGAACAAGAAATGGAAAAATAGTGCAATGAATTGCGTGGCATACTCCTCTTTTGAGGGTGTGTCCACCGATCACCGAATAGTCACGGCGAAAATACGGTTAAGCCTACGAAAAAACGCCAAACGAACAGCGACCACCAAACACTATGACTTGGCCCTATTGAACAACAGAGATATAAGAGATAAATACGTATTAGAATTAAGAAACAGATTCGAAACACTACAAGAAAAGATCGAAAAAAGTACACCAAACGACGAATATGAAAATTTCGTCAATACACACCTCGAGGCAGCAGCGAAATGCATTCCAACAAAACTCAAAACTAAATATAGAGTCCCATGGGAAACTTTAACGGTGAGAGAAAAACGTGCACTAGTGAAAACAGCCTCCAAAAACTATCGAAAAAACCCAACAAACACTTAAAACTAAAAACGGCACAATATCAATTGGCAGACATATATATAAAGGAACAGACTGAATACATTAAAAATCAGATAGATAAGATTAGAGACTCGGTGGAAGATAGACAATCTAGGATAGCCTGACAAACAATAAACGCAGTGAGTAGAGGAAAGAACACAGCCAAAGCAAAACTGAAAGCAGCAAACCAACAAGAAAGAATAAAACTGTGGAAACAGCACTTCGAAAACTTACTTGGAAACCCACTGAAAATAACACATGAACCAATCACCAGAATAATTAGCAAACAATTAGACATTAAACTAGGACCGTTCACACAAGAAGAACTCGACTCGGTTCTCAGAAAAAATAAAAATAGGAAAGCTGCAGGGCTGGACGAAATTCCCCCGGAATTATGGAAGACCAGACAATTCGACGACATACTGCTCCGACACTGCAACGCAGTATACAATCAAAATCCGATAGATAGATGGATGAAGGGATGCATACTCCCCTTCCCTAAAAAGGGGGACCTCGGATTTGCCAAAAACTACCGAGGCATAACACTTACATCCATAGCAGCCAAAATCTACAATGCCCTACTACGAAACCGCATAGAACCCAAAATCGACAACATACTTAGAAAAAACCCAAAATGGCTTCCGAAGAAATAGATCCACGACCTCAACAATTGTTAACCATCCGTAGAATCCTTGAAAAAAAAAACCTACAAGCGACATTAATATTTGTTGACTTTACCAAGGCTTTCGATTCCATTCACAGAGGAAAGATGGAACAAATCCTACTAGCGTACAGCATACCTAAAGAAACCGTAGCGGCAATAACGATTCTCTATAGAAACACTAAAGTAAAAGTACGATCACCAGATGGAGACACAGAATACTTTGACATTGTAGCAGGAGTACTACAAGGGGACACGCTGGCCCCGTACCTCTTTATCATTTGTCTAGACAACGTACTTAGAACATCGATTGACAAAATCAGAGAGAATGGCTTCGAACTGACGAAGAAAAGAAGCAGAAGGTACCCCGCAACAACAATTACCGACGCTGACGACGCCGATGACATAGCAATACTGGCAAATACACCTGACCAAGCCGAAACACTACTGCATAGTTTGGAACGAGCAGCAACAAGCATAGGACTCTATGTTAATGCACACAAAACGGAATATATGTGCTATAATCAAACGGGGGACATCTCCACTCTAGAAGGAACCCCTCTTAAACTAGTAGACAAATTCACATACCTAGGAAGCAGCGTCGAATCAACCGAAAAGGACATCGAAACCAGGTTAACGAAAGCATGGATAGCTATCAATAGGCTATCGATTATATGGAAATCAGACCTAACCGATAAAATGAAACGCAGTTTCTTCCAGGCAGTGGTCACATCGATACTGCTATATGGCTGCACTACATGGACGCTAACAAAACGGCTGGAGAAGAAGCTAGACGGCAATTACACAAGAATGCTACGTGCAATCTTAAACAAGTCCTGGTTGCAACACCCCACAAGACACCAACTGTACAGCCACCTGCCCCCTATCACGAAAACTATTCAAGTTAGACGAACCAGACATGCAGGACACTGCTGGAGAAGCAGGGACGAACTCATAAGAGATGTACTCTTATGGACCCCCACACATGGCCGTGCTAAAGCAGGACGACCAGCACGAACATACATTCAGCAGCTATGTGAGGATACGGGATGCTGTCCTGAAGACCTACCTAGGGCGATGAACGATAGGGAGGAGTGGCGAGAGAGGGTCAGGGGTATACGTGCTACCAGCGCGATATGATGATGATGATGACAACTCTTCCGTTTGACTAGACCTACTATATATTTCCAACTGGGATCGAAACACGGCTGACTTTACGTCAGTCAGGCATCTTACACCAGACCTATCATTATTCTCAACGTCAGTGAAGGAATTTCATTCGTAAATCTTTCTACATATGCGTTATCGGCTAACTGGAGTTCTCAATTCTTGCGAAGAGCAATATATATATATATATATATATATATATATATATATGGGGATTGTTGAGTATCTTTTCATTTTTTATTACTATTTCACTCAGATTCACTATTTGGTAATACGTGTTAGTCTATGGGTTAAAAAGATATGTTAGCAACATATCTGCATTAGATAGCAATACTTCATATGATACAACCATGTGTAAAAACGCCATAATAAACTACTCAAAATGTAAAAATATATCTACAATGAACGCAGTTTACTAAGCCCAATAGACATGAAATAACACCAGGCGGGTGGATATCCCGTTAAAATCCATCAATCAACCACCGTAATCAAATCTTGGTAAAATTCTTTGTTATTGTATCAATAAATGTCAAAGTCACTTGAAATCAAATAACATCTTTTCAAAAATACGTAAAAGGTGAAACCAAAGAGAAACGCCCAAAATTTAAAAAAAAAACAAAAAAAAAAAAAGAAACAAGTAATCCCATTTTCATATTAGAATTATTGCTTGTCTAAAAATACAGCGTTTGTCGGTTGACATAATAATAAATTACAAGCAAGGGATTGCGATTGTCCAAATTAGGTCATCCATATTTGTGTTTCGGGACAAAGCAGATCTTCAGGGAATGACGGAATGCTGTTTTTGTAGAGATTCTTATAATCAAATAAGTTTAAAATTTTAGAAGGAAGTTTTGCAAATGGCCGCTAGGTGGCGGAGGATGTCTGAGCAAGAAGCATGTAATGAGAAGAAGCCAAAGAATGATTTGTAAAAGTTTGAGAGAAAATTGACGAGAAAGAGTAAAAGTTAACAAATTTGCCGAAAAGATAGAAAGAAAGAAACAAACAAACAAACAAAATCATATGAGACGAAATTTCAAAAGAATTGCACAGGAAATACATTATTGAATGACGAAAGATAGATGGTGAAAACATTTGAAAGAAAGAAAGAAAGAAAGAAAGAAAGAAAGAAAGAAAGAAAGAAAAGCAATCACAAGAAAAAGAAGAAATATCAATGAAAATGAAAGGATGTGCAACAGAGAAAAATAGTTAAGAAAAAAGAGAAAAAAGCATTATCAAAGTCAGAAAGAATTTGAAAAGGAAATCAATCACTCCAGACGAAAGAAATGCAGAAAAAAGAAAGAAGAGAAAGAAAAAGGAGAAAAGGTAAATCGAAGAAAGATTTAAAGGAAAACTCGAACCACTTGAAGTTTTTATTAAATGAAAGAAACGAGAAAATAACAAAAAGAACGATATATCTATTTAGATGAATCGAATAAAAAGAAGAGGTATATTCATAAAACGGGAGGAAGATGCTAAAATCATTTGCAGATTATCTTTGTATAAAGAATTAAAGATTAGTCGCAGGGAAAATGTAAAAATAAAAGGTTTTAAATATGTAAAGAGAAAAGTATGTAAATCTCAAACGACTGAAGAAAGTGGACGAAATTTTCAGAAATCTGCCGGTTATGGTATTTTCTTTATTTTATTGGAAATAAAGATTGAATTACTGATCTTATAATAGATGAATGCAACAAGGCATGTATCAATCAGTGCATGAAGGCATGTATCAATCTACATGAAAGGTGATGAACAGTGGTACGACATTTATTGTCCAACAATCGAGATTTTGACTCTACAAATGAATGGTGTACGCACAAGCAAAAATTGTCCAAGATAATATAAAGCAAATAAAGACAAATAAATAAATTTAAAAATTCAACCTTAAACTCATATCTAAAACCAGGGTTCAAACACTTCATCTATTGGATTTTGCTGTTCCTGCGGACCACAGAAAGAAAAATAAAAGAAAACGATAATATAGACACATATTTAGATCTTGCCAGGGAATTGGAAAAGCTGTGAAACATGAGGGTGACAGTGATACCAGTTACAATTGGGGATCTTTGAATGGTCTCCAAAATTCAAGGAAAGGAGGCTTGAAGAAATGAAAATCAGAGGAAGAATCGAGGGCATACAGATCATACGATTGTTAAGACCAGAAAAGTCCTGGTGCTTCTTAGTCGACGATCACTGCTCCAATGAAAGATAGACCCTAGATTTGTTTGGTCATCAAACTACGTTGTGTTTTAGATCCAGACAACCGAAGTTGCCACTCACCGATCGCCAAATAAATCAGACAGTAGTACAAAGTGAGACTGAAAAGTCGGGTATGGAAGGAAAAAGGAAAACATCTGCCTTTATGGGAATCAGCACATATGTTGGGCTACAGTGACCTGTTGGGTAGACCGAGTATAGAGATGAATACACAATGGGAAGCGATAACTAAAAAGATTAGTTAAAAAAATCTCTATATGTGCACAGGGGAAAAATCATACGTAATAGTAGTAATCCTAGTTAAGTAAGAACATTAAGTTTATAAGTCCGAAAAATCCACTCTAAACTGTCCAGCAGGACATGTAGCGGTTACACGGATTGGTTCCTTCAGCTTCGAAGGAGATAATCATCTGGAGGTTGCAGGTTTAATCCTGACCGCAGGCGAGTTACAGTACAGGAATTCTTAACACTTGTACCCGGTTATAGTTTACAGAATCAAAACGGGCGACCCTCGTGGATTCAACGGAGGACATAGTTCGAAGTTCCGTGTAGGTTCCCGTGTTCGACAAGCACATGAAGAGGGCCAGAGAACATATCGGTCGAAACGTTGTGAAAATAACAAAAAATATGAAGACAATAGTCCAAAAACCCTTAATGATAAAAATCATCAAACTTCGACTCAGAGATTCAGACAAATAAATCAGACAGGGTTGATCATTCAAAGAAAAATTAATTGAAGTCGAAGATCAGAGACCAAACAAACGCAGAGTGCTCAATAAGTAAAAAAAAGTTTCGTTAACAAAATAAAAAGTAACAAGGTCCATATTTTTTATAAAAATAATCAAGTCAGTTTTTAAAAATGAAAAAGTCTGATCATAAAAGACCCTTCCCTGTTGAGTGAAGTAACGCGATTCAGAGACCTGGTCCCTTTATCTCAGTGGTCAGTCTAGTTGCAGCTGTAAAAGCTAATTCGTAACAGTTCTCAATTCAGCGATGAATACTGTTTCGTCAGGTTTCCGTTACTAACTCGTGATTCTTGCTTCTCTGTCTCAGAACATATGGCTTAAGGCTTTAAATATGGAGCGATGGGAGGGTTACTGCTGACTTCTACCTCCAGCTTCGATCTCCAGTTTACCATATTTTTGGGAAAACTGGGTTGATATTACTACTTTTCTTATTTCCAAGTGGGCGTATCTTAGCAATGGTTATCTCCTTAATTTAATTTCAGTAATTAATTCCATCCATACTTGGTTACCTCCAACTCTAACAGTGAACATCTGTAACCGTTACTCAAAGGATGGGTTCCTCACACTTCCCCACATCGGCTACTGTGCCCTCTCTCTGCAGTAAGCGGCCCTCTCACTCACATGTCATGCAAATTACAGAGTCTCCGAAGGAAAAAATAGATAAATTTTTTTCAATTTCTCAAGGTCTGATATTTGTCATACAATCAGATCTGCATGTGGGTCGTGACTGATCCTTCTCTGACCGCAGCTTCAGCTCTGCCATTATTTTGGTTAGCTCTCTTCCGATCACACTTTTAGTACAATCAAAATATATACTTTAGCTTTCTTTCCTTACTTTTTCTGGTTAAAAAAAAATTCATTTTTTTCGTTATTTTGCCCAGCAAAAAAAAAAAAAAATCAAACAATATTTCTGGCTGCTTTTCCATTTTGACAGGTATTGTATCATTCTTCTAAAAATCGATGTACGGATTTTTTTCTGCTAAAATCCTCGCCAGTCACCTTTCAACACTTAAAATCATTCTCACATTTCTCTCAGTTTAGGTCTCTGTCACTACCCATATCTATTTTATACTAGAGACTTATAGACAATACCATTCTATGATTGGCTAGAATAACCAGAAGAGTCCTGAAGACTTACGGTTCACTGCATTGTTAAGATTGGCAAAATAATAATAATAATAATAATAATAATAATAATAATAATAATAATAATAATAATAACGCTTAGTATATTTTAGAATTGTGAAAGTTGAAGAATATCCCTTTGAAATCTTACATATCTTACATCTTGAGTTTTTCTAAGATCATTGAGACTTACAACAGAAAAAAAGAAGAAAGAAAAATAAAGATGATTATTTCTGTATTGGCCAAAAGCAAAGGACGAGTGTACGTTGAGAAAATGTCCCAAAGGCAACTGTGACAATATCGGAAAAAGAGTTGAGATTGTGTAAACTACAACAGTTTTGGATCAACATTAGTATTGAGAAGATCTGCAGAAATTTGAAAAGAGATGCTTTTATAAATTTGAGAAGACTGGCTTTAAGTTTACCACCTAAATATTGCAAACTAGAAGACGCAAATAGAAGTTATACTTTGTCCAGTCGGCTGGGGCTGTAGAATACACCGACTGCACCTCTGCAGAGGGGTAAGACCTCCCTCCCAATGAGTGTCCTGGATATGACACTAAACATTCTGATGCCGAAGTTCCAATGATGCTGGAGCTTTGGGGAACGCTGAGCACCCCTTCATTGCCATTGCTCCAAGGTCCGCTCTGGCCCGGCGTGGTAGCACCTGATAGGGCCCTATCTATGGGTTAAATAGAACTAACGGCATACGTATACTAAACTGAATTGTTTGACTAAATTGAATAGCTTAAAATAGAAATGTTTTTGACAATTAAACCGTACTTACATTAAAACTGTGAGCTTATGCTAAACTGAATTATTTGGAATGAAACTGTTTTTTGACAATGAAACTGTACTTACACGAAGCTGTTTTCACATTTACCTATGTGTAAACAAAATATGTACTTATACTAAACTGATTTAGCCGAATTAGAACTGCTTGACGAAACTGAATAGCTTGAAATAGAAATGTTTTTGACAATTATACTGTACTTACATATAAACTGCGTACTTATCCTAAACTGAATTGTTTGAAATAGAACTATTTTCATAAAAATGGATTTGGCGTTTGATAACTTACAAAAGTTGATATGCCATAAAATCCGACCGACCAACCAACCAATCAACCAACCAACTACAAGTTGTACTTGGAAAGCAATGCATATAATTTTTTAACCGAAAGATTTTCTCTAGATTCAGGGAGCACAAGAACACGGCAGGATAGGATAAGATATTTTCCCGTATAATAACAACGGTGTAACTAGTGTAACTAGTTTAAATAGTGTAACTAGTGTAAACAGTGTAACTTACTTTCAGGTCATTCCTCATAAGAACTAGATTTGCAGTTTTGAAGATTGTGTCAAGAGACTTTAGCAGAAGAATAGAAAAGATTAATGTCTTTGAAGAATTATGAGAGATTGTAGATATTCAAAGATAGATTCATTAAATAGTGAAGAGTCTTGAAAAGAATATATGCTTGATTGAGTTGCAGGGCGGTGGTTACCGTGTCTGATTGGAAGGATTTATGGAAAAGATGAAGGCCTGAAGGAGGAAAATATATGAAGGAAAATAGGAGGGAATGAAAGAAGTAAATAATTAAACCCAAAATTAAAGAAGTCAGAAAAAAGGGATGATTGTAAAAAGGTGAGAGAGAGAGAGAGAGAGAGAGAGAGAGAGAGAGAGAATTGTAGAAAATAGTTGAAATTTAAAAAATGAGAAAATCAGTTTTTCTTTGTGAGACAATGAGAAAGAAAAACTGGAACAAAAATAATGAATAATGAAGAAGCTGAGAAAAACTGAAGCACATTGTGGTAGAGGTTAACAGAAAGAAAGAAAGGTAATGAATGAGACACAAAGAAAAAAAACAAAAAAGGAAAAAGAAAAGCAAAGAAAAGAAAGGAAGTTAAATGTTGGGGTAAAAAAAAACTGAAAAGGAAACTCAAAAGAAAGAAAGAAAGAAAGAAAGAAAGAAAGAAAGAAAGTAAAACTGCAGGAAAGGATAAAAAGAACTAAAGAAAGAATATCAATGATTGAGAGCCGAATAGAAAGAAAACGTTAAGGAAAGTAGGAATAATGAAAAATATAAATTAAACCATGGGTTAGAGTCAAAAGAAAGAAAGAAAGAAAGAAAGAAAGAGAGAAAGAAAGTAAGAAAGAATTGGATATAGAAAACAAAACAGCAGAAGAGGAAAAATATAAATAAAGAAAGAATATCATCGAATGAGTGCATAATAGAAAGAAAATGCAAAGAAGAGTATGAATAACGAAGAAATAAACTAAAACATGTGTTAGAGTCAAAAGAAAGAAATATGAATGAAATATGCTCACAAAAATAAATACATAAGAAAGAAAGAATGAAATAAAGAAAGAAACAAAGAAAGAAAGACTGGAAGCAAGAAAGACTGAAAGAAAGATTGAAAACAAAGAGAAAGCTAAAAAATTGTACCAAATTGAAGACAAAATATGGGAATAGAAAATGCAAGTTTGCATCAAACACAGACTTCCATTCTAGGCTTTTTCGGATATTAAATCTAATCTTTTGATGTTTCCATTTATTCAGTTTGCATTCTTGCCTTCCAGAATTTCAGTTGCTATTTTGCTAACAGAACAAACAAAAAACCGTGGAAGGAAGGAGAAATAATAAAGCAAAATGGAATCAAAAATCGTAGTAGGTGCTTTATTTTGTTTAACATAACTTTCATAACAGACATTACTTTAAGATTGCATTTTGTTCCCACTAACCTTCCATAGTTATATATTGCTTCTGATTTATGTATTTGAGAAAAAAAATATTTTGGACTGGGATGTTTGGTAAAAGGCTCAATTTACTGAGCATTTATTACCAATTAAACTCGTCATTGGATCGTCACTACGTTATCTACATAAAACTTGGCGGTCTGTAGTAATATTGAAGAAAGGTTGTACATAGTTTGAAGATGAAGGAATCATATAGATATATTATCCTGCAACTAGGAGAAAGAGACGATATACAAAAAAACTATACTGCACTATAGAGTTGAAAGGGAATAATATCATAACAATATGGCGTCGCTGATAGGATCCATAGGATCTTTGATGTTCTTAGATTAACCAGACTTAGATTAGGTGTATTGCAGCCCATGCAAGAGCAAACAAACTCTAGGACTACAAAGAATATAAACGCGAGAATGAAATCACTTATTCATCTTTGGCTACAGGTAGATGTGAAGCAATTATGAAAATTTCCTTAAACACTTATCAAAGACAATTCGAAGAACTGACATTCAATCAAATAAAAGAGATTATTCTAAAGAATATTTGACGCAAAAAGAAGTTGGTCATTACTAAATAAACTAAAATCAGGGAGTTACAAAAAGAACAGAACATATATGCTTTCTGTACCGGTTACGAGACGCCAGCAGAATCCGTGCATTTGAACCTTTTAGGAAAGAAATTTTATGGAGGAAGAATTGAAGGTATGTCCAATACTTCTCTTAGATATATAAAAAGAATAGAATACTGAACAAAAGACTTGAAACAGAATAACTTACTTGGTAAGATCATAACTATATGACGTCGCCGATAGGATTGATGGGATCTTTTTGGGCCTAAGTGAAGTAGACTTTGTAGAACCGTGGATAAGATGCTTTGCAATCTATTTCAGAAGAAAAAAAATCGAGAAATCAAAGAGGAACTCTAATAAACAAGATTTTATGAAGGCACAAAATAGATCTAGATCTAGATCTTCTATAAGGAGAACAACTTGAAAATCTCAGCTGAGAGGGAGAGATGGAATTCAAAGAAATATAGAATATAAAACAACATATTGAAGAACCTCAAAATAATCGAGGGAGTATAATACCTTTCGTTTACGAGGTGTGTATTGATATTATATAGTGATAGTATGCAATTTGAAGATGAACGAATCGAATTGATATGAAGTCATGCTACTTGGAGAAAGAAGAGTATATAAATACATTGAACTAGGCATCTCGGAGACAAGAAGAAAATTAGTTTTGCATATAAACATTTCTCATGATTTGTTTAATGAACAAATCAAATAAAGTTTATATATTCACATTAATGGCACCTCACGTGGTGTAATTATTAACAAGCTCGATCAGCACACCATTACTTGTGAGGTCAAGCCTCATTAAATGTCTCATACATCTGGTTATGTGACTCATTGAAGCAAAGTTTAGACAACGCCTACTTTGACGTCTCAAATTGTTGTAATCGTTAGCAAGCTAGACCCGAATATTTCATTAATATTGAATAAGGAGTTTGTTCCTCACTGGATGTTCCACACTCATGGCTTTGTGGAATTTTAATCTCACTCTCAACAGCTTTCGAATTCAATCCTTTAACCACTTTCTCAGGCAATTTCGAAGATTTGTTATCCTATTCTGCAAGTCTATATAAATGGCATTTGCTCGTAGTAGAGAGGTTAGTAGCAATGACTTACTTGAATCTCGGGTAACTCCAGCCGGGTCAGATATTATACATCTAGTGAAACGTTAATTGATTAACTTTCCCCGTCCAAACAACAGTGCTTGATAAGCGCAAAGGTCAGATGATTGCAGAAATGGCAAGTATTGATATAAGCCGATCTTGAAGGAAACATGGCGTGCGTTTTCGTTCGTATGTTACGTCATCCAGTAAGTAAGATTTTTGAACAGTGAGATAGAAATTTGGTATGGGGCAGTGAGGAGAAGAGCAGAAGGTGGAAGAAGGAATCAGAGGAAGAAATAGATTAAAAGAGAGTAACGCTGAAAAGAAAGAAAGAAAGAAAGAAAGAATGAAAAAAAGAAAGAAAGAAAGAGTAATGCAATAAGATGATGACAGCACGAGAATAAAAAGATGATAAAAAGGAAGAAAGAAAACGTGAAGAAAGAAAGTAACAAAGAGAAAAGAAACTTGACGGAAAAATGTAAGAAGGAAAAGAAAAACCACGAATGATATTTTTCTGTCCTTCTTAATAGTTCAGTAGTTCAGTTTCAGACCCTAACATATATGAACTTCCTTGTTCCACTAGATTTAGGTTTAAAGGCAACACGTCTGCCTTTCAAGAAGGATAGTTTTGGTATTAAATAACCAATATAGGTTGATATGGCTTTAATCTAAGAAAAGAAATTAAATTTATCTATTGGAATTTATAGGTTATATTTGTGTCGTATCCTAAATTTATTTGTACCCAATGTTTATCTATCCGTGAGTATGTCTGTCTCTCTTTTTGTGTTAGTCTGTCCCTATCTGCTCTCTCAGTGTGTTCAAATCTATCAATGTGGAGAGTCTCTGGGGTGTAGTAGAAAATGTGCCAGACAACTGCATCGTATAAAGCGAATTCGAACAATTAGATTCACTTTAAAACTATAATTCTTGGGAAAGATATGTACTCTCTTTTTACCTCTAGCAATGGGTTAAATTGTACCTCTACTGTCCTTCAACGTAAATAGATGACTTTGGCAGTAAATAACCCATAAACGGTGATATGCCATTAAACTAAAAAAACAAATCAATTGAAATTAAAAAGTTGTGTTTTTGTCGTATCTAAGACTTATTTCCAACCAATATCTATCTATATTTACCAACCACTCCGCTAAGGTAGGAAATGCCACAAGGTCAGTTTTTAAGCGGAGTTTAACAGGTTTGAATTCAGAGTTTTCCTTCTCCTAGACTAGTTGCCATACAAGGCTGAAGAAACTAGTCTGCCCTACTATTTACCTATAGCTGGAGGAAGAATTCATACCTTTCCAAGGGTATTAGTGCTATGTGAAATGCAATCAGTCTCGTCCAGGATTTGAACGCGTGTCGCCGTGTCCATTTCCTACGACGGTAACCATTACACCGCGGGCACCTCTTATCTATCTATCTATCTATCTATCTCAGTTTGTCGATTGCTATATACCTATCTCTCAATAAATCTACATATCTTAGTCTGTTCACATCTATCAATCTATCATATTGTACACTCATCAACTACTTGCTTTCTTTTCGTATATTCCGACTCACAAGTAAAAATATACAGTAAAAGTAATGTTAATATGTCAGAAAAGCAAATTTTACTGTGATCATGGTATTTTGCTAGTATTATTGTTAGTTTTAATTGAATATATTAAACCGAATCAGGCAAATCCAGCGTCTACGTTGATTAGGATCTGTATTCAAAAAAGTAACAACACTGAATCTATATTTACGAAGACGAAAATAAACAATAAATAAAATGCTTTCTTTTAAATGTTTTCATTTCCGTTAAACACACTTATTCTGGCAAGTCTCCTATTTGTATAAAACATGTTTAAAACTAGTTGATTTTTCATGACCTCAAATAGTATTGTTTCAGTTAAAGAAAACAATTGCAGTTGGAGCTATTCGAACGGTCCCCGGAGAGCTGGAAAAAAAAGACTGGGGAAACAAAACCATCAGGGCCACCGAAATGATAAAAGCACCTACGATTCTATGAAGGGTCCTAAAGACCTGGAGTGAGTTGATGTAAGTCAGACTTCAGTGAAAGACCACAACATGGCGCCGGCGTGATAAACTTGCAAGGAGTAGCATAAGTAAAGTGGGCAACCATAGTTGATGGAGACCCGAAGGTTCCTTTTTCTATAGCTACTACACCTACGTGTTGGGGAGGGCGCTACTCCTTTATCTGGATTTCTCCACTTTACTCTTAATCCGTGCTTTATAAAGCTGAGTGTCAGGCAAGGCAGCATCATGTTCCATTTTTTGAGTCTTTGGCATGACTCGAACTGGGATTGAACCCCAGGCTCCCAGACCATGGCGAACAGTCCAGTTTGATTTGGTAAAAGTAAAATGGTTTGGAGTAAAATGCTTAGTTATATTTGAAGATATAATCAATTACAAACAATATTCCTAACCACCTAATGTACATGGATGACATCAAACTATTTGCAAAAAATGAAAAAGAACTGAAAACCCTAATACACGCAGTTAGAATATACAGTCAAGACATATGGATTGAATTTGGCATTAAAAATGCACTCTGCTCGTCATGAAAAGTGGCAAACGACATCTAACTGACAGAATAGACCTACCAAATAAAGACAAGATCAGAACACTCGCAGAAAACGAGACCTACAAATACCTAGGAATCTTGGAGGCTGACACCATCAAACGAGTCGAAATGAAAAACAAAATTCAAAAAGAATATCTCAGGAGAACTAGAAAACTAATCTAGACAAAGCTCCATGGAAAAAACCTTATCAAAGGAATAAATACTTGGGCTGTACCCCTTGTTAGATACTCGGGACCCTTTCTCAAGTAGACCAGAGATGAATTTAGAAAAAATGGACTAAAGAACTAGAAAACTAATGTCCATGCACAAGGCATTACATTCCAGAGACGACATGGACAGACTATATGTACGAAGAAAAGAGGGAGGAAGAGGATTTGCCAGCATCGAAGAAAGTGTTGGCACATCCATACAACGGCTCGAAGACAACATAGAAAAAGATGAAAGAGGACTGATTACGGCAATCAGAAACAATACTGACAATACGATAGATAACAGAATGACAACAGCTAAGAAACAAAAATGGGAAGGAAAACAACTCCATGGGCGTTTTAAACGACTAATAAACAGCATCTCACACGACAAAACCTGGACATGGCTAAGAAAATGAAACTTTAAGAGAGAAACAGAATCTCTCCTAATGGCAGCACAAAACAGAGCCATAAGAACCAATCATATCAAAGTAAGGATAGATAAGATACCATGAAATAGCAAATGTAGACTATGCGGTGACTGAGATGAAACCATCAATCACGTAGTAAGCGAATGCAGCAAATTGGCACAGTAGGAGTACAAGGCTAGACACAACTGGGTGGGCAAGGTGATCCACTGGGAAATATGCAAGAAATTTAAAATTGACGATGCCAACAAATGGTATATGCTCAACAAAGTACCTGTCCTAGAAAATGACACACACAAACTCCTATGGGACTTTGATATACAAACGGATCAACTAATCTTGGCCAGAAGACCAGACTTTATAATAATCAACAAAAGGAAAAAAATCTGCAAAATTGTCGACTTTGCTGTCCCGGCTGACCACAGAATAAAACTAAAAGAATGTGAAAAGAGAGATAAGTACCTCGACCTTGCTAGAGAATTGAAAAAAACTATGGAACATGAAGGTGACAATTATACCAATTGTGATCAGTGCCTTTGGCACAGTAACTAAAGGATTATTAAAGGGCCTGGAAGATTTGGAAGTTGGCGGCCGAGTGGAGACCATCCAATCAACAGCATTATTAAAAACGGCCAGTATACTGAGAAGAGTCCTGGAGATTTGATGAGACGTGCTGTCACTCAATCTCCGGCGAAAGACCATCAGCTTACGCCGATGTGGAAAACTCTAATGAGTAATAATAATAATAATTGTTATTAATATTATTATCATTGTTAAGATCGGCTAGAATACGCTAAAATGTCATAGAAATCTGTGCAGACATGCTCTCACATACCCTCTAATGAAAACGTTGGTCTTAAAAGCTCACAAGTATTATAATAATAATGATAATAACAACAAACAGCACAGGACAACGCCATAAGAACGAATCATATCAAAGCGACAATAGATAAGACGCAACAAAACAGTAAATGTAGGCTATGCGGTGACAGAGACGAAACGATCAATCACATTATAAGCGAATGCAGCAAATTAGCACAGAAGGAGTACAAGGCGAGACACGACTGGGTCGGCAAGGTGATCCACTGGGAAATGTGCAGGAAATTTCAATTCGACCATACAAACAAATGGTATATGCACAACCCAGCGCCTTTCCTAGAAAATGACTCGCATAAACTCCTATGGGACTTTAACATACAAACGGATCACCTAATACTGGCCAGAAGACCAGACCTCATAATAATCAATAAAAGAAAGAGAATCTGCAAAATTGTTGACTTTGCTGTCCCGGCGGACCACAGAATAAATCTGAAGGAATGTGAAAAGAAGGGTAAGTACCTCGACCTTGCTAGAGAATTTAAAAAACTGTGGAACATGAAAGTAACGATTGTGCCAATTGTGATTGGTGCGTTAGGCACAGTAACTAAAGGATTATTAAAGGGCCTGGAGGACTTTGAAGTTAGCGGACGGGTAGAGACTATCCAAACGACAGCATTGCTGAGGACGGCCAGAATACTGAGACGAGTCCTGGAGAGTTGAGGAGACTTGCTGTTACTCAAACTCCAGTGAAAAACCATCAGCTAATACTGATGTGAAAAACTCTAGAGGAGTAAATAATGATAATAATAACTGACAGATGATAAGTGTCAAGAAAAGTAGGAGGAAGAAGACTTGCCTGCATTAAAGATAGCGTTGATGTATCGATACAACGACCGAAAGACTCAAAAAAGTGCAGAAGAAAACTGATTTCAGCATCCAGAAACAATATAGACAGCACAGGGATCTACGGAACCAAAATAACTAGAAAACAAAAACATGTAGGTTATGTAGGTTATAGAGACGAAACGATCAATCACATTGTAAGCGAATGTAGTCCATTGAACAGAGTAGACAAATTAAAGAGTAGACATGACTAGGTGAGCAATTTCAGCAACTGGGAATTGTGCTAGAAGTTTAAATTTGACCATACGAATAAATGATATATACGCAACTAAAAATACGTCCTGGAGAATGAGACTCAAAAACTTCCCAGTGACTTTGAGTTACAAACGTTCACCTAATCTCGGCAAGATGACCAGACTTTGTAATAACCAACAAAACATTTTAAAAAAAGAGAACCTCTCGAGTGGTGGACTTTGCCGTTCCGGCTGATCACAGGGTAAAACTGAAAGAAACTGAAAAAAGAGTTTAGTACTGAGACTTAGTGAGAGAAACTTGCAGATGTAAAATAATAATAATAATAATCATAATAATAATAATAATAATAATAATAATTATTATTATTATAATTACATCCCATGCATGACGCTGACAGACGATATTATCAAGAAAAGAAGGAGGAACAGGTTCTGCCTGCATTGAAGATAGCGTCAATACATCGATACGAGGACTGGGAGGCTACAAAAAATGTGCAGGGTAAGACTGATTTCAGCAATCAGAAAAAATTCGGCAAACACAAAGATCAACTGTTCAAATTTAACTAGAAAACAAAAATAGGAAAAAAAAACCCAACTTTACCGACATTTTAAACGATAAACAAACGAAATCTCACAGTAGAAAACTTGGTCATTGCTCAGAAAAAAAAACATTCAGAGGGAAACTGAATCAGCCTATAATAATACCATAAAGACCAGCAATGTCGACGCAACAATAGATAAGACACAACAAAATAGTAGATATAAGTGATGTGGTGATAGAGACAAAACGATCAATGGGTGGGAAAGGTGATATACTGGGAATTGTGAAAGAAGGTTAAGTTTGACCATACGAATCAATGTGATATGCACAACTCAGAATCCGTCCTGGAGAATGTTTAGCACAAAGTTCTTTGGGATTTTGAGATTAAAAAAAAATCACCTAATCTCGGCCAGAACTAGGGAGTATCAACAACAACAAAAAAGAAGACAATTTGCCGAATACTTGGCTTTGCCATCATGGCAGAACACAAAGTAAAACTGAAAGAAAGCGAAAAGAGAGGTAAGTACTTAGACCTTGCTAGAGAACTGAAAAACTAAGGAACATTAAAGTGACAGTATTACCAATTGTAGTTCTCGCATTGATTCAAGGACTGGAGGACGAAGACATAAGAAGACGAGTGGAACCATTAAAACTATAGCATTATTAAGATGGGCCAGAATACTGAGTTGAATCCTGGAGACTTGACGAGACTTTGTGTCAATCAAATTCCAGCTGAATTGCATCAGTTAACGCTGGTGTAAAAAAATCTCTAAAATGAGTAAAATAATAATAGTAATAATAATTTTTAAGATCTGCAAGAAGACGCAGAAGAATAAAACTCGCAAGACGCAAAACAAAATCAATAATAATAATAATAATGATAATAATACCATTCTTGAAGTGGACCAGAGAAGATCTTAAACAAATGGACCAGAGAACAAGAAAACTAATGATTATGCATAAGGCATTGCATCCCTGAGATGACGTTGACATATTAAATGTGTCAAGAAGAAAGGGAGGAAGAGGACTTGCCAGCATTGAAGACGGCGTGGATCCATCGATACAACGACTTGAAGACGACATAGAAAAGCGCGGAGGAAGACCGATTGCAGCCACCAGAAACAATATTAACGACATGATGACCAGCAGAACGACAATAACCAGAAAACAAAAGTGGGAAGAAAAACAACTCTATGAACGTTTTAAACGACTAACAAGCAACATCTCACACGAGAAAACGTATACGGGGATAAGAAGAGGAAACCTTATGAGAGAAACGGAATCTCTTCTAATAGCAGCACAAACAACGCCATAAGGACAACTGTATCAAAGAGAGAATAGATAAGATGCAACAAAATAGCAGATATAAGTTATGTGGTGATAGAAACGAAACGCTCAGCCACATAATAAGTCAATGTAGCAAATAAGCGCAGAAAGAGTATGAGGCTAGACACGACTGGGTGGGCAAGGTGATCCACTAGGAATTGTGCAAGAAGTTCAAATTTAACCATACGAACAACTGGTATTTGCACAACCCAGAATCTGTCCTGGAGAATGACACACACCGACTCCTTTGGGATTTGACATATAAACGGATAACCTAATCTTGACCAGAAAACCAGACCTTATAATAATCAACAAAAAAGAGAGAACTTGCGTGATTGTGGATTTTTTGTCCCGGGAGACCACAGAGTAGAGTTAAAAGAATCCGAAAAGAGAGATAATTGCCTGGACCTTGCTAGGGAATTGAAACAATTGTATTATATGAAAATGAGGACTATACTAATTGTAATTGGTGCTCTTGGTACAGTCACCAAAGGATTAGTAAAAGGACTGGAGGAAATAACAGGATGGATGGAGACTACACAAACTACAGCATTGTTGAGATCGGCCAGAATACTGAGAAGTGTCCTGTAGACTGGAGATTTGCTTTTACTCAAACTCCAGTGAGAAACATTCAGCTAACGCTCATGTAAAACATTCTCAAGCTGTAAAAAAAAAATAATAATAATGATAATTGTGGAAGTTGTAGACCACAGAATTAGAAAAGGGATGAGGGCAAAAGGCCTTTTATCTAAAAGATTATATAGACGGAGGATATGTTATCAAAAAAGCAGAGAAAAGAGCATTTGGCAACAGTTATGAATGCGCGAACTCGGCAATCTTGGGGTTTAAAGAATGTACAAAAAAGAATAAAGAAAGGAAAAGATTAATCCCAGCAGCCAATGTTAGCAAAAGGAAAAATATCGTAGATAGACAGAAAAACGGGAAGTACTTGATAAGGAAACAAGAAGAAAAAAAAACCCAACTATATGGACACTTCAGAGGATAAGCATTGCGAATGAGATGGCATCGGAAAAACCAAAGAGTGGACTAAATTTAAGTTGATGACCTTAGTCGAGGGTGATCCGAAGGCTCCTTTTTTTGATAGCTACTACACCGATTTGTAGGGGAGGGCGCTATTCCATTCCCTGGATTGCTCCAATTTACCCTTGATACTTACCTTATCATGTTGAGTGTTAAGCGAGGCAGCATCAAGTACCATTTTTTAAGTCTTTGGTATGACTCGACCTGGGATTGAACCCTGGTCTCCCGGACCATTGGCGGAAACTCTACTCATTAGGCCAACGGCCCGGTTGAACTGAACCACTGTAATTAGAAGGTCGAAATAATGTCATAATATCTCTGCAAATACTAGAAAAGATTAAACTCAAGTGAATAGCAAGTGTAGGACATGTGAAGAGGGAAACGAAACTATAACCTACAGAATAATCGAATAGAACCAACTCACTCAGAAAGACTCCAAGAACATACATAACTGGGTGGGGAAGTTAATTTACTGGGAAGTGTAAAAGCAACAGAAAATTGAACAAATAGGCAAATGGTAGATGCGCAAACGAGAAAATCTTTAAGAAAATAAAAACACGCACAATTATTTTGGACATGGTGATATAAAAGGACCCTCCCAATCGAAGCCAGATGACAAGACCTAGTTGTATTAAAAAATAAAGAAAAATCAAACGTGTCAGGTAACGGATTTCAGTAAAAGTAAAGTAAAAAAAACAAACCAAAAAACACCCGAACCTTGGCAGAGAGAGAAAAATTTGTTGAATAAGTGACATTTAAAACAATTATAATCAGAGCATACGGAACATTATCTTAAAAACCTTAAAAAAAGAGAATCATGGATGGAAGATATGGCTTATTGGACATGTTTTGAATAGTATCTGTACTATTCTTCAACAATGATGGCCTTTGTACTGAATAACCCTCGAAGATTGATATGCCGTTACACAAAGAAATCAAAGAAAACTAATATGGAGGAATTCGAAATCCGAAAAAAGATTTGAGACAGTATAACCATAGCAATACTAGGATTGGCTAGAATGCTTTGAAAAAAATTCCTGAAGAGGAGTCGTGCTGTTGATCAGACATCGAAGAAAACTACCTGATATTCCTTGTTAGGAAAACTTACAGAAAAGCGAAACAATCTCAATATGTAAGAAGTTTATGCTAGAGTTTCCAACGCCCTCTTTTTTTAAGGTTTAGAGAGAGCTTTTTTTTCGAAACACACATTCGAATCACCTTTGAACCATAAACACACATACGCTTACACGCACAAACACGCTCACATACATTAAAGGATGTATAAACACAAGAGACTTTTAACAGGACATTAAGCAATATTTGATTGCCCAGTTGGCTGGAGCTGTAGAAGACACCGACTGCTTTTCCCCAATGAGTATCTTGGATACGGCACTAAACAATCTGATGGCGAAGTTTCAGTAATAGCTTTGGGGAATACGGAATACCCTTTTATTCCGATCGCTTCCATGTCCACTCTGACCCAGAATAGTAACACTCGATAGAGTCCTATCTATGGGTCAAATAAAACTAAACTGTGTACTTATGTTAAACCGAACTTGTTGAAATACGACTGTTTTGATATTTAAACTGCATACTTATGCTAAACTAAATTGTTTGAAATGGAACTGTTTTTGTATGCTAAAATGAATTGTTTGAAATAGAACTGTTTTACATTTAATTGTCTATAAACGAAAAACTGTACTTATGCTAAACTGAATTGTTTGAAATGGAACTGTTTGTATGTATAAAAATGGATTTGGCATTAAATTGGTTGATATGCCAAAAAATCAAACCAAACTTGAGATTCTGACACAGTTTTTTTATCAACGTTTTAACTACGTCTCAATTCCTCATACCAAGGTGTACACCAAAACGGCTGTTAATTTAATTTCAATACGTAATTTAACCTGTCTTTATTGTCAATTAAAATGAAAGGTTAGATTTCCCGTACGCAAGAGAGTGGACTAACACAATTACTTGGCCATTCCAGGATGCCAAATATTGCGTTAAAGTTTTTATAACTCTAAAGATTTAGAGAAAGGCTTTCTCTTGTTTATTCTATCCATAATTTTATGTAGATTTAATGTTTAATGAAGCAATATATCTCTTTCACTCTCAGTATAAAATTGAAAGCGATTTCTTCCAAGCTGTGACTGTCACCATACGACAAATTTTTGGCAATGGTAAAAAGACAAATCAACAACCAAATACAAAAAATAGTTTTGGAGTAAAATATAGAAAAGGAAAGAACTTAAAAGAAATGCTGAATGGATTAATAACCTTAAAAACGAATGAGAAGATCTCAATGAAAACTATAAGACGTAAATACAATTAGACTCACTAAGAGCATCGCAGAAGGATACACCAAATCGAAAAATGCCAGCCGCTGATGGTATACATGATGGATTCTGGTTTAAAAATGTTGCATCTATTCACGACAGACTTGCTTTGCAACTCGGTAAATACCTACAAGAAGTACACACACCCGAATGGATGACGAAACGGAAAACAACACTGATACTTAAAGACCCCCCAC
This sequence comes from Sepioteuthis lessoniana, assembly GCA_963585895.1. Classification (NCBI taxonomy): domain Eukaryota; kingdom Metazoa; phylum Mollusca; class Cephalopoda; order Myopsida; family Loliginidae; genus Sepioteuthis; species Sepioteuthis lessoniana. The sequence goes on along the minus strand of OY757930.1, from coordinate 62,350,715 downwards.
ACACACAAAAGAAATCATCCTCAGTAACTATAGACTAATTATGTGTTTACCGATGGTATGGAATATATTGACCCCACTGATTTGAGGAAAAATCTTCAACTTACTTATATAAGGGAATTTTTTTCCGGAAGAACAAGGATATCGCATGGCATCAAAAAGAACAAATAATCTTCTTCACATAGACCAGTACATCCTCAAAGAAAGCAAAAAAGAAAAATGGCGGACAAATGTATCCATGGCATGGATTTACTACAAGAAAACCTATGATATAGCCCCGCAATCTTGGATAATAGAATGACTAACAATGTACAAAACATTACAAAATCATAAACTTCATTCCGAATCCGGTGGAACACTGCAGGGGAAAATTGAAAGTTGAAGGACAAACCTGGGAAGAGGTATAAATCCAAAAGAGAATCTTCCTCAGAAACCCACTTTCACCAGAACAATGATACCGCTCAACTACATACCGAAGAAGTGCATGGGGAACTTTGAATTTGTTAAATGACAACAGATAAATCATCTTATGTAATCTGATCAAATAAAGGTATTTGCAAAAAATGAAAATAAAACGAAAAAGCTAGAGGCACTGATACAAACAATAAAATATCCAGCCAGGGTATAGGAATGGAATTTGACATTGAAAGATGTACCTTACCCATAATGAAAAGGGGAAAACGACAAACCGCAAAAGGAATAGAACTAACAAATCAAGAAAGCATTAGAGCCTGCGAATAAGAAAATTACAAGTTCATTTGAATATTGGAAGCAGACACCATAAAAAAGCGGAGATGAAGGAAGAAGAAGAAAAAATAAGAAAAGTGAACCTCAGAAAAACGAAAAATCGCATCGAAGGAATAAACACCCAGGCATTTCTTTCTACTCAAGACCATACCTAAAATGGATGGAGGAATTCAGACAAAGCGAACAAAATACAAGAAAGTTGATCTCTACGGACAAGGTTTGATATCAGAGAAGATATCGTTAGCCTGTGTCAATAAAAGAAGGAGGAAGAGGATTCGTCAATACTGAAGATTACGTAGAAGCATCAAGATAAGAACTGGAGGACTATATTAAAAAGAACAAAGAAAGATTAATTACATCAGCTATTAACAGATTGACAATATAAGTACAAATAGAAAAAAAAAAACAGCAACAACTAGGAAATAGAAATGGGTAGAAAACAACTGTATGGATATTTCAAACGACAAACTAGTGATATTGAACACAAGAAGATATAGTCCTGACAGAAAATGAAGTCGAAAGAGGGAAACTAAATTTCTGCTAATTACACCATAAAAACAACGCCGTAAGGACCGATTATGTTAGAGCGAAAATCGATAAGACATTACACAATAGTGAATGTAGGTTATGTGAAAAAAATGATGAAACGGTCATTCACATTGAAAGTGAATTCAAAAAGGTAGGAAAAATGGAGGACAAAACTTGGCATGACGGTGTAGGTAAGGTGATGTCCTGAAAATCGTGGAAGAGTTTGAATTTTGACTATACTAACAAATAGTATGATCAAAACCAGAATCCGTCGTTCAAAATTATATCTCAAAATTCTCTGACATTTGAGTTACAAACGGATCAGTTAATCTTGACCAAAATACCAAATATAGAAAAAAATTTCTGTCATGTAAATTTTGGTGTTCCAGGGGATCAAAGCGTGAAAATTAAAGCATTGTTGAGATCGAACAAAATACAGAGAAGAGTCCTAGAGAGCTGGGGAGACTTGCTGACACTCAGACTCCAGTGAAAGACCAACAGCTAACACTAGTGTAAAAAAAAAACTCTCAAGGAGTTGGTTGGTTGGTTGGGTTTTAGGGTGTATCAACCTTTGTGGGTTATTTAACACCAAATCCATTTTTATGCAAATAGTCAGTTCTATTTCAAACAAGTCAGTTTAGTATGAGTACACAGTTTAGTTGTCAAAAACGTTTCTTTTTAAAGCTATTCAGTTTAGTCAAACAGTTCTAATTCTGCTAATTCAGTTTAGTATAAGTACAGATTTTGTTTACACACAGTTAAATGTCAAAACAGTTCTATCTTAAACAATTCAGTTTACTGTAAATACAGTTTCAACGTCAAAAATAATTCCATTACAAACGATTCAGTTTAGCATTAGTTAGTTCTATTTAACCAATAGATAAGGACCTATAAGGTACTGCCATTCCAGGCCAGAGTGTATAAATTATATAATCTATAACTTATTGAATTATAAGGACCTATAAGGTACTGCCATTTCAGCCCAGAGTGTATAAATTATATAATCTATAACTTATTGAATTATAAGGACCTATAAGGTACTGCCATTCCAGGCCAGAGTGGACCCAGGGAACAATAGCAATGAAGGGATTACTCCAGAATCACTGGAACCTCATCATCAGATTGTTTAGTGTCATATCCAGGACACTCATTAGGTGGGTTACCCCCTGCAGAGGTGCTGTCGGTGTATTCTACAGCCCCAGATTACTGGGCAATGCCAAGGAGTAAAAAAATAATAATTGTAAACAACTATATTTGGAAATATTCGGATAACTACGTTTTATATCTAAATTAGCATAACATTAATGATTTTGTGTAATAAGTAATCGAAGCAAATGTAATTGTTGACGTATTTAAGCATTGAGTATTTAACAAATTATTCATACAAATTCAATACAAACAAGACAACCTCGAATGAATATTAGAAAACGTTGATGAATTAAACATAAAATATTCTTGTTTCTTTGCTATTCATCTTAATATACAGAGATTTCTCTTAAGTTAGGTTATTAAAAGTTGACTTGGCAACGACTTCATTTACATTTTGAGAATTCATAAGAGAGATTAACGGTGATTAGAATAACTTATTGAATTGAAACAGTCATTATCCTCCGATCACTGCTGTGTAGGCAATAAGAATGTTAAAACTGCTCATTCAAAGAATTCTAAATCATCCGTTTATTAATCTCTTTTTATTCATATATTTGTGCTCTTACATGCCCATTAGTTTATGCCATCAAGCAGATTTTATTCTTGTTGGTTACCTGCTACCTTGCTGGTTACGAATTTGTCAATTATCCTCAATAGAAAATTAACTGGGTTTCATGGCATATCCTGTTTATATATATATATATATATATATATATATATATATATATATATATATATATATATAATTACATAATTATATATTATATTTTATACGCTTAATGCTATGGAAGTTTGTCTGCGATATTAGGTTTCATGAAGTTTTACAAACAACAATGGCCAGGCAGATAACGAAAGAAAATGAGGAAATTGGAAAAATAAAAAAATGCAGTTCGAATTGTGTACAAATCTTTGTGTGTGCTTGTGAGTGTGTGTGTGTGTGTGTGTGTGGAGGGTTATAGTTGCGTATAATTGTGTGTGGACGTATAAGCGGTGTTTCGTACATCTGTGTGTGAAATTACAAATTATATATATATATGATTTGTAAATGAATTGTAACATTTTAACAAACTAAACCTCATTTATTTACAAACATTTAAAAAGTTTCAAAAATTGCTATAAAATATCAACAGTTTTACTTGCACACAGTTAAATAGTTTCAAGTATTGCTATTTAAAACTAATATCTTTATTTTAATGCAGTTAAATAGTCGCAAATATTGCTATGTAACACTAACAATTCCCCGTGGATTACTTGTTTACACACTGTTATATGGTTGATAAACGAATAGTTTCTAGGTAACATTTTAAACAAGTAAGAACTTATTTGTTTAATCACTGTTGAATGATTTCAAGTATTCCTATCTTACACAAATAATTCTATTTAGTTTAAAATCATTTGATTGCACACTTTTGAATTTTATTGCTTTTTAACACAAATAATTCTATTTAACATTTCTAATGCACAGACGTGAGTGTAGCAGGTACTACCTCTCCGAGTCAGTGTGGAACTAGGAGTAATGGTTGTATAAGCATGATCATCATTCCATAAAGCTTTGGGACTGGATCCTCACCATCAGATGGTTTAGTGTTTTATCCTGGATATTCGTTGTGTGGAAGGTCTTACACGTCTGCTGAGAGGAAGTCGGTGTATCCTACATCCCCAGTCGATTGAAGATTTTCATGGAAGAATAAAATGGTTATGTTCATAATGGGTTTTCTTTTTATTGCTACTCAAGGTTTTCGTTGATATTTTTCTCCTCAAAGCTTAATTTCACTCGATAGTTCTCCAGTATTAAATGGTGGAAAAACAGAACATGCGCTTCAAGGTAACAGTAAGGATTTTTAAAGTAATACTATTTTCAAGTCACTTGTAAGATCAACCGCAGAAATAAACTATTTTGAAGAAATATACCTCATCAATTTCTAAAGGAATCAAAGAACTTGTTTCTGGAATAATTAATTCTCTGTTTGGACACACACACACACACACACACACACACACACACACACACACACACATATATATATATATATATATATATGTGTGTGTGTGTGTGTGTGTGTGTGTGTGTGTGTCGTTCAAAAAGTTCTCAGCTTCAACCAGAAGATATTTTTTCACTGTTTTTCAAGATAGTCCCCCATTGACATCAATGCATATAGCCTAATGATGATCAAGAATTGCAATCCCATCACGGAAGAAGATGGCATCCTGTTCCTCGAAAAACTTCTCCAAAGCATGTATGAAGAAGTCATCGTTTGCAAAATTGCATCAACGCACGTGAGATTTGATTTGCGGAAACAGGAAGGAGTCAGGTAGATGGGCTTACAATTTAAAGTTAGTTGGCTGCTTTAACAACTACAACCTCAGCAGAGTAAACGGGTGCGTCATCCCAGACCAAGTGTACACAACTCCTCAGCTTCCGTCTGCGTTTAGACTTGATTATTTTTACATATCCAGGTCCACGAGATCGACCAAGATAGGAATATATGAAATAGACATAGGGAATCCGAAAACACTCGAAATTGGTTCAGATACGAAAATTTTTATGACATTTTTGAATTTAAGGTTTTTCGACATGAGGAGAGAGAGACACAATTTCTTTCTATGCTGACTCTTCCATCTGAACCCCAGGACGTGCGGCACCCCCGTCGCAAACTACTGGTCTGTCATCGGCGAGCTCCGAAAATCGACTTTCTCGTTCGGAGTTTAAATCTCAACTTCTCTTATATTTCAAATTCCCCAAATCCCCAGCACTTCTGGGCATGACGTCATTCACGTCCCCGGACTCATTTCTTATCTAGGGATTTTATTGTTACATCTCTGATTGTCACATCCGCCCCGCGCACGCGTGAACACCTGCACTCAATTAACCCATGCACTAACTAACCCATACACTAAGCGAAAGTTTCTCAGCCTAACTAAACCGAACGGCAAGATATATAAAACGAAAAATGATAATATAAAAAAAATCCCTCCGCAATTATATTACATTGCTTCCTTCAATTTTCTTTATTCAGATTTATAGTGCTGTCCATCATGATTACGCATTCAGAATTATAAAAAAACAAAACAAAAGCAAAAGCCATCATCGGTCGCCAACATTACTTTTATTTATTTACAAATTTCATCATCAGTTTTTTAACACCACCTAAGTTATAGAAATTGTTATAAAGATAAGAATAATATATAATTTGTTAATGGTTAGGTTTTCGGTTAATATTATTTGTTTAAAACCAATTGTTTAAGTGTGAAACAAACGCTAGTAGACAATTTTGCTTTACTGATGTATATTTTGTTGAATGTTTTCTTTCGCAGATGTATCTTGTATATATATATATATATATATATATATATATATATATATATATAGATAGATAGATAGATGTACTGATTTAAAGTTTCAATATTCATACATTTTACACTCTCGATCTATTTAGGTTTAGGTTTAGTTATGTTTCGAACCTTGAGAGTTTTTGCTTGCTTATATCGGATTTCTTGATATTTTGTTTAGTTTTTGTAATAATTTCGTTTTTGATGTTGAGGGTTTTCTGGATTGAGATGATGAGGGGTTGGATATTTTCAATAGTTTTTGTTGGATTGTTGTTTGGGCGTAATATATCTTGAACTGAGGGGAAAGTTGAGTTTTAAGCTGATTAGAATGGGTTTTGCTTTGGTGTTTACTTATGGGTTGACTTGGGGAATTAATTGTTGATTTTTGTGATTCTTCTTACCATTTAAAAAAAAATTTTATTGTTCATATGAATTTTTCTGGAGTTATTTTGGGGCTGTGGCATGAGTAATTGATGCCAGTTATTTTAGTTTTTTCTAGCTGATTTTAAAGTTTGGGCCAGTTGTTGGTCCTAGATGCACTAGATTTTCTATAAAAGCTCTGTATCTACGTAGTTGTTTGATGTTATTGCTGATTGGAATCACCCTATATGGAACACTGATATCGGTGTTTTCTTTTATAGAGGCATCGACTATGTTTCTTGCTTCTAGAAATTTTTATATTTCTTCTATATTTAACCTTCATGATTTCTTTCTTGTATACAATGGAAGTTCTTCAAAAGAAAGGGTGGTTTTCTTGGCAGTTTGAGCATTTGGTTTCGTAAGAAAAACTTTCTTCTATGTCCATTTGGCTACGCCTTCCACATGCCAGATGTCCTCAGCAAATCTTCTTGTGGTGTCCATATATTTTATATATAAAGCACCTGAAGAGTACAGGGATAGATTATTTTATCTTTCCAAAGAAATATTAAATTGTTATTTCCCTCAAGGTATGGACTTGTTAAATATCAAGGAGGTGCCTGTGGTGTAATGGTTAACGTCGTAGGAAATGAACACGTCGACACGAATTTAAATCCTGGACGAGACTGATTGCATTTCTCATAGCACTAGTACCCTTGGGAATGGTATGAATCCAATTATTCTCCCTCGGCAATGGGTAAATAGTAGGGCAGACTGAGTTCTTCAGCCTTGGTGAGGCAACTAGTCTAGGAGAAGGAAAACTCTGAATTCCAACCAGTTATACTCCGCTTAAAAATTGACCTTGTGTCATATCCTTCCCGAGCGGTGGGGTTGGTAAATATGGTTAAATATCAAAATGTATCAATGTATTTGTATTTCTTCACCCACTTCTGATCATTATCCCTTTCCTGATTGTGTCTTAATACTTTCATAAGGCTCTTTGTATTTCTTTTATTGTAGCTAAGAGTAACTTCCTTACTTCTAAAAACTCACTTTTAGGTGTTAAGACTTTCACGTAGGTATTTTACTTTAAATAAGGCAAAGGGTTTGGGTTCTTTGTTTAATGGCATATCAACCTTTGTTGGTCATTTAATGCAAGAACCATTCTCCTAAAATAACTCTAGTGGTACTATTTAACCCATAGCTAAGAGGCTAACGGGGTTCATACCTTTCCCAAGGGTATTTGTTCGAAAGTAAACGTAATAGCGTTTCTGGAATTCAAACTCGCTTACTACGATTCCACAGTCCAGAACTTTAAGGATTACACTACGAGGACACCTCACATTGGGCAAAGATTTCATTTTTATAAAGTATGCTACTTCAGATTTTTTCACAATCCCAAACATTGGCGATCATTTTTTCAGTCAAGAAAGGGGAACAGCCAAGAAAGGAGTTTCAACAACGGATTCAATAACGAAAAATCTTGGAAATTCAGTTTTTAATTTTTTGAATCGTATTTAAAGATTTATCGATAGGGAAAAACGTTTGTGTTTTTGTTTGCATTTGCTATATCTGTTTTGTTATTGACTGGTCCTCTATTTTACTGCACACTTCTGTGAGAAATTTAACTTGGGTGTTACTCGTTCACGTTGTTTGAAACGGGGTACATCGGTTAGTTTATAAATGTTATCAGACGGACTGGAAACTTGTTCATATCAGATTTTAAGTATTCAAATCTTGTGTCTTAAACAATGGTCAACGACTCATTTTTCTCGCTTTGGTTGATTCTCAGAAACTCCCTTCTTGCACTTTTAAGATGTAAATGACTGGGTGTTTATTTGTCGTACAAGCCATTCGAAGAATTTTGTCGCAACTAATCATATAGATGCAAAGGCTGAAATTAGCCAGCCGATTAAGGGTTAAAGTGGAATGTTACAGATCACATAACCACTTAGTACCTGGATCATGTACCGTTCAACCACAGTGATCAAGTCCTTGAATATAATGGGGAGCTATCTATGGTCAATATGTCAGGGCTTATCCTTTGCAGAAATACAGTTGGCGTATTCCTTAGCCCAAGCCAACAAGGTGGTAGATGTTATATTTTGACCCCTCACGCCGGCCCAAAAATACTATTCCAAGGTAATACACCGGAAGGAAGTGACACATTCCAACGGCCAGTAATCGAAAGAGATCACGTGGGCGGATTAAGGCTTATGATATGGGAAAAGGTGAAGGTCCCATTCTGCCATTACAGTCATGCACCGGAAGAGAGTAACCTCTGAACTGCATGACAGTTATTTCTGCTTGATGACGATTAAACATTCGATTTCAAAGATCCAGTAGGCGATCGTGTGGGCGTTGAGTTATTATTTAACTCAGTTGAGTTTGGGTCCCAGAGCAGTTGTCAGTCGAATTCCAGACAGTAGAGACGAGATGTGGTAAGGAAGGCCACACCCGACCGAGGGGGTTCTCGGAAACCCCCGATGCAGTTGCCAGTCGAATTCCAGACAGTAAAGACCAGATGTGGTAGGGAAGGCCACACCCGACCGAGGGGGCACTCGGAAAACCCCCGATGCAGTTGCCAGCAGACTCCCAGAGGGTTAGAGACGAGATGTGGTAAGGAAGGCCACACCCAACCGAGGGGGCACTCGGAAAGCCCCGATGGAGTAGACCCTGCATCAGGGGAACAATAAAGACAAAACGTGATGGTCATAACAGTGGGGTCAAAATATGAAGTTTACGTTCGGTCTCCAGCATCCTCTCACATGCAAAACCTTCAACAACCCTTTTGAACCCTTGCAATAAAGTGAGAGGTGAATATTTTTCTAAAGAAGTCTTGATGCGTCCTTCATTCTTGTGTTTTCCTTCCTACATCTTAATTCCTCTTGCGTCTTCCTTGATGCGTCGTTTATCATTGTGTCAGTATTTACCCAGTATATATATGTGTATTTCTGCATGAATCAGCAGATGACAATGCAACAGTAGATAGATATGTGTTCAGACTTAGATTGAGAGCAAGAGAGATAGATATTGACATACTAAATTAAATAGTCAGACAGACAGATAGCCAAATAGATCGATATATATATAGATAGATAGACAGATAGAGAGATTTGCAATAAATATCTGTCCAAGAAACGACATAAATATGACTTGTAAATTCCAAATATGATTGTCGCCTGTTCTCGTGTATGCAAGTTTTGGAAAAGAACATACGTTCTCATCGTAGAAATACGTATGAGAAGTACTGCTAGATACGTTATGATATTTTGTAAAATGTCTAGGTTGTTCTATAAATGTTAAATTGCAAAATATGATTCTAAAACATATGAATTGTCATTTGAAGGTTATATGAACCACATTGACTTTTCATCGTTTTTGAAGATGCCAAGAGAAACAGATCGCCTGGTGGAAAGAAAGATGAAAATGTTTGGTTTACTGGGAAGAGGAAAACAGTATTAATTTAATCGAATTGATCTACAAGTGCCATTAGCACATTT
>OY757930.1:62261104-62336104 GCA_963585895.1 Sepioteuthis lessoniana | reverse complement strand
TTAATAACTAATATAAAATGGAATGATTTGAATGAAGAATATCCTAAGAAAAATAAACGAAGAAATATTATTCAAGAAATGCCTTTGAAATAAAGAGAAATGATTCTTGCTTTAAAATTGCACTCAACAACAGTAATATCACCTAAATATTAAATAATTTTGTAAGCACTCAGGTGTATATCTGAACCAAAAAAAAAAAAAACAAAACCCTCATGCAACTGCATTGGCAACCTTGAAAACGCCTTCGGCTTTGTCTCATTCAAGAATCATAATATATTCCAAAACAAAATAAATTCCATTTTTTTTTTTTGCTACAAACTTTTTCCATTAACAAAACATTGAGTTTCGATGCAGACGCCATTTGTAAAATGTAAAGAGAGAAGACTGTTTGGTTTAGAGCAAGATCTTTTTAATAAATAGATCTGTTTTTTTTTTTTTTATTTTTCATTGCTGGTTGTCTTTATCAATTGTTAAAAAGTTTTAATTTTTATTATTATTATTATTATTATTATTATTATTATTATTATTATTATTATTATTATTATTATTATTATTATTACTAAAAAAATTCATAAATCATTGTCTTTCGTTTTTAATGTACTTCTTTGCTTTCGAAAAGGAAGTCACTCCCCCAAAAAGGAAAATGCGAAGGAGTACTTACAAATACTCCCCCTTCAGCAGTGATGCAGAAATGTTGGTTTAAATTAATATATCTTTCATTATACACTCAAAGCATTTCATCATGTTGTATTGGTTAGCTAGCTCGTATCGCAGATCACTTATTGCCATCTCGTGGTTTTCGTCACATTGTGCCGAATCTAAAATATTTTATGCATTGTATAAAATTTAGCGAGTTAGATGAATTGGCTATTGTTAGTGAGTTCGATCCTCACCAGGTACCCATATTTCTACCCTTATCCTAAAGAAAGTTAAGCCAGTCCCGTTGGCTCGGTCTGTAGAATATACCAACTGCATCCCCCAACGAGTGTCCTGTATGACACTAAACAACCTAATGTTGAGGCTTCAGTAACGTTGGCGCTTTGCGGGAATTCCAAAGAAAGTTAAGCCAGTTTCGTTGGCTCGAGCTGTAGAATATACCAACTGCATCTCTGCAGAGTAGTAAGACTCCCCCAACGAGTGTCCTGTATATGACACTAAAAAATCTGATGTTGAGGCTCCAGTAACGTTGGAGCTTTATGGGAACGTAGACTACCTCGCCATTACCATTGCTCCCAAGTCCACTCGGACCCGGATTGATAGTACTTGATAGGCTCCTATCTATGGGCCAAATAGAACTGTTTGACATATAAACTGATTTCAAAGAAATTATTCATGCAAAACTGAATTGCTTGAAATAGAACTGTTTTATCATGTAACTGTGTGTAAACAAATGGCTGATGTTGAATTGAATTGTTAGTTTTATATACCAATGTTTGGAACTACTTAACATTTACTAATACTAAATTGAATTGTTTGAAAAAAACTGTTTGATCATTGAACTATGTGTATCTACAAAATGTGTTTACAAATCATATTTGATATATATGTTAAAACAGGATTCGGCATTAAATAATCAATAATGTTTGATATACTATTGGACCAAAGCAAAGCAGATCAAACGAATGTTAAGCTGAGTTAAAAGTTCATGGAACACTTAGTGATATCAGACGTATTTTTGCTAATAAAGTAATCATTGAGAAATGATTTTCGAGGGAGTAAGCAATTTCTTAGTTTATAATAACATAGTTGGTGGGACTTAGAATACAGTGAGTGTACCCTTCTCTAACTCTAACTTCTGTCCACAAAAAGGTTACTCTAAACAGAATCTGATGGTCCAAGAGATCTTGTCCATACTGCTACCGTGATGGGAATCATTTAGAAGCGCTTTTTTGTTTCGAATATCCCTTCAACAGTGTCTATTAGCTTATTGGAGATATATACTGGTATATAGTCTTACAAATTTAATCATGAGGATTGTTGTAGAGAAGAAATTTAGGAAACTTAGAGATGGGCTATCAGAGACCAAAAGGAGGGGCGATCAAATGTCTATCAAAGTAGATATTGACTGGTTATAAGGATTAGTTTGACCTCGCTCGGGAGGTCGTATGGCTTTGGTTGCTATTGTGCTTCTGATTATTCTCGGGAACTTGTGTGTTTTTGTTTATATCTTTCTTTGTTTTTTTATGAGTGTCTGGATCTAAGTTTGTTTTTTCTGTCAGTCCTTCAAGCAGCACCTTATCACTTTCTTCCATACTCTGTCCTCTTTCACGGAAGAAATCCACTCTTCAATCCCCAATTCTTCCTCCATTTATTCGTCTTCGGGTTCGATTGTGGATTTAAATGGATCCGCATGATCCAGTACGTCCTGACTATTTTTTTCTTATATCACTGTGTTATGTCATTTTTGTAATAAGAATTTAGCCTTTTCTGGATTTGATGATTTATTTCAATATCAAACATTTTCTTTTGTTGAAAATTACATGGTTATAGGGGCTCTGATTTGTCTCCCTATTAACGCAGAAGGACTTTGTTTTCTACCTCTATATTTTTCGGTAACTAAAGAGCAATCGGGATTGGTAGGCTTCTATACCTTTATTTAATGGGGAAATGCCTTTAACCCCGTTTTTACTTTTTGTACGAATCTTACTGCAATCTCCAGCTGATATCGGAGTGTCTTGTATGGAATAAATCCAATACGTTTTAGCCATGAACACATATTCGTGTCGCAAATTCGAACGCATTGTCTGTTACTATGATTTTAGGTTCTCTGTTTCTTAGGAAAACTCAGAACTTGTTATTCTGATGTAACTATTTTGTTCGTTAATTTAACTCTTTCGAAAAGGAGTCTGCTTGTACGAAGAAGAAGTCTATATATTTGACGTGTGCATGATCCATATGGAACTTAATTCACGGTTCTTTTTCAGGGGCCACGTATAAATTTTTGATTTGTTTTTATTCCAGCTCATCTTGGGTATCTTTTTAAAGAATCTACATCTTGCAAATAACCTGTTCACCAGACTAGCATCTTTAACCTTGTTTGTGTTGCCGTTATTACATTATATACTTTCTAATGTATACTCAGAGTATGTTCTTTCTTTTAGAGGTTCTTTTATATCTCCATTGCATTTTATGCGATTCTCTATGGTTAATCTAGATCTAGTTTTTTATGCAACTCTCGACGACTGAGCTATTGCTCCATATATCTATCTTTATTCTCAGTCGAATCTTGCCTTGTTTCGATTTCGGGGTAAAACATTCGTTTTCACCCAGATTTGTATTTTGCATTCTTCATTTTCCTGATTTTCTTCCGTTTCATTACCAAATTATTGTCTGAATCGGGCGTCTATATGCAGAATTGTGTTCCCTTTTACATATATTGTGTTTCTTGATTCCACAGAACTTAAGTGATGAGTGTTCTTGAGACAAATACTCACTTTGTAACCTCTTAACAATCCAATGTTATTTTCTTTGGCATTTACAGAATTAATGAGTTTTGTGTTATCATCTTTCAACTCATCAATTCCTAATTATCCATGATTTTTATTGCATGACACTGCCGTCATAGGAATCATTTCGATACGCATTTTTGTTTCGAATATCTCTTCAAAAGTGTCAATCACTTTTATCACTGTTCCGTTCAATTAATTCAGCTGGACATTGGTCTTTCTCAGTTTCTGTTTGGTCTTTATCTCCCAAAGATGCCCCGGTATAAAAATGATATCATTCTCAGTGTCAAATTGCATGTAAAAAAATATGCCATTTAAATCTATTTTCCCTGGTCTTGACAGGTATATTTATTGTATTATATACTGTTGTGCAAGCCTTACTCATCTCACCATAATGGACTCTTTTCACCGTTATTAGTACTGAGAGATTTCGCTGCTAGGAGGCAGAGCAATCTCCATCTGAACCTCTCCAGTTGCCGGGTAGCGCTTCGGTCGGTCGTGTTATCTGTGGCACGGATCTGGCCGAGTGTTTCTCGGTTGCTGGAGATTTCTTTCGGTCTCAGGGGGCATTCCCCCCAGGCTTATACCCGGTTCGGAGGGTTGGGTTCATCGCCCTGCGCCTGAGGCGCCCGTAATAAGGGGAATGCCGACGGGAACGTAGGCATTTTTGGGAATGCCGGGCGCGTGTGGGCTTCGTCTCTGCGCCCGGACCCACCTAAAAAGGCCGTGTGCCACACTTGCCCGTTAGGTGGGTCAAGCAACAAATACTGCAGATCAATCTCGGTCTGCACCTCTCCAGTTGCCGGGTTGCACTTCGGCCGGCAGTGTTATCTGCGGTATGGATCTGGCCGAGTGTGTCTCAGTACCGGGAGATTTCCTTCGGCCTCAGTGGGCCTTCCCCCCAGGCTTTTACCACCTTCGGGGGTTTGGGTTCATCTCCCGGCGCCCGAGGCGCCCCTAATAAGGGAATGCCGACGGGGTCGTAGGCATTTTTGGAAATGCTGGTTGCGTGTTGGCTATGACCGTGCGCGTCGGACCCACCAAAAAAGGCCTTGTGCCACACATGCCTGTTAGGTGGGGCGATCATCAAATACTGCAGATCAATATCGGTGTTATCCAAACAGTACGAAACTTCTTACCTTTTCTATGTAACTCTATATTTCTTGTGTAATATAATCTGTTATCTAATATCCGTGTTTGCGTTTTCATTAGTGACCCTTTCCGGGGCCACAACATATACCACCTGAAAATAATCTTTCTTTTTGCAGTCGGAACATATTTTTTACCTGGGTTGGGTATTTAATCTTATTGTTCTTATGACACAAACTACAATCATTGCATTTGATCATGAACTTGATTGTGTTGTAGGTCTCTTGATCATCTTTTGTTCCTAAAGAATTACCGTTTTATGGGTAGATTCAATTTATGTACGGTATTACAAAAAGATTCCTTTATTGGAATGAAAGGGTTGTTTTTAATGTCCATTATCATCATGTAGTGACGCAGGCACGGATATCCCTGACCCTATCTCGCCTCTTCTCCCTATCGTTTATCGCCTCTGGCAGGTCTTCAGGGCTACATCCCATATCCTCACATAGCTGCTGAATGTATGTTCGAGCTGGTCGTCCTGCTTTTTCCCGGCCATATGTGGGGGTCCATATGAGTATATCACTAATGAAGTCGTCCCTGCTTCTCCAGCAGTGTCCTGCGTGTCTGGTTCGTCTAACTTGGATAGTTTTCGTCTCAAAGAACTTTCAAACCTTGGAATAATCCCATTCCTGTCAGTGAAGCTTGAATACGCTGATTTTATTTCTTGTAGAGGTTTTGTCTGGCTGTGTTTTACGCAAAGTGAACCTTTGATTTATTTAATACCAAAGACGTCTGTTTATTTTATTCGTTTGCTAATTGAATATAGTTTGAAGAGTTCGGTTATTATCTGCTGAAGACAGCATTTCTGTTGATGGTTTGCATATTCAAGAGTGCATGTGAGTATCTTTTCATATAGGGGACGCGCTTATGGATCTATATCCTTGATCGGGGGTCGATTTCTTTCAGGAATTTGATTATAGTGTTAGGATATGTTGTAGCGAAGAGATCTTACATTTTGTTGGTTGAACTCTTTAATCAGTTCTAGTTATTGCAAACAATTTTAAGTGGATTCTGTATTCTGTAAACTTTTATGTATTTTGTGGTCGTGCGATGTGTTCTGTATGCCTTCTGTTAATCTATGAAGGATTACTTTATCTTCTGTTATGTCTTTTGTTCCTACTTTTTCGAATTCGCAATATTTACATACCTCCATTCAGCAGTGCACGTATTGTATTATAAACTCATTTGGGTTTGTCTTGTCTTTAATTCTCCCAGCGACAACTCATCATTATGTATGGTCATATTTTTTAAAAATTATTCTAACAATCTCTTCATAATTTAATTCTAATACTTCCTTTGGGTAAGTCATTATCTTTATTATTTTCACAGTTTCAAAGCATGCCGTAGCCAGAAATAAATATGTTATTCCTTCTCTTCCCCGGTATTTTTTTAGTTTTTAATTTCTTTACCCTCGCCAACATCTGATCCACATATCTATATGCTCCGGTTCGTCTAGCGTGGTTAAGGCTTCTATCAGTGACACCATTGTTATGATGTGTATATCTTGTTGTGTAGATGTTGATTAGCTTATGCTATTAGGTAGTCGCCGGTTGATAATGAATTACCGTTTTATGGATGGATCCAATTTATATACGGTATTACGAAAAGATTCCTTTATTGGAATGAAAGGGTTGTTTTTAATGTCCATCATCATCATCATCATGTCGTGCCGCAGGCACGGATATCCCTGACCCTCTCTCGCCATTTCTCCTTATCGTTCATCGCCTCGGGTAGGTCTTCAGGGCTACATCCCCTATCCTCACATAGCTGCTGAATGTATGTTCGAGCTGGTCGTCCTGCTTTTGTCCGGCCATATGTGGGGGTCCATAGGAGTACATCACTAATGAAGTCGTCCCTGCTTCTCCAGCAGTGTCCTGCATGTCTGGTTCGTCTAACTTGGATAGTTTTCGTGATAGGAGGCAGGTGGCCGTATAGTTGGTGCCTTTTGGGGTGTTGCCGCCAGGACTTGTTCAATATTGCTCGCAGCATTTTTGTGTTATTGCCGTCTAGCTTCTTCTCCAGCCATTTAGTTAGCGTCAAAGTAGAGCATCCTTAATGTCCATTATAAACTTAAATCTTTGGTTTTAGGACCGTAAAAAGGTCAGTAGACAAGGGTATTATCTTTAAGGTCCTTTTGCTCTAGAAGGTCAAAACCGGATGAGTGGTTTTCTTTTTCGAAAGTCGAGCATATTCGAGCATATTCGAGTAAACATTCAGTCTATGAACAGGAATGGTGCAGCCAGGAGCAGAGAGCTTCAAGCCTAGTGTAATAAGCAGCCATGAACGATAAAGTTAGCAGTCCATTGCTTAGAGAGTGTGCGGTATATAAAACCGCCTAGCGCCCAAGTAAATATTAATAAGTGTCTCACATTCCCACACAACGAGAATAAACCAGAAGTGTTACTTAAAATAACTATGTGTATTCCGGAATTTGTTTTTATTTCTTTTTTCTTTGTGGATTTAACCCGTAGCATTTATGGCTTCGACCAGAATCTTTTATTTAGTTATTGATTCGCCCTTCGATTTACCGATTCGGTTATTGACCTTGATGTATTTATAACAGACTCCCATATCAAAAATATCCTTCAATGAAAATCAAACCCGGAATATAGAAATCTATAGAAAACAGTTACACCCAATAAATTTTCGACATCTCTCTATTTTGTCTTTGGATGTTGTTGCATTTAAATTTTTAAAAAAAGCTAATTTTCTTACATACAATGAAAGAATCGTCAGGTTTGAAAAAAAATTAGAATAACGTGTACATTTGTATTGGTCGTATTCTAAAAAGATATTAAAAGGAATTAAATGAAAATTGCCCCTTTTATGTACATGTTTTTAATATCCAAACATTAAAGTTTCCTCTTAAGAAAAAATAGTATTTAAAAAAAATAGAGAAAGGATTAGAGAAGTTTATCATTAGGATGCAGTGGGCGTCAGAATGTGTTGGGAACGATTTTTTAATTAAAAAATTCTTAACATTATTTGGGTGTAAAATAATAATAATAATGATAATAAATATAGCACCGACCAAACAGAGAGTGTCTTTTGGTGTTACTTGGACTTTTGATTAAATGATTGATTGATTAATTAATTTCATCAAATCAGCTCCTCTAGAACTATTTTATACCTAAAGGTAAGGGAATTGCTTTCGTTTTACATTCAAGTTGACATTTGGTTGGTTTTTAAGATTTTCACATTGTCCCGTCGAATAAGAATCATATCTAAACATATCTATTTGACCCATTGATGGGATCCTGATGGTAATATCACTCATTGTGGATCTGGGAGTAATGGCAATAAAAGGGTACTTGACTCACCCAATATCTTTTCAACTGAATGCTCATTATCAGATGCGGTTCAGGGTAATACTCTGAAATACCCTTTTCGGGTGTCTAAGCCTTTTGCAGGGTATAGAGTCAGCGTATTCTAAGACCCGCTCATTGAGCGTATTAGAATGCTGATACCATAGATATTCTTATTGTTGAGATGTTATTCTAACAAGTACGTGGAGCTAGGCTCGTTAATGTAGAAGGGGACACGATTTCAAATCTTCCAAAGACTCTATGTTCCATTTTTATTCTGATGTGCATTACTTTTCACTGTTGTAGAAATGACGATCAATGTAATTTGCGATAGAAAAAAGCCACTTAAATTGCTGAAAAGAAGAATAAATCTTGACAAAGTTGTTTCGAAAAATGATTACTTGAAAGAAAATCAGTAAACTAATTTGTATATCGCATCTTAAGAGAAAAAGCTTTTCTGCAATCAGTGTGTCATTATAAACAATGTTTGGCTTCAGTTGCAAATGCGACTTATTGAATGATCATTGAGGTATGATATTTAAGATATATTTCACTCACCTTGTCTGGTCTCAAAGCAGTTTCAAACCTTGGAATAATCCCATTCCTGTCAGTGAGGCTTGAATACGCTGATTTTATTTCTTGTAGAGGTTTTGTTTGGCTGTGTTTTACGCAAAGTGAACCTTTGATTTATTTTATGCCAAAGACGTCTGTTTATTTTATTCGTTTGCTAATTGAATATAGTTTGAAGGGTTCGGTTATTATCTGCTGAAGACAGCATTTCTGTTGATGGTTTGCATATTCAAGAGTGCACGTGAGTATCTTTTTATATAGGGGACGCGCTTATTGATCTATATCCTTGATCGGGGGTCGATTTCTTTCAGGAATTTGATTATAGTGTTAGGATATGTTGTAGCGAAGAGATCTTACATTTTCACGTTGTTGATAGCTTTTCTAGTATGAGGGAGATCTTTTTCATTCCGCCAATATGTGTAGAGCTTTCCATATGAGGGATTTTGGTGGAGGTTCCGGTTTTAGGTTTGGTTTGGTTTGGTTTGGTTTCTTTGTTTAATGGCATATCAACCATTTTAGGTTATTTAATGCCAAAGCTATTCTCCGAGAAGAACAGTAGCGGTACTATTTAATCCATAGATGGGAGGATAAGGTGTTTCATAGATTTCTCAAGGGTATTTGCCCAAAAGTGAACGACTTTAGCGCGACTCGAGTACGAACTCTCTTACTACGATTCCATAGTCCATCGCTTTAACCATTACCCCACGAGGATAACCACCCCCGTTCCGGTTTTAGTATAAAGGAGTGAATTGATTTAATACATAATCAGGTTAGGATGGTCTGTCCTCTTCTAGTCCTACTAGGATCAGTTTTTCTGTCTTTTTATATTGGTTGTATTTTGTTGAGATTGCTTGTGAGTATTTTCGATCCATAGCTATTATTGTTCCTATGTCAGTATTCGTCTGTAATTTGGATTATGATATTCTGTTGAGTACCATGTCGAGTACATATTTGGCTACTGAATCAGCCTTATCGCTTACTAGGACTCCTATTTGACTCGGGATCCAGCCGGATATCACTTATGTCCCATGAAGTTCAGAGTTTTTCAGGGTTTACATTTTAATTTTTGAGAGTTTTGATTTGAGGTTTATCCAGTTTTCTGTTTTTGATATATGAATGTTCCGGGAAGGAATCCTAATAGATGATGAATCTTTTTGAGCTGCTTATCAAGACAGTATTCAGTACCAGTTCTGATCTGCTGATACCGGTGGATAATTTGGAAGATTCTTTTGGAAGACATTTTCCAGTTTTTTCATGGTTTATTACTGCTCAACATCCAGTTCTTTTTCTGTCTTTCGAGGCATCAATGTAAATGTGAGAATATTTGGATATTTTTCTTGTAGGTCTGAGAGTTTCTCTTGAGAGATTAAGGGGTGAATTTTCTTTTGGTGAGTTTGGTTTGGTAAAGGATTAACATTTGTTAACCAAATAGGAGAATTTGTTTGAATGATATCATGGGTAAGATTTCTGCTTCTTTTAACGTGTATTTCACGCAGAGACTAAAATATTTCTTTATTTTTTCTTTTTGGTTGAATAGATGTTGTTCGGGTTTGAAAATGTAATCACAAGCCGAATAAGTTGATAGAGATTTTATTTTAGTCTAATATTGGGGGCTTAATTTTTGGAGTCTGAGAGGTAGAGTTGGTTCATGAGCCTCAGTCAATATTGAGAACGTTCAGAAGGCCCCTTGAACAAGTCTCAATCTTTCATGGTGGATTTCTGATTAGATTTCCTGGCTAATCCATATACTTAACCATAGTCGATTTTCAAACTGGTTAGGGTTTTGTATTGTTTAAGTAAATCTGCACTGAGATCTATTCTCTGTGGGAAATTACTCTGACAGTTCTTAGTACTTAGCTGCATTTTCTTTTGAGTATGGTAAATGGGGAATGAAGATTAGTTTTTTGTTGAAAATTTTGCCAAAGAATTTGAACTGCTCGATAACTGTTTTTTCTGTTCCGTCCAGATTAATGTATTTTCCTTGATTGGCAAAAAATGCACGTATTGTGTTTTAGTATTGGAGACCTTGAAACCATTTCTGGTTGCCAATTTGCTGATTTTCTTGATGCATTATTGCAATTTACACTCTGGTGGGCACATGTATTTAGAACAAGAGGGGATACATAAATCGTCAACATATAAGTAGTCATCAATTTCGAGATTCAGGCACTTGGCGATGTTGAAGATTTTTAGGTTTTAGAGGATCACGGGCAGCATACTCCCTTGAGGGACCCCCTCTTCATGATTATGGAAATTTGACTGACTTGATCCGATTTGGACACGGAACATCCTGTCCAAGAGGAAATTCCTTATGAAATTAGGCAATCTTGCTTTCGCCCTCAGGTTGTATTGATTTCAATGACTTATACAATCTGAGGTTGAAAGTCAAATATATTACTATTTTTTACAAGTGGTCTCGTATGCATTCTTTAGTTCAAAAACATCTGCTATGAGATGCTTTTTTGATATTTGCCACTTTAACCGAGGTTTCCCGTCTGACCACATGATCCATAGTATATCTTTGGTTTCTGAAGCTGTATTAAGAGTTGGTAATAAGATTGTTGGATTCAATAAACCAAACAAAACTTCTGCTGAGCATACGTACCATAATTCTGTAAAGGCAGTTTGCTTGAACTATAAGGCGGTAGCTTTCTAGATTCAAGCTGTTTTCCCTAGTTTGATTTTCCATAAATCTAATAATTTTTGTCCATTGAGATTTTGGGTAGATATCTGAGAAATTTGTAATGGGTTTTATCTCAGCCAACAGTTGTATTATGCGATGTTTTGATGGTTTCAGTCTGTAATGTTTATGTGAAAGGTTTGTAATAGGTTTAAGAGTTGTCTGATTCGAAGTTAAGTCTAGGTTTTTAAACATTATGTTTCAGGTTAAGAATTGCCGGTTGGCGTTATTGAGAGAGGATTTTTTTGAGAAGGTCTCAACTAGCGTATCTGCATTTTAAAAAAAAATTTTTTTTTACTTTTAGGTTCATTGTTTTTTGTGAGGTGTTAGCCGTGTTTTCGCAGAGATATTTTTTTATCCTTTTCTAGAATCTATCTGTTTTGGTGGAATAGTCGGTTTACAGATTGTGGTCAGCTTTTTTCTGCTTTTCTTTATGGTTTTGGTGGTTTTGCTCTGAGAGGTTTGAAAGAGTTTGGTCGGATGGTTGTGAGTTTTTCGTTAAATTTGTGTAGTGCAGACTTTAGGAGGCGGATTGATTTTTTTCAATTATCATTCAAAGAGGACCTCTTATGTCTGTTTAAAGGTAACGTTTCTCGTATGGTTTCCTTTGCTATAGAGATTAAGGATTTAGTAAAGTGTTTTGTTAGGTCTTTGCTGTTAGGGTCTTGTTTCAGTAGCAGAGGGTTTTGAACTTTTCCCAGTGGCTTTACTTAATTTCTGATCAGGAAGTTTATCATCAAGAAGTGGTTGTGAATATTTGATTATATTAGGGAAGGGATCACCCACCACCACAAGGACTGTTATAGAACTTCCTTCCTGTTATAGTCTATCTGGCGAGTGATCGTATAGGGTTATGAATATAGCTGAATAGAAACCTAAAGTCAGAGTGAGATAGGTTTGTGATTTATTGTTTTGGACGCATGCGTTATTATTGTTGATTGCTTTTTCAAGGTATTTGCATTTTTTATTGGTTTTCATGCTCCCCCATATAGTCTTGTAACTGTTAATGTTACTTGTAATTAGTGGAGTTCATAGATTTATTCCATTAATTTGTTTAGCTTTGTTTCATATAATGGAATTAAAATATTGTAGATGTTTTTTTTCCGGGTTGTGTAGAGTTGCTTTTACAGCAATTGCTTGGAGTTAAATATTAATGATGGTTTGGTGTTGCGGTATGTCTTTTTTTTAATAAGGATCGAGATATCGCCAAACATTCTATTTTCATCCTTGTTTATGCGATTATATTGTTGGTAATGTTTTATGTTGGGTTGGTTGGTGTCTTTGAAGAACGTTTTTTGAAGGCACAGAGGGTTGGGGTTATGGCCGGTTAAAAGTTGTTGAAATTCTTCGAAGTTGTCCTGGATTTTTCTGCGGTTCGAGTTTACGATGGTTCTGTTTTATGTTTTAGTTGTATTGATTTTGTTGTCTATGATGGATTTTGGTGATAACTTCTTAGGTTTGTCTTTTATTGAATTGGGTTCCTCTATTTCTATTCTTTCAAATAGGTTGAATTTGCTTTTTGGTTTCATTTCAAATCTGTGATTTGACGAGAGGTTTGATACCTTTAGTAATTCCCATCAAGATGATAATATAGTATGACTCATCTTAGATTCGTGCGAAGCGTTCAAATTTGGTTGGTGTAGTTGTTTTTTCATTGTAAGATTCTGGATTTGACAAATAGGCTATCCTGGTATAATCTATTTTTGGAGTTAGTGGGTGGATTATAGAGCTATGCGATTTTCTTTATTTTGTATTTATTTTGTTTGGAGTTTTGGAGTTCTCTATGGATATTTTGTGGGGAGTTGCAGGAATATTTGTTAATGGTGCTCAAAGTTTCATTTCGGCAGAATACATTTTCCTGAACTGTTCTTGGAACTTGGATCAGTTGCTAGATCCCAGTTGCATCAGCTTTTTAACTAGAGCATTATAGTAGTCCTGTTGTTTGTTGTTGCTTATTGGACTTGTTTTTCGTGCTACAGTGGTGTCTGTATTCTCTTTCAGATACATTTCAGTCATTCTTTTAGCTTCGAGAAATATATTCTTTTCATACACCCACTTCATGACCTCCCTCTCTCTTATGTATCCTCTACAAGATCTTGAAAATTAAATATATTTCATCTTGCAGTTGGAGCATTTGGTCTGGGCAATATACCTCCGTCTCATGTGAGTCTTTTTACCACACCTTCTTCTTGTCAGGCGTTCTCTACACCTGCGGTAGCAGTATAAAACAATGGGATATATTCTTCTGCCTTCTCGAGGATATATCCACTTTTACTACCGTGGGCATTTTAGGTTGATTGAATGTTAGGAAGTATATAGCAATCTCTATGAACGAGTAGGATGTGAAAAAATTTATAACCGGAGTTGAACAGGTTTTAATTTAGAATTTTAATTCTCCTAGAACGGTGCCCATATTAAGATTAAATTGCCCAATCTGCTATAGATGGAGGGAGAATAATTGGATTCATACGTTTCTTAAGAGTATTTGTGCAATGTGAAATGCAGCCTAGTCTAAGATTTGAACTCGGTTTGTCGTGTAATGGACACGACGACATGACGATAACTCTGTTTGATGGTTATTCTTTCTTGAAGG
Source organism: Sepioteuthis lessoniana (assembly GCA_963585895.1). NCBI lineage: Eukaryota > Metazoa > Mollusca > Cephalopoda > Myopsida > Loliginidae > Sepioteuthis > Sepioteuthis lessoniana. The sequence continues at coordinate 62,322,361 of OY757930.1, read as the reverse complement.
TGTTCCCTTGCTTCCCAAAGGCTGCTCTTTTTAATCTGATGTAGCTAAAGACAATGCTCTGCTTTTTATGACCCCTTTTGAGGTGATAAGTATCTTGGGTGTGAACACCTTGGATTTTGCAGTGTGGAACGTCTTCATTTTTACGATATTTTCGGCTTACCCTCAACTGTCCACCTCCTTAAACAAATTTCTATTTCTAGTCTTTCTGACAATTCTCGTGGTTGTTCAATTGGGAATCATTTTTTAAATCAAAAATGAAAATAATGTGGCTTGGCAGGTCTCTTTCAAAAATTAATACAGTGAATATTGGTAATTTTGCATACTTATTTTCCGAATCAGACTCAGAAAGATTTTGTTTCGTTTTTATTTAAAAAAGAAAAACATAGGCAGTGTTTGTTTTTTTTCAGTCCGGTTCTCCACCACACCTCACAGAGGCCACCTTGTCTTAACTTATTTAGCAAGAGGAAAACCCATTCATCTTTATTGAGACAGAGATACTCTACCAGTATATTCAAGCAGGGATCAGGATTTTGAGCCTCTGGCAATTTCTAGCATTTAGCTGACAATACTTATTACCGTACAATTTACCAGTTGTCAAGGTCCTATTCTCTCAATGCAATTGATCCTCAACTACCATCTTCCTTCACCTATTAGATAAAAACCGAGGGAATTTTGCAGCAAGAGCAGATTGAAGAATAAAGTTATATAATTAAACACATAGGTTGTTGGGCTTGATACAACCAGCTGATTGGTTGGATCGGACATATTCGACAACCTCTCTTGACTTGTAAAAGCCAAAGTATAGTGTAGTAAGTCACTTGACTATTCGTTTGCTGAGTCAAATATTGCTCAGCTACCAGGATTACATCCTAAATCTTTACGGGTCATCCCTCCATAGCTGTCGTGTTGCTTCGTTGTGTTGGAAGGGGTCTCACCCCTCTGCCCCTCCTGACAGGGCAATAAGTTTGTCCAAAATTCATTCATATATAGAACTTAAATGAAATGCTTTACAACAATTTGGATTACGTTTTGAGATTGCTTTTTAGAAAAATGCATTTGGATGTCAAATTTTTAAGTAACTGTGCACAATTTTAATCGGTTTTTCGATAAAATCTGAAAAACTACGATTGATGATTAAGAAGACTGAAGTTTCTGCATCTGTCTACAATGGTGTTGCCTCCAGGATAATTCGTTAATGTATTATTATTATTATCATACTCTTTGCAAGTTTATTTTTACCTCAGCTCCAACTAGTGGTGTTTCACTGAAGTCTGAGGGACAACACGGCTTCACACAGCACCAGGAACCTTCTAAGTACATTAGCACGTTACCCTATTAGTGTATCTTGCCCTGTGAAGGAGAGTAGTTGGTGTATCCTACAGCCCCAGTCAATAGGGAGTTGCAGAAGCTTAAGATTACCCGATCCTGGCTATTATATCAAACGGTATTTTATCGTGAGACTCTACTTCTTTATACCTGAGGAATGTGAAGTATAACTTAATTGCCATTAATCAAAGATCCACTTCCATGACAAATGTGGTGTATAACTTTATTGCCATTGATCAGAGATCCACTAGCATGACAAATATGGAGTATAACTTCATTGTCATTAATGAAAGATCCTCTCCCATGACAAATGTGGAGGATAACTGTATTGTCTTTAATCAGAGATCCACTCTCATATGTTGTATAGCCACATAATAGATATACATCTGCATGCATACAAACGACACAATAAAGACGAGCGACACAGTCTTTTAGAAAAAATATACCCCCCACCTTATAGAAAGTGTCCTCGTGGTGTAATGGTTAAAGCGATGAACTGCGGAATCGTAGTACGCGAGTTCGTACTCCAGTCGCGCTATTACGTTCACTTTCGGGCAAATACCCTTGGGAAAGGTATGAACCCCCTTATTCTCCCTCCAGCTATGGGTAAATAGTAGGACGGACTAGGTTCTTCAGCCTTGGTGAGGCAACTATTCTAGGAGAAAGAAAACTCTGAATTCAAACCTGCTTAAAAAATTGACCTTGTGTCATATCCTGCCCGAGCGGAGGGGTTGGTAAATAGTACCTTATAGAAAGTGTTGTGTGTGAGAGGGAGTTGGAGACCGAACAAAACTGCAACATATTGACCCCCCATTCCTATGGCCACAACAACGTTTCTTTCCCGTCCTGAGTTGCTCAACCAGGGGTTTGGGGCCCAGCCTCTCTGGGACATGTTCCTCAATCCAGCATGACAAATGTGGAATATAATTTCATTGCCATTAATGAAAGACCCACTCCCATGACAAATGTGGAGTATAACTTTATTGCCATTCATCAGAGATCCTCTACCATGACAAATAGGGAGTATAACTTCATTGCCATTAATGAAAGATCCTCTCCCTCATCTGATCTCCAACTGACTGTCTTCCTGTCTTCACCCGGGTTATATAATAATTTGACGTCCACTCTTCTTTTTGCGAGCGTCACAATTTCGCACTCATTCAACCCGTTCACGGTCAAGGTTATAATATCCTGATATTCCTCGACCGGGTGCACCTGCTATTTACACAGGTGCATTTCCTATTTTGACAGCCCGGCCGGGTCGGAGGTCAATATACAGCACATACATGGTGGCATTAACCGTTCCGTTCTTTTTAATGGGCCAAATATATCTGTTTAAAAATTATTCATATTTGATATAACTTTATGTAAAAGAAACAATGACATAAACATGTAACTATAAGATTATAATAAGCACGATTCCGTCTAAGCATAAAACAAAAGCAGACGTGTTGGCATGCCGTTGAAATTAATCAATCAATCGAAATTTTCCTTGAATAAAAACAGTTCATTTATTATAGAATATACAATATAGCCGAAAGGAAAACAGAGAATAACTTGTCAATTTTGAAAACATCTCTAAAAAAATTAACATGAATATTTTTTTCTTCATTTTATTGATCGCATTTTAGTAAAGATATAAAAAGCAATTAAAGGAACAATTGAGAAGAGCAATATTTACTTTTATTTTCTTGTTTTGAAAAAAAATAAAAACAATCATTGAAGCAGAATATTCTTAAGATCGATCTCCTTGAAAACAATCACTTGTCTTATCCAACGGGGAGTCGTTATTGCATCGTGGTTAACGTAGTGGACTACGACATTGTTGCTAGCGTGTTCAAATCCAAGTTGCGCTATGAAGTTTATTTTCTGATTAAAACCCTTGGGAAAGGTGTGAGCTCCTTTACTTCTACAGGTCGGGTTTAAATAGTACAATTACTGTTCTTATAGATTTAACATTGAATAACCCAAGAGGGTTGATATGCCAAAGGAAACAAAAGCAAACATGTTATTCACCTTATCAGTTCTTTAATTGTAAGAATTTAACATTTCGAAATATTCATCCAATGAAAATGTTTCTTATTTTTTATACAATGTAAACATTTCGGCAGTGGTACTTCTCTTAATGACATTGTCATCTTCAAATAGATCTCTTGATCTTTTTGGAAACAAGAAAAGAGCACGAAGTTAATTTTGGCATTGGCTGCGCTTATAAAAAAAATACTGCATGGCAGCAGATACGTAGAACCAGGCTAGTCTAATTTTTTCATAAATGTATTCTTTTTTTCATAAATTTTATTCATCCAGCGGAAACTATGCCCATTTTTCATGAATGTATTTTTTCACATAAACTCATTGCAAACATTTATAGAAACATCCCCAAAAGAAACGATAACGATATATCTTCTGATGGGAATTGAACTTAAGTCCCCTTCTGCATGAAGCTGGATTGATTCATTCATGTTGACGGCAAAATGATGTAATGAAATTATAGAATGGTGCGCTGTATTTAACATTTCTAATGGACTTTCTTTACTGTCTCTACCTCTTAAACATCCCTGTCAACAAATTACTGGAATCTTCCCATGGTGGTCTTCTGTTTCTCTAATAAAAATACTTCTATGTAAGTTATAGCATTTGTAATCACCCCTGGGAGATTCTAATGCGTTGACAGGGTTGGAGATTGTTTGAAATTATATCATGAAGATACTCCCATAAAAGTGTTAAAATTCTTTTTGAATCACAGTATATTCTAATACACAGCAAACATATATTAATTGATTGGCTAATCTTGAAGTCGATAATGACCCTAATAGTTTTTCTTGGTGTTTTATTGCAGCACTATTATGAACATTTTTTTTCTTTCAAGATGTGATAGATACCTATACGATATCCGGGTAATATTCGAACTCACATCTCTTTCTGCATAAGGAAGTATGCACGAAGGACTGAATAACGATGTAATACATTTACATAAATAAACGTTTTGCTATAGAAATATATACATAGAACATAGGAATCTCGAAACACAAAAAACACTTACGTCTTCTTAGTTCAGGTACGAAACTTTTTATTACCTTTGAGTTTAAAGGTTCTTCGACATAAGGAGAGAGATACACATTCTTTCTATTCTGGCTTTTTCATCTGCCCCCATCTCGTGTGCGCCCGTCGCAAGGCCTCCGCGAGCAAGCGAAGGCCAACCGTCTTCTCCCGAGGCAGGTCTCAACTCAACTAACGTTTTTTAAAATTCCCAAAATCCTCCGCGAAGTTCCGGTGCGTGACGTCATTCGCACTCTGTAGCCCCGTTTCCCATCTGGGCTATTGTGACATCTCTGCGTGACACGTCCGCTCCGCGCGTGCGCGTGAACGCCTAAGTAACCCATGCACTGAGCCGAAAGGTTCTCAGCCTAACTAAATCTAAAGGCATAAAATGAAATCCCTCGGCCATTATATTACAGAAGTACTGACAACTACGTGAACTCAAATTAAATATGTCCATTTTTAAGTAGCAAGCCTCTGAAATTAGTAGACCAAATCATATACCTTTTGCAGCAATATCTCATCTACTGATAGTGACGTGAACAAACACATAGGTAAAACATAGAATGCTATTGATTGGTGCCGATTGTACGGAAATCTGATCTCCATGATAAAATAAAGCAAGATTTATTCCAAGCTATGGTCTTGTAAGTACTACTGTATGGTTGTACCAGCTGAACTCTAACAAAACGCTTACAGAAAAAGTTAGATGAGATCTACAGCAGTAAGCTACATTGTTTTTAGAGCAAACCGTGAAAACAGTAAAAAATAGCAATACTATGACCACTTGCTTCATATCTCACGAACCATCCAAGTACAATGAAAAATACAGGCTGGGTAGTGCAGAAATCAGGACGAACTCATGACCAACGTTCTTATATGATCTCCGGCAGATGGATACACCAGCGTTGGCCGAACGGCAAGAACTTACATATATCGGCTCAGGGCGGATACAAAATGCAGTCTAGTGGACCAGACAGGCGTGATGGACAATAGGGACAAGATAGTGAGAAAGAGTCAAGAGACTCAGAGCGATCAGCGCAACTTTATAGTGATTTATTTTAGATGTATATTTCAATCGATAACAAACGTAAGTTAATTGATTGGCTTATCTTGAGGTTGATAATTGGTATAAACTTATTTTTGTTTCCTTTGTTTATGCAGATAAAGTAGTTATGGTAGAATGGTGTACCGAAGTAATTCAGTTTTTTTGTAACTATCAGTCATCGCCGGATATTATGTCTGGATATAGAGCGATGGAGGAGATCGCAGGGAATAGTTAAATCATACCTTCCTCAAAATGCTAAGTAAACATAATAGTATATCAACTGGAATTCGAGTTCAATTTGTCGTTGCTCAACAGCAGTATTCTTTGCAGAGGGAAAGCCCACCCCCGAATGAATTGCATCGGATGGTTAAACTCGGGCTCTGTTGCTCTGAGAAGTGTAGGGTGCCCATTCATTGGTATTAATCCAAAGTCCTATCTGATCTGAAGTGGTAGAAAAAGTAAATGTTCAATCTATGGTTCAAATATATCTGTTTAAAAGTCATCCATATCCGATAGTACTGTGTGCAGTGAAAAATTCTTAATTACATAGAATTAGAGACACTCGTGATAAAAATAGAAATGTATCAGTAGCAGAGCGGCCACGAGTTCGGATTGGCCGGAAGAAACTCAAATGAAATGGAAATACCGTTAGGGGAGTGGACGTGGGATAGAAAACAGGAAAAGTGAGACCAGTTGGGTACAAGAGACGACGATGTAAGTACGGCAATTCTAGACACGATGATATGAAGACTGCCGAAAATTACGGCGTCCATATTTGGTGAGCTCCGTGAAGTGGTCTTATGCCAACCGTGAAGCTGTGAAGATGGAACTAACCAGCAAGGATCTTTGAGAATCACAACAAAAAGCCAGAAAGATAATATGAATTTCTGTGTCTGCTTTTTATCTTCTCCCGAAGGCCTGTTTTTATCTACCTATCGTAAAGCGGTTGACTCATTTGCCATGATGTGTTTCTCTTTTCTCGCTGACGACGAAAAGGTGTAGCAGTGAATAAACGTTTGTATTTGCAAATCAGTACGGTATTTTATGAAATTTGTCACTTTTTCTTTTCATCGCAGGGGAGGTTACCACGAGGTCAGACAGACAATTAAGGCGTAGTGCTACACTTATAGAATCGTGGTGGTACAAGCGTCTATGGAGTTTTGTTGTAGTAGTACAAATGTCCATTTAAGAACCGTAGCCTTACAAGTTTTTATATGGTGTCGTACGGTTTCATTAAGAAACAACAGAAAACTGTAAATATTCAATGAACGCGATTCTCTGACCCCAAGGTATAAAATAACACTAGATACATTGGCATGCCATTAAAACTAACAGCATGTAGCTCTTATAAAAATACGCGCACATGTGTCAAATAAACGGTATTTAATAAACCAAGTAGATTTTAGATACAAATTCGTTCACAGTTATTTTTCGAAAAAGAAATAAAATCTGAAATAAAAAAAAAATTCACCAAAACTTAGATCCTTCTTAGCAATGAATTAAACAGCACTACTACTATTCTTTTGCTAAAATGGTTTTAGAATTAAATAACATGCAATGTTTGGTATGCCATTAAACAAAGAAGCTGATACCAAAACCAGAACTTCGTAGATGATATAATTGCAAGTGATCGTTACTTGAGACTTGTCCTAATTGTAGGTCTTCGAATGTCGGACTTCAAGACAGGCATTACCGTTTCTCTTGAATTATTATTCGTTCCTATATAAGGAGAGTATATGAATAGTGTCGACTGACATTGTTTGCAGGAAGAAAAATAATCTCTTGGATTGTAATAGAATTAATCCAACTCCAAAAAAGAATAATCAGTTCTTTGTGGTATTCTTTACAAAGATATGTTCTTTATTCTATTTAAATTATATTTCTTTCTTCTTTAAGTTTTTCTTTTCTTTAGTTGTTTTCAGTTTAATTGTCTATCCATTTTATTTCATATTGTATGTACTTTTTTTTTCTGAAAGTTACGCCATTTTAAGACGAAGTCAAATTGGAGAAGCAGACGAGTCTCTTTGTTCTAGCGTTCGTCTTCTCTCCAATTCTTTTGCCTTTCATCTTTATCTGATTAAATTAAAAGAAAAAAAAAAGATTCAGTAAGAAGACGAAAACAAAAGAACTGAGAAAAATAATGACAAAGAAGCTTCTGAGAAATAAAATAATAAAACAGAATACATAAATAGAAAGGAAGTAAAGTTGGAGAGCGTATGTGCCTTTACTAGTGGCCATTTAATCGTATTGGAAAAGCCGTGCTGAGAAGTCAGTGTGCATTTGGCAAACGTTCATAATTTATCATCCTGCAAATGACAAGCCGTGTCTCAATTTCAAATTTATTTATGACTTACATATTACTTATTTAATTATTTTAAAATTAAATCTTCCCCCATAACGATAAAGAAAGAAGTAACCCCGAAAAACATGCTGAAACATAATCAGTAATTAGTGAATAGGTAAGGCAAGTGATTTCAATGTTTAAATGTTTTCTCTATAATCGTGAAATAATATAAGAAACAGCTGTATAAATTAAAGCAATGTTTTATGGCTCACCGTCTAAAACTAGACATAAAGAAAGACAGATATAATCATATGAATAGATTTACATGAAATAGATAAACATAAGAAAATAGATAATGGAGGAATTGAGGTAGAACAAAAGAGACAGAGAGAGAGAGAGAGAGAGAGAGAGAGAGAGAGAGAGAGAGAGAGCGGGGGTCGATAAAGAAGAAGAGAGTGAGAAAATGAAGACATACATAGAGACAAAATAAACACAAGATTAAAATTAAGAAGGACATAGAGACCAGACTTATAATGACGTGCAAAAAGAGTGGGTGACAGAGATACGTTTTGAAGACAAGACAGAATAATTTACTGTGACATAAGAACCTACAAATACAAATAATAGGCAAATAGACAGTTAACCAGTTATATATTTACACACACACACACACACACACACACACACACACACACACATATATATATATATATATATATATATATATATATATATATATATATTCTAAGTAAAAAAAACTGCAAGTATCTATATGATATAGAGTAAAAAAAAGAAATCTGCACCAACATAAAGAAACAACAAAACAATATATATCTTGTTTTGAGGTTACAAATCGCATTTGATTAATTTCCAAGCCAACAAAGTCTTTTATATAAAATATCATAGCTCATATTTTCATGCAGAGATGAAAATAAGTTTGTATCACGAAACTGACTTTTCTGTTGATTCTATGACTTTTATACTGTAAATTGCGACAATATGGCTCTTTTTGAGTGGTTATATTTACAGTTGGATATATGCTTATGCATGTAGGGTTGTGTATATGCATATCACTGTAGACATATGAGTAAGTGTGGATACAATTATGTATATGCATGTGTGGGTACAATTATATATATGCATGCATGTATACATATGTGTATGGTCGTAAGTTGAGCATGGGTATGTATATATGTATGTATGAATATGTCTATCCATAAAGGGGCCTGGGCATATCAGCGTGGTTGTGTTAAGTGTGTGTATGGCCGTATGTATTTTATGCGTGAACAACTCATCAACGAGTCCCAGTCTAACTGGAGATGATCAGATAAAGCTGAGTCACGACTTAAAAAACATCAATTTTATTATCACATTTTTAAGGGTGACCGGGAGACATACAGTCCGGTAAAAAAATTAACCTTGTCTATGGATGGCCCATGTCTCGGATGTTGGAAATTTTTACCCCCGTATGTATACAAGTCTAGTCAGAGAATCAAAGGGAGTTGATTTCAGAAATCCGTCAAAAAGAGTTAGTAATAGAAATCTGCCGGAGTCTGTTGATCAGAGAAAGCGACCAATATCAGAGATGAGCTCAAAATCAGTTGATGCCCCTAGATTTAGCTAAGTGATCCGCTAAGATGTGAATAAGTAAAATTCGCGCCGGGCGCATTGGGGTAAGCAGAACCAAGAGAAGATCTGAATTAAAATACTTTCCTCCATCTGTGAGTGAGTCTATTCCTTCAGGCCGTAAGTTTGACTTTTTCTTAGTCTTTAATGAAACCATATCAGCCTTTGTGCTATAAATACAACCTGGGGTCACACAAACCATTGAGGAGATCCTATTTACCCAACTCCTCCGCCCAAGCAGGGTATGACACAAGGTCAATTTTTAAGCGGAGTTTAACAGGTTTGAATTCAGAGTTTTCCTTCTCCTAGACTAGTTGCCTAACCAAGGCTGAAGAACCTAGTCTGCCCTACTATTTACCCATAGCTGGAGGGAGAATAATTGGATTCATACCTTTCCCAAGGGTATTAGTGCTATGTGAATGCAATCAGTCAGGATTTGAACTCGTGTCGCCGTGTCCATATCCTGCGACGATAAGCATTACACCACTGGCACCTCCGCAAACCATTGAGGAGATGCACAGCAAAGCCAAGACGTTTCATCACAAAATTGGCATTTAATCCATTTTCCAGATCTCTTTCATTCTATTTCTTGGAGTTTTAAAAGATTCTAGCACTGCTAGTGTAATGACCCAGTCGGCTGAGACTGTAAAATACACCTACTGCATCTCTGCAGAGGAGTAACACTCCCCCAATGAGTATCCTACATATAACACAAAAGAATCTGAGGGTAAGGCTCCAGTAATGCTGGAACTTAGGGGAATACGGAGTACTCTTTTATCGGCATCACTCCCTTGTCTCCTCTGGCTCGGCGTAGTAGCAACTGATAGGATTCTATCTAAAGAATTTGAGGGTAAGGCTCCAGTAATGCTGGAACTTAGGGGAATACGGAGTACTCTTTTATCGGCATCACTCACTTGTCCCCTCTGGCTCGGCGTGGTAGCACCTGAGGGGTTTCTATGTAAGAGTCAAATAGAACCAAACTCTGTACGTATGCTAAACTGAATAATTTAAGATAGAACTGTTTTGACACTTAAACTGCGTACTTTTGCTAAACTGAATTATTTGTAGTAGAACTGTTTTGACATTTAACTGTGTGTACACAAAAAAAAATTATGTTTATGCTCAACTGAATTTATTGGAATAGAATATTTTTACATTTAAACTGTGTACTTCTGTTAAACTGGTTTGTTTGAAATAGAACTATTTATATGTATAAAAATGAATTTGGCAGTAAATACACTACAATGGTTGATGTATCATAAATCCATACCAACCCAATACAATTGTTATACAAACATCATATGAATGGATATAAAACATGTGGTGGGTATGAACCTATCCTGTGTTTATATGAGTTAAAATCATTTCTATTTTTTCATACGCCTGAAATGTTGTTCTACCAGGATCAAATGTCACACCAAATAAACTTACCCTATTTAATACTTCTATGTTCAACCTTTTTGCCTTTAAGCTATTACATATTTTATTTCTACTTGTCTATTGCTTCTGGCTTTGACCATGATCAATTGGTTATCTGAATAATATATATATATATATATATATATATATATATATATATATATATATATATATATATTCAGATATTTTCACCGTAAGGAAATTCGGTAAAAGAAATGGTAGGTGAATAATATTGAACGAGTATGTGAAGATTGTAATCACACTCATAAAAACCTTGAAAACCTTATAAGCCCTAAAAGCAATCGTTTTTATATGAGTTTTCAGATCTAAATAATATATACTTTATTGTACAATATATATATATATATATATATATATATATATATATATATATATATATATATATAGGATAAGCACTGATAATGTTTCCGCCGTATGAAAAAAATCCAACAGACATATGTATGTCAACTCATTTAAAAGTTTTAAAAACATCTTAAACACTTTAAAAATGGCTTCACAAAATCTTTTCTTCTGCCTATGAACTTAGATCTAAACTATAAACAATCAATATTCCTATTTGTTTCATCTCTCTCTCTCTCTCTCTCTCTCTCTCTTTCACTCGTCATGTATATATATATATATATATATATATATGTTTGTATGGATGTGTGCATATGTTGTTGCTTGGTTGTTTGGGTATTATTGCATATCAACCTTTGTAGGTTATTTAATGCCAAATCCATTTTTTATAACAATAAACAATTCTATTTCAAACTCTTTAGTTTTGCATGAGTAAACAGTTTATTTGTCAAAAACATTTCTATGTCAAGCTATTCAGTTTAGTCAAAAAGTTCTAATTCAAATAATTCAGTTTAGCATAAGTACGGAGTTTAGTTCTATTTAACCCATAGACAGGGTCTTGTCAGGTGCAATCACTCCGGGTCTGAGTGGATCTGAGCGCGATGGTAATGAAGGGGTGCTCCTCATTCCCTAAAGCCCTAGCAACACAGAACCTCACCATCAGATTGTTTAGTGTCATAAACAGAATACTCGTTGGAGAGGTGGAGTCGGTGTATTCTATAACCCCAACCGATCCGGGCAAGTGCATGCGCGCGCGTGTGTGAAAAATAAAAAGCATCAAGACTGAAGATCTGATTTAAAATTATTTTAAAATAAAATAAAAAACCTGTGCTCGACTGAGCAACTTATGAAAAAAATGATGATATCTAGGACCCAGGACAAAGTCTCGATAAAGATTCTGGCAATTTAAAAAGATATAAAGCCAATTTCCATAGCTTTGACGCGAATTTCTCTGATTAAATATACGATTTTGGAAATGAAACACACTATTTACTCGACAAGCCAAACCCCGTGCGACTTTCTTCTTGACTGGAAAAACAGTTGTGTTTAATGCCGATGGAAGAATAATTTCAAAAGAAATTATGTAATGCTTTTTCTTCAATAATTAGAGCATTTCTCGCTACATTACTGGCAAAGTAGTTTGTATATGAGTCTATGTATTCTTGCTCCAAAGAGGATATACAGTAACCAATATCCAGAAAATGGTCTCTTTGTTTTACGACATATCAACTTTTTAGGGATAGATAATGCCAAAACCATCTTTTAGAGGGACAGCACTGGTACAATCTAATCAATCATTTAGGGATAAGGGGCTTCATGCCTAAAGATGTTAATCCAAAAAGAAACCTAATAGCTAGACTGCCATGATGCTGCTGTCCATTTTGTTAACCCCTTCCCCACGGGAAATCTCCACAATAAATAAAAATGTCTGAATTAAAGAACGTAATGAGTGAAAATGGGCAAAAATCTCAAACGAACATTGAAGGGTTAGAACATAGTAGAACATGTGCGGCACCCACTGAGGTAAAAGGGAGTGGAGACAGATTTTTTTCCGAAGTCGATAAAAAAAAAAAAAGATGTTCAAATGTGAAGCAAATCAATCGTTCGAAAATCATTTTGAATCGTACATTACTGGAGAGCAATTTATGTTGAACATGTGTATTGCGACATATATCTCATATTCACAGGGGGTGTCCTCGTGGTGTAATGGTTAAAGCGATGGGCTGCGGAATCGTAGTACGCGAGTTCGTACTACAGTCGTGCAATTATGTTCACTTTCGGGCAAATAGCCTTGGGAAATGTATGAACCCCCTTATCCTCCCAGGTATGGCTTAGATAGTACCACCACTGTTCTTCTATGAGAATGGCATTAAATAACCTAAAAAGAGTTGATATGCCACTAAACAAAGAAACAAACCAATCATATTTACATATGAAGGAACTATGGCTTGAGCGAGATTACTTTTTGAACAACCCACCCTGTCAGTTGGGGCTGGAGGCCAACTGCCCTTCGACCGAAGAATAACACTTGCCACTAACTGGTATCCTAGGTATGACATTAACTATATCAGATGTTGAGGCTGGAGTGTTAGAGCCTGTTAGGGTTCAATTTAAAGCGAATTGTTCAATTATTTACAAAGGATTATTATGATTAGTTATTTGAAACTATACGGCAGTGTGCTCATTATTGATATTACACATGAATATTCAATAAATAGAATTACTAATATTGAATAGCAATACATTAAATTATTTAAATGTATCCAAAGAAATGAACCTTAAGGAGTCGTTTAAATTGTTACATGATACAGAATTAAATTGCTTTCTCTACAAATGAAGTCATTCTGATTAATTCTACTACAAAATGGTCTGGGATAAAATCATTTGGAAGGGATACTCAAGTTTTTTTTTTACAGGAACTCTGAATTTTTATAGGCTGTTGTTGGATGAAATTGGCCAACTATGTTCATAAAGTAATTATGACACACAAGGGATGCTCCAAAAGTAATGCCTCCTATTTATTTCCACAAAAACTATTACAGATACAGAGAAGATAATAAAACCATTGGATAAAGCAGGTTTTCACCAATTGTTTTAACCTAACAAAAAGGTTACTGAATGAGGAATAACCAAAATGGAGGATGGAAATGAAATGGAAATCTTTATAACATTAACAAAATATAATACTTGCCACAGGCATGAAGAAGGTAACTGCTGTTATTGGTGACTACTTAGTATATTTTTCCTATTTGTGATACATCCCACTAACAGAACAAGTTTGACACAAGGCTTTTTTAAACGTGGGTCTGGGTACAGGGCTGTAGTCCAGATATGCCCGGTGGTTGTGCTCAATCTGACACTAGCGCTTTTTTTTCTTTTTGTACAGGGTGGAACGATAAAATTGTCGCCCTAGAAAAGACGACATGAATCCATTTCCGTTTAATGAAAACCGGATTTCCTTTTTTGTTGCAGACCATCTACTATACAAATCTCAAGAGCGATAGGGGCCTTCTATTATTTCTGAAAGTGACACAATGTTCAACGAGATGCGCCGCTGTACAACTCATGCTCTCTACCGATCCAAGTTATGACAACAGGACCATTGCTAGTACCCTCAAAATGTAAATTCGGACGGTTCAACTTTGGCACAGCTCAACGCATCGGACGACCCTATGGAGGTGGTGGAGCAGAAGGCCACATCATGCAGCCTCACATCTTCGAAGTCGGCTTGAAAGTCAACACCAACGTGTACCTGGATGTGCAGAAGAGTGTGGGGATCCCCTGGTGAAATCACGTGGCCGGTGGCAGACCCTGGGTGTGGCAGCAGGACTCAGCGCCGGCCCACAAGTCCAAAGAGACACAGGCTTGGCTTCAGAAGGAGTGCTACGACTTTGTACCCTTCTCTCAGAAGCCCCCTCCTCCCCCGACCTGAACCCGCTGGACTACTTCGTTCGGTCATACGTCGAGAACATCACCAACATGACCTCCCACAACACCAAAGCCAGCCTGACCGCTGCCATCCGCGAGTATTCGGCACTTGTGGAAAAGGCATGCTCCCAGTTCCGGATCCGTATCGAGGCGGTGATTGAGGATGAAGGCGGCTACATTGAATAGATGTCAGCTCTATCACATAATCAAGTTACCTGAATTGATTTTTTCAATAAAAGTTTTAAAATAAAGCTGTTGTGTTTTTTTCTTCAGGACGATAATTTTATCGTTTCACCCTGTACCTTTTTACGAGAAAAAATTCCTTCATGAACAGAGATAAGCGTCCCTCTTGTGGATGTCAATTTTCTTTCGTTTCTGAATGAATTAAATCTTTCTGATCAATTTAAACTTAAGATGTTGCAGACACAACCGGAGTGGGGACACCTTCGCCACGCCCATCTAAATAAATTTAAATCACTCCATCAGGTCAAGGGACTTTGAATGACAATGTTCGTTCTGATTGGTTTATAAGGCTAAACGACTTAGTCGACAGCTAACAAGAGAAAGAAGATGATTATATATAATTTATATTTATAAAAGCAGTACAAAGCTTGATAGAGGGGGAGGAAGATTGCCTTGCGTAAATCGTTGAAATGCGTGAAGGACTACCTAACTCGAAAAAATCATAATTTCATAATCTTGGATTTATTCTCGGTCTAAACACAGTCTGCTGGCACGGATGGATTAGATTTAATTATTTTAGTCGCATAAAATATCTATGTACGTCAGAATGGAATGATAATTTCTAATATCATAGTGTGGATTTGAAGATTGTAGTAAAATATTTTTGGAAATTTTTTTTAAAAAACACGGTAATTTATTACGCAAATCAGGAGACATAACACATGAATCAAAGGGAGTGGGAGAAGAGAGACTAAAGAAATATTTCGAATTGGAGAAGTAACGAAAATATTGCAAAGAGATGCGTTGGAATTAACAGTGATAAAAGAATAAACAAAATGGCGGGGTTATGACTGAGAGGAAAAAATTAACAGACGATAAAAAAACAAAAAGAGAATTAATTTGAGGAAAAAATGTAAAGGAAATATAAGATATAAAAAAGAATAAATAAAAGAGAGAAATGAGTTCTAAAAGAAGAAACTAGAAGCAAAAAAAAAAAAAAAGAAGGAAATTGGGGGAAAAAGTAAATGGAAATGGAAGAAGGGTACATAAAAAACGCAAAATGTCTCAGAGTTCAAATAAATGAAACGAACCAAGAAAGATCAAATTATGCATAAATCCTAATCATATTATATATACCCTTAGATGCTTAATACGTACATACATACATAAATACATACATACAATCATATATACGTACATACATATGTGTGTGTGTATTTATGTGACTGTTCATATATATTTTCTCAAAAATGATTTTGTATATATATATATATATATATATATGTGTGTGTGTGTGTGTGTATGTGTGTGTGTGTGTGTGTGTGTGTGTGTGTGTGTGTATGTTTATGTTAGTGTGTACTTGTGTACGTATTTTTTCTAAACATCCATTGACACACGGAAACATTCGACCACACACACACACACACACACACACACACACACACACACACACACATATATATATATATATATATATATATATGACACAATATTTTTTTTCTATTTATTCATTCTCTCAATACATTTATTTCAATTCCAGAAATTTCAATTGTTCATTTTTGTTTGATTATCCTTCACAGCCTGTTTTCTTCTTTATATATTATGCCTCCGTTTTCTGTGGAGATGAGAGAGTAATTCAGTTCTTTTTTTAACACGAAATATTAAACCTTTCTCAAAAAACGCTGATCTCCGGATTGCTTTTCCAAAGGAAATTCAATTCTGTTGTTCATATTCATTTGCATGGCAGCAAAAAAAAAAAAAAAAAAAAAAAAAAAAGAAAGAAAAAAATAGACAAAAAAAATTCATTCTATTTCATTAATTTTTGTGAAGTATTCCTGAAAGGAATCACAGGCAAGTATACGTTCGTTTTTTATCATAACCAATTCAATCGCATTGATTAAATTGTTAAAATGCAAATGTTTTATCTTAGAAATATCATAGTTAAATCCAGTCAAAGAAAATAAGGTAGTGTGTATTAATCTACACTCGTATATTTTTTTTAGTTGCTAGATTAATAAAAAATCTATTTCAAGTTTTTTCCTATATACCAAATTTATAATATAATCAATCAAATATTTCTGTTTTGACAATTTAATATTGATAAATATCTCAAAGAAGTGACGCAAATTTATGAATGACCTTTGTTTTATGGCAAAAAATTGGTCTTAAAAATTAGTTTATTACACGATTATATGTATTGTACTTAAAGACTAAGAATCCTTGAAAATTTTGATATGATGAATTTTTTTACCGTTCGCCTGAACATCGTCTTGAAAGATATGAAGGAACGTGATTTATAAGCCGATCTGAGCATGATATCCGTTCAAATATCTACGAGAACGACAGGCATATAATATTGAGGCATGTGTTATTAAGTGAATTAAGATAGGTTTTTGTCTGTTCGTCTTTTAATTGTAGCAAAGTAAACATACACCAAGATTTTAGTTCAAAGAAACTACGGGCAGGTTTCTTTTGTTAGTAACCGATATGATATATTTAATAGTTAATACGTTTTTTTATGATTTATTAGAAAAATGTCTTTGGGTAAGACGGGGAAAGTCTTCATTATGTTAGGGAAAATACGACGTTTATAGAAATTTGAGAGTCAGAAATATAGATTTGAAAAAATCTAAGCAGTAATTTGAGTGAAAGGATAAATATTTTAAGAAAACAGCGTCTTCTTCATCTATTGACCTCTGGAAACTTTGTCACCAAAAATAAAATTGCATCACCCTTTTAAGAAAATCTATAATTACATAAATATCTTTAAGAGGTGTGATTACTTTAGGACTGCATCATATTTATATTTTTGGTTACGAGAGTGTTTTAGTGATACGGTTATCGACAAAGGGAATGGAATTGGCAACCCCAGTTAAAATCTTACACAGGGCTGCTTGCGTTTTTTTTTTTCGCTCTAATTTCCATCGGAAAGACATGCGTCTGTTATTCCCTAACTATGAGTAATACGTAGGACCTATTGGATTCTTTAAACTTTGTTTGGCAACCAGTCTAGAAGAAAGAAAACCTCTGAATTAAAATCACCATCACACTACTTGAAAATAATCTTATGTCACATTCTGCCTGTGGATAATATTGATCCAGTAGAGACTGAAATATATAATATTGTATAATATCCATTTTAAATGTATACTGTTATACAAGGAATAATTAAAATCCTTATTATCTTTATTTAAGAAGAAGATTAAAGTTTTATTTAATAAAATGTTATAAGTTATACGAAGATTAATTGATTTAATCTGAATAACTGAAGAAATAAATACATACACACAGAACACATAAACGCACACACATACACATTCATATATATATATATATATATATATATCATACATCTTCATTGATGCATGGATATGGGTCATCAGTGATGTTTCCATTGGATTAACGGGGGGTTTCGGGTCTTGCAACATCAGACACCCTCGCCCGAATGACCCAGTTGGCATTGACCTGACGCCAACTCCCATTCCGGCAGCTAAACTGCGTATTTTCCACACAAGACAAATGACTGCACACACACACACACACACACACACAGACACACACATATATATATATATATATATATATATATGTATATATATACCAGATTGCTGAATATACTACCACTGGCAAAGATTATGGAATTAGCCCTTGTTAAAATTATCATTTCCATTGACAATCTTTTAGTTTTCGTCATGTGCTCTTCCATTTAAGTATGTCCAACCAATTGCTAAAGTTTTCAAGAACTTTCTTTTAACTGTAGACTGATTTGGATGTTAAACTTCAGCTGGTATTCATTTTAAGAATACAAATTATAAGATCATTCTATAATCGTCTCTACATAAATAGGTAGATGAAGAATATTACTATATCAAAGGCAGGAAAATACGTTATTTACCCAGACACCCTACTAGAAGCACGATGTAACACAAGGCAATTTGTTTTTAAATTTCATATGTCCATCTCGTAGACTGGTTACCTAAAAAAGGTTAAAGAACCCGGTTTGCTCAACTATCTCTCCATAGATTTACTATCGGCATTACCGCGAAGGGAATTTCGTCCAAGATTTGAACTGTGGTCACCGATTCCATTTCCAATGACCGTTATGCTATATGCGTCTCCTATGTATATGCGTCTCCAATGTATATGCGTCCAATGAATAAGCGTCCAATGTATATGCGTCTCCTATGTATATGCGTCTCTAATGTATAAGTGTCCAATGAATAAGCGTCCAATGTATATGCGTCTCCTATGTATATGCGTCTCTAATGTATAAGCGTCCAATGAATAAGCGTCCAATGTATATGCGTCTCCTATGTATATGCGTCTCCAATGTATAAGCGTCCAATGAATAAGCGTCCAATGTATATGCGTCTCCTATGTATATGCGTCTCCAATGTATATGCGTCTCCATTGTATAGGCGTCTAATGTATATGCGTTACGCTATATGCGTCTCAACATGGATATACAATATCCATGTTGAGACTCGCATACACATATCCATGCATGATTTTCTTGACAATGTAGAACTATATTGAATCTCCTGAAATTATTCGCTCATATTGTATATTGTCAACAAATTAGAAAGGAATATTCTCCACGTACTTAAATAGACACCCTCGTGCCAGTGACGTCCCATTGAACAAGCTTGTGTATTGTGTGACACTCAAATTTACAATTATTGAGCGAGTCGATCAGTGAACATGCATCAAGATTCTTTTTCTGAGAGTCAGACACTATTATCTCTTCTATCTTCAACATTAAGAAGGTGCTCGATGATGACTCACAGAAAAAAGAACAGATAAAACCAAAGTGCTGCCCTTTCAACCTTAATGTAGAAGCAGATGAAAGCACTTCACATTCTGAAAAGTCTTCAACAAAAAAGAATGAAGACTGCTAGGTTCCAATCGAGAAAAATCGGTGATTGGCAGTAGAATATGTGAAAGAAGCTTTGGGTAATCTTTTGAGAATTAGACAGAGATTCCTTGCACGTAAATCGTGACAGCAAATTATGCTTTGCAGATCCTCAGTTAAGAATTGAAGAATTTACATCACCAAACTTCACAAGACGAGCTAAAAATCCTTAACAACAATCTAGATTACCTCAAAAAGCTCATAAAAGGTTAAGAAACAGAGTCTCACGGATATCTATCATAAAGAATAAATTTGCCTTGTCAATCAAGGTCTCTTTAGAGTCACAACAGAGTTATAAGGAAACTACCACAGCTTTTTCCAAGTGCTTACTGTCAGTTTCATTCTGGAAATTTATCAAATAATTCGTCGTGTTTCGAGCGGAGCCTCTGGCAATATATGCAGTCATCGAAGATTTTCAGTCTCCTTACAGTCCAAATCTCAGTGTTTTCAGCTTCTGGCTTTTCCGAAAACTAAAATAATCGTAAAAAAACGTCATGCATGTGATTAAAGGGAGGGCTGTGCTAAAGCTGAAGGAAGTTGCAAAAATTTTATCTGCAAAGTATTTGAAGAAGTGTTATATATATCTGTGTGTGTGTGTGTGTGTGCGTGTGTGTGTATTAAGCTGTGGTTCTTCTTTCTGGGTAAGGGATAAAGATATCTAAACGACCCTTTTATATATATATATATATATATATATGCATGCATGGGTCGGTCAAAATGTTTTAAGTCTCACCCACAAAGAACCATTGCTTCAAATTTTTGTTGTCGCAAAACACTACTATTTAATATATTACTAGAAGAACTAATTCAGGTTTCATTCTTGAATATTTTGCAGGTGATAAGGTTGCGAAAAATACAAAAGAAGCTTAGTCATTTTTGACGACCTTCACACACACAGACACACACACACACACACACACATATATATATATATATATATATATATATATATATGCAAACGTACTCAGCAGAAATCTACTTAGGTTTCCCCTAATTGTATATTCAGAATAATCAGAAGGGTTAGAACAAACTGCACGTTATTGAATAAAAGGTCGCCAGAAAGAATAAAATTAGCATAAAAAAGATATCATAAATTACCTAACCACTAACCAACCTTTTTTTTAATGCCGACAAACATTAGGTTTTTCCGATGTTTGGTCAAGAAATTTCTATAGGATTTTTGTTGGAGGCTCTAGCAAGTTTTGCCTTCATCTATAAATTGCAATATTTATCACCTGCTTTATATTTACGGCACTTTCACTCTCCCATTTTAATATGGGATCTGTACCTAGTTTCTTTTTATTTTTCCCATGCATGGTAGGATAAACTACTTCTGTGTCTATATATTTCATGTGCAAAACTGCTTTTATGAATGTGATATCTTGTTTGAACGCTCTTTGTGTTGAACCTGCATATACTTTTTTTTATCATTATCGCTAACGTTACTTTTGTTTGGTCCACAACTACGTACCACCACCTTGTATACTAAATATTCAAGTTGACATTTCCCCTTGGGGAAGAAATTGTATTTATTAATGAAATAACATTTAGGAGCCTCAATATATCATTTATTCCTAACTCTTTAGTGTTAGTTTTTTAAACTTATATTTGCCACATTAGACATACAACCTTAGCTTAATTTAACATTTTTCTGGTTGAATATTTTGTATAGGTTGCTCGACGAAGGTAAATTTTTCTTTAATAATCTAAATATCCTTTATCGGATTTATTAGCTACAGTCATTTTATATGGTGGCGGGAACAATATAATTTCCCTTGTCCTATTGTACCTCCTATTACAAACATCAAATGCTTCATCCATGGTCTTATAAACAAGTTTGTCCTTGTAACCTCTATTTTTATCGCCATTTTGAGTGAAGATATTTTTATTAGAAGAATCAGTAGATAATCTAAATATAATAGCATTAGGGAAATGTTTGAAAATATGTCCACAATCATTAGAACCTACGCTAATATAACACGAGTATTGATTGTTTTTCCTAAATGGGGACACGGTACCGTTATACAAGTTTTTTCACACAGTTAGAATTATAGAACATGTATAAATTTTCGGATAACACACACACACACACACACATATACACATACACACACACACATATATATATATGAACTTGTCTGTAATATAACCATATCTATCTATAAATCTATTAATGTATCAAAATATTCTTGACTTATATATAGTTCCAAGTGGAATATGGGGGACTTAGGCGCATGTATAAAAGGTGTACTACTTCTTTGATTGTAAGTAACTAAATACTTTATAACAAATCAAACCTCGGGAATACTTTTAATATAAATTATTATGTAAACATCATTATATATATATATATATATATATATATATATATATATATATATATATATATATATATATACTGATAGATAGATAGATAGATAGAGAGAGAGAGAGAGAGAGAGAGAGAGAGAAAGAGAGATTTTATTAAGATACTATAATTACTATGAAAAGGAAACGTTCATACATATGTTAGGAATTGTATATCAAAAATATATACATAGATATGCAATCGTAGATTTATCCATACATCCTTAAATAGAGCGTACATTATGCGATGCTAAAGAGTAGATTACCTACATTTTTATAGTTTTATTTTGTGTACATATTGAAAGCTAATGCAATAACTTAGATTTCGCGTAACGGATGTCTCCAGGTTGAAAGAATTAAACTCCCAATAATTTGTTAGCGAAATTGTTGGCTCATTTTCCTCAATCATTTAGCAGAGAAGTTTCTTTTTTCCAATGTTTTGTATTCTCTTTCCACTTACCGGAAAATTGGGTGGTTTTCTTTTCTTTTTTTTGTCTCATAATCTTTATACCTCTTCCCAAATAAAAGAATTGTAAAATCACGAGAAAGCTTTTTTCTTGTAGAATGAAGATAGTGAACAGATTAACTTGCTTAGATTAGCGACTGGCTTTACATTGGATCTACACATATTATTTTTACGTACTTTATCCATACCAAAAAACAAAAACAAGCTTGAATAAGCAGGTATACACACACACACACACACACACACACACACACATATGTATATGTATTTATATATAAGTAAGAAATAATGAAGTAAGAATATGATTTTTTTTGCCTATATATAAATATATATGTTTTATTGTGTATATATGTGTGTGCCTTATGCCTATATATTCGTTTATATATATATGTATGTATTTACACAAACGTTTACTTTCGCAAACATATATATATATATGTATATAAATATACATTTGTGTGTGTGTTTCTGGGTGTGTGTCTGTGTGTGTCGTGTGTGCGTATGTGTGTTTGCGTTTATATTAATATTTGGACCGAGTTTTTTTGCTCTTGAGAAGTCCAAAAGTTTGGTAAAGAGGAAGAAAATTTGATTTACATAGTGATTGCTTCAGGGTAACGTTTCAAACTAAAAAGTGAGGTTGTATAACAATAAACAGAAATCACGGGAATCTATTTCGAAGAACAAAAATTCGATTTTAAATTTACAAACTTCTAAAGAAAACATTGAATTATTTGTTCTACTAAAATTACTTTTCACTCATTATATAACCTTATTAATAAGATTCATATAAACTAAGACATTAAACTTTACTGGAGACAAATATTGGTTGGTTTGGTTTCTTTGTTTTATAGCATATCAACGTTTGCGAGTTATTTAATTCCAAATCCATCATTCTAGAACAGCAGTGGGGTTATTTTACCAATACCTGGGAGGATAAAGGGGTTAATACCTTTCTCAATTGTTTTCATTTGAAAGTGAACGTAAGAGCGCGACTGTAGTTCGAACTCGCTTACTACAATTCTGTTGTCCATCGCTTTAACCAATACACTACGAGGACATCCCGCCTGCCCAATATTACAATATATATAGAATGAGTACATTATATATACAATATATAGTATATTGCACCGAAAAGAAGACCTAGTATTGCAAATAATACTTTCATACGTTCATGATCCTGGGACAGTCCTAAATTTTGAAGAATTGCAAGTGTTACCAGTACATGAAAAACACAGACTATTGAACAGAATCTGATTTACATAACAAAATAACTTTGACTGCTCAATAGATTGTGATATATTAACAAAACAAATGATTGTTATTTGTTGCGATATACTAAAAAGCTTTAACTCCACGAAATTTTGGAAGTTATCATGAAATTATAAATAATGAATGAAATTTCGTCATTGAATAACCTGAAAGGAGGTGATATGGCGTTAAATAAATAAACCCAGTCAACTCGGAAAGTGAATGGCTTATCTTTCTAATCTCAACACTCATTCTTCTGTCAGACAGTGGGAAAATCTGTTCATCACGCACAGCTACCACAGTTACAATTCCTCAGATAATGTACTATATATATATATAGTCAGACCTGTCCGATAAAACTGTTTTCTCTAATCGGCAGTCAATACTACTATATGGATGCATTACATGGAAGCTAACAAAACGTATGGAGAAAAAGATTGACGGCAATTACACAAGAATGCTGCGAGCATTATTGAACAAGTCCTGGAGGAAACCCCCAAGAAAGCAGCAGCCATACGGCCACCAACCTCCCATCACGAAATGTATCCAAATTAGACGAACCAGACATGCAGGACACTGCTGGAGAAGTAAGGACTAACTCATAAGTGACATACTCCTGTGGACCCCTTCACATGGACGAGCAAAGACAGGATGACCAGCTAGAACTTATACAACAGCTCTGTGGTGATACAGAATGTAGCCTTGAAGATCTCCCGGTAGCAATGGACGATAGAGACGGGTGGCGAGAGAGGGTCAGGGAGATCCGTGCTGGCAGCATGACATGATATATATATATATATATATATATATATATATATATATATATATATATATATATATGTATATATATATATATATATATATATATATATATATATATATATATATTCTACCTCTACTTCTTACGTCGCCTATACACTGTCCGGCTGAAACCCGTACCAGTCAGTGTTATGCTATCTATATTTTTTGACGTTTCTATTTATTTTTATGTCTTTTTCCGTTTTTACAAAAAGAGAAGTCAAGTTTATCAACATTTCAAGAGAACAGTGTGTCTACCATTTTCTTCCATAGATTTTTATTTGGTTAATCTTATTTTGATATATACCAACATTACATATCATTTTATCTGTCATGGCTTCATGACATACGAATATTCCTAAATAATATATTATGAAATATCAGTTTTTAAATATTCGGAATATATTCAATTACTACTCGCTGTATTATCTAAACATGTAAGTTATTATGGAGTGGCAAATAGCATAAGAGAAACTTACTTTTATGTTTGCATTTTAACACGAGAAGTGATTTTAATCTAAAGGATCAGAAATCGTCACTAATCCCCCACAAAAAACTCCCAAACTCCCTCTCTCTAAAAACAAACAAATAAACTGACCTACTTGACACAGATATTGATATTATCGAATGATATTCATCTAATTGGTACAGTCAGAACATTAGAATATAATAATACATTGTTCAGAAAGAAAATATGCTGCAAAATGTCTTGATAAATGGAAAAATTTACTTAATAAATGCATAAAAGACTGTTATTAGTTGAAAAACTAACCAAGAAACAAACAATAAAACACACAAAAAAGTATAAAATAATTACTATGATTATTAATTGTATTAATTACTTTATCATTTACTTTGTTCTGGTCACGATTTATTCAAGGGTCATTTAGTCAGCTAAAATCTTTGAATGTAAATGTAAGTCAAATTAGATAGGTCAAGCGCGTGTACATGCGAACATATGACTGGTGGACACCTGTTATCTCGGGACAGGAATGACAAATGTAAATAAAATGGATCCCTGTTTAATTGAGGTAAAATAAAAACATAATGAAAGTTAGGGACACTTGTGATGACGATATGACGCAATGAATTAGATGACACCACTCTAATGATCAGTAGATCATTAGAATATAGAAAAAAAATGACGGATCTTGGAAATTAGTCAGTTGGGAATCGGTTGTCAGTTGAATTAGAGCTGAGAAAGAGATGAGATCCGTAGTGCCCTTTGCGGCAATGACAGGAGTTGAGTAACTCAGTGTATCGGCAAGTGTGTTCATAGACTCTAACAAGTTCTCTCTCTCTCTCTCTCCCTCTCCCCCCTCTCTCTCTCTCTTTTGTGCTTCGATAACAGAAAACTTTATGCTGTCTGCTTAATAGTAAACACCTTTGTATCTGGATAATAAAGCGACAATTTCTCTCAATAGATATATTGAATATATTATTGTTACAGCAATACGTTTCAATGAATAAATGTTAATTGTAAACGGAAAAATATTCTGGTCTTTGAGTTGCCGGCATCAAGGCCACTTGTTCTGACGAACCAACTCGACAGTCAGGAAACGTTCCTGATGGATTGTGTCATTGCCCATTAGTGGATCTTTCAAACACAACGTGGGCACAGAGGGAATTGATAAACAAACTACCCGGAAACGCATGTCATAGTTATAGAACCAAGGCCACAATAGATTACCTTGACAAGCATAGTATCACCAAAGAAACGATGTGTAAAAAATGATCGATTGATTGATTGATTTTAACGGCATATAAAATGTCCTGGGTTATTTTATGCCAAGAGTTTAGGGAATTGCTTTCATTGTGCATGCATATTCATATTTTCTTGTTGCTGTTCCTAATAAGATTTTTGACCACAATTATATGACTTCAAGTAAGTAATAATAGTCCTGGATAAGTAATTATAGCGTAAAGTTACTATTTCATATACACTTTCATGGTATCAAATATTTCTATCAAATACGAATGTAATATAATTATGGTGATCATTATTTATATTACTTGTAGTTATTTTATTGGTATTAGTTAAATGGTAAGGAGCTAAAACCTTTGAGAGTAAATGTGCTTGTCGCTGAGGTCAGGTGCTGTAATGCATGCACGCGCGTGGGAGGAAACGACAGTCAGCTCATGTCAAAATAGGGTTCTAGATAGGATGTCCTCAAACGTAAACAAATCGAATATTAGTCGGTTGTAAGAAATAAAGATTCAAGATCGGATGATGCCCTAATTTAATAAGATGGCGTCACACCGAAAACATTGGCTGAATGCAATCATTAATAGATTATATAAGCAGAATTTATTTTGAAATGTCGAGAGTTGGAGTTGAAGTTAGCAAGGAAGGTCGGGCGTATATTTTTCGTCTGTCTCAGAACAAGAGAACTTTTACTCTGTCTTCCTCTCTCATATTGCGATTACGCCTTGACAATGTTGTGGTGCGAATAAGACGCTTTCGTATTGAAACAACAAGGTCGCTTTGTACTTTGCGAAGAGTGGAGCACCTGTTAATATTTGACATGGTACCGGTTTGGCAAGGCTGCGTCACACAAGCGTCTTGTTGGTCCCTCAATATTGTACGCCGCCATCTGGAACCATGGTGTTTCACCCATTCTATTTGAATTTGTAGCGTTACGAGAGCGTGACGTAAGATTACACTTATAATTTTTAAGTTCATCTATTTGATATAGAGATAGGATCATAAAAAGAACGAGCACTCCGGATCAGAGTGGAAAGGGATTACCCAGCAGGTCTCAAGTACAGGTGCCGTACTATACGATGCAGTTATGTATCATACTCAGTTTAGTATCATACTTACTCCTCTTGAGGGGTGATGCTGTCAGCTTATTCTAAGGCCTCCCAACTGAACAATATTAAAAACAAATATATATAAGAAGAAAACATCTTTTTTCCATAAAATATCTGCCCAGTATTTTTACAAAGACATCGCAAAGAGACCAGCTTGTTGTTTACCTTGGTAATATATCACCTTTATGCTATTTGCTACTACCCTCCTTTCAATCAAAGACACAAATATCTATCTATCTATATATATAATCTAAAGACAGACTGTTCCATTGTATCATAACGCTTCTGTGTGGTTAGACACACAGGATGCCTCAAACTGGGATCGAAACTTGCCCAACTTTACGTTAGACTTAGTATCTTACCGCTCGGCCAACAGGCAACCTACGTCAGCCCGGGAATTATAGCACATTATACATTGGGTTTCGTTTGTTTACATTTTTTTGCTCAGTTCGTTACAAGAGCTTTGCATTACATGGGTGGCAGCCGTTAATTCCTTCACCAGAGTGCTCAACTCCCGGGAGTTGAGCGTATATATATATATATATATATATATATATATATATATATATATATATGTGTGTGTGTGTGTGTGTGTGTGTGTGTGTGTGTGTGTGAGAGAGAGAGAGAGAGAGAGAGAGAAGTGTAGTGATGTGTGCATGTGTATATAATACACATGAAGTATGTGCAGGGTGTTTCAAAATAGATACAGACCACTAATTTGGTAATGATTTATAACTGAGACAAGAGAAATGGCAGCCACTTAGGACAAATACTGTTTAAAAATGCATCTTTTGACCTACAGACATCAAATTAATGTTTTTTAACCGTTATTATATCAGCTTTCCGGGCATCTCAATCTGTTTCTGAGTTTCCTTGCTCAATAATAAATCATTATCATACTAATGGGTTACATCTATTTGGAGACAACTTTCAATGACTTTTGTCTCCAAATAAGAACAGATAAAAATATTTATCCTTTCCTTTCCAAGGACTTATGTTCGAGGATTAATTGTTGTTATTGTTTACTATTTAAAATCTGAAACAAAAGCGAACACAACATTATTAGTACAGTTATTAGCAGTCACTTGGGTCCCATGTATATGGAGACACCCTGTATATATCACAAAAAATAAAGCAAATCTAAATAGTCAAAACCAATCGTAAACATAAAGTTGTCGAAAACATTAAGACATTTTACGTCATAGGGTATACTGGATTTTACAAGAAAGGGGTAAGTAATACTTTTGAGAGGTAATTACAAAGACAGTAATAGTTTACATCAGTCATAATGTAAAAATCGTCGCTCTGACCAGTTTCAGTTGTAAAATTAACTATAACATGTTCTCAATAGCATGGAGATGATATGGTTTCAGTTGACTAAAAATTGGGTAGTTTTCACTTTAAGAAATGTAATGTGAACGTGCCGTTAACTTGATGATTGGTGAGTGACACTGAAAATAACAAAAATTCGATGATGAAATTAAAGTTATATTAGGGTGTAAGTGAAAAAAATCTCAGAGAAGGAGATGTAATGATAACTTAAGGCCAAGGAAAGAACTGGGCGGGAATACAAAACAAATGTTCCGTGTTCTCTGCTTTGCATGAGCTACGGACGGCTGTCACGAATTCACGTTCCGTTGACAAAACGACTCAACATCCTACGCCACAGGAACAAGAGAATTGTTACTTCATATATATTCCATATACAAAAATCTATCTATCTATCTATCTATCTATCTATCTATCTATCTCTTATGAAAGAGTCATAATGCAAAAGGGAAACATTGTTTATACATCTCACTTTTATCTCTACGGTAGTTCTAAAGACGTCACAAAGCTGTAATACATTTTCAAGGCTTCCCGTTTCCAGGATCCATTCTCTTACACCACAAAGTCTTTGATGTAATTTTATGTGGGTTTTTTTTTTTTGGTGGGGGGCTTTTTTTTCTTTGTTTTTAACAACTCGTCGATCGCAACAGCAAGCCATTAATATTAACGTTTGGGCCTACAGCGCAAGTTGTAAAGAAACATAATATGATATAAACGGAGTATATGAAAAAAGTTTAGCTTGGTTTATTCGTCTAATGCCATATCAATTACATAGGGAGTTATTTGATATCGAAATTACATTCATTTCTAGATGTTTGATTATAATAACTATATTTTTAATGTTCTATAGCATTTGTTTGCCCACATTTGTATGCGGAGGAAGTCCCCGTAGTATAGTTATTGACATCAGGGTAAGTGACATCAGAGTAAGTGAGTTCGAACTCCAGTCACGCTATTGTGTTCATTTACGGACGAATCCTATTTACCCAACCCCTCCACTCGGTCAGGATATGACACAAGGTCAATTTTTAAGCGGAGTTTAACAGGTTTGAATTCAGAGTTTTCCTTCTCTTAGACTAGTTGCCCCACCAAGGCTGAAGAAATCAGTCTGCCCTACTATTTACCGATAGCTGGAGGGAGAATAATTGGGTTCATACATTTCCCAAGGGTATTAGTGTTATGTGAAATGCAATCAGTCTCGTCCAGGATTTGAACTCGTGTCACCGTGTCCATTTCCAACGACGATAACCTTTACACCACGGGCACCTCCATTTACGGACTAATACCCATAGAAAAGTTATAAAACCCCTTCTATACCAAGCAATGGGTTAAAAAGTACCAGTACTGTCCTTCTATGAGGATGGTTTTAGCATTAAATTACCTCTGTAAGTTGATATGCCATTAAACAAAGGAACCAAACCAGTTGGATATGTATGGTTACAATTATTCTTATGTAATATTTTATATACAATCACCTTTAACTGTTTCTATTTTATAATAATCATACGTTTGCATACAGTTATATGGTTTCAAGTATTCTTACCTAACACCTATAATTTGCAAGCAGTTATATGGCTTCGAATGACAAGTAGAAGTAATCCTTAGTCAACAATTATGGCATTAAGTGGCAATTATTATGAAAAAATAATTAACCCACAATAAAATGGTATCATGTATTCCTATCAAAATAATAATAATTCTTAAAAATAACATAACCAACAATAGATAGTAACCCAATTTCTATCCCCTCTATATCGTTCCTTATTTCTTTCCTATGTGTGGTAGTACCCACTCTCTGCCTCATAGTAGAACTGAGAGTAATAGTAATGAAGGAGTACTCATCATCATCATCATCATCATGTCGTGCCGCCAGCACGGATATCCCTGACCCTCTCTCGCCACTTCTCCCTATCGTTCATCGCCTCCGGCAGGTCTTCAGGGTTACATCCTGTGTCCTTACATAGTTGCTGTATGTAAGTTCGAGCTGGTCGTCCTGCTTTTGCACGGCCATATGTGGGGGGTCCATAGGAGTACATCACTTATGAGCTCGTCCTTGCTTCTCCAGCAGTGTCCCGCGTGTCTGGTTCGTCTAACTTGTATAGTTTTCGTGATGGGGGGGGCAAGTGTCCGTATAGTTGGTGTCTCGTGGGGTGTTGTCGCCAGGACTTGTTCAATACTTATCTCAGCATTCTTGTGTATTTTCCGTCTAGTTTCTTCTCCAAGCGTATGCTCCCTCAAGTTCAAGAACTGGAGCCTTACCAGTGAATGCAGTTTAGTGTCAAACCCAGGAAACACAGATCAAAAATCGTAAAACATAGCAGGAAAGAAAATGACAGCCAATGAAGGAATAATGAATGTATTAAAGAAGTAACCAGCTTTGAAAGGAACTTTTGGCAAAAAGGAACTAAATTTAATAAGAGAAATACACGCATGCATGCAATACAAAAGATTGATAGAGAAATAGATAGATAACTGTTCTTGAAGCGGCAGTTTTTGTCTCTCTTCAACATTTCTAACTTGCTATGCATCGTTTCATTCCCCATGGTTGCCTTCGTCAGGACGCAAGTGTGCAGCAAAGCGTTCCTTCCATTCCAGCAGCCATAAGATACTCGAATCTGAAGTCAATATAAAAAAGTAAAAAAAGAAAATGTATATATATATATATAAGATTCACGTGAGAAAATTGGAGAGAGTACACTAAGCAGCTGAACATGTCGGAAGTAATAAAAGCCCATGCGTGCGTGAATTCGACTAAGCAGACCTGAATCTTTACATACTTGGCGCCATTTTGGTTGTTTTCGTTTTTGTGTTAATCTATTTATTTTAGTC
The DNA here is from genome assembly GCA_963585895.1 of Sepioteuthis lessoniana. Classification (NCBI taxonomy): domain Eukaryota; kingdom Metazoa; phylum Mollusca; class Cephalopoda; order Myopsida; family Loliginidae; genus Sepioteuthis; species Sepioteuthis lessoniana. The sequence goes on along the minus strand of OY757930.1, from coordinate 62,290,905 downwards.
TCGTTTTGAATGAATTTATCTCCCCTTGCACATCCTTCATTCCCCATCTTCCCACCTCTCTTGCTTATCTAAGCACTTTCCTCTGCGTTATTTTTTTTATTTTGTTGAGGAATACCTAGAGCCAGTGAGTAGATATAACAGCACTGGACTGCGTGTTCGTTGAGCGAAACGGATTGTGGCTTGCAGTTTTGAAATTATTGTTGGATAAATGAGAAGAGTTGGGGGCGAAAAATGTAAGGAAAGAAATATTGAATGAACAAATAAGCGAATGATGGGCGAAAGGGAGCAAGGAATATATATATATATATATATATATATATATATATATATATGTGTGTGTGTGTGTGTGTGTGTAAGGGGAGTTATCTGAAGGGAAAGAAAAGCAGAATTAGTAAAATATGAATGGAAGGAAAGGAAAGAAAACGCAAGAGAAAATTGATGGAGGAAAGAAAAAACAGAAGAAAGAAAGAGGAAAGAAATAAGGAACGATAAAGAGGGGATAGAAATGGGAGAAATAAAGAAGAAAAGTGAGATAACCAACAAATGAAAATGGGAAAGGACGGTTGAGTGAAAGAAAAAGGAGAAAAAAGAGGACAACGAGAAAACATAAAACAAGAATTGACAAATGGAGTGGGAAATAGGGGATGAAGAAAGGAAGGAAAGAAGGAAGGAAAGAAGGAAGGACGATGAAAGAAAAATGTGTGAAAAGAATTAGAAGGATGAATAAAGAATGATTACATTCCTCCTTTATTCTCCGAATAAAGGAGAAAAGTTATGTTAAGGAAAATATTAAGAAAAATCAATAAGACAAGGAAAGAAAAAGAAGGAGTAAAGAAGAATGAAAATAATAAAGAAAGAAATGAAGGAAATGTGTCATAAAGAGATAAAAGACAATAAATAAAGAAGAACGAACGACTTACAGAAAAGGAAAAAAGAAGAGACGTTTTAAAAAAGAGTTGAGTGATAAGGATATTCGATGAAAGATGGCAATGACTGAAAGATTGAGAAAAGGAAAACAATCCGCGCTTTGCCCCGCAAATGTTTTGGTGCAGAAAACTTGAAATAGGCGGCCGGTAATAAAAGTGAAAACGAGTAAATGTTTGGCATTGACATGTTTTACGATATTTTTGCTGTTGGAAGGCATAAAGTGAGTGTTTTTATGCTCTGTAACAGACTTTCGCCGATCAACATGGACAAGGCGGAAAATAAGCTTCTTCGTTTTTCTTTCTTTTCTATTCTTTTTTTTTTTTTTGAAAGGTGATTGAAGCTAGCGTACATTACGGAAACATTTTGCTGCAACACTGCTTTACAATATGATAAGTTGTAAACATAGAAATACATTCAATGATATCTAGAAAAATTAGAACCTCCTTCCTCCCCCAATATACGACAACAACTGAACAAAAACAAAACAAAAGCAAACAAAATCAAACAAAAACAAAAAAGAAACACTGTCTCTTCGGGACGATATACTGATATATAACTATCAAGTGAATAATTGTCTTTAAAATTGTGAAACGGCACATTTTATCATAAAAGAAAAGACCTGTGAAGTAACATCTTTCCAGAAAATAGAATGTTCATATCCCAGTAAAAGTGGAGTTCTTTTACCGGTTTACTGTCACACATCTACTCGTTGTGGCTTGTTTGTTATGGTCTCTGAAAACTTTGTACGTCGAATGTGCACTTTTATTACAAAGCAATGAATATAAATCATCATCACCATCGGTAGTATCATCATCAAGACCTGCGTACAGCACGGATTCTTTTGATGCCAAAGCCATTCTTCTAGAAGAACAGTAGTGGTACTATTTAACCCATAGCTGGGAGAATTCGTGGGGTTCATACCTTTCCCAAGGGTATTTGTCCGAAAGTGAACGTAATAGCGCGACTGGAGTTCGAACTCTTTTACTGCTATTCCGCAGTCCATCGCTTTAATCACGAGGTCACCCCACCCTGATACAGTTGTACTGACACAGCTACATCTTGGAAGGATTCCTGTCATTTTTTTATCAATGAGACCTGATTTCCATTCTATTTACAGCACTGTAATTCTTTTACTTAGATGTAGAAATAAAAGCAGGGTTAATAGCATTCTGTAGATTGTAGGTTTCATTCTATTTATCAAAAGAAAGAATTCGTTAATCTTCAGAGTAAATTTAAAAAAAGTAAAGGTATCTTTTATAAGCATACAGAGTAGTAACAGACTTATTTATAAACATAATCCAATTTACCAAAAAAAAAAAAAAGATGAATAGTCTTATATATATATATCTATATTGTCCTACTATGAGAGATACGTAGATAGTATATATAATTTAAAATATATCAGATAACAGAGAACCTATTAACCCCACTTCTTAAATTCTTTTAAAAATAAATTAAGAAAATGATGACATCAAATTTTACATTGCAACTTGACTGTTTAAATCAGATTATGAAATTTTTAGATATCGTCTGTAAAATTAGATATTTATTTTTATTCTATTTTATTCTATTCTATTTTATCTAATTTTTATTGTATTTTCATCTCTTTCAACTCTTTTTCTGGTGGCGGTGAATGAAATACTTTATTAGGTAATAATGAAATAACTTGGTTGATGGGAAAGAAAAATGCTTTAAAAAATCCATTAATTTTTTAAGTTCCTTTTTTTTACAATCGAAGCAAACAATATGAAAGACATTTTTGCTACAATTCTGACGACACACTTCACAAATGCTAAAGTAGAGGAATAAAAGAACAGTTACAATAATTCTTTCGTACAATATAAAAAAATAAGAGGAGCTGTTGAGTCAAGCTGACCTTTAGGTTTCTGTATGCTTGTGTACTGAACCAAATACGATAAAACAGTAAATCACGTGATAGAGAGATAAGGAAACAGGAATTTGATTCTCTTTAGTTATTAACAAACTGTATTTTATCCGCAGAAGAAAGCGTGCCCAGCGAAACGGTTAATGTCGAAAAAAAAAAAAAAGGAATTGATCTTGGTTAAAATCATGGATGATACAGTTTGCGTTTCATTATACCACTGGGAAAGATTTGGATCCATCTCTATTCTTACCATCTATGTTTAAATAGTTGGTCAGACTAGGTTCTAAGGCAACTAATTAAGAAGGGAAGCTTCTGAATTCGAATCAGCTTTAATTCACTAAAAAATTAACCTTATGCCGGATCCCACCAGTGACAGAACAGTTTGATGAATACAATCATATCAGTGGATTAATTTCTCAGATTCATTTTGGTGCCCGTAATTAAGGATTCGATGGCAGACCCATACAATAAATGATTTTGTAGTGTCCGTTGATAGATAGATAGATTCCTTTTATTCCCCAGATTTTCCACTGTGAAAGATGACTGTTGCTAAACTTTTACATATACGAAAGAGAAACCGTAGTTGATTCTTTGAGAGAAACGTTGGGAAATTTTCAACTTAAATGCACACACACACACACACACGTATATATATTCTTTAAGAAAAACAAAAAACGATCATTTTTCTAAAAGAAATTATTGCTCTGTGATGTCAGTTACATTGAGCTCTTTACCAGGAAAATTTAAATGTTCATAGTTGAATGATTTTATGTCCTGGCGGAATTATTCCCGACTCCGGTTTAACTGGACTGAATAATATATATATATATATATATGTATATATATATATATATATATATATGTGTGTGTGTGTGTGTGTGTGTGTGTGTACGCTCCCCATGGGGGTTGAGCACTCTGGCAAAGAAATTTTCGGCCGCCGCCCGCTCGATGCAAAGCTCTTCGAAAGAATTGAGCACTCTGGTAGCCGATAGGGTATAAAAATGTAAACAAAACGGACGCTGCTGTTGTTGCTACATAATACCTTAAAAATTTCCTTAGCCAACGTGGTACGCTTGCTGGGACTAAGTCTAACGTAAAATTGGACTGGTTTCGATCCCGGCTTCGAGCGTCCTACGTGTCTAGTCCCACTGAAGAGTTCTGATAGAACGAAACAGTCTGTCTGTGGATGACTATATATATATAAGTAAATAATGGATTGTAATCCGACAATTTACAAAGAAAAATTGATAACAAGGCAATCCAAGTAGAAGAAGATATTTATTGAGAAGCAAAGTTGACACTATAGCGTTTCGTTTCTAATGAAATATCATCAAGACTATGAGGGATGATATTAGTGATGTTAAATCAACGATGGATGTGTAAAAAGTTTATATATTATCGGATTACAATCCATTCTTTACTTCCATATATATATATATATATATATAATGACATTGGTATGATCTATTGGAAGAATTGTGTCATAATAGTCAATTTTATATTTGCTTATCTGTTATTATGCCTAATTTATTAAAAAATATTTTTCAATATTTCTACAACCGCTCCACCAACTATCAAGTCCCGTTTCTATATTACCCTTTATACTCTATAAGAGAAATACAAATTCAACCTTTCCTGCTTCACTCCTTTCATCAATGTCACTGACAAGCACCGCTGCAAGAAATCCCATTTACAGTCGTCAGTAAACATATCAGGCGGTTGAATTTCATTACAGAAAAGCACAGCTTCACTGACCACATTGTAGCTTTCGTCAAACATATGAAATGCATAGTGACATATTTCCCTCAAAGCTGAAAACATCAATAAAAACACAATTTCTCAAAACGCAGCGTTCATTTCTATTTCAACTTTCCATCAAATCCAGAAAGAAATGTTAACCATATCACATGAAAAAATAATTAGAAAAAAAGAAAAAAAGAATCAACGATCATCGACTCACTGACGTAATTTTTTTAATACAAGACAACAAAAACCTTGGAAAATTGACTCTAAATCTCAGAAATCATCATTAAATATTCAGAATAAAACAGACATCAACCTGATTCTACTTGTTACTAATCATATTTACTAACCCCTCCACTCAGGCAGGATATGACACAAGGTCAATTTTCTTAAGTGGAGTTTAACAGGTTTGAATTCAGAGTTTTCCTTCTCCTAGACTAGTTGCCTCAACCAGACTGAAGAACCTCGTCTGTCCGACTATCTACCGATGATTTTGGAAGTAAATAGCCCATAAACGGTGATATGCCATTAAACTAAAAAAAGCAAATCTATTGAAATTAAAAAGTTGTATTTGTGTCGTATCTAAGATTTATTTCCAACCAATATCTATCTATCTATCTATCTTTACGTACCAGGATATGGAACAAGGTCAATTTTTAAGCGGAGTTTAACAGGTTTGAATTTAGTGTTTTCCTTCCCCTAGACTAGTTGCCTCACGAAGGGTGAAGGACCCAGTCTGTCCTACTATTTACCCATAACTGGTGTGAGAATAATTGGATTCATACCTTTCCCAAGTGTATTAGTGCTATGTGAAATGCAATTAGGCTGGTCACGGATTTGAACTCGTGTCGCCGTGTCCATTTTCTACGACGATAACCATTACACCACGGGCACGTTTACTCACTGATCTAGTCGGCTGGGGCTGCTGAATACTCCGACTGCTTCTCTTCAGACGTGTAAGACAATCCCGACGATCTGATGGTGAGGATCTAGTAATGCTGTTGCTTTAGGGGAAGCGGAAAACCCTTTAATTTCCATTGCTTCCTGCTCAAGTGTGCCCCGGAATAGTAGCACCTACTAGGATCCTATCTATAGGTCAAATAGAAATAAAAGTAATACCTCTGCTAAAGTAAATTGTTTGCGGACATTGGCCTAGGGGTTAGAGTGTTCGCCAATGGCCCGGGAGACCTGGGTTCAATCCCAGGTCGAGTCATACCAAAGACTCAAAAAATGGTACTTGATGCCTCCTTGTTTAACACTCAGCAATATAAGGTACGGATCAAGGGTAAAGTAGAGCAATCCAGGGAAGGAGTAGCGCCCTCCCCTACACATTGGTGTAGTAGCTATCGAAAAGGGAGCCTTCGGGTTACCCTCGACTATGGTCGCTAATTTACTTACTTATATGTATAACCAAGCCATTGGCCTAATGAGTTAAGTGTACTCCACTAGTCCGGGATACCGGGGTTATATCCCAGGTCAAGTCATATCAAAGACTCAAAAATGGTACTTGATGCTGCTTGCTTGACTCTCAGTATTGTAAGGTAAAGATCATGAGTACAGGGGAGCAATCCAGGAAATTGATAGCGCCTTCCCCTGCACATTGTTATTGCTGCTATTGAAAAGGGAGACTTCGGGTCACTCTCGACTAAGGTTGCCAACTTTACTTAAATGTATAAAATAGATGATATGCCTTAAAAATCAACCAAAATTTAATCAAACGGTCTTAATTTGGCGTTAAATGATCGTAATGGGCTGATACGCCTTAAAACGAAACAATAAGACGACGTTTACTTATTTTTAATTGTTTCCCACTTTCAAAAATCTTCCTTCGATATGCAATGAAGAAGTGCAGAATTTAAAAAAAATTCTATTATGAATTTGAATATCCCCGATCTGGAGGGGTGCTATTATTGGAGGTACCCCACCTTTTTTACCTAGATTTCTACTACATAACGCTCGGTAGCAGAAAAGTTTCTTACAACCTTTGTGTTCCACAAAGTTCTGCAGATCGCCACGACGTGGCGTGCTTAAACTTGCTTCAAAACGTGAAAAGCATGTTTGACCTTGATAGTAAATTGGCACGCACGTGTATTTTCTGTCAATCATGGGCAGGTGCTTTTAGTCCCCAACAGACCTCACTTCTCGTTGAACACGACTGCATAGAACAATACATTTCTTAATTTGTAAAACTTTACAAAAAGCTTCTCATGCTCACGCTAAAGATTTTTTCAACCGGTACAAATGACATTTCTCAACGTATAATCTCTTTGTATCTCATAGTCATTATTGTATTCATTCTTTCAAAATTGCTCGGGTAATAAACTATGTTCTTATTTTATCGCGGAATGTTTTCGTATTCATCAGTAAAAAAAAAAGAATATTCAACGACCATTCCTCTACAAGCGGTCTAAATTGCTACCTCTCATTCTTTTTCAGTTAAGGTGAGCTTTAGTACTTATTAAAGACAAATGGACAAAGTTAACTTTCATTTGTCTCCAAATATCTCCCTGTATTTAAAAATGAGAGTATAAGAAAGTAACGGATACAGAGAATTCAAAAATTCAAAAAAATCATTATCACCTGACGTTCAAGGCTACGTGAAACTAAGAGTTGCAATTAATACATTTACATTAAAAATAAAGTCGTGAGTTAAATGATGATCAATCTTACAAGAAGGACAACTCAGCAGCTGTAAATTATATATATATATATATATATATATATATGTGTGTGTGTGTGTGTGTGTGTGTATGTGTGTATGTATATTCTTGAATATATTATTACACACAACCATAAAAAAAACAGCGCCAGAGTGGCCTGCAAATCCTTCATCATATGAATAGTCAGAGTTTAGGCGTCGCCACCATTAAGTCAGAGAATTCAAATTGCACCCTGCTATAGCACTAGACCTTGTTGGTTATCCGTCTTATTGTGCGAGCAGATCAACAAATACCAGTCGAAAGAAAACCTTTCTCTCTTTCTCTCTCTCTCTCAATATATATATATATATATTAAGAGAGATTATAAAAATAATATACAATGTACTTCTGGGTTATTGACAATCCCTTTCACCCTAACTTCTAATGTACAGTAAACAAATTTATCAGAGAAATTTAGAAAATCGTTTTAAGTACGTTTAGGTAAAATATTACAAATTAGTTACCTAATGACAGATCTTCTCACCGAAAGATATAGTTATGTCGTTGTTGTAGAAAATGCATGAAATTCACTCTTTCAAGAGAGTGAAAGTAAAGTGGAAATTAATGTCTATCTCCAACACTTTCTCTGCACATCTTGGGTTCAAATTCGACCGACGGGAAAATATAATCATAATCATTCTTTCAATTTTTCTTTACTGTTGACGTTTGTTCTCGTCACTGTAAACGTATTTATTAAATCAGTGTATATTTCTACGGATTAAAATCTCCTCGTAAATAATGCTTCCTAAATAGCTTTACATAGCCTTAGAATTGCGTTAATTCCTAAACATTGAAAACCCATTTTCTCTTGAGTTTTTATGCATTTTTATAATATATGACAATATACCCGACACGGCCGGTCCCCACTATCTCAACTTCTTATATCATCTCATGTCCATTCGATCGTCTAGTGGTTTCTTTCGTCTCCGGCCGGGGGCATTTCACATGTTTCACAAATATACAACTGTTATAACATATATAACTGAGAGTGGAAGAAAGAAGAACAAACAAGGACGGACTTGTGTTAGCCCTAAGCGTAAGAAGGGAGCAGTTTTAGCACTTTTCTGGCATTTTGTGGATCTGTGACTATCGGGAGTGTGCACCCGAATAAAATTTTCACACAGCTACCAGGGACGCTGACTCATCCTCTCGTGCTAGCTGACCTGGCTTCCAGGTCCACAAGTCCCAAATCCTTGCTTCATCCTTTCCCTGACTGTCGCTAACTCCTATCTATTGACTGCCCTGGGACCTTGCCTTTCTTCGTCTTATTCCGGTCTCGTAGGAAATCTCGCATGCTAGTCCTTTGAGTGGGTTTTGCGCCAAAACAGACAAAGGAATCCTCCGACTGGCGCCCACCCACACCCACCGAACGGATGCCCACCATCGTACCGCAAATATAACTTAAAGCATTTCTATAATAAGAAATATATATACATTTTATCTAAAGCTGAATTATTCTGTTTGTTATGGCATAGAAACCTTCGTGGTTTATCTAATTCCTAAGTCATATGACGATACTTTTCTTAGTAATTTTCTTTCTATAGTAAGTTCTTTAGCCATGATTTTGAATTGAATAGTCTTATTCTGTTTATTATACTTAGATTAATTGCTGGTCACCATCAGTTTGTATCTATACAACTTGAGTTATTTCTAAAATCATTACCATAGCATTTTTTGGGGGTGTCCTCGTGGTGTAATGGTTAAAGCGATGAACTGCGGAATCGAAGTACGCGAGTTCGTACTCCAGTCGCGCCATTACGTTCACTTTCGGGCAAATACCCTTGGGAAAGGTATGAACCCCCTTATTCTCCCTCCAGCTATGGATAAATAGTAGGACGGACTAGGTTCTTCAGCCTTGGTGAGGCAACTAGTCTAGGAGAAGGAAAAACTCTGAATTCAAACCTGTTAAACTCCGCTTAAAAATTGACCTTGTGTCATATCCTGCCCGAGCGGTAGGGTTGGTAAATAGTACCATAGCATTTAACTTATATATTCAAAAGCTCTCTTCTTCTTGTTAAGATTGCATTCCTTCTTGATTATCTCTTTCTCTTCTTTCAGGTACATTTATATTAAAGGTAGCATTAACAAATTATTTACAATATACACATTATAACCATATTCTGTAAAGTACTGGATTAGGTTTTAATTAATTTTTAATAACTAAAAATCACTTACTCCATTAATGAACCTTTTTCCAACCGAAAGTTTCAAAACAAAACACTAAAAATAATTAAAACAGTAAAAGCTCAAACTATCTACTCATAACCACACTACCCCTGATGACGATTTAAAGTGTAGGCGAAAGCGCTTGGATAGAAGGAATGGGAAAATTTCTTTACCATCTAAATCCAAACACAAGTAAAATAGCAAGTAGACATGAACAAATAAAATAAAAATAATAAACAGTGTTCCATCGTCTATAACAAAACTGGCTTGAATAATAACTTATTACCCAGTCTCTACGTGCTCGAAAAATTCGACACATGGTCAATATCTAAGCGGAGTTTTACAGGCTTTAATCCAGAATTTTCCATCTCCTAGATTATTTGTGTCTCCACAGTTGAAGAGCCAGTTTGCCCTGTTCTTTATTTATAGACGATAGTTGGATTCATGCCTTTCCCAAGGGTATTAGTGCCATATAAAATGCAAAAAACCTCATCAAAGAATATATATATATATATATATATATGTGTGTGTGTGTGTGTGTGTGTGTGTGTGAATTTATAAATAAAAAGAGAAAAAGAGATAAATAGTGAGATAGATATGATCAAATACGATAAACGCACATACACAAGCATATATATATATATATATATATATATATATATATATATATATATATATTGACCAGAGTGTGGAATAAAAGAAAATAAGAAAACTATGAAAAAAGGAAATAAAAAATGAAACGGCACATATAACAAAATAAAAAAAAAAATAAGAAAAGAAAGAAATAGGAAAAAATCACTGATCAATGGATTATTTTGGTTTTCTTTTTAAACCTTATGCAATAGCAACAACCATTCTACTTCAAATCTTTAACAATCTCTCCCACAAACAAACAAACAAACAAATAAACAAAAATCCCTTCCCGGAAATATTTTCAACGTCTCAGTTTTTTTTCCACCACCGATTCTTATGGAGATGGAAGTCCTATTATGTAGGTACTACAACGCGCTTTGCAGAACAGAGGAGAGCATTTAAAGAATTTCGAATAATTCGCTCGAAACTCCTCAAAGGGACAGATTTTCAAAGTCCAAATGATACGAGTCTGAGAGCAAAATAAGCATTGTCTGGAATATAAACGACATATTAACCACACTGATTTCATTGTAACAATTTCTCGTTCAAAACAGCCTTGAGCCGCTGCGTGAATTCAATCCGAGGCTTGCCTCCTTGCATCTAATACAAAAATCTGTAATACATTATAAGTAAATAAAATAATAGTCAAAAATGCACTCATATCCTAAGAACATGCCTGCAATAATAAATATATCTTTGGTGCTGTTTTAACGAAAATCAATCGCTAAGAATCAGTGAAGATTTCTGAAACTGTTTCCTCTGTGAATATTCCGCCCCAAAGAATTATGGGATTGTCTCTCAGTGATGAATCAGGAGCTTTTTCGCTCTTTGATGTGATATAATCTTGAACCATAGAGCACTTAACAAAACTATTCGTATATATATATATATATATATATATATATATATATATATATATATATATATATATATCCCTTGAAGGGACGATTGCAAAAACGAGTATATGCTGGTAGTTGTTCTAAACATAATATATTGTATGCTTGTATGCTAACCGAATTATGAAAAAAAGAAAATTCGTGTTTTGGGATCCAACTAATTCAATGGTGATATTTTGTTCAAGAATGTGTTCACTTGGAAGAGTGATGAGAAACTGAAAACTTCAGAGAAGTATAATATCTATCAATCAAAATCATTATCATCAAGGTGTGGCTACAGCACGGATTTCCCTAACTCTCTCACTTGTCATCTGTTCCAATTCGCCAACGCTCGTGATAATTCTTCTTGACGGCAACGAGAGTTCACACAAAGCTTGTTAATGTAAGTATTTTGCTGAGAGACCAGCCCTAGTTTTTTCATATATATAGAATTGGTTTGGTTTGGTTTGGTTTGCTTTTATTGCATATCCACCATCGTTAGTCATTCAATGCCAAATCCTGTTTATATATTAAATATATATGATTTCTAAATACATTTTGTAGATACATACTTAGATGATCAATTTTTAAGTGGGTTTACATTCAGGGTTTTCCTTCTGTTATACTGGTTGCTATACCAAGGTTGAAGAGCCTAGTCTGACTTACTATTTACCCATAGCTTTCGGAAGATTAATTAGATTCATACTTTTCCCGAGAGGATTTGTGTTATGTGAAATGCAAACAGTCTCGTCTTGCATTTGAACTCGTGCTGCCTAGTCCACTTCCTTCTTTGGTAACCGTTTTTAATTAGCTATTTTTTAGCTGTAAACGATAAATTAATATATTAGATAAGACAACCAATTAAAGTGTACTGAAGTTGCGCTAGGGCACCTAGAACCATTGATTCGAGTTTGTATTTATCACGCTATGTAACGCAAATATTGTTTTTAAATAGTATGTGTTATTTCTTTATTTCTTTATTACCTATTTGGCAAAAGAATGGAAACTGTATATTATTTAATTAAACTTTGCTTTTGTACTTTAGATGATGAAATGAACCGACTTTCTATGTTAAACAAGAATTTGAGCCTCATCATCTGATACTGTGTGGTGTCATATTGAGGACACCCATTTTTTAGGGGATACAGTCATCGTATTCTAAGTCCCTACGACAGCCATCAATAGTGTTAAAAGAAAATAATAAGTATCAATTAGTGATAATGTTCGGAGGAATTAAGAAATGTCATTATTCCCTGTTTGATTTTAATTTGTTAATAAATAGTAGCAGAAATTTTTGATTTGATTTGGTTTGGTTTGGTTTGGTTTCATGGCATATCAAAAATTGTTGGTTATTTAATGCTGTTTTTACATATATATCTAGATACACTCAGTGAAATGATCTAACAGTTCTATTTCTAGCAATTCCATTTAGCCTAAGGCATCAACGTTATATGGTTCCAAGTATTGCTTTGTATAACTAACAATTCAATTAAAACATCAGTCTATACGCAGTTAAATGATCAAACACTTCAATTTCAAACAATTCAATTTAGCATGATTCATTTGTTTGCTCTCAGTTTAAAAATTCAAACAGTTCTATTTGGCCCATAGATAGGACTCTATCAGGGGCTACCACTATAAGCCAGAGTGTGTCTGGGAGGGATGACAATGAAGGGGTACTCTACATTCCCAAAAGCTCCAGCATTACTGAGATTGTTATTATCGTATACTGGATACTTGTTGGAGGGTCGTACTCCTGTGCAGAATTGCAGTCGGTATCACCTACAGCCCCCGTCGACAGGGCTAATTAGGTATAAGTTATTGAAGAATGTGAAAGAAACTCTTACATGACTGGCAGTCGTTGGTTCTCGTTTGCCGAAGAGAAGGTTAGTTGGTTGGGTTTTGTGACATATCAACCCTTGTGGGATATTCAAATCCAAATCCTGTTTATATGTATGTATGTATGTATGTTTGCATATATGTAAGTATGAATACACACAGAAATATATCACAGATTTTAAATTTTCTCCTCAATAAGAATTAAAACGAAATATCTATATTGGAAGACAAGTAGAGTGTCTTAGTAAAGGCATTAATGTCTCATTTTAAATTCTGAGTACAAGAATGAAAAAAAAATTGTCCCAAAGAAGACCAATGGAAATACTTAGATATGAATTAAAATCAGAGACTCACTGAAAAATTTGGGATATCATATTGAAGAATATGCACTGGGATTCTAAAAAAGACACTGCAAGGTGTGCACTAAATCGACGTATCTATGATTATATATAATATTATACAACCGTTTAATTTTCTTATGTAATTATCGTGAGTCAATATTGATGAGATTGCATGACTTAAAGCGATTATTTGTGGAATAATAAAGAAATAGAATTGGAACAGCTGAGAGATAATTTTGATTTGGTTTAAATTTCAAGATTATCAAAATTAAGTTATTTGTATTTGACGATAAAACACTATATAACGAATTAATAAAAGTGTCTTGTGTTTATTAATTATGGAATTGAGTGATAATATGAAAGAGATGTCATCTCACAACACATCACCCTATAGTTATATCTTTCTTCAACAATTTTTGTTGTAACTCGAAAGTCTTCATTCTCTAAGCTTTGGTGGGTACAAAACCAGAAGTATGGAGGAACGATTGATGATCGATCTCGACACAAATGGTCTACTCTACTCGCTTGTTAACCATTACTTAATACGAGGTTCTCAGTGAGAAGTTTATGATAGATGCACCGTATTTAGCTTTCCTCGTGTAAATAATCAATCAGCTCACTAAAAATATTATCTTGCCCCGACAGTGGAGCTTAGAATATAGAGACTTCATCCCCTGCATAGAGTAACACTCCCCCCAAACCAAGAAAGGGTGTCCTGAGTACGACACTAAACTGCATTTGATAGTCAGGCGCCAATTGTGTGGATCTAGGAAATGTGTAATATCCTTTAATTACCATCACTCGCGGATCCACTCAGTTTTTGCACTGTTAGGCTCCCATGCGTGGTTCAAGTAGATCTTTTTAAAAAGGATGTGTATCCGAAAGAGCCGTGTTATAAACTTTTAGGAAATAGCAAAAAGTGTAAATATGAACTTACAATGAACGTATTTCTTTAACTAGTCATTAAAGACATATCAATCAAAGAAGGGTTTACATGATATTAAAATAATTTACGGCCAAATCACACTGAAAGCACTGGTTCTCGTTAGATCGTCGAAGTTAAGAAGCCATAAACCTGTTCGTTAGTTAGGTGGGTGACTATTTAACAGCTGGTACCGTACACAACCTAAAGCCTGAATGACATATCTAAGCTAAGCTTAAAATCAATTAATCACTTAAAACTATTTTAATATTAATTAAATGGAAAACTGAAAACGATAATGGAAGTAGTCTTCCCGAAAAAATAAAAAAAACAAAACAAAAAACCAACAAAAACAAAAAAAAAAAACAACACACATACACACGCGTGCGCACATGCACGTACACACAAAAAGGAAACAAGTTAAAGAGAAGAGAATTATGAATTTTCCTGAAATAAGGTAGAAAATTGTGGAGCCATTCATTTTTAGACCTATTTTCTTTCATTTGAATTTTTATTTGATTTTCATATCAATGATAATGATAAAATATAAAAAATAAAAATACATACATATATGAAAAAAATTATATAAATGAAGATGAACAAATAAATAAAAGGGACAAGTTGATTTTAAAAGATGTTTACACTTGTATGGGAGTATTTTTATAAAACAATTTCTGGCAGTCTCCAAATGATCACCATCCCAGTTAACATATTCATGGAATCTCCCACAGGTGATTTTAAAAAATCAATATTTCTATGAGAGTCTCTCTATTAGAAAAGCAGAACTCCTATTACGGTGACTTTTAGGGAAATATTCCCATAATATGTTTACAGGGATGGTGAACTTTAAGAGACTTCTAAATCGTAATATCATAAAAGAACTCTCAGAGAATTGTACCATGTTTTTTAAAGAATCTGTATTTTGTACATGTCAGAAGAAATGTCATTTACTACTACTTTATAAATCGAATGAAATTCGAGGTCTTCGCCATTCATGAATATTGGTAATCCAATAAGCGAAAATATATCTGATATATTAAGTTGTCTGATTTTCCGTTTTAAACATTATACAGATCTTTACTACAGCGAAGCGGCATATGTGTGTTACCACACAACTATTTTAAGTTTCGAGTATTGTATATAATTTCTCGTACAATCGGGTACAAATTCGTAAACAACTAGATATTAAAACTTTCAAGCGCTTTTAAGGAGGTGATAATTGATGGAACCTCTGGACGGATATACATAGTAAGAATTTACTAAGCATTTTGCGACACAAGACCGAATGAAAAGGGCACCCAATGATACTAGAATTCATTTATATAGGTTTCTTGACAATTACACGACCTGAAGCGCACACACACGCCCACACACACACACACACACACACATATATATATATATATACATATATATATATATATATATATTTATAGTAGACCTGATGAATGAGGAACATAACATGATGAAGGAAGAAGCGATAATGAACATTTTCATGAAAATATAAGTCTCTCAACTTTATTCCGCCAAAGTGTCCAAAGTTGACAGTAGGTGTACAAGAGACGGAGACGAAGACAGTCGAGGATTCTGGGTAACTTGGACTCAGACATATTGACGCATAACTTCTTAAACACTCAGTGCTTCCATATTCAGGGCCTTACAGCTTCATTAGTAAAATGTACTCAATTGTTGGTTGCTGTGGGCCATTGCCCTACCCGAGCGCCAGCGGCCACTTGCTGGCACTCTCCGGACCTCTTGATTGCCCGACAGTGGCACTGAGATTGAAACTAACCATATCTACCGGGTAAATCTACATATATAATTTCACAACGCCTTCGGATTTCCGGTTCAACCCACGTGATATGCTTACACCCACGTATTGCTTGTTTTCCGGTTGTTTACACAGGTGCATTCTGCGTAGAGAAATCCTTGATTGACGGCTTTGTTAAAGGTCAATATACATATCCAATTCTTGGTAAAAAAAAATCACTGATTTAGCACACTCGGGGAATGTATATTTTTTATTTCTTTTCTCTTTTGGAATAAAACGCCGAACATTCTTGTAATTTACTTTGATTAGATAGGGCAGCCAATGAAACTAGAACTCATTTGTGTAGGTTAGCTAGTTGACTTTGCTAACAATTATACCACCAGAAACATCCAAATCGCTGAACATTCTAGCTTCATATAATTTCCATTAAACAATCGAGATTAAATAATTAAATAATACATTAAATAATTTGAATTAATGGCATATTTTTCCAAATCATACAAAAGAAAATATAAAGGAATATCCTAATATAGAGGAACAAATTTGGAATTTCATTCACAAGAATAAATAAATAAATAAATAAATAAAAATAAAATTAATACTTAATTTCTTTCTCGCAATCATCGAGCTCCACGAGTGGTATAAGTGTTAGCAAGTTAGACTAATAGCCATTCATTTGTGAGTTCAAATCTCGTTAGGGAAGCTATTCGTGCAAGCTTTTGCTGTTAAATTACTAACACCCACGAGCGTTTTTTTTTAATTGTCAGGCATAGATTTAATTAAAAAAAACAATATTCTTTACTAAAGTGGTTCCAATACTCCGAAATGGTTGTCAGTTGGTGAATGGATACTTCTCCTGGACTATTGTTTAAGCTTTGCTGGCCATATTACTGATATTATATACCTTTTGAGGAGGAAAAAAAACAAACTTTGATAACCTTTGTTCTGTGACAAAATGCATTATCGGGTTTAAAATGGCTTAATCATCACCAAACCAAGTTTCAAGTATTGTCCACGATCTCTTGTACAATCGGGTACAAATCAAAATAATGAGAAACTTATCCAATATTTAAATGTACACAAGTGCATTGGTTGTTGAGGTAATGATTGCAATCTTCTATTCCCCTTTGACATCCAACATCATTTCAAAACGAGAGGAATCTCCTTTTTTTAAATTTCTGATTATTATTTTGAACATGTAAAAAACGTTACTCGACAAAAGCTCTATCATCATAGCCTTCGTTAATGCAGATTGTTTTTACCCAGTCGGCTGGGGCTATAGAATACACTGACTGCATCTCTGCAAAAGAGTAAGACCTCCGCAATGAGTGTCCTGGATATTACACTAAACAACCTGATTGTGATGTTCCAATTATGCTGGAGCTTTGGGGAATGCGGAATACCACTTCATTGTCATCAGTTCCGGGTTCACTTTGGCCTGGAGGGGTAACACCTGATAGGGTCCCATCTATGGGTCAAATAGAAATAACCAGTATACTTATGTTAAACTGAATTACTTGAAATAGGACTGTTTTGAGATTTAAACTGTGTACTTTTTCAATACTGAATTGTTTGAAGTAGAACTGTTTATTTGTATAAAAATTGATTTGGCATTAAATAACCTACAAAGATTGATACGCCATAAAACCCAAACAAACAAACAAACAAATTATTGCAGATTTTGGATTCATTCTAAGTATCAATTTTATCCAATAGTTCTCAGTCAAAATTGTTTCTTTTAAACCCATTTTTACATTTACAACATTTTTATTTGTTTGTCCATTTGAGAAGATTTTCGTTTGGTCTTTCTCTGCGTAAATTACTCTTAATTCAGCTAACGTCAGACAATTCTCTCAAAAACGTTTAGACCTTTTTCGATTTATTTGTTTTTAAATTGCTTTGTTATGCGTTCTCTATTTTCAAGGAAAATTACATTGACTTATATCCTTTCACTTTGATGTATTTCGTGGGCTATCCTCATGATTTCATTTTATAAAAGCAGGCCAGTCGGCTTTGGGGAATGTGGACCCGCTTCACTGCCATAAATATCTGATCCACTCTGACCAACAGTGTCAATATCTATCAGGGTCTGATTTATGGTTCAAACTGAAGTAATTAATCATTAACTATACTTGAAACCATTTAACTAGATGCAAACAAATGAGCTCTGGCTCGTTTTAAAATATTACGTGCAAACTATTCGTTCACAAATTATACATATATATATATATTGCATTAAATAATCTACAAGTATTGATATGACATTATATGAAAATGGCATTGGCCTGAGAGACTGTAATTCAATCTCAGGTCGAGTCATACCAAAAGAATCAAAAAATGGTACTCGATACCTCCTTGCTTAATAGAGCAAATCAGGGAAAGGATTAGCACCCTCCCCTACACTTTGGTGTAGTATCTATCGAAAAAGGAGCTTTCGAGTAGCCCTCGACTACCGTCGTCAACTGTACTTTATTGATATGACATTATATGAATATGGCATTCCATAATCTACAAGTTTTATGTACCATTTTAAACCAACCAACCAACTAACACCTTTCATAACCGTAGCTGTTAAACAGTCTTTTTAGAAGAAGCAGCCATGTAATTTTAGTTGCTATCATAGATTTGAATGGGGAATATCACATGTTTTTGATAGAAACTTTGAAAAATAGCGATTCCCTTACAGAAATGTTGTGGTTATATTGTGAACATTCAAGATTGTCTCCTATGAAGGTACCTGAAGGCTAAAGTTTTTAAAGATAAGCCACAGACAACTGACGAACTGAACTATTTGATTCGTCAAAAAATCAATGCAGTACCAGAAGCAATAACGAAGAGGGCACTGGAGAAATTCTGCTTGAGGATTCAGGAGTGTACATCTCGGGAAAACACTGAAACAATATATTTAATATAAAAATGAAGAGTAAAAGAAAAGACAGTACACATATTATTCTTTCTTTGTAAATTAAAATTTTGAATTCAGTCTATGTTGCCTTATTTTATTTACGATCAAAACCTGGGACATAATTCCAATCTCTATATTTATATTTATATTTATATATCCCAAAACATCCACAATAAACTTACATAACAGTTTTTATACTGACCTTCAAGCCGGAAGCATGCAGTTTTATCTTATTTAGTCTTCGTTTTTATTCAAACTTATCTTTTGGGCATCGCTTTTATTTTTTCTCTTGTATAAAAGATAAACGTTAAAATTCACAAAATATCTTACAACGATTTTTGTTTCCACTTATTTTGCTACCTACTTGACTGACATCCGTGAAATTTGAGTAGTAGGAAAATTACCTGTTTTGTAATTTAATATATGTAGTACTAATAGAGCTCTACAAATAGAGTTTATAGAATGTTATCTAGTTATTTACGCCTAAGCACAAACATGCTCGTAGTGCAATGGTTATCGTCGTAATCTAAGTTCAGAACTGGACAAGGCTGTTTATATTTCATATATCCTTATTACCCATATGAAATGTATGTATCTCTTTATCTAGATGTGCCAACAAATCTTTCTGAATTCAGATCTGAAAAAAATCGCTTAAACTTGACCTTGTGTTGCATCTTTCATGTACCGAGGCTTCGATGTATGGTAGTGTATATATATATATATATATATATATATATATATATATATATATATATATATATATATAACCCATCATTTCAGTACAAATGGGATATATTTTATCTATAATTTTGTAAGATTCGGAAAAAAAAATTCAAAATGTTTCCTTTCCCCGTTAGCTGGGAACTTTTCAGCATTCCTTCGTGTATATCTTAGTGTATGTATGTGTATTGGATAGAATTGCTTCGATTTCCATGTATTGAAAAACTTTTATCTTCAATGAAACCAACAAACTCTTATAACAAACAAAACAAAAATAAACTGAAAATAAAACGTTCTCATATTCCCCACCACACTTTTTTTCATTTTCTGACAATTATTCTTTACTCGGAAATTTTGTGTCTTTGACTTTAATTCACTTTCTTTTTTACTCTTGATTTGTTTTCCTGGTTTTCTATTTTTTTTCTTGCTGAACAGTAAGACAAAGAGTCAAGAGGCATTTTAAAAGGGTAATTTAATTACGACACGGAAACCACTCACAACAGTGGATAACAAACAAATAAGCAAGGAAACAAACCAACAAAAGAAATATAAAAGAAAATTTAAAAAGTGTTTTGTTAACATTTAGTTGATCAAAATGATCTTTACACGGCGTTAACTTTAGGATCAAACTTAAAAGAACGTTTTCACACTTTGTTATTCAGGTAGGTGATTGTCGCAGTTTTCAGTGGTGTTAGCTCAGAGGTTATACGATTCAACTGAACACATAAGAATCAGTCGTTAAACTCTTCAATTTCAACTCATCTTGATTATAGCTTTATTCACAAATACCTGACAATGCATTATATTCTGCTGAGACAAATGATGTATTCATTTATGCCAATATATGGGTTGATATTTGTATTCTAAGCAAAATTTGCTAGTTAAAAACAATTGCACCACGATCAATCGTACAGGGACAGAAGATTCTTTTTTTCTGGTCTCTTAAAAAATTACCAAAATGGATTTTTTTTTCTGCCAAGTCTTCACAAGCATTAATTCTTCTTGGTCTTTTTCGTCCATTCTTTAAATCGCCAGTTGTTTTTCTACCAGATTACTAATTGATGTATGGGTTTCATTTTGCTACCTTACAGTTCATCAATAGAACAATCTACTACAATACATCTTTATTAGCTAACAATGTGGATTGTTAAATTTCTTCACGTTGTCGGTACGCCATACTTGAGTTTAGATTAGAAAAAAAAACCTGATTTAACAGTATCGCAGTGATGATTAAATTTCTACTTTTTGTATACGTATATTGGTATTTACCATGCAGTGTAGTAGACATGCTTTTCTAAATTACAGTACTTTCGTCTAATGTACTTCCTTTTGCCTTGCACTTGAAACATGCAAACTGCTCTAATTCAAACAATTCAGTTTAGCATAAGTACACAGTTTAGTTCCATTTAAATCATAGAAAGGACTCTGTCAGGTGCTACCACTCCGGGGTCAGAGTGAACCGTGAAGTGACAGCAATAACTGGATACTCCGCATTTCCCAAAGCTCCAGCATTACTGGAATCTCACCAGTAGATTGTTTAGTGTCATATCTCGGACATTCGTTAATCCCCTCACCAACGAATGTCCCTTCTACAGAGATGCAGTCGGTGTATTCTACAGCCCCAGCCGAGTGGGCACTCAATATTTTATTGGAAGCGTGTTTTTATCTTTTGTGGAATTGATATTATTTTGCTTTTCAAAGGGAGTTGGTTGTTCTTTTTTGGCACGTCAACATCTTGTTGGGTTATTTAATACCAAAGTTAGTTTATTTGCAATCAATTATATGGTTTCAAATTACCGGCTCATTGGCCCAGTGGGTAGAATGTTCGCCAATGATCTGGGAGACCTGGATTCAATCCCAAGTTGCGTCATACCAAAGACTTTAAAAAGGGTACTTGATACCTCTTTGCTTAACACTCAGCAGTATAAGGTACGGATCGAGGGTAAAGTGGAGCAATCCTGGAAAAGGAGTAGCGCCCTCCCCTAGTAGCTATTGAAAAGGGAGCCTTCTGGTCGTCCTTGACTTACTTATTCTTCAGATAATCAATGGGTACATTGTCATTTTGAGTAAATTAATTCTACTTAATAGTAATTTTGGTAGTTATACGCTTTGATTATATCTATCTAATGTAAAAAATTATTCAGTCATGTGTTCAAATATTCAAATCTGATAATAATATTTTTTGAACATATGCATTTGACTGAGAGATGTGATCGTTGGTGCTACTACCACACCGGATCAAAGTGGATCTAGGAGTAATGGCAGCAATAGGGGATGACTCTATTCCATTCAGTGCTTCAGAAGTGAGTATTAAACTGTGGATATAGACTTTTGTCATACCTTAGGCAGAAAAATGAAACAAACAGAGAAAGAAATCAAAAACATCGGTCCTAGATACTACCTGCTGCTATAGGTGGGAGACCCTGTGTGGGGGACTTCAGCAACATACATAATTAGCCTTTTCTAAAGTTCGCCTATAGGGCGTGATATATATATATATATATATATATATATATATATATATATATATATATATATATATATCTGTTTTAATTAAAAATCCATTGGATCTGAAGAAGTCCTGTATAAATTATTTTTCTTCATGTTTTTCGTTCACACCAGAAACTGAAAATACAGAATGGAAATAAATTTATAAGCCTTAATTAACCGCTCTTTGTTTTTTTTCTTAAAGATATGTATATGTATATATATATATATATATATATATATATAGAGAGAGAGAGAGATAGAGTGAATTTGGATTATTCGTGTAGATAATATATGAGGAATATCATATAAATCTATGTGAGTGCTCGATGTATGGCTTTTGTTACATCTCTTTTTCCTTCCAGGTTTATATAACAAAACTCACATACAGTGTGTATATAGTGCAATTAGAAGAAAACTCAAACCTGGTTAAATTGACATTATAAATGTATTTCGCTGGAGAATATTATTATATTCTCCGTCTCGTCAGATAACCTTGTATGTTAGATTTGAGGTTGCAAAACAGCAAATGTGGACTACAGTCTATATGTGTATGAAAAAAAAGAGGGAATATCTATATAAATCTTAAATTCTCAGGCTAGAGCAAAGGGGGTCAAAACAATAAAGTGTTTGAAACATTAAGAAACAAGAACAGTGTGTTCCTGTCAATCAACCCATCCCAAATTGAGCACATGCCAGATTTTCCATAGCAGAATATTCAGATTTCACCAATTTAACCTGGTTTGTTTCCTTCTAATTGCACTATATATATATATATATATAATTTTTTGTAAATATTCTCTAATTGATGGTGTGAAAAAAAAAAAACAGACAATACAATTTGCAAATATAAGATATTACTCAAATTGATATCCACGGAAAAATTCCATTAAAAAAGACTAAAATATATGTACTACATGAAAACAATCTACCTATGATGCACGCCTTGTCAAGAAAAGAAAAAAACACCGACAGAATTCGTTTAGCGAAAAGTGGGAGTGCTCAATATACCAAGTAGAGCAAAATATGAATGCCAACAGTCAGAAAAAAATGTATTTATGTTTCACCTAAATAGATTATCAGGATGATTCTGATGTCCTGATGATCAATTTGGGTGAAACCTCGGCAGATATTTTCTGATTCTGTTGACATATATATATATATATATATATATATATATATATATATATATATAATTGCTTAATATGTCCAAAGAGAGAAAAAAGATATTTTAAAATAAGTTGGTACATGAAGAGACTTTTATTTTTTCAATTTATTCACTTATTTTGTTCTTACAAATTATTTTATTATTATTTATTTCTTGTTAATGGGGAACTCAATGAGACTTGAACTCACTCGTGTTTCTGACGAAAGCAACAAGGTGGAAACATACATGTATGTAAGAACAAAATAGATAAATAAATAAATTCATAAAATATAAATTTCTTCGCGGACCTACTTATTTTAATATATATATATATATATATATATATATATATATGTGTGTGTGTGTATATGTCGGTGTTTGTGTATATTATATATATAGATGCTGTTGTGTATGTACACATATGGGTGTAAGAGTGTGTATATATGTGTGTGAACGTGTGTGCATATCCATATATATATATATATACACACAATTATACACGTCTGCATGTGTAAGTATGATTCTCTTTGAGTATCTCTATATTTAGGTAGAAAATGTATTGGTTGTCTTTCTATCCGCACATTTTTCAAAGAATGCTCTATTGGAATCTGAAATTTGCTTGCATGTCCGCAAAAATAATTCATTTAGGTGGAACGCAATTAAAACTCGCTTACGTGATCAGTAATTGAATTACAAGCAGCCGAAACTTTAATTCAATGTTCCGTGACGTTGGTATACGTTGGCTGAGACAGTATCAAAGTCTCTCATCAATGTCTATAATTCTGACAGTTATTTGAATTTGACAAGGATCAAAAAACTCTTGTTGAGCTGAAGACAATGGTCCTGACGGAATTATTAAACCAGGGAAACAAAGATCTGTATACATAATAGCAATTATAAATTTGGAGAAAAACTTATATTAGTCTGTAATGAAGACTGCGATAACACTGCTGCAAACAAAAGTTGTCTTGTACTCCAAATTTTAAAACGGCATTGGCTGATGTTTCTTGAAGTTCTATAATAAAGAATTATCCCGTTGTTCTATTCATTATGTTTAGTTTCTAAAGGTTTCAGTGGATAATTTTTTTTCATTCTGGTATCGTTTGAACTTTCGGTTGTGAAAAAATACATACATATAAACCACTCTGCAACATTTTAAACTAAGTTGAACAGGTTTCTATTCAGAGTTTTTCATCTCCTAGACTGATGGCCAAATCATGGTTTAAAAGCTAGTCTTTCCTACTACTTAACCTGAGCTGGAGAGAGAGTAGTTCGATACATTCTTTTCTGAAGGGTATCAGCGCAATATGAAAAGCAAACGGCCTCGTTCAGGATTACAGCATGGTATATATATATGATGATATGTGGAAAAATCGAACACTTACAACGGGTTCACGAACGAAATATTACCAGTAAACCTGTTGTAAGTGTTTGATTTATCCACTTTTCCACTTATTTTAATCATCTTGTCAGATTCACGAAAATACACTGTTTTCCAAATATATATAAATCATTCACAACCCTATTGTTTCGTTGTATTACAATTCTTCAGTGTTGCTAAGATGAGGTCAAAACCTGGGTGATTTTACGTCAGTCGTATATCTTACCACAGAGTTACAGTAATTCTCAGCGAAAGCGAAGGAATCTTTTGCGTATATATATTTACATATTAGTTATCGGCTACTGGTGCGCTCAATTCATGAGAAACTCATTGAATTTACGCGTTTGTGGTACCCAGTAATTATGAATTCGAGTCCTTAACCCACTTAGATAGATAGATAGATAGATAGATATGTGTGTGTGAATTTGTTTAAGGGTTTCTTAAGAGAGATTCGCATATTTATGTTCATGCATACATACATATATATATATATATATATATATATATATATATATATATATATATATTCACACCACAACAACAATACTAAAAGAGGTATATCATAGGTTTTTACCTCAGAGCTCTACGCATTTGTTCCTCGAAATATTTAAACGATGAATTCATCCACATAGAAAACTCCTTCCTCAACCTACAGTACCCCAAATCCTTTATACATTATGCTATATCTAAAACCCTCAAAATCCACAACAAGAATCAATCTCAAACTAATGTCTACTCAATATCTGATAAAACTTGTTCTCCCCATAGATACATAACTTTGCCAAACAATTCTTCTTCTCACAGCATAACAAACAACTTAAATAAACTCAATATCAAAACTACTTCTCTACCTTCTAAAACAATCCGCGAATTAGTACACTCCAGCCCTCAACGTAACATATTTTCTGACGCCGGTGTTTATTGCATCCCTTGTAAGGATTGTAAACTAAAATACATCGGCGAAACATCCAGAAATCTTCATGTTCGCTTGAAAGAGCACAAAAGAGACATAAGAATTGGCAACTCAAACAATGCATTATTCCTACACATTTCTCAACATAATCATAACTTTGACTTCAATTCTCCTAAGATGTTCATCTACATTCATAATAAAAATCTTAGACGAAATTTCGAAGCCGCCGCTATTTCATTCCTTAATTCCTTAAATACTCGTCCTGGCTTTTATAATATTTCTCCTTACTTGAGCAAACACATTTTAAATAGCTACAATATGTTCCATCCTTAGTTAATATTTTCCGTATATCTCATAATTTCCATGCTTTCTATTGTTATTTTTGTTCTTTCTTTCTTTTCTTCCTTCTGACTCGAAATCTTTCTCGTTAAACAACGTACATAAATTCTATACAATATTCTTAATAAGTCAAATGACGTAATTTAAACATCAAACGCTGATTTGCCTGTTAAACGGCTAACTTTTTCTCACTATACATATTTTCCCGTAGGTTTTTGTATTTCACATTTCTAAACACCCATCGTTAGCTTAAAATTATTAATATCACCCCTCGTGGTCCTGATGATGGTTCAGTAGAACCGAAACGCTATAGTGTCGACCCGTTAATAAATCATTCCTTCCACTTGGATCGTTGTTATCAGTTTTTCTACATATATATATATATATATATATATAGTCATCGTCAGACATACTGTTTAGTTGTACCATAACACTTTATTGTAGCTAGACACGCAGGACTCTTTAGGCTGGAATCGAAACCTGCCCAACAGTACATCAGATTTAGTATCTTATCGCTTTGCCCCCCCCGGCGAACTGAATATCTTTATATACATTCATATATATATGAGTGTGTTAGTATGCATCTGTGTTTGGTGCGGTTTAAATATATATATATATATATATATATATATATATATATATATATATATATATGAAATTTCTTTTATGATATGATGTTCAATGTCTCTATTTGTTTCACATACCTGACAACACATTAATGAAATCTTCCCCAGGTGATCTCCATAATATCAGTTCTGCTTTTTTCAGAAAGATACATTCATAGAAATATTAACATTTTTTACTCTATCAATCATCATTTGAAAGTGAATAGCTATTACTGCACAGTAGAGTTTTCAAATGAATTGTTTATTACAATAGAGATAAATTTGTTGAGTTTTCCTTTAGTACTGAATGATACAACGGAAAGATATTACATTGAACTTAATGAAAAAAGATATTTAAAAATGTATGGAATGATTTTGGTTAAGCAAGGCATACTTTACTTCTTACGAATAACTATTTCAATGTGAAAGTGTTGAAATTACTCTAGTATTCTGAAATTATACTCACACACACACACACACACACACACACACACACACACACACACACACATCAACATGCATATATATATATATATATATATATATATATATATATATACGCTCCCCTATAAGGGTTGAGCCGTTTGACGAAGGAGTTAACGGCTGCCACTCACATAATGCAAATCTGTTCGAACGAATCGAGCACTCTGGTATCCGGTAAGGTATAAATGTAAACAAACGAACTCTATTAATTAATGTCTTATAATTCCCTAGCTGGAGTGGTTCGCTTGTTGGCTGAGCGGTGTCATACTAAGTCTAACGTAAATTTGGGCGGGTTTCAATCCCAGTTATCAACGTCCTACGTTCTAGCCACACTTAAGAGGTTGGATGCAATGAAAGAGTCTGTCTGTGGATGATTATATATATATCTTGAATTTAGTATAATACATAAAGGCATTGTTGGGATTAACTTGCTTCATTAAAAATAACACTTTTAGGATAAGAGAAAAAGTTGTTTTTTTTTACGGGTGGCCTAATACTTTTGACAAGTACTATATATATATATATATATATATATATATATATATATATATATATATATATATATATATACACCCTACTCTTCTAAACGAGTAGGATGGGAAACCATATCAATTTTTTCAAGTAGAGCTAACAAAGTTTAAATTCAGATTTTCTGTTTCTGATTGATCGGTTGTAATACCAAGGTTAAAAAATAATAAGGCATCTCTACAATTTATCTACCACTAGAGTGAGAACAGTTGGATTCATGCCTTTCCCAAAGGTGCTCTATGAAATGCAAACGTCCTCATCTAGTATTTGAACTGGAGACGCTTTATCCATTTCTCTCTATACTAACTATTACACTACGAATACGCCTCCCTTTACATAATGCTTTCATCTTTATATAATGCTTTCATCTTTATATAATGCTTTCATCTTTATATAATGCTTTCATGTTTACATAATTATGTCACTCGTTATAAATGAATATAAGATTCAAGTGTTTATCGACACAACCAATCAGGGTGGAGATTGTTCTATAAAATATAGTTACAGAATTTCGGTCGGTCAGTTATACGCTATTCAGCAGGTGTGGACATAGATGTTTTACCATGTCTTGTACAGATTGGGTGCTATAATCAGCAATTCCATTCCGTGCCATGTCTCAGATCAGTGTGAATTACTTGGCGCTGCCTCTCTCCTCTTCAACTAACACGCGACATACTGTGATGAATTTTATGGTGCCAGTAGTAAGTAACAATCCCTATTTTTATCTGTTGATGAATAGCATCCATGGCTAAAGAAATCAATTGCTCCGATATTTCACCAATAGCTGCAGGTCGAAGCTGATTCACGTCTTTCCTCAGAGAATTTTTGCTAATTTAACAGAAACCTTAAAGTGTACACTCGACTCATATCAAGCGTACCACATCCAGTTCATTTGCTATCTGTTATCAAAATGTTCATATTTGTGCAAATAACAGCAACCTAGGAAAATAAGGCAAAACCTAACGAGATTTTCATTAGAGCAATGAAGTGCGCTGCTTCTAATTATGAATAGTTATAATCACACACACACATATATATATATATATATATATATATATATCTATTGTCATCCACAGACAGATCTGTTTCGTTCTATCAGAACTCATCAGTGTGGCTAGACAGTATCTCCCCGTAGCTGGGATCGAAACCCTGTTGACTGAAACACCAAGCCGAGCTTCTAACCATTTAGCTACAAGGAGAAATTAGCTACGAAGTACATTTTTAAACGGTTATGAATCACAATTACTATTGTTTACATACATCCGTTCAAACGGCCGCCGAGATCTCAATTCAAATACGAAGAGACTTGCAAAGGCGCTAATGGCAACACGAATACTTCTTCGCTAGAGAACTCAACCCTACGGGGATAGGGGGGTATATATATATATATATATATATATATATATATATATATATATATATATATATATATATGCGAGAAAAAATGTATGCGAGGAAAAATAAAATTTTAGCAAAGCTGGTTGAAAATTGAAGAAACTAAAAAGAAAAAAATAGAAAAATCCCAAGTTCAATCACTTTTCAAAGGAAAAGAAATTTGCATTACCAGATCTAAATAATGCAAATTAAGAGATATTTCAGATCATAAGACTGAGAACAGTCAACTCCTGGGGATTTAATAAAGAGTTCATTACAAAATCATCTGAAGGTTAAAGACTCAGAAAAAAACTCGACAAGTGATGAAAAGATTTTGATATCAAGCAAAATGAAAATAAATAAATAAATAAATAAAAATAAAAGCTGAATAGGTAGCGAATATTTTTAGCTCGAGCAACTCTACAGCCGACCCGACAAAAAGCTTGACTAACATATTCAAGTTAACGCTGAGGTCGTTAATTAAATCGACTTTGAATTTACTTCAGGTCATGTAGCTTCATTATTCTTAATATTCCTATTCTCATCCTCGTCCTTTATTTTCTATTTGCGATTGTAGCTTACTTTTTAGAGAATAGGATGAAATCTGTAAAAAAAGTCGATTGTTCATTTTGGAGAATGACATTTTAGACACCAGACCAAAAAAAAAAAAAGTTCTACAGTTACCAAAACATTATCAGTATATGTAGTCTTTAGGGAGCGAAGTAGAATGTTGCTAAGTTGTTTACAAGACCAATGCAAAGCAAAGCAAAATGTTAACTCATCCAAATCAATGCAAAATTATAACAAGTCCAAAGCCAAATATTTATAAGTCGTTTCCTCCTTTTGTTTGGACTCACTTTCCACTCGCCAATATGGTTGTTTGATGCTGTACCAAACGGACTCCAACTGATTTTGCCATTGGTTTATATGCCAAATTTGCTACCTAAAATCCTTTGTTTTTCCTTCGCCCATTATATCTCCGGGCCAAGCCGATAGTATCCATTATAAGTGATATATTGTTTTCCTCCATTCAAACCACAATTTAACAATCAAGATAAGAAAAACATCTTAAGTTATGTAAGCAATGTAAGAAAGCATAAATATAATTAGAAATAATC
>OY757930.1:62066104-62256104 GCA_963585895.1 Sepioteuthis lessoniana | reverse complement strand
AGCACAAAAATTGTTGTGGGACACAATCTGTTAGTACCATTAAAAAACCTCATAAGGAGTGCAACAAAAAAAAGAAAACTAGCCGAATTATGGACTTTGTTATCCCGGATAACACCAGAGTAAAATTGAAAGATAGCGAAAAGAAGGATAAGTACCGGGAGCATGCTGTGGAACATGAAAGTGACGATTATACCAATTTTAATTGGTGCTTGTAGTACAGTAACTAAAGGATTAGTACACGGACTGGTGGACTGGGAAATAACTGGACGAGTGGAGACCAAACATACTACAGCATTCTAAGAAGAGTCCTGGAAACTTGAAGAAATTTGTTGTCACTCAAACACCAGTGAGAAACCATTGGCTAAGGCTGGTGTGAAGAACTCGAAAAGGACTAACAATAATAATAACAAACTATATATGCATAACACAGAATCCGTCTGGAAAACGAGACACAAATTTTTAAGGGATTTCGAGATAAAATTGACCATCTAATCTTGGCCATACGACCAGACCAAGAGAGAATCAACATAAAAAGACAACTTGCCGAAGAGTTGACTTTGCCGGTCCGGCTTACCAAAGAGTAAAACTGGGGGGGGGGGGTCCTCGTGGTGTAATGGTTAAAGCGATGGACTGCGGAATCTTAGTAACCGAGTTCGAACTCCAATCGCTCTATTACGTTCACTTTCGGACAAATACCTTGGGAAAGGTATGAATCCCTTTATCCTCCCAGCTATGGGTTAAATAGTACCACTACTGTTCTTCTAGGAGAATGGCTTTGGCATTAAATAACCTACAAAGAGTTGATATGCCATTAAACAAAGAAACCAAACCAAACCAAAGAGTAAAAGCAAAAAGTTAAATAAATACCTAGACCTCGCTTGAGAACTGAAAAATCTGTAGAACATTTAAGTGACAATGATACGAATTGTAATGGCATGCTCTATACAGTCACCAAAATATTTGTACAGGGACTTGGAAATAAGAAATCATCCGAAATACAGCATTGTTGTGATCGGCCAGAATACTAAAAAGAGTCCTGGAGCCATGATAAGACTTGCTGTCAAACAGACTCCAGCCAAAAACTATCCGCTAACGCTGGTGGGGAAAACCCTTCAATGCGCAAAATGATAATACAATGCCAAGGACCAATTATATTAAAACCAGAATCAGTTTTACGCAACCGAATAGCAAGTGTAGATTTTGTGATGACAATGACGAAACGTTTAATCACATTGTAAACGAATGTAGGAAACAAGCTCAAAAGGAGTAAAAGAATAGATACGATGTGGTGGAAATGGTTATCCACTGGGAATTATGCAAGAAATAGAAATTTTACTATACTATAAAATTGTATATATACAAACAGAATACGTCCTGAAATAAATTTTGTCGGGATTTTGTGATACAAACGGATCACTTGATTCCGGCCAGGGAACTGGGTTTGGTTTAGTTTTTTTTTGGTTTTATGGCATATTAAACTGTGTAGGTTATTTTACGCCAAATCCATTTTTATGTAAATAATCTGTTCTAATGAAAACAGTTAAGTTTTGCATAAGTACACAGTTTAATGGTCAAAAACATTTCCATTTCAAACTTTTCAAGCAGTTATATGTAATAATTCAGTTAAGTGTAAATACAGTTTTAATGTCAAAAAACAGTTCTATTTGAAATAATTCAGTTAAGCATAAGCATGCTGTTTAAGTGTAAGTACGGTTTAATTGTCAAAAACATTTCTATTTCAAGCTATTCGTTTACTCAATTCATTTTAGCATAAGTATGCTGTTAGTTCTATTTAACCCATAGATAGGACCCTTATCAGGTTCTACCACTCCGGGCCAGAGTGGACCTGGGTGCGATGGCAATGAAGGGGTACTCCACATTCCCATAAGATCCAGCATTGCTGGAACCTCACCATCAGATTGTTTAGTGTCATATCCAGGACACTCGTTGTGGGGGGTCTTACCCCTCTGCAGAGAAGCAGTCGGTGTATTCTACAGCCCCAACCGACTGGGAAACCAGGGAACTGGATAATAGACTGTATCACAATGTACAATATATTCGATAAAGTCATAAAATTCATCATAGAAGCTATGAAAGCTTGGAAAAGATAATTTTGCCTCGGGAGGAAAAAATTAGCTGAAGAGGAAATCCAGAAATGCATTTTCTACAGAGATTCACTTTCACCATTAATATTTGTTATGGCAATGATGTCACTTATTCACATCTTTCAAAATGCACAAGGGACAAGAAATGTACAAAATCACAAAAAATGATTAACCACCTATTGTACATGGATGACATCAAGCTGTTTGCAACAAAAAAAAAATTTGAAGACTCTAATAGAAACAACAAGAAAATAATAACTAGGATATAGGAATGGAATTTGGCATAGAAAAATGTGCTATGCTAATAGCAAGAAGCAGAAAAGTTCCATAATGAAAGGAACAGAACTACCAAATCAAAAAGCATCAAAACGGTTGCAGGAAAGGAAACTTGTACATAATTAGGAAGAAAGGAATTGGACACCGTCAAATAAGGGAAATGGACGGAGGAAAACTTCAATAAATTAACCAGAGGACAAGAAAGAAAATGACGATGCACGAAGCCTTATATCCGACAGATGTGACATAGACAGTCTATATGTGTCAAGGAAAGAAGAGGGGCATGCTAACATTGAAGATGACGTCGATTCATTAATACAATGACTGAAAGACTAAATGAAATAGATTGGGGAAGAATATCAATAAAGGAACAAGAGAACAAGAAAGCTAATAACGGTGCATAATGCCTAACACCCGAAAGATGATATGGACAGAATATACGTCAAGAAAAGAAGCAGGAAGAGGATGTGCCAATATTGAAAATAGTATGGCTTCATCATTACGACAACTGAAAAAATAAATGAAATTACGGGGGAAGAGCTTCAACAAAGATAATGATAATGCATAAGGCCTTACATCAGACAGATGACGTATACAGACTATATGTAACAAGAAAAGAAGGGGAAAGAGTGCTTGTCAGCATTGAAGATAGCGTTGATTCATCATTACAACGACTGAAAGACTACATGAAAAAGAGGAAAGACTAATTACAGAATCCAGAACGAGCACGGAAAACATAAAGATCAACAGAACAACATAAACAAGGAAACAGAAATGAGAAGCAAACAACTGGATGGATTTTTTTAGTGACAAACCAACGAAATCTCTCATGAGAAGACATAGACATGGCTACGAAAGGAAAACCCTAAGAGAGAGAGAGAAAGAGAGAGAGAGAGACTCTCTTCTGGTAGCAGCACAAAACGGCGCCATAATGAACAACTATGTTGGAGCAAGAATTGATAAAATGCAACAAAATAGCTGATGTAGGTAATGTGTTGATAGAGAAGAAACTAGCGTAAAGGGAGTACAAAACTACATATGACTGGGTGGGAAAGGTAATCTACAAGGAATTGTTTGTTTTTCTGTGTTTTTTGGCATAGCAACCATTGTAGGTTATTTAATGCCAAATCCACTTTCATACAAATAAACAGCTCTATCTCAAGCAATTCAGTTTAGAATAAGTACAGAGTTTAATTGTCAAAACAATACTATTTCAAACACTTCAGTTTTGTCAAACACTTTTATTTTAAAAAATTCAGTTTAGTATTAGTAAACGTTTTTGTTAACACACACTAAAATGTCAAAACTGTTCTATTTGCAACAATTCAGTTTAACCTAAGTTGAACAGACGGTTTGAGTTAGTTGGAGGCAGAGTTGGAGTCAGCCAGTTGGAGTTCGAGTTGCAGTTCGAGGCAGTGAGAACCAGTTTCCAGCAGAAGACCCCCGGTTGAGCAGCCCAGCAGAATGAGAAAGAAGTCCTGCTCTAGTCAGAGAAACTTGGGGACAATATTTCGCAACTCTTTTGCAACCCTTCCGAGAATAAAGATGTGTGTTCGTTCGTCATTATTGTTGATTATGTTTCCGCATATATATGTATACGTATAGTTGTATCATACAACACTAATCTACTACAATGTTGAAGTCTTGCAGAGTACTTAGAAGAATCCTTGGAAATTGTGGCAACTTGCTGACACACAGACTCTTATAAACGACTGTCAACTAACGCTGGTGTGAAAAATACGCAAGGAATGATATAATCATATACATACATATATACATCCACGTATATTTTTTAGACATGAAATTATCTACAGTCTGTAAAAAAGAAAAAAATCTTTTACAGAAATAGAAGCTTTAAATCATATTTTTGTGTAACAGTAAAAGAAGTTCTTACACGAATATTGAGTGTGGAACCTTTTGCTGACATGATCTTGCTTTATCTCTACATATGCGCTTCTCACCTTATTGTATGAATAAAAAATGCTTGTTGTCATTGGGGAAAACTGTTTCAAAGCCTGCCATTCTCGTCTCCAAACTTGCTACCCTCATAGTTAGAAGAGGTTTAAGTCTTTCTCTATGTATTGTTGAATATTAACCACGATTACTATCCATCTATCTAGCTAGCTATCTATCTCAGATTCCAGCATCTCTAGAAATCCCCGAGGAATCTTAATTCATAAAGACATGGCTCCATTTCCTGGATATTCATTTATCTAAGTTTAATATCTTTATCTTGGATTTGTATGGGAAGTTTTGTCACCAGAGCAGGTTTTATAACAATACTTTATCACGTTGTATATGGCTTTGTACCCCATGTAATTCAATGGAAAATAAAACAAGAAAAAGAAAAACAATATAAAGGTAAAGTTATTGGAGAAGCGAGGTTCGGGATATTTATATATATTGCAGAAAAATAAAATTACACAACAGAAATAGTATTCATATATATATATATATATATATATGGGGGGGAGAGAGAGAGAGGGAGAAAGAGAGAGATAGGGAGAGAGAGAGAGAGAGAGAGAGAGAGAGAGGAATAAAGAAATATCTAGCAAAATTCAAGCATCATAGATTTATGCCCTAATATAAACGCAAAAAATGCTTTGAATGGTTAAATATGGACAGAGAGATTGAGAAAGAAAGAGAAAGAATACGTATATTAACGTAAATAAACGATAGTAATTCGATATTGAATCTGTGTTCATAATCAATTGAACGTGCCAGTGGGGAAATGGTTATCGTCGCAGGAATTGGACACAGCGACACGAGTTCAAATCCTGGACTGATTGCATTTCACATTGCACTAATACCATTGGGAAAGGTATGAATCCAATTATTCTCCCTCCAGCTATGGGTAAATAGTAGGACAGACTAGGTTCTTCAGACTTGGTGAGGCAACTAGTCTAGGAGAAGGAAAACTCTGAATTCAAAACCTGTTAAACTCCGCTTAAAAAATTGACCTTGTGTCATATCCTGCCCGAGCGGAGGGGTTGGGTAAATATGATAATCAATTGAACGTTCAATGCAAACATTCGTGGAGAATTCGCAAATAAACACACAAAACAATGCGATGTTTCCGGAAAAGAAGAGGATGCATTAGGGCTGAATCCATATCGAAGTACTTGGATTGTGCCAGATGGATATTTTTGAATATGTATTATTTTTTTAATTTTTTGTACATGTTTGATTTTCATGGTCAGCAGGGACAATTTCCATCACTCGTATCGAATAAATGATACTTAGAAATGAACTTATAATTATCAGTCAATTAAGACCTTATACACTTTATACGGATCTTTTAAGCTTTTAAGGAAGCTTTACTTCACTTACAGTTTATATATACGTTCAAAGATACATATATAGATGCATAAAGTTATGCATATATATATATATATATATATATATATATATATATATATATATATATATATATATATATGTATATACATGATTATATGCAGACAAAGAAACGTACACACAAACACATCCAGTCAGGCACACACACACAGAGGCACACTAACATAGACAGAGGCACACACACACACACACTCACGCACACACACACACACACACATATATATATATATATATCCCTTGAACACTATTCCAGGTTAAAGTCATGCAATCACTGATCATGAGTAGGAAATATACGAAGTATATATATATTTGATTTACTCCGCAAGCACATACACAAAAATACACTCAAACACACACACTCACACAAACACACACACACACATTCACACGCACAAAACTGATATTTTATTTTTCAGGAACATGGTCTCCTAATTAAGGGTGACCATATATATATATATATATATACACCCGCATATATATATATATATAATTGAGGACAAAAGTATTTCTCCAAAATGTTATAATTAGTTCATTCAAATCAAAACCAACAATAGCTGGTATAATCAAATCTCCATCAGACTGCCCTTTTTCTTGTGCCCTATCAGAAAATATTGTTATTCTTTGTAATTCTCAATGCTTTACCGCTGAGTTTTATAGGCCTATATATACACATTATAGCAAAGTGCATAAAAATTGAGCGGTCATTTGCGAAATTTCATTTGACCTGAGAAAAAAAAAATCGGATATCCGTATTTACTAACCCCTCTACTCGGGCAGGATGTGAGAAAAGGTCAATTTTTAAGCGGAGTTTTCCTTCTCCAAGACTAGTTGCTTTACCAAGGCTGAAGATCACAGTCTGCTCTACTATTTACCCATAGCTGGAGGGAGAATAATTGGATTCATAACTTTCCCAAGTCTCGTCCAGGATTTGAACTAGTGTTGCGTGTCCATTTCCTACGACGATAAATATTACACCATGGGCACCTCCATAAAAGAATCAAACATCAAAGGGTTCCCAAATGTCAAGAACTTGAGTGATTACAACTATGCAGATGCTCAAACACGCACACACACTTATACACAAACACACTGCACACACACACACACACACACACACACACACACACACATACACACACACACACACACACACATATATATATATATATGTGCGTGTGTGTGTGTGTGTGTGTATAAGTGTGAATGCGTGTGTGTGTGAAGACAATGTATAATAATTACAAACATAGTCCCATAAATTCAACTGGTTTTATATGATTAACTTGAGTGAAAAGAAAAAAATACGCAAAACTGGTTTGGTTTGGTTTAGTTTGGTTTGGTTTTATGGCAAAACAACCATGGTAGGTTATGAATGCCATTTCCAATTTTATACATATAAGCAGTTCTATTTTTTTTTAAAATCAGTTTAACATAATTACAAATTTTCAATGCCAAAACCAATTTTATCACAAACAATTCAGTTTAGCATGCAAAAACTGTTGTATTTCAGAGAATTCAGTTTAGCATAAGTACGCAGTTGAAATGTAAAAACAGTTCTATTTCAAACTATTCATTTTAACATAAGTACGTTGTTGAAATGTAAAAAATAGTGCTATTTTAAACAGTTCAGTTTAGCTTAAGTACACACTTTGCTTCTATTTGACTCATAGATAGGACCCGATGGTAATGAAGGGGTACTCCACATTCCCCAAAGTTCCAGCATTATTTGAAATTCATCATCGGATTGTTTGATCTCATATCCAGGACACTCGTTGGTGGGTTCTTACCCGACTACAGAGATTCAGTCTGTGTATTCTGCAGACCCAGCCGAATGAGCAAAATTTCTTATACTTCAATATGTCTCAATATTTACATTATCAATAGTGCAATGAAAATATGGCAGTTTTTGTTTTTTATAGCAATATATTCTCGTGTGTTAAAATGGTCTTCTGTCGTGTAAGTCATTATGGAGCTTGCAATTAATATTTATGACGCTAAGATATATTTGTACGTGAAGCAATGTAATCATCAACCAAAGTTGTTTATGCCAGGACCAATATTTCTAATGCCGATGTCAACAAATTAAAAAAGATAATTTCTTTCTCGGTAAATTATTTCAACAATGTTTAATATAAATTTCGAGGAACTGGATTTTTAAATACCAATAAGTAAAAATAGATAATAAAAAATAGATAAATACAAACGCAGAGCAATCAATAAGTACGTGTCCTTTCTAGTTTTTAAATCGAAGACACGATTATTTTGTCGCTTAATTAATGAAAATTAGTTGGTTGGTTATTATGTTTCAACCTTTGAGGGAAAGCAATTTTTTGTATAGATGATTTCGATTATAACGGAGTACACATATAATTAATTCTTGAAGCTTTCTTAATTCTATTTCAGTTTATCTCAGTGGGATTGTGTAGCATATTGACCTTTTACAGAACTGTCAGTCAGAGATTTCTAAAACCTGTGTAAACAAGCAAAAGCAGTTCACGTGGGTTGACAACTGGATGAATGAGTAGGCTTTATAAAATTATATATACATAGGTACCCACATCAGATACGGCCAGTGTCGGGGTCTCAGTCGATCAGCAACCAAGTAACGAGAATCAGGGCCAACAAGGAGCCGGCGAGCACCCTTGAGGTCAGGCTGCCCACAGGCCACTGATTGAGTACCCTAGTCAAGGAAGCAAAGTCGTAAGGCCCCGAACATGCAATCACAACGTGGGCTAAGAAGTTTAGAATCATTGTAGCAGTCCCCCATCAAGTCTGTGTCAGTCTGTCTTTGTCTCCTTGTTTCTATCTATTTTGCACCCACGCTTACAGAAGTTTCAACTCCTACAAAATAAATAAATAAAAATTGGGGGGGGGGGATTCGAGTTGCTATCTTGTTTCTGGTTGAGCGGTAACAAAGCTGCATTAAGTCGATATTTGTCGTACGTCCCACTAACCAAACGCGTGGCACATGTGCTTTTTTTTAGGTGGGTCCGTGCGTAGGGCTGCAGCCCAGACACGCCCGGTAGCAAGAAAAATGCCTCGGGCCTCGTCAGCATGATGCTAAAAAGGCGCGCCTCAAGCGACAGGTGATAAACTTAGCCCCTCCAAGGAGAGTTAAAACTTGGAGGACGAGCCCCTGAGGACATGCTTTTCAAGGTGCACCTCGACCGACTGCCAGCGGAGCCAGGACACGCGACCAGATCCGTGTACCAACCAAAACGGCCTACCGTCCCAGCTCAGGCTGCATTAAATCTGCTTATTTTCCTAAAATGTTACATTTAAGATGAGTATGAAGCCACAATTATTGAGGGGAAGGAGAAGGGAAGTTTTCATGCTCGTCCCTCCAACCCAGTCCACAATACAATAGATCAATCTCACCTCACCATACACGCCGTAATCACCAAAATACCATATTTACTCAATGAGAAGAATCCTACTAAAAAACCCCGGATGAAAAATGGATGAATTTCATTTACAAGAATGGGAGAAAAAACCCAAAAGAAAAAGTAAAGCTAGAACAAAATAAACACCCTTTGGTTTCCCAACCATCCCCCTCTATAAACTGGATTTTGACTAATTTCTGGTTTCCGAGGGGAACAAAAACAAGCTGGACCTTCCCTAGTCGGAAGGGGAAAACTAAGCTTACGGGACAAAAGAAAAGCAAGGCAAGGCGCTATCTGTGATATTTATACGGCCATAGGAATGAGAATATAATAATGGATTCCAAGATCTTCAGAAAAATGGGACTGGATCAAGAGTTAAAGGACAAAAAAGAATAGGAACGGGAGGATCTTGGAGACTAACAACAAGATGACAGGGACAATGACTCACAACATACTGCTAACTAGGGAAAAAGGGTGAACAAGCAGTCCTACTTACCTAGGATGTGATCCTGAAGGACCCGGTTCGCAGTCGCCATGCGCAAGAAGAGGAAGGAAAGTTGACTCCTTTGCCCCCATTCGTATGACCTTGCTTGCTGCATGATCCCACCTTTTGTCGAATGTCATGCGATCCAAGCGTTTTCTAGCGCATCTGATACAGACCCTAATCTGATGCCTAAAGTATAAAATCAGATTCCGATCAGAAAAGTTGTGCATCGTCATACAATCCCTTTTTTTGCGTTGTCTAAATCACCATTCTAGCTACAGCTAGGATCGTGAGACACCACACGTTTCTCAGCGTGAAACTGAAGTAAAACGTTGTCTACGACGTAACTAACGTTGCTTGGGTTCAATGCAAGCCGTCCACTCCCCAACACGATCCCACAACGGACGAACTCGCTGGCAGTTGTAGATAGTGTGGTTAGCTGTTTATTCTATGCCACTGCCGCAGCGAGGACAATCGGGAATGTCTGCCAGGTCAGCTTTGTAACTCAGTCCAAAAAGGGGCAACGTGTTCCGTGCAACCCACCAATGGGAGTGAACTTCCTTTATTGACCAGCCGAGCCGATCCACAAGAGGATCTGAAACGGAGCGCATCAGTAGTAAGCGATACAGCTCCTTTCGAGACCAAGAAAGCTCACTGTACATAGGAAGATTGTGAAGAGCCTTACGGCATTCTCGGAGAAAGTGCTTCGTCCCCTCAACCTTGGGGTCTGACTCCACACCGCGTCCGTCGACATGTATCGGCCCAGGTAACCCAGGCTTTCAGAGAACCAGTGGTTCTCCAGATCAGGCATACCCTCGTTACACGGACGTTGACAACAGGATTATCTACGGACAATCTGCTTTCGGCCTCGGCAATTTAATTTTCAGAGGGATAGTTGAAACGCCAGGCGATGATTCTTTGACAGAGAAAGTAACGACAAGCGGTAAATGATCAAAGGGAAGATGAACAAAACGCACACCCCGCCGCCTTTGAAGCCAGGTACTCACCTGGGCCTCTACCCTGGCCTATAGTTCCGATCAATTTCGCTCAAGTTGGAGCCCGAGCCCGAACCTCACCCCGAGGATTCTGATGGGTCCGTCACTCAAACAGAAAGGCCCTGGCAGGGAAACGCCACTCCTCCAGGCACCGCCTTCTTCACAGCTTTTGTGTCCAAACGAGAGGACACAATGACAGTGATATCATCGGCGTTCGCGGATACTTTTGCCGAAAGATGGCCAACAAAAGGAATGCCACGGAGGTCCCTAAGTCTCCGAAGTAGGAGCTCCAAAGCGTGGATATAGAGAAGAGGAGACAGGGCTCGATCACGAACACCTCCGAGTGATTCCTGTTCACCTGCACCACAACCTACGGGTTGTGATACATCATGCTAATCCATTTGCGGAAAGCAGCAGTCTCCAAAACAGTCACCAAAAACCGATGCTCAACCCAAACGAAGGCCTTGGACTGATCTAAATTCATCAGCGTGGCTTTGATGTCGTCTTCTAACCCATCTAGGATCTCACTCGCCAAGTGGAGTTTATCTGGAATTGATTTTCCCTTCACAGCGTTGAAGTCCGATCAAATCGCTAATGACAAGCTGCAAATGGTTCGCCAAGAACCAGGCCCAAATCCTTAACTCTGTGTTGTAGGCCTGTAATCATTTAGCTCCTCCCAACCATGCCTGCCACCGTTCTTCAGCAATGTGATCACGCCCTTGGTAATAGCTCCCTGGGGAACCAGTGGCTGAACATATTCGTCAGAATAGACACAGACATGTGCAGTAGCTTCAAGTACACTTCGTAGTGTAAACCATCAAGCCCGGGCGATTTATAGAGGCCGACCTGCTTCAGCACATCACGAACTTTGCATTCAGTAACCAAAATCTTGCAGCTAGCGGCTTTAGCCTCCTGAAGGCGGTGAAAGTCGGCTAATAGCTACGAAACTCCTCAAGCGGGAGGTCAGAACAGCGAGCAAAGCGATCACGGACATGCACTCGTAAGGTGCCGGGCATCTCACGACTCGAGCAGAGCACGCGTCAGTCCGGGGACTTGACCGATTTGATATACCGAAAGGGAAACCTTCGTACTTCTTCCTCACGTGTGGACGCGTTACTTTTCACGGCTTCGTTGGAAACTCTTTTTAACCTAGATCTAACCACGTATCCCTTGAAGCGATCGTTAGCTTCACGCTCTAGATCCTGTATAACTAGATCTATGGGTAGGGAATCCCCACCTTCCACTGCCCGAGATAGCTTATCTTCTAAAGTTTGTACCACCTTGGTTTTATATAAATATACCTGGTGACCGTACTTGATGGTCAATTCTCTAATCTTATGTTTGAGAGATCCCCACCACTTATTACCGGTAACCGTCCCCACTACAGCTCGTTGAACTAGGGTTTCTTCCCGTTCCTGGAAGTCCCGTATCTCCAGTAAGGAGGTATTCAACTTCCAGTAGCCGGCAAGACTAGGTTTATCAGCTAACCGCAGACTGACCCAAACAAGCCTACGGTCTATCTGCGCTACATAGTGGAACGTGGAACACTTAAAAAAATCAGTGTCAGCTCTTCTAACACACTGTCCTCATAGGATCTAGCACGGACAGGGGGCGAACTATCAAGCTACGTTCATATCTCCCTCCCAGGATCTAGATGAAACCTGTCGATCA
Source organism: Sepioteuthis lessoniana (assembly GCA_963585895.1). Taxonomy (NCBI): domain Eukaryota; kingdom Metazoa; phylum Mollusca; class Cephalopoda; order Myopsida; family Loliginidae; genus Sepioteuthis; species Sepioteuthis lessoniana. The sequence goes on along the minus strand of OY757930.1, from coordinate 62,243,836 downwards.
ATTCATGGCGAGCCATAAAATTGATCAGGCTGCTTTCACTCATTCCCGACCCTCTAGCTCCCCTTCCAATCAAGTCAATCTTGGGATCAAGGGTCGCATTTCAATCAGCCACTAAAAGTATCTATTTCGGATTGTCGAAGAACGGTGCTAATAACCGAAAAAAGGAAACGCTTTCTGCAGCGATATTATTCGCATAAATTGCGGCCACTCGGAACTCGAACCTTTTAACGGTAACATCGACCACAACTAGGAATCCCCTGTCACCCACAAAAACAAGGTTTACATCAGCATTAAGGCTGCGTCCAGTTAGCAAAGAGACCCCAACGCTGTTACGGCTGTCGTATGCTGAAAAGAATAACGTAGTCGTTCTGTAGCACCCGAGAGTCCGTAGCACAAGTGAAGTGAGTCTCTTGCACCGCAGTAACATTCACACTAAGGTTCGAAAGTTCACCAAGAAGCGCACACACTTACTTGGATTTTTCAGTCCCCTTGTATTCAAAGTGTTAAGGTTTAGAATCATCAAAACCCACTTACTTTACTCACTGTCGACTACGGCACGGAAATTCTCGGGGGTGAGGACGCCGACTTCACGCCTCAGCGATCCAATACTGAGTTCAGTTGTAACTCGGCCGTCTCTGGACAAGCTTCAGACGTCTAGAGGGTACTTTAGCTAAAACGATCACTTAAAGTAGGGGTGAACATAGATGGGGACTCTCTCTGAACAATATGATAATGCTTTTTTAAAGGAGGAGTGCTCCATTTCCGCCGACCTGATGTCCGCTCGACCGGTTTTCTCTATCAGCCCCCACACACCTTTCGTGTGGCTCCCAGCCTAGCAAAAAAAATTTGATCACCATGAGTGCCACCCTGAACAAGTATGGATTTGAAATGTCTTTGCTGTTTATCTGTTTGAAATTGAGGAGTGGCTTAAGTGCTCTGCGGTGCTGAAAGTCTGCTGGAAGATCTTCCTTAAAGCCACTCCTAAAAGATCTTGACTGTCATTTTTAGAAGATGCTGATTAGTTCTTGGTCGGGCTTTGGAAGATTAGGACGTAGGCTTTCTTGCTGGACGTTGTTGTCTGGGAGTCTATTGAAGGATCTGAATCTGGCGAACAGCCAGGGAGGTGAGAGAGAAAAGGGAGAGTCTGAGAGAAGAGTATTTCAATCTGAAAGAATTGTTGTGGGTTTGAAGAGGAGTTTGTTGGGAGGGGTTGGCGAGGGTGCCAATAAAGGTGATTATAGGTATGCCCGTCGTGGAGATTGTGTAGGTGTTGCTAACGTGTGACTTCAGATACTGGCTGTTGTGATTCTGTGGGAATGTTGGGTTGTGTACACTGTTTTTTTGCTTTGGTCTTCCCTCTGTTTCTCCGCCTTTTTATGTTTGTGGAGGGCCCCATCTTCTTAGGCTGTTCAGTATTTTTTTGACGTTTTTGAAGGTGATGAAGGAGGGTGAGTTGCTGATTCGTCTGGTGTTGTTACTGCTACTTTTTTGTTGTTATAGCTTTTGTTGTTACTTCTGTTGTTGATGTTTCTACTGTTTTTATTTTTGTTGTTGTTGCTTTTCCTGTTGCTTTTGTTGTTCTATTGTTCTCTTTCCTTTTTTGGTTACCTGAGTCCACCTATCTTCTAGTTTTGGGTGATCCTCCCAGATTCCGGGACAGGATTAATGGTTGGGATGATTGTCTTTTCCTGGTTGATGTTGATGTTGTTGATATTGCTATTGGCGTGGTTATTGTTATTGATAAATGACTTTTGTGGACAGGTTCTAGTAGGATAACCCAGTTTTTTGCAGGACCAGCCGAGGGGCCTCCTGCTCTCCACGACCACCAGCATCTGGTCCTGATAGGTTTTATTAGAGGAATAGCCTGAAAGCCCTTCCTATTGAGGTAGATATCCAGGACGAAGTCACCGTGAGCTGTACCATCTGCCGAGTGCACCACTGTTACATCTTTTATGTTGCCATAGGCTCTTATGTAGGTTGATATGATGCCTTCATTTAGTTGCACCAGGACGCTGTACACGGTGACTCGAATTTGCCTGGTGTCTTTATATTCTGGCTGAAGCTGGACGTTCGTCGTGACATTGCTCCCGGCCAGTTTCTTGTCCAGCTTCTCTGAGGACATCCCAATTCGCAAAATTTCGCCGGCAGAATTTCCGGCATGGGATGCCTGCTGATTTCAAAAGCTTCTCAAAGGTGTCTTTCATTATTCCCGCCAGTCTCTTGTTCCTCAAGCCTGTGATTATATAGGACAGAGTCTTTGGTTCAGTTTCCGCAACCGATTCCGGAATGGGAAGTATCTCCGTACCTTTGAAGTTGGGAGCATTATTCCTGACACTCCTTTTTATACTATTCTGAGCTTTTCTTTTTTGTTGCCCAGGAGACTAGCATTGCTGGTGCTGCTGGTGTTTTCTGTCCTGGTGGGATGTCCAGGAGCAAGGATTTCTGATATGTTTGGGAAGCCGGTAGTGATGGCCATTCAGATGTTAGCGTTGAGAATCCCGCTACCGGCTTCTTTTGTAGGGTTTTCAGGTATTTCTTTGAGAGGTAGTTCTGGTTGGAAATGGTGTCTTCCTCCATAGGAGGAGAGAGATGGTAGCTTGTTGACAGAGTTTCTGTGATTACTGGTGGTGACTGTGTATAAGAATATGAAAATGGTGTAGAGATATACAAAAATTGGTGAAAAAGAATGCAAGGTTAACGAAAAAAGATTTTGGTCAGGCTATCGCCTGGGCCTAGTATGGACCGAAAAGTCTTACTATGAATGATAAACCTCCTATGAAGGTCGGGCTGCATTAAGTCGGTATTTGTCGTACATCCCACCAATCGCAGGAATGTGGCACACGGCATTATTTTAGGTGGGTCCGGGCGCAGGGCTGTAGCCCAGACACGCCCGGCAGCTCAAAAAATGCCCTAGGCCCCGTCGGCATTCCCCTAAAAAGAAGTGCCTCAAGTGCCAGGCAACAAACCTAGCCCCTCCGAGGAGAGTAAGAGCCTGGGGGAATGGCCCTCTGAGGCTCGAGGTGTCCGTGGTGTAATGGTTATCGTCGTAGGAAATAGACGAGACGACACGAGTTCAAATCCTGGACAAGACCGATTCCATTTCACATAGCACTAATACCCTTGGGAAAGGTATGGATCCAAGTATTCTCCCTCCAGCTATGGATAAATAGTAGGGCAGACTAGGTTCTTCAGACTTGGTCAGGCAACTAGTCTAGGAGAAGGAAAACTCTGAATTCAAACCTGTTAAACGCCGCTTAAAATTGACCTTGTGTCATATCCTGCCCGAGCGGAGGGGTGGGTAAATAAGACCACGGCCAATTGAGGGGTGTCCCAGCCAGGCAGCTCTAAGTCTGGACTCTGTTAATTTGCCATTGTTTATATGTGACGTAGTCGTGTCTGATTGGCTAATCTACTGCTTCTACTTTAGTCGCCTTTCATAGACTAATCTACAGCCGGGAAAGTCTATAAATATTTGCTGATAATTTGTAGACGGCTGACACATCTAGAATTCCTCGCCAGCAAACAAATCCAACAGTTATATATTCATAAGCAAGTGTGATGGGCATCAATTATCTGTCATCAATTAGTATCAACTATTTTGACAATGGCTAAGGGTAAGGTTTCGTTGTTTCATGACTAACGTGCAGGATTTCCACGAAGTAAACGAGTTCGAACTCCAGTCGAGCTATTTTGTTCACTTTTTGGGTTAATAAACGTGGGAATGGTATGCAGCCCCCTCTGCTTTTCTGACATTGAATAACCCACGAATATTGATATGCCATTGAAAAAATGAATCGAAACCGATAGGTGATGCTTTTGGCGTGAATGTTGAGTAATATTATTATATGACCCATTCATTTCTTATATCAGCACAATATTTGGTCGAGGATCTGGATTGGCTGTTCACTAAATAGGATGATGTTCGTTGTCTGTCTGTGAGGCAAAACGTCGATATTTTGGAAAGCGAATCTCCTTCCGTGGCATTGGCATAATCCTAACATTGAAATAGTCTGACTTAAATGGACAATGTTTTTACATTATGTACATTTAAAGATATATTTTCAACATTACAACAGGAAACCGAACCCAACTGTTGAATTTTTTTTAAAACAGAAAGAGAGAGTAAAAAAAAAGAATCTTATATGGCTCACATAAAATAATATAATCGAAATTGTTTTCCGCAAAATAGCTAATTAAAATTTCGCAATTAATTTCAAGAAAATTCAAAGTATGTTTGTATACGAATATTTATTTGATTAATGCATTATTCAAGTATATATATATATATATATATATATATATATATATATATATATATATATATATATATCAAATATTATATTCAATTGTATAAAAAGTCTCCTATCAATGGGTTAGGAGAAACAAATATTTAAAGATGAATTTTCACCACGTCTTCAACTAAATTACTGCAGGCGCTATGTTATAATAATATTGATAACTCATCACAGTAATATATATATATATATATATATATATATATATATATATATATATATATAAGAAACAAAAACATTCATACACTATATCTCAATATGCCAACGATTTAGTTTTAAAACAAATTAACTGGTATTTCTGATATTTTTCTTTTCTTTTCTCTATCGACAAACCATCGGATTTTTCATCCAATTTCACGCAAACACTCACACACACACGCACACGCCCCCGCGCGCGCACACACACACACACACACACACACACACACACACACATATATATATATATATATATATAATTGTTATTTCACCTCCTCTTATTGGCTTCATTACTTTTATAGTGAGTCACACTTTTTGCAATATTTTAATAGAATATTTCATGCACTGTTCTTGATAGTTGGTGCACTGATATTTTGTGCATTGCTTCAATCCGGTAGGGATCTGAAAGATTCATAGTTGAACGTGCAACTTAATCTAATTTGGAAACGAATAATATATGAGTTCGAATTGGCCTGTAGCACCACGAAATCAGCCTAAAGTATTTGTTGAGCGAATAGTGAAGGGGCAGTGGAGATCAGTACAGTAAATAGATGACTGAAGAAATTTCCTTCAGATATCAGTGATCAGGAAAGCAATAGCAGCCAATCCAGCGAGTAACTCTTGGACAATATCTGGTCACCTGAGCATCTTACTGTCCAGTATGATTCGACATTTTGATGAATACTGGACCTACAGAATTGGGTCTCACGTTTCCAAAATATCGCAAAAATTTTGAATCACTTGAGTAAAAGTTTATTCGAATTAAAATAATCTTCTAAAGAAACTTTTGCGTTAAAGACGCAAAGAATAAAATCAGATACTGAATATACCTCGTACAATACAAAAATTATTGCATATCTTAGACGATGATGTAAGAATTTTTAGTTTGGTTTGGGTTTATGGCATATCAACCACTGAAGGTTATTTAATGTCAAAGCTTTGTTTATACATATATATCACATATATGGTTTTAAACATATTTTGTGGAGAAATCAATCATTTTTTTATGCACTATTAAGTGTAAAAAAAATTCTATTTCGAACAGTCCAGTTTAGCATAAGCACACAGTTTGAATGTCAAACAGTTCCTTTTGACCCATAGATAGGACCCCATCAGGTGCAAACACTCTGGGCCAGTGTAGACCTAGGAGCGATGGCAATGAAGGGGTACTCCGCATTCTCTAAATGTCCAGTATTACTGAAGACTCAACATCAGGTTGTTTTGTGTCGTATACCAGAACATTCGTTGGTGGAGTTTTACCCCTCTGCAGAGATGCAGTTGGTTAATTCTGCCAGCCCTAGTCGAGTGGGCCAGAGGAAACTAGCAGGCAAAAGTGAGAAAAAGCTTCTACTATCGCAATATAAAAATTTGGTCATAGGTTATGGTGTATATCCTTCAAACCGCTCTAAATTGTTGCAAAAGAACGAACGAATGGTCATTGCTGGCGAGTATTTGAAAACTTTCCTAATTAAAGAAAAACGTGTTGTTGTATACCGAGGAAGACAACAACGCTTATCTTTAAACATATTATCAGCTTCTTGCCTTTGCCTTTTATTATCCGAAACTTTCGTATGGGTAGAGTAAGAGAAAAGTGAAGACGGTCGAGATGCACGCACACACAGAGGTAACGGTGTAGTTTTCTATGAAACATCTCTGCCTTTGTGCTACGTTGTGCCTATCATTAAGTATTCCCTATTTTTTATAATTTTCCACGGAATCCTCTTTGTTACAGCTTCCACCAATACGTTGTACGTGGACATAACTTCTTCGAACAAGCTACCAACGCATTTTACTCTCTCTCTCTCTCTCTCTCACACACACACACACACACACACACACACACCTGCGAGCTGTTTACTTTAGGAAACAAGTGTACTTCCAGTAGTTTTTTTACTTCTAGCGTCCGAACTATCTAGCATGCCACCTACACAATTCATGCGGAGGTGCCCGTGGTGTAATCGTTATCGCCGTAGGAAATGAACACGGCGATACGAGTTCAAATCCTGGACGATACTGATTGCATTTCACATTGCACTAATACCCTTGGGAAAGGTATGAATCCAATTATTCTCCCTCCAGCTATGGGTAAATAGTAGGACAGACTAGGTTCTTTAGCCTTGGTGAGGCAACTAGTCTAGGAGAAGGAAAACTCTGAATTCAAACCTGTTAAACTCCGCTTAAAAATTGACCTTGTGTCATATCCTGCCCGAGCGGAGGGGTTGGGTAAATAGTACCTACACAATTCATGCAGCATTTCTACTGGACCATCTGCGCCCTGTTTACTTTAGAAAACAATCGCACATCCTGTTATGCCCATCACGCAACTTATTGCGGTATGTCAAATATCAAACAATTTTTAACGGTTCGTTCATTTACATACAAAAACTCACCCCCACCACGCACGGATATACAGGGTGTTTAAGATATATTAACTTTTATGAGATTACTTTTATGATTTTAAAATCTCTACTTGTTCACCATCCTTGCCAATACATTATTGAAAACTTCCTAAATGGTCTCCGTAATGTCAGTTCTACTTTTCTAATAAAGATATTCCTTTTGAAATATTAACAACGTTTTATCTCACTTGGAAATTTCCAAGAATGTGTTTACCAGGATGGTGAACATTTGGAGCCTTAGAAATTATATCATGAATATAATCTCATGACATATGTTCCCCACCGGGGGGTTGTGCACTCTCACAAAGAAATTACAGGAGGCCACTCGCGTAATGCAAAGGCGTTCGAATGAATTCAGCATTCGGTAGCTGTTAAGCGTATATATATATATATATATATATATATGTAAACAAAACAAAAGTGATGCGCTGTGTTTGCTCGTAGCTGTGCAGTAGAATATCCAGTTTGCGTAAAGTGAGATAGGTTTCAATCTTAACTTCAACTATGTCGCGTGTCTAGCCACACTGATGAGTTGCGACACAACGAAACAGTCTCTCTGTGGACGATACTCTCTTTCTTTATGTTAATGTACAATATATATCCTCTAATTTGCTTAGAATGTTATAATTTTTATATAGAATGCACAATCAAACACCTCCACACCAGAATTACAGTACGCCTCAACACATGGACATACTCATTCCATAAACATTTAATTAAATGCAAAAATAACATTTTTTTCCATGAAAATAGAAGCAATAGTACGCAATGTTGGTAATCTCATAATTAAGGAGGCTTTATTAATAATTAAGTTACGCCCTCAGATTAAAAGGAGACTAAAATTAAATACTGAATATATCATTAATTAACATGTACATTTAAAGTACATATTTAAGTTTACAAAATAAAATGAAATAAAATTTATTGGACAGCTGAAGTCACGTCTATTCGGCATGGCGTTTAAATACCCCACGTGGTACCATGGTTACAACACCCAACATGATGTTCTAACACTCCACGTGATACCATGTTTACAACGTCAAAAAAATTTGAACATCCAACACTGTTCATTTAAAAAAAAAGTCTCTGAGGATGAAGCTTTTACTTTGAAATTAACTAGACTCAAATAATTATTATTTTACATTGCATTAACACCCTAAATTAGTACTATATAATAAAATAAAATGATTTCTCCAATGCTTCAAGAAAATCATAAAATACTTACACACACACACACACACACACACACATATATATATATATATATATATATATAGATATATACATATATATATATATATATGTATATATTTCACATACTAGTACATAAAGGCTAACGAAACCATTATCTGTTTATGATATTACTATTGGGTTAGTGCAGATAATACAGAGAAATGTTCAAATTGTAAAACTGGTTGTTCAAAGATTATGACACCTTAGTTAAATTCAAATCCTTTCAGTATGTGGAATGTCCTTGAATCTAAGGTTTTACCATGAAATAGAGTTAACTGGTTTGATTTGGTTTGGTTTTATGGCATATCAAACATGGTTGGTCATTTAGTGCCGAATATTTTTTATGAATACAAATTAAATATGTGGTTTCTAAACACATAATGTCGATAAGATTTTTAAACGGGCCTGAGCTTTTTTTTTTTTTTTTTGGCATACAGTTAAATGGTTTGACATTTCTATGAAATATTTGTAATTGTATTTACTATTAATCATTTGTTTGCACACAAATGTTTTCAAGTATTGCTATGTCTCACAAACATAACCCAGTCAGCTGGGGCTTCAGAATACACCGCCTGCATCTCTGCGAAGGGGTAAAACTCACCTAACGAGTGACCTGATATAACACTAAATAATATGGTGAGGTTCCAGTAATGTTGGATCTTTGGGAATGAGGTCCACTCTTCCCGGAGTGGTAACACCTGATAGGATCCTATCAATAGGTTAATTAGAACAAAACCGTGGACTTATGTTAAACTGAATTGTTTGAAATAGAACTGTTTTAAATTGAAATTGTGTAAACTGAATTGTTGTAAAAAGAACTGTTTATATCTATAAAAATGGATTTGGCATTTCGTAACCTACAATGGTTGATATGCCATAAAACCAAACCAAATCATTTGTTTGCATTCAGTTTAAAGGTAATAGCACAGAGTATAAAAGTCAAGCAGTTCTATTTAACCCGTAGATAGGATCCTGTCAGGTCCTATCACTCCGGGCCAGAGTAAACCTTGGAGCGATGGTAACAATCGGGTGCACCGCATTCCTCAAGCTTTGACATTACTGGAACTTCACCATCAGATTGTAAATAGTCATAAACAGGAAACTCGTTCGAGGAGTCTTACCCCTCTGCAGAGATACCATCGGTGTATTCAGCAGCCCTAGCAAACTGGGCAAGAAATGGAATTGTCTAGATGCATGTGTTAATATGAAATAATTACTTTTAATCTATTTTTCTTTTCAGACAATTATCTCCAAAATTAATGCCTAGATATTAAAGGACAGAAACAATCAAGTCCGATGAGTAACTTAACAATAATCTATTGAAGGCAATTGGGTGCAAAACTGCTTATAACAAGCTAGGTACAAGAAATCCGGAATTTAATATTTATTCATATAATTTATCTGCATTCAAATGACATGAAACAGCTTTACTCTCAAGAGAAGAAGTTAATTTAAAAGTTTCTTCAGGGGTAAAAGCTAATATTGCTTCCGGATAGTTTATTCCTGGATAGAAATTGGTTGTGGTCAGCATAAACACGCCTCTCGATAATACTCCAAATATTTTCCATGGAGTTTCGCTCAAGAAATTATAGCGGCCTTATTAGACGTTTGTTATTGCTAAACCCTGATTTACGGAAGTTTTCAACAGTTGTACTAGCCACTAGACTTGAAATTTTGGGTTTGAAAATGACATTTTGTTTGAATGCCATCATCTTATTAAGCCATTTGCGAAAGTTGACATTTAAGGAGTTAAAATACACAGGAGATATGATTTTAACAAAATAATCTAATTTTCGCGGGAGAAGCAGCGGATTACTGATGTTTCCTGTTCATAATATAAGTCCTCCGCCTCCTTGCTAATGAAAGAATTTTGAGGGAAATAAAATTCAATATAATGGAATTTAGAGTAAAGTTTTTAAAAAGGAATTTTATACAAAAGAAACAAGACAGAAAGGGTTACAAAATATTAAGTGTTGCAAATTTTAGTGCAATTTGCGTGAAATTATCTGAGAGAGTGTCCGAAAATAAAGTTCTTTGAATTTGAATATTTTTGTTTTCGTTTTACTTTTGTCGAAATGTTTCAGTTTTCACTTAATTTTGCATCTTCTTTAATGTTCTTTTCAGCAGAATTCTCGATTGAATTTTCTTTCAGTTGTTTAACTTGGTATAATTTCAGTAATCGAATTTCGTTTAATTTTACTTTTATTTCTTGGGATGCTTCTTGCCTGTTGAAATACATATCGGCTGTTCAAGAAGCGAGTGACAAAACCCTTCTGCTGGCTATTTTTCGTGCCTTTAGAATTGGTCCCCGAATTCGTACTGAGGGTCCGGATAGTAGTTCTCAACAAAGAGTGGGAGGTAGCTTTTTGGTGCTGTATTGTCTGGGATTACTTCTCCTTTTTCCACTCTAGTCGATTCATGTGCCGCACGTGGTCAGTTTGATTTTTTCTTACAAATAATTTTTTATACAAATACAAAGAGCTTTATGTTCCTCGTTCAGACCCAACCCATTTCACAGTATGTCGGAGTCATATAATATCACAAACACTTATCTATGAGCAGCGCTTTTTTTAAAATACAGTTTTATATATTTATTTTATATATTTACTCAGCTAGTTGACACAGATATCCGGGTAATTAGAGAGAGAACAATTGGTTTCATCTGCCTCCTTACCAACGTGCTATTTACACAATCCCTCTGCTTCGAGAAGAATGTGATATGATGACAATTTTTTAGCGGAGCACAGCTGGTTTAAATTCAAAATTTTCATTCTCCTTATCATGTTTCCTGACGAAGGCTAAGAATCGATTCATCCCGATTATTTAGCCATAGATGGGTAAAATTTACTTGGGTCGCCAATATTTCAACTCGAATTGAGAATTCGAAAAGACATTATTTCCAATACAACAACTAAAAAAAGAAAATTAGGGGATCGAAACTAAAACCGCAAAAATGACAATTTATAAGGAATTAGAATAAGGGATAATAAAGTTAATTTCAGTTTTTAAAAAAAGTAGTGGCTTGCATTTCCTTATTTTTATTTGAGTTTCCAGTCGCCCAAAAATCAATGATTTCCCTATTTACCCTTTATCAAGTAACACATTATATCTAGTCGAGTTTGTAAAGCATTTCTTTGTCTCTGGTAAGGAATTTAGCGACTTTAAAAGTGATGTTATGATCCGATTAGATTTGAACACCTTTTGATTAGTCAGCATAGCTCTATCATGCTCTGTCGTCGGCTTTCATATAGAATAGGAATTGGGAGTCAACAATTTGCAAGAAAATGGAACTCATTTGTTTATTATTAGATCTTGATAGACATGTTTGCGTTGCCATATTTTTGACAGAATAAAGTCCAAACATGTGTATTTAGTAAGTGAATATGTGAAAAAATTAGAGTTGAATAAAATGCTGAGGTGCACGTTAACCAAACACAGAGACACTGAGAAACACATTTTTTAGAAGCATACATACACACATATACACTGGCACACATACGGTGGGCTAGATTATATATATATATATATATATATATATATATATATATATATATATACGCGTATTAAAGGGTAGGTAACTCTGAATTTGATCATCTCTGAGGGGGTCGTTCTGGTGAGGAGAGTATGATGTTGCAAGACCCGAAACTCCCCAAAGAGCCAGAAGTTTAAACATCACTGACGACACCTACTGGCGCCGGTTTAAGCGCGTATATTTAAGGTATATATATATATATATATATATATATATATATATATATATATATATATATATATATATACGCACATATATATATATATATACACATACATAAACACACTTATATATATGTGTGTGTGTAGTCGTGTATATATATATATATATATACACACACACACGTATATAAATATATTCCTATATATATATATATATATATTATATATATATATATATATATAATTTAGCCCGGTGTATAACAACCTTATTTGATAACAGTAAATTAATAAAACTCACTCCCAATTTCATATCTATTTTGTAAACTATGATTTTAGATATTTCTATATATGTGTGTGTGTATGTGTGTGCGCGCCCACGTGCGTGTTTGTGTGTATATACACGATGAATTGATGAATTTACTGATAATCTTTTTTTTTACAGATAACCTTTGATCTTTGTGATTAATGTACACTATAGAATTGTGTGCATTGGCACGGAAGAAGATTATGTTAAAATATGAATATCTGTTATTGTTAGTCTGCAAGCTATTGATGTCTCGATGTATAAATTGATTGATGTGAATAGACTGGGAATCATTGATATGCCTTAACGATCTGTGCTAGTTAGGTCAATAGAGTGATAAGTAAACATGAACTGACTGATATAGATATAGGTAGAAAAATATCAATCAATATAGACATCTATATATAATAAAAATTGGCAACCATAGTCGAGGACGACCCGAAGGCTCTCTTTTCAATAGCTACGGCAGGAGTTTTAAGGGAGGGCGCCACTCCTTTCTCTGGATAGTGCCACTTTACCCATATACGTACCTTAATAATGCTTAGTGATAAGCAAGGTGGTATCAAGTACCATTTTTTGAGTCTTCGGTATGACTCGACCTGGGATTGAATCCCGGTCTCACGGGCCATTGGTGAACACTTTAACAACTGGAGCAGTCTAAAAAAAATTAGATAGGTCAATAAATTGATCGATCGATAGATATGTAGATATGAAGAGACTGATATAGATTGATCGGCTTGAATAGAATTCAATACATTTATATTCCAATATGAACTGACTGAGATAAATATGTCTACAGATTTGAACACACACACACACACACACACACACACACACACACACACATATATATATATATATATATATATATATATATATGGGGGGTATGTGTGGCTGTGGCTGTGTGATTTTTGTGATTGAGTTCTCTCTAATGCTAGATATGTCAATCAGATAAAAGTCTTCTGAGCGATGTAAACAGGACACACTCGTTTGGAGGCAAGGCGATACAGTTTGCGTCAGTTGCAGTAACGCCTGCAAGTCTCTGTCTGGCTTGAAAAAGACACTTGGCCGAGCGCAAAAATCTCCAAGAACCCAGTCAAGTAAATTCTATAGACATCCCACCATTGTTTGGTCATTTCTGCTTCAAGGTTTGCGAAACTGCAACAGGTTTGAAAAGGTACAGTTGAAGAGAAGACATCAAACCAGACGGTGGGGAGGATCAAGAGACGCTACTCTTACCATGTGTTAATATGGAGCAGTCTTAGCACCTCCCTCTCTCTCTCATTATATATATATATATATATATATATATATATATATATAAATTTTTCGATAGATAGATAGATAGATAGATATTAAACAAACAAATAGAACATAAATAAAATAAAATAAAAATGTTTAAAATTAAAAGAAGCGTTGTAAAAAACTGATAGATATATAGATAGATAGATAGATAGATAGATAGATTTGGAATATAAAGCTTCTTTACTAAGTAAGAAATACATTATTATAAACTAATAAAAACAAAGAATGTAAAATATTCAAAGATAGTTATTCTTAATAATTGTAGAATGTGCTTTGCAAAAAAAAAGAAAACGCGTGTTCAAAAGAAGACAGAGTCAACGTGAAGGCCTAAATCCAGACGGTGGGGGAGGATTTATCATTCGTGAAGATGGAGAAAATAAGATAGAGAGAAGGAATATAAAATTCTTTTACCGAAAATATCACGAGAAAAGGAAAAAGAAAAAAAAGAACAAACAAATGAAAATAAAAGAAATGTAGTAAAAATAATCACAAAGGGTTTTTTTTTTATATTTGCAGAATATGCTCTTGAAAAAAAAAGAAACCGAAACTATTTAATTGTGTTTTTTCATGTTTAATTGTCAAGATGTCTAAAATTTATAATTATTGAGTCTTTAAATGATAAATAATTGCTAAGTTAAAACATCAATGATCTAATTGATTTTTTTCACAAGCATTTCTATTCGAAACTGATGTGTAGTATCATCTACAATAAGGTCAATTCATTAAAATGTTTCCGATTCTTTTAGATTCTTCGAAGCTTAACGAATAGAGCAGCAAGTGAGAAACATTCTTTTTACTGACATCTGAGAGAAATCTTAAATAAATAAATAAATAATTGTTATTCAAGCTGATGATAAATGATTAAAAATTCATAGTTGAAAGAGATAACATACTATATATATATATATATATATATATATATATATATATATATATATATATATATATAGAGAGAGAGAGAGAGAGAGAGAGAGAGAGAGAGAGAGAAATTGAAGAACCATGTCATCCAAAAGGAGAATTTAATGTAAAAGAAAGTCAACGCTAAAACGTTTCGATTCTAATGAACCAACTTCAGAACCATATCAATTGACGTTAAATGATGATATCATGTGACGTTAAATCCCCAAGGGATATTTAATTAAATACAAAATACAAATCAGGAAATTAACGTCCTGATGATGGTTCATTAGAACCGAAACGTTAAAGCTGACTTTCTTTTACATTATATTCTTTTGAATTATCTTTTCTTTTTATTTTTCCTCTATAATAACACATTCATTTCCATCATTTACTTATACACACACACACACACACACACACACACACACACACACACACACACACACACACACACACACACATATATATACACACACACACACATATATATATATATATATGTGTGTGTGTGTGTGTGTGTGTACGTGTGTGTGTGTGTGTGAGTGTGTGTGTGTGTGTGTAAAAGGTTTCTTTCTCATTGAAATCATCTATCTACATATAACTTACGTCTGTGAAAATGTACCCAATTTCTTTCAGAATTAGATAGAGAATGGATAGCTGAAGACTTTACGGAGGACATTTTTAAAATCACCTTTTACTGTTTTATATTTATTTGTTTTTCAGGTGTAGAAATTTCCATCACTGAAAAAGAAAAGACGTTTAAACATTACACTTATAAGTTTGATTTATTTCTATAAATGCCGTTTATATTTGAGCCGATTTAAGCGCGAACTGGTAAATTTTTAGATTACGAAATGATTGTTTTCTCAAACTCAGTATAATAACTGACCTTTCTCAAAAGACATCAATGAAAACAATGATTCTCAACTTTTCCATCCTTGTGACCCATTGTCACAGTAAACAAAAATGTAGGTCCACATAAGCTCAAATAAAAATTCCATGTAACTGGAAACTGAAAATTTAGCAGAAAATATAAATCATGATTAATTAATACACTGCTCCGGGTGTCTATCTATCAGCTTGCCAAGTTGAACTACCAAGTCATGGTTCAGATTTAGGGGTAAGTCTCCCGTCTTTTCAATCTGTAATAAATTACGTTTCTTAGTGTATAAATCATTTGTTGCAGAAAATTCTGCCAACTCCAGGTCTATTTTAAAACATCCCTGGACCCACTTTTCAAAATGCTGAGTTATAACGACCACCAAAGCTTTAGGCAATTCTAACAAATCTTCCGATATCTAAAAGTTTATGTTTGTTCAGTAAAAACTACCACGTAAGATCCGTATTGAAAGAAGATGCAAATGATGTAATATGCTTCGAAAAATAGAAAAAGAAAAAACTCATTAGAAATTCCAGACTCGATCTACTCTACATTTCATGCTTTCTGCAAACTGTTGCCTGTACTGTGCGATGATCCTCAATTTCAATAAGTCAGCATCTGGCTAAAAGCAGGGGTACTTTCATAAAAGTCACACAGCAGCGATTGAAGAATCCTTTTCATATGCCAATGATGTCTTAAAGCAAATTTCAATGACTTACCAGTCTTTTTACAACACTCTCTTCAACGCTGTATAGACATTCGAAAACAAGTTCATCTTTATCCCAACGACGCTCTGGTTCTATAGTACAAGTAGGCGTGTTGTGAATGAGACCAGGTAATATACAGCTTTCACATGAAAAGTTTGTTCAATCTAATGTGGCGAATTCCTTTCTAAAAGTCTTATTTCCGAGTATTTTTTGCCCAGTCGGCTGAGGCTGTAGAATACACCGATTGCATCACTGCAAAGACTCTCTGAACGAGTGCCTAGATATGACACGAAACGATCTGATGGTGAGGTTCCAGTAATGTCGGAGCTTTGGGGAATGTGGAATATCCCTTTATTGCCATCGCTCCCATGTCCTCTCTGACTCCGAGTAGCAGCACCTGATAGGGTCCTCTCTATGGGTCAAATAGAAAAAAACATCATTTCTAGAGTTTACTGTTTTTACACTTAAAATGCATATTTATGCTTAACTGAATTGTTTAAAAATCAACTCGTTTGACATCTACACTGCGTACTTATGCTAAACTGTATTATTTGAAATAAAACTGTTTTTACATTTAACTTTGTGTATCGCCCTATCGGCTGGGCCTTTAGAATACACCGACTGCACCTCAGTATAAAGGTAAGAACCCACAACGAGTGTCCTGGATATGACATTAAATCTAATGGTGAGATTCCAGTAATCTTGGAGCTTTGGGGAATGCGGAGTACTCCTTCATTGCCATCGCTCACAGGTCCACTCTGACACTCTCACACGTCCATTTGACCCATATATAAAACCCTGATATGGTCTTATATAAGGGTCAAATAGAAATGAAATGCGTACTAAAGCTAAACTGAATTGTTTGAAATAGAACTGTCTTGACATTGAAATGGTACTTACGCTGAACGGAATTTTTTGAAATAGGACTGATTATTTATATAAAAATGGATTTGGTAATAAATAACCTACAAAGATTGATATACTATAAAAACCCAACCAACCAACCAACCAACCAACCATCTGAGTATTATTTTTATTTTTTAATCAATGGTCGATTGGTTGATTTTAACGACTTTTTATCTCTTCTGTTTCATGCCTAGAGGTTATGGAATTGCTTTCATTGTATATTATTCCCAAATTATTTTTTGGGATAAGTTTATGATGTTTTCCACATCACTAGCCACGTTACATTTCCATTTCGTTCTTTCTCTCACACTTCTTGATGTTGGCCAGAATCACTTGAAGATTTTATCTTCCCAACGTCGTGAAGATCTTCCGAGTAGTCATTTTCAGTCTCTTAAATACCACTCGACAACTACATGGGTGCACCTTTTGTCTCTAAATCTAGTGAGATGTCCAGCGCAGTGGAGGTTCAAATTTTACGATCACGTCCTTCACTCCACAACAATCTCGAATTACCACTCTTTGGATTTGCTCACGCAGCTATATGCCCTGTATGAACACTTTTTTTTGTAATTGTTTCTAACGATTTTGGGGGGGCTCATGGTCCCATCGAATACAAACAACCTTTAAACGGATCAGTTTGAACAAAAGATAGGAGTGTAACAGGCACTACCACTCCAGGTCAAAGTGGAAGTAATAGCAATGAAGACGTACTGTACAATCCCCAGGTCTCCCGAACCAGAGTCTGACCATCAAATTCAGTTTGATGTCATATCCACGACACAAATTTTCGGGTGATGTCTGATCTGCTGGAGATACATTCTGAGTATTGAACACCCTAGTAACATTACATTATTTACTTTAGTAAATACATGAAGGAAGCTTTCTGTGTTACGGTCAGAATTAAATGTTTTCATCATACAACACGTGAAGGCACGTGCGATACCCTAGCCTCATCAGCCGCCAACCAGGGTGATAACAGAATTAAATGTATATGTATATTTGATAAAATATGCACAGTCCTACTGAAAGGTACATTATGGCATTGTTATACTAATGATACATTTTTTTATAGACTGAGCTTTTAAATCTTTAAAGTTTAAAACTGATCATTAAAAATTCCCGTGAAAATGTGAGCACGCACAGAGCAAATTTTAACTAAATGATTATGTCAAGATGTTTATATTTATATCAGTCTGTGCCAACTCTTTCAGTTTTCAGTCAGTATTTCCGGTACACATTTTGATCTGTAGTTTTCTTGCAACACAGCATCGTGCAAGTGAAGTATCCTCTATACTCACTGAACAAAGCTTCTTGTGCCTTTTTCTTAATTTTCAAACTGAAAATTCATTTCAAGAACAAGAACTCAGGATATTAACTGTGGAGTTAAGCACAATATCAAAAGAGAGGTTTCAAAGGTGTTTTGAACAACAGGAAACTTGTTAGAATACGTGTATATAATGTAAAAAAGCATTATTTTGAAGAAAACTAATGTAAAATACAATCGATACGTTTCCTACACACCTTGTATTTTGACCTGTTGATTTCTTCCTCGGTATTAACAGCGTGTTTTTCTGAGTTCCTGTTCTTGTATTGCCCACGATGGCCGAAAGTTCGATTACATGTATTTGATTTCATGACATTTTTTCAAAATTTGAAAAGTTTTTGTAGCTTTTAAACTTTCGAAAACATTCTGTTTGTAAACAGGATGCAACAGAAATTCCTCCCAAATTTTAAACTGTCACCTGTGTGGTATAGATAAACTTAAATAAGTGGCAATGGTAGTCCAATCCAGTTAATGTGTTATAATTTTTTTCAGATAAGATCAATTATGCACGGGACCAGCGCACACAGTACCTTTGCATTTGGGAAGATTTTTTGTAAGATTGGAAAATCTGTGATTGTTAAAGAGTGTATTTTCTGTCTACATTTCATGTTAGGTTGGAATGATGCTGTTCCAGATAGATGTTTCAGCCCATAGCAGTAACCATTTTCTATCCGGAACAACATCATTCTGATATAACATAAAATTAGCACGAAAAACCAACTGCTCGCCACGGTAGGATGTGAGACGTGGTTCATTTTTAAGATTATTGGAATTAAGATTGTTCTTTCTGATGGCCTGGTTGTCTTATCTGGTCTGAAAAAAACAGTCTCAAACTTTCATACGTTTTTTATAAATTTCCCACACATGTACTTATCATAAAGGACATTTCTGCAGCCCCACATATCATTCACTCGTTTTGTGCCGTACATCATTATGCATGCATAGAAAACAACCTACACCACAAGCAGGATACAACTTTGGGTCAACTTTTAAACGACTTAGGGCTAGTTTAAATTTAGAGTTTTCCTTCTTCTAGATTGGTTGCTGAGGCTAACGAAGCCATTCTTCGATACCTATGTCTGAAAGAGGAGAATAGATAGATTCATATATTTCTCAAGAGCCTTAGGGAAAATGAAACGCAGGATCTCCAAGTCTCCGATTCTATTATAACGATTAACTTATGCTATGCGTGCCTTGTCTGAATGCTTATCTTAGGACAGCACAATGCTAACATTATATGGTACGCAGTAAAGATCCATTGCAATATTGTTGTAAATATCTGTAAGTATAGTTACCAAGAATTGAGGAAGGCACGTATTTTGATATCTAGTTTAGCTAAGTACAATTCTAAGTAACAATAATGACTTATCAAAATCGTTTTAGTATTATCATGTCCAGGGTAAGCAGGGTTTAGAATACGTAAAATGTATCCCCCTGCAAGAAAAATCCCCCGAAAAAAAGAGGCGTCTTGGGTATAAAACAGTTCTGAGCTAGAGAGAGTGGATTATCACTTCACTGCAATTACTCTTAGGTCCTGTCAAACCCAGAGTCGTACTACCTGTTAGTGACCCATTATGGGTCATATAAAACTATTTAAAAATATTCTTATTCGATAGAACCGTGGAAAAATGTTAAAAAGGATATTCACAAGTGTGTAAATAGAAACACGATTCTCTAATCTCTCAGCATAAAATAGGTTGACATGCTGTTAATATTAATCAATCAATTTTAGTCGTTAAAAGGTTGAAAATGTTTCGTGTGATTGGTTAAGTTAAAGAAAAGATGACAGGTATTGTACAAAAATAGATTGAAATCGTATAAATACACTGAACTTGAGATTATACAGGACTTTGTGTGAACGTTACTCTGTAAACAAAAATTATAAAATAATAGTTTTATATTATTCTTCTAAATTTTTTAAACGAAGCTTGATGATTTTATCATTTTGAGTATTTGGATTACTCGTTGTATTCAGTAAAAATAACCAAAAATAATTGCTACAACTTAAAATACGGACCCGGGTATGGTTAACAGAATTAGAACAATCTACCAACGTTGATTAAATAAAGGGTTCTGTTCGAACTTCTGTCTAGGCTTCCGAGTTCGGCATAAAATAACTGATAAACACCGAATAAAGCATTTGGCGAAACACTGTAAATAAAAATATGAAGACAGTATTCAAAATACTCTAAATGATAAAAAAAGTCATCCTTTGTATATATAGCAAACCATTTACTCCATACTTTCCGCTAGTGTCCCTGTGCGTATTGACTGACGCTAAGACAGCAGATCTTTATGTATTATTATAGGCTATAATTTCCTGAATCATTAACTATCTACCTTTCCATGAGCTAATCAAAAAGACCAATCATTACTAGTCAACTACAAAGGCCACCAACTTTTATTGATTTTCTTCTTCTTTCCATTGCTCTTACGGCTTTGACGTCACCTGCAAGCTGACCCTTGTCACACAAAACGACTACCGATCATGTTATGCAATGATCACTAACAACTAGCAGAGACAAATGCGTTCCATTAACGTGAACCGTTAATATTGTCAATACAACCATAAATCGGCGATCACAGAAAGGTGCTGAATAACAAAAACGCCTTATAGTTTAAGTACACGAAAAGACAATTAAGAGATAAATGATATATTTCAACGAATAAATAAATAAATATATATATATATATATGTATATATATATATATATATATATATATATATATATATATATATATATGTATATATATATATATCATTGTTATTATATTCTATAATATCTGAATCACAGATATTGAGTACCCTCCAAATTATACCGCATATATATATATATATATATATATATATATATATATATATATGCAGTATAATTTGGAATGTGCTCAATAAATGCGATGTATATATATATATTAGTTAACATATATATCTAATATAATGGATGCTTTTCTGTAACCACTGGTTTCACGCCGTCTTTACCTATCGATCATCAAGCAGAAAAAAAAGCCTCATGATTACCATGTAAAGACAACATGAAAGCACTTGTCGCAGCATGGGAACCATGATATTAAATATATATAAGAACTAATATATATACTAATAATAATATATATATATATATATATATATATATATATATATATATATATATATATATATATAGGCGATTATAGAACTATATATAGGCGATTTCTCCTTTAGAATTAGTCGAAGTTAGGCTGATGATCCGATAAGGTGAAACTTTAGTAGAAGATTTTCGACTCGCGATTTAGGTTATATATATATATATATATATATATATATATATATATATATATATATATTCTTTAAGAAAAACAAAAATCGGTCACATTAGGATTATAAATTTTTTTCCATCCCGTTATGGGTATATATATATATATATATATATATATATATATATATATATATATATATATATCAATAAATGACATAGTATGATTCTTAAGTGGTCATAATGATTTTTACAAAAACATTCATAAAATGTTTCCTCAGTAGTTCTTTCAATCAGTTCAATATAACTTTACTTTAATTATAGCATCTTTCCGGTGTAAATCATTATTGTTGCCCTCTTGCAGAGGGGTAAGAATTCCCCCTCAAAAACCAGTTTCCTGGGTATGACCCAAAGCAGGATCCATTGTAGAGATCTAAGGCGTATGTATTACTCTTTCATTGCCATTACTCCCAGGTCCAGTCTGACCCGTAGAAGTATTACTTGTTAGATGTTTACGAAATTATTCGTATTCGGGAGTACCGTGCGTAGAAACAAATTATTAGTTTTTTGTTGTTTTGTTTTGTTTGGTGGCATATAAACCACTGTACGTTATTTAATATCAAATCCATTTTTATAAATATTAAAAATTCTATTTCAAACAATTCCATTTAGCAAAAGTTCAGTTTTTTGTTTTGTTCACACCCAGTTAAATATTAAAACAGTCCTATTTAAAAAAATTCAGTTTAGCATAAGTACACAGTTTAGTTTTATTTTACCCATAGATAGGACCCTTTCGGGAGGTAACACTCCAAGCCAGAAAGGACTTAGGAGCGATGGCAATACATATGCACTACGCATTCCCTAAAGCTCCATTATTACTGGAGCTTCACCATCAGATTGTTTAATGTCATAACCAGGAAACTCGTTAGAGGAGTCTTAACCCTGTGTATTCAATAGCCCAAGAAAACTCTTTAGAAACATCTTAAAAATGTAAATATTAACGATAAAGGGAAAGCAGTTCCATAAACTTTTGCATACAACTATCCTGGTTAACATGCCGTTGATATAAATAAATAAATGATTTTTAGCATATAATTTTAGCCATTATGATATGCAAACTTCCTTATTTGTTCTTATTATGTATCATTCTGTTATATTCTCATACGCCGTATCATAAATACACAATAATAAAACAGACGCAAGAAGACTTCTTTAACAAAATATTTAACTCTCACTTTATTGCAAGGGTTCGAAAAGGGTTACTCAAGGTTTGAGTGTGAGAGAGAGCTGGAGACCGAACATAAACTGTAATATTTTGACCCCCAAGCTTATGGCCGTCAACGTTGTGTCTTCCTCGTTCTCAGATGCCCAACCGGAGGCCCTTGGGTCCCCTCTGCTGGGTGCTAGCGTTCTTTACTTCATCTTATCAGCATTTTCTCTGGATCCCAACTCATCAGAGCCCTAAGCCCCTTCGGCCTGGTGTGGCTTTCCCTACCACTTCTCGTCTATCTCCTTCTCCAAATGTCTACAACTCAACTGGCACTTGACTTCCGTCTTGACTGCGTTATATATTAATTCAACGCCCACTAGATCGCCCACTCGATCTTTGAAATCGAATGTTTATCAAGCGGAAATAACTGTCATGCAGTTCAGAGGTCACTCACTTCCGGTGCATCAGTCTATGAGTGTACCATGGTGATTTTTTAGCTCGTCCCATTTCATTAGCCAATTTCCGCCCACGCAATTTCCTCTCGCAACTGCCATTGGAATGTGTCACTTCCTTCCGGTGGATCACCTTGAATGGCATTTTGGGCCGGGTCGAATGTCAAAATATTACAATTCTACCATCCATCTCGAAAACCATCCAAATCAGACGAACAAGACATGATGGACTCTGCTGGAGAAATAATGACGAACTCATAAATGATGTTCTCCCGTGGACATCTTCACACGGACGAGCAAGAGATGAGCGATCAGCTAGAATATATCTATTATAGATCTGTACTGATACAGGATGTAGTCTGGAAGAACGACCGGGAGCGTTTGACAATAGAGACGAATGCCGAGAAATCCGTGATTGTGGTACGTCTTCATGATGAAGATGGGGCATTCTAAAACGACCTTATCACTCAAAGTTTTCTTTGGATTACACAGCTAAACATTCAAAATAGGTTCTAATATTGGTTGCAAAATTTAAGGAAATAAGCAGATTTTCTTTCTCATATTCTTACACCCACCCCATAAAAAAATTCCTCCGCAGGTATGAAACTAAACTATATCCAGGGAATAATCCACTTCTGGAGTTCTGGGGAATGTGTGGGGCCCTTTTTCTGATATTACTCTGAGGGCCAAGGGTGCTCTTAGTGTAACAGTTATCGTCGTAGTTAAGAGAAACGATTTCAAATCATAGATAAGGCTCTTTGCGTTTCGTATCGCGCTAAATCTTTTGAGAAATGCATGGATCTATCTGTCCTTGTCTCAGCTCAGGGGTAAATAATAGGACAGACTCGGCACTTTAACTCTTGTAAGACTACCAATCTAGAAGAAAGAAAGAAAGCTCTAAATTCAACCCAATTCTATTCTGATTTAAAACTGATCTTGTGCCACATTCTCTCTTTGGCGCAAGGGTTGGCTAAATGCATATAATTGATGCCAATTGGAATCAAATCTATGAATCGAACCATTGTGTTCAAATTATTTGTATCAAATATAGTCATTTAATGACCCACAAGAGTATAAGAGATAAACCAAACACCTACTTCTTTTACTAGAAACATGTTTTTGTTTTAAAATATGTCTGAGCAAAATTGGACATTCTATTCATATATACAATTTATACATAATATAATTGTTTTGAGGTAAGTTTTGTTTATTCTTTGCAGCTGATTTAAAAATTCACAGCATTTCTCTTCCATCATGTAACATTTTTTTTGTTTTCAAGACAAGTTCACTTGTTTTCAGTTTTCGTATAATTTTGTTCTTCAATAAACTCGTGATTTATTTCTCTGATAATGCTTGAATTTTGTATTAACATTAAAATCCATGTTTCAAACAAAAGGTATTTTCTTGATGTGTCTGAATATGATTTAAAAGGAATTGGAAGAATGTTACAGCATTGGGTTAAAACATTATCAAACTCATCATCGTAAAACAGGTAAAGTTCTGTTAGCACAACTTAACATTAAGGTCGGATTCATCAAACCGTGGGACCCGGTTCATGTGTTTGTGCCATAATTTTCCAGGTCAGTCTCAAATTAAATTTAAAGGATTATTTAGTAGACTTTGTATCAAAAACCTCGTTTCTGGTGAAAATTTTAAAAGCAAAAGAAATAAGATACCCAGAAGTGATCGAAGTCATTGTTTTGTCACCCCCTTTAAATGCAGCTATCTTTGATTATCTTTTAGGGTATCACATACCGAATTAAAGTGATTATACAAACTTAACGAGGTTTTTATTGTAAGCAAATCAACCTCCCTGAATTCGATTGTTAAACATGATAAGATAGAAAAGGGAGATTATTTGACTACAGGAAATGTGACGTTACACATTTTGCAAATGTTTTCAAAAAGCCGGCAGCTCTCGATCGTTTTTTTTTTTCTTTTTCTGACACCCAGTAGGGATTGCTTATCGATTACGTGTATCCAAACTTTACTTCAGGTTCATTCCAATATCTCTTGCATCTACTTTCCTTTTTTAGTTAGGTTTTTGCTTCAACGTTGCATGTATCAAAAAGTACGAAAAGGAAATACTGTTAACACGAAGATTCTATCAGTGAAAAATAATTGCTAAATATTTGATTCTTTGAAAAAACAACTTTTATAATTTTTTTTCTAATAAGGTTAATGCAATGAATTCTTTATTCCATATATATAGACTCAGTTGAATAGTTGGTTGGTTGGGTATTTGTGTTCATGGCATATCAACATTTGTAGGTAATTTAATGCCAAATCAATTTTATGCAAATAATCAGTTCTATTTCAAATAATTTAGTTTAGTAAGAGTACACAGTTTAATTGTCAAAAACATCTCTACTTCAAGCTATTCGGTTAAATTAAACAGTTATAAATCAAATAATTCAGTTTAGTGAGAGAAATTTTTTTGGTCCACACACAGTTAAATGTTAAAACCAGTTTTATTTCAACCTATTCAATTCAGCATAAGTACGCAGTTTACGTGTCAAAACAGTTCTATTTTAAGTAAATCAGTTTAGCATAAGTAACCTTTTTAGTTCTATTTGACCAATAGATAGGACCCTATCAGGTGCTACCACTTCGGACTAGAGTGGACCTGGGAGCGATGGCAATGAAGCAGTACTCTGCATTTCCAAAAGCTCCAGCATTACTGGAACCTTATAATCAGATTGTTTAGTATTTTATCCAGGACACTCGTTGACAAGGGTCTTATTCCTCTGCAGAGGGGCAGTTGGCGTATTCTACACCCCATGCCGACTGGGCAATGTTGAATAGTTTTACAAAGTGTATCTTATTTAAAATAGTATTACAACTTAATGAAATCCATTTCACCAGAAAATCTCTTCCTTTTATACTTATAGGAAAGTCTGCAAATAATTGTACATAAACATTGGAATCGAGGTTTCTCCCTTTCAAATATTCTGCGTGGAATTGAATAGTTCTTCTGAAATATTTATTAAGAGCAACTGTTATGATGTCAATGATTAAACTATTCTGTTTCAAGTCTGTTGTTCGATATCCACTTTTTGCATATCTAAGTTGAGTATATGACATACCTTTAATTAGTCAAATTAATTGTTTTTCATTTGATATTTCTTCTTTTCCTAAACATTCAAATTCACAGAATCTGTTGGCGTTTCGGAGTTGAAGCTAAAAGTTTATAATCGGTTCATTTTAATTTTTGTTTTAAAGTAATTCATTTCTTTCAACGAGGATCAGTCTCGATTTGGGTTAAATATTCTTTATATTAATCTATTTGGTTTGACTGGATACTCCTTCTTCCATTTATCCGACAAATTATCCGTACAGATAAAGAAGAGGCTTGCCAAATACATTAACAATTAACAATCATTTCAACAGTCGTCAAATTTAATATTTTAATGAAGAGTTGAACTTTAAAAAAAAATTAACTAGTGAAATGTGAGAACTTTTTTATTCTTGATTTAATAAATCCAAATTTTTTAGCACCTGGTTTCGTTATTTTATATGTTACCAAAACTAATGCGTCCTTTATATGCTGTACAACCCCCAAAAGACGTGATCAGATCATATACGGATCAGAAAGCCTCTCACCTCATATCTGGGTGTAGTATCTATGAACCATGGCTTGGATCATAATATTACCCGCCGGAATATTTCACGATGAATGTTACATATTGACCCTTGATAGAACTGTCATGTTCCAGCTGCGTAAACAGGAAGACAGTGATGCATGGATTAACAGGAAGACAGCTCACGTGGATTAACAGCCAAAAGCAATTCATGAGTTAAAAAATCGGAAGAACAAGTAGGCGTTATGAAATCATATATGCAGGCTCCACAGCAATAACAGACAGTCACACAGTCACGGACAGACACACAGAGTCACGGTCAATAACAGAGATATAGAATCACAACAGCGGTCTGTGATAGCCCAAAGGGGACACTGGTCCCTTTCGGCCATGAAGCAAAAAGAAGTGTTACTCTGAATATGGAATCAATGTTAGTATAGGTCAATCTGTTGTATAGCTGCATACATATACATATACAAATATAAGCAGAAACATAATCAAATATAATACACGAACTTCAATGAACGAACGAACGAACGAACACACTTCTTTATAAAATATATATCTCTCACACTTTATTCTCGAAAGGGTTGATGTTGGTTGTGTGTGAGAGATGTGTCGGAGACGGGGACAGACTGCTACATATTGACCCAAGTTCTTCTGACCATAGGAGCACTTCTTTCTCATATTGGCCAGGTTGCTTAACCGTGGGGCAATGAGGACCCAAAGCCTCTGGCTCTCAATTCGGCATCTTGTCTCCAACTGAGTCCAACTGTCTGGTTATATAATTGTCTCTTGTCCACCTGCTTACACTGTTCTTCTGCCTATTTACACAGGTGCATCTCTTGATTGACGGCTCGGTCGAGGGTCACTATGTTACAAATATATCAGCCCTCCGTCTGTCTTTCATCTCCCTGTCTCTCTCACACTCAGAGCAGTTTCAAACATTTCGAGAAAGAAAGTTGTGAGACCTATATATTTATAACGAAGTGTTATGGTCCATCATTCTTTGCGGCTATAGAACGTGAACATACATTGTTATAGTAACTCAATATGTTGTAAACTTTTAAAATATATAAAAGTAATATACATATAAATCTAGAAATAATACATTCATAAAACTGTATTAAGTTATCGATCATGTAGTAATTTGATCTCTCGGATAAAGGGAAACGGCCGTGTTAGTACTGCTGTGTGGTTGCACCACTGACAAAACGTTCAGAGAAATAGCTAGATGCACACTTCTCAAGAATGCAATAGCCAATAGAGAGAGAGAAAGAGAGGGAGAGAGGAAGGGAGAGAGAGTGAGAGAGAGAGAGAAAGGTAGAAATTGGGAAGAAGTGAGGGAGTTTGAGAGGAAATAAAAAACTTTACCAATCCTTGTTAAGATCATGCTATATAAGAAGTCTTAACATTCTTTTTCATGAAAAAGTCGTGCCTATTTGCTTTGGGAACCTTTTTAGAGGAGGATGAAAAAAATTGTACGCAACATTTTACCTTTTTACCTTAGACTGTTAACTTGGCTGTAATTCACAAAGCTTAACAAAGTTTTGCCCAAGCCCGTACGTATTACAACCCCAAATTAGTACCAACTACGGAGACCTCGGTAGCAATATCTCATTTATTTAAAGTGATGTCAACATACGCATAGCTAAAGAATTGGCTACTATTGAGAGGTTGTCGAGCATATGGGCATCTGATATCTCTGATAAAATAAAATGTCGATTCCTCCTATATTCGAACGTGTCAGTACTACTGGTTGGTTGCACCACTTGGGCTGTAACGAAATGCATGGAGAAAAAGCTAGATGCACACTATACAAGAATGCAGTAGCAGATAGATAGATAGAGAGATAGATAATTAGGGAGAGAGAGGGGGAACCTGGGTTGTCGGTATGGTTTAATGATGATGATGATGGTGGTGGTGGTAGAGTTTCAAATATAATCATCATGCAACAAATACAAAGCCCATGTTACTATAACAACGGAATTTATCATTAATAAAAAATTAGGCTATGTTGAGACATTGCCCAAAGTCTTCTATACTTGTGTGTGTGTGTGTGTGTGTGTGTGTGTGTGTGTATTAAGAAGAACCTATATAAAAACAAATAATTTATAGTATTTCTATAACAATAGAATTTCTTATTAACCAGTTGCGATGGAAAATTATATATATTCATATATGTGTGTGTGTGCGTGTGCGTGTGTGTGTGTGTGTGTGTGTGACTTAAGGTCACGTGCTGTACATAAAAGTGTGCACCCTCTTTTATGTTTTTACATTTAAAGTAGGCTCCACCAATAATGGGATTGAGCACTTAAAAAAATCGAAATCGATTCTTTTCAACAAATTGCTAAAAACATTAATATTTATTTCTATTGATAAAATAACTCCTATTTTTATATTCGAGCACTTAAGAAAAAGAAAAAAAAATCTACCATAAAAATGTTAAAGTTCGAAGACTCGATCAAAAATATCCTGGTGCCAACAAACAGGAACACAAAATTTTACTAACCGAAAAAATCGAAAGACTTACAAAAAAGAATGCAGTGGAAAATACGTTTCGCCATATCTACTGAAAATGTTTAAGTAACAAATAATAATTATGGTTTCAAAATCGAAGTGCCCTCGGCCACATGAAGATATGATGAATTATGAAAAGAGTATCTTTGAAATTGTAAAAGAAAGATAAAAATTAATAATAAAAACATTTCAAATGAATGGGAAAAGAGCTGTGGAAAGTATTTGAAGTTCATTAACAACAGAAAAACTTAATATTATTATAGTTTCCTGGGCATGACATTAAACTGAATCTGATTGCGAGGCTCAAGTGTACAAAAAAGGGGCACCGAATTGACATATGTGACATAACAGTACTAAATAAACATTCGTACCAGAACTTGCTCGAACATGTTACTAACCATATCGTTACGTCTATAGTAGTAGTCGAGCCCTGTTCCGACCCCACTTTGGTAAAAGTTGACGAACACAGGAACACAGGAAATTTTATTCTTGATATCTACACAAAGATTGGACATACTAGATTAACTCACCCCTTCATTCTAAAAGATGAGTCTCCCCTAAATGTCCATGTGGAAACCAGTACACTGTAAAAACATCTCGATTTAATGCACAAAACTAACCAAAATTTGATGACGGTTTATAATGTTGACAATATGAACAAGATATTTGGAATTATCGACCCTAAGCAGATATTGAACTTTCTGAAAAGAATCGGCCACCTATCAAAAATGTAGACTGATGTATTTTCCATAGTCGCAATCACTTAACACTGGAAACGAATAACTAACATTAGATAGAAGTACTGGTGTTAGCTAAAATAGCTCCAAGTATTAGTGTGTGCTAACAAGCGAGTATTGGTTTGTCTAAAAAATGTTAAACTACAAAATATGTGCTTACAATACATACACATTTGATATATATTCATAAGCAGTATTTGGCATGAAATCACCCATAGGAGGTTGATATTCCATAAAACCTAACTAACCAAACCAAACCAAAAAAAGATAAATTCACTACTATTTATAAGTAGTTATTTAGACAAGTAAAGAGAGTATGAAAGTTGAGTCGACCACGTAAACTGAGCAAAGAGTAACAAAATTGTAAAAAGGAGAAAGAGAGGGCAGACATAGACCTTCGATTTTCTTCCTGTATTATCTTGCTGTTTTAACGTGTTTTTTCGTTGGGTTTGTCTTCAGGGGTACGCGTCTAGTGTGTGAGATTCCGTTTCGGAGCTCACATCCAAAATATGGCATGTAAATTTTCGACTCCTTACATGGCTAGTGTTCAATTGACCGTTTTTACCTCATCATGTCTTCTCCAAAACTCCCTCAAAATCGAGTCATCCCCTTCCCTCCACCTTGTGTAGGTGGGATGTACATCCGTTTTCGCTGGTTCAACACCTGCGCAGTAGATTTTGGTACGTCCGGTTTTTTGCGGTCATCCTCATTTAACGAAGTCATTTACTTGTAAACGGCTGATCCACTAGTGCCTTGGACTAAATCATTCAGAGTCCCCCCCCGAAGACTTATTATCTCTCTCTCTCTCTCTCTCTCTCTCTCTCTCTCTCTCTCTCTCTCTCTTTCCTTCCCTATAAGCTATCTCTCTTGGAGTAATCATATCCCTTTACATAAGTTCTTGACCTTTTGGGAGTTTTTTGCACTCCTGAGGAATCTCCTTGTCTGCCTTCTCCACTTATTTTCTCTTTGATATATTCTTTCTTTCTTTCTTTCTTTTAGAAATTTATCAGTTCATTCCTTAATTTCGATCTGCTTTTTTTCTTTCTTTCTTTCTTTTCATCTCTTTCTTTCCTCCTTTTTCCATTTCCTTTACTGCCTTCCTTATTCTTGCTATATTTCCCTTTATTCTAATTTCTCATTCTTGTCAGTCACACTTTTAATATATTGACATCATCTCCATCAGAAACGAAAAGTCCCACAAAATGGTTGTCCTGGATAGAACATTAAACTTAGTCTGATGGTGAAGATCCGATTCTTGAAATCCGGTGAGTGTAGAGTATCGATTCATTACCATTACTTCCAAGTTCACTATCTCATGAAATGGTAGCATTATTCATTTTCGATTAGACTGTGTCCAAAAAAAAAAAAAAAACTCTTCAAAACCAACTACACAAAAATATAAATATCCAATGAATCTTGTTCCCCAAACACTAGGCATAAAATTACTCAAGACGATCTTAAATGCCTTTAAAATCAATTAATTCAATTATTATAGTCTCAAGATGGACAATTATAAAAGAAATCGTTCACTGTTATTACAAAAATAATCACAAAAACCAAAGAAAATTAGGAGAGTAAAACAGATACATAAACCAGTTACATCGCGTCTAAATTCAATATCGATAACGAGGTCAACAAAGGTGAAAGAAAAAAGTTTGCATTTGTTAGAATAAAATATCATAAAGCCAATTTTGAAAGCAATTCACTGTATAGACTGATCCTTCTCACCAAAAAACAAACTGATTGGGTCAGCAAAAACTTGTTAAAAGTAATGTATGGTAAATTAAGGCAACATTTAGGGTTAAATCAATGGGAAACACACAGACAGCCACTAATTGATTCAACAATATTACCGACAAAACAGATTGTCTTCTTACAATTTGACGTCGGTAACGGAAAGCTTCATTGATTAACCATAACACTTGTCTAATCAGTTTATTCAAATGGAAGAAGAAAAAAAATCATTAAACATTCTCAAGAGTCAATTTTATGTTTTGATGAAATATAAGAAAAAAGTTGCTAACTGCACATTCGACTTTAAAATGGACACTTTCTCTGAAACTGAAATGTGAGTCGCTGGGGACACACACACACACGCACACACACACACACACACACACATATATATATATATATATATACTGATTTTTATCATTAAGGGTTTTTGGACTATTATCTTCATGTTTATTGTTATTTACAAAAAAAAAATGGAAATAACAATAAAGATGAATACAATTGTCCGAAAATCCTTAATAATAAAATCATCAAGCTTCGTCTTAGAAATTTTGGCAAGTAATATATATACTGCATTGACAAGAGCAAACAGCACGTAAGTGAATCCAAATGAGTGAATGCATATAGAATAGAGTTCATGTGTTTTAAACAATAAGGAGCCATCTCCTCTCTCAGTTGCAGGCCTTTAAAACTTGTAAACCAGTTCTTATACTTCAGCAGCAACATCTAAACTGCCGAATTTGATGCCCCCATACGATGGTGTGGAATGCTATTGACAGGCTGTTGATCGTAAAGCAGTCTAATCGATCCGATAAAACCAACTTCTTCCATGTTGTTGCCGTGACAATACTATTATATGGATACAGCACATAATAACTAACAAAACATATAAAAAATGATAAATGGAAACAACCAAAGAAACCGCATGCTATCTTGAACAAATCCTGGAAACAGCACCCCACAAAACAGTGGCTGTACGGTTACCTTACAAACCATTTAAGATGGATAAGACATGAACTCATGCGGTGAGATCTGTTGTGGACCTTTGCACATGTATATGCTAGTGTTAGTCAAGCAGAAATTATATCAGTTTTGTGTGGACACTGGATACAGTTTAGAAGACCTACCAGGAGAAATGGATGATAGAGCTGGATGACGAGTAAGAATTAAAAATCTGTGCTGTCACTGTGCCTTTGGAATTATGGTTATATATATATATATATATATGAACGTAGAAAAGCTAAAACAGAAGAAATATATGTTTATGGTTTGTTTGTTTCCCAACGCGTTTTGACTTCAATCTTTTTTTTTAAATGCAAATGTGTTTTACAGAAATTATTTTGATATGAGATATAATGATAATTGATAAATGCTGATTCAATTAGAAGTCTTCTTCAGGGCTTGTAGATCTTGCTATATGAAAAAAGCGGATTAATATTGGTTGATATGTTCAAAAAAAGACCATCACATGACGTGATACAATTTGAACATATCAATCAGTATTAATCCACTTTTTTCACATAACAAGATCTACCAATGATGAAGACTTCTAACTGAATCAAAATTTCCCCATCATGATTATTTTTCATACTAGAATAATTTCAATGAAACACTTTTAGATTAAAAAAAAAAGATTGAAGTCAAAGCGCGAAGCAAATATAAAAAAAATCAAACATACTTTTCTTCAGTTTTACTTTTTCTACGTACATTCTATCAGATTCAACGCATTTCTTCCTATATATATATATATATATATATTCTTATTTCATGATAATTCTTATTACATCATAATATTGGATTTACGTTGATGAGGAGTAACATAATACATATGAACTCTAAAGAAAATTAAAAAAAAACGTAAACTTATTTAAAGAACATATTTTAATTTTGGAGATCACGATAAATGTAAACCAGGTTGAATTTCTTGACGTAACTTTCGGTCTAACGAAAGAAATACAGCGACCTAATCGAAAAAACAAATAATAAGCTGTAATCCTTCTAAGCTGTTAGATTCTAACCAAACCAACACACACACACACACACACACACACACACACACACACACACACACACACATATATATATATATATATATATATATATACGTATGCATGTGTATGTTTACATTAAAAGGAATTAAGATCTCACCTCACTAATACTTCATGTCTAATAGCAATGAAACATGAGAATGTAAGACCTCATTTACTTTTAGTTTTTATACAGCGCTGCTGTCCAGGACTTTTTGATTGATCAACCGCTTTTTAAAAGATATATATATATATATATATATATATATATATATATATATAATCCTCCTGCGTTAAAATTCTTTTTCAAAGGCCAAAAGTTTATCAAGTGATATATAATCACCATTTTATGCTGAATTCAAAAATACCATTCATTATGTTTGGTGAGGTCTGGTTTTTAAGATGTGCTTGAATACGTGTTTACAAGTTGTGCAGAATGGTATCAGTTATTCAAAAACCTGTGAACTTTACTTGTCACAGCTGATCATTGGTACCTGATGCATATAATATTGTGTGTGTACCTAACTATAGTATACCACTTTACACGCTAAAATCCATATATCTAGAGGGTGCAGGGTTTATCCCTAAGCTTAAAATAATTTGAATGTAACGTGTCAGGTATCAACGACAAACTGAATTCTGATCTATTTTTTTTCTCTTTTTAGCTTGACATTTGTATACCCGTTAGAGTGGATCGCAAGTGTAAGAGTAATCCTGGCAGTTTTTTTTATATCTGTGTTGATATGGTTCTTACAAGCCGTTAAGCAAAAATCACTGACTTTGTAAAGAAAGTATATTGAAATTATTTTGAACTCAAACTAAGGGATCAGGATAAGCCATTTGATCACCAAGTTTGTTGTAAAGCTTGTGTGGAAAGGCTGAGGGATTGGAGCAATGGTAAAAAGAAGATTATGCCTTTTGCCATTCCAATGGTCTGAAGGGAAAGTAAAGATCACATCACGGACGGCCGTTTTTACATGATCAATGTAAAAGGAATAAATCGCAAGAACAAACACCATGTCCAGTACTCCGATGTTCCTTCTACCATATGACCAATCCTTCGTGGCTCAGACCTTCTTATTTCTGAGCCAGATGTTAATATGGAATATAACTCTCATTTCGAATATAGTGAGATGACTTATGCAGCTCGGGTTGACGCATACAAACCGGAAGAGGAATACCAGCCAGTATCCTTGACACAATTAGAATTCAACAATCTGACACGAGACCTGAACCTTTCAAAGGAGTCTGCTTAGCTTCTGGGTTAATGTCTCAATGAGAAACATCTTTTGGCACCAGGAACAATGTTCTATTGGTATCGAAACTGTGAGAGAGAATTTAATACGGTTTTACACGTTCTTGGATAAGTCATCAATGGTTTATGCAATCATATAGCTCGATGATAAAATCAGTGCGCTTAGAGCATGAGACTACGAATTTGAGATTTTTTATTGACTCATTCACCAGAAGACTCAAAGCAGTTCTTCTACATAATGTTAAAAATTTTTCATCAATCCCTATTTGGCATTCAGAACAAATGAAAATAAAACTCACAGCAACATGGATCGTTCGACCTCTAGTGTAAACTACCAGGAGTTGATATGGGGTCTTAAGGTGGTTGGATTGGGTACACAAAATATCCTTGTTTTCTGAGTCTCTGGGGCAGCCGGGTTGACGACTAGCATTATGTCAGACAAAAGTGGCTGTTAAGATAAGTGTTAAAACCTGGCTCGTATAACGTTGACTCTAACCTTTTTGTTGAACCGAACAAATACTGCTTCACCCCTTACATATCAAATTAAGAGTAATGAAGAACTTTGTGAAGGCAATGGACGAGGAGGAGAGTGGGTTTGCTTTCCTCCAAAAGTTCCTATAGATACCCATGGATGGGTAAACTTGACGGCCCTCAAATAAGAGAACTCCTGAAGGACCCATTAAGATTAGTTAATGAAGCAATATTTTTTTTTTTACTTAGGATGGTTATTAATTATTTGAAATCATATAACTTTGTGTTAACAATTGACTAAGATTTGATACAAATAATCTCGCAAAAAAAAACATAATTTTTAGATTTGGCTTGGTTTCTTTGTTTAATGGCATATCAACTCTTTTTAGGTTATTTAATGCCAAAGCCATTCTCCTAGAAGAACAGTAGTGGTGCTATTTAACCCATAGCTGGGAGGATAATGGGGTTCATACCTTTCCCAAGGGTATTTGCCGAAATGAAAGTGAATATAACACGGTGACTGGAGTACGAACTCGCATACTACGATTCCGCAGTCCATCGCTTTAACCATTACACCACGACGACACCCCCATATAAGTTTTAGTATTTTATAGAAACATTTGAACCCTTATAATTATGTACAAATTATTTGCATTTTATCGGAATACTTTTTAAATTATGAGAATTAAGAATATTTACTTCAAGCTATATTTTTTCTCTAAGGTTTATTATTACTCACTTGAAGGCCTACATCTGTGTGCAAATGAATTACTCTTAGTAAATAGAATACTTTAAACTATACAATAGTGTAAAAATTATCAATATTAGATGGGTATACTTGATATCATATAATCATATACAAAAGTAATCTTAAGAAACGACTACACGAAAATGCTGATATAAATGTACGATTTATGTGATTTTCTAACTTTTAGGCATCAAATAACCCGCGAGCAGTTACCCTACCATTAAAACCAACCATTCAATATTTCCATCAGTTTTACCATTCTCCAGTTTCTATTACACCAAACAGAGATGACGCAATAGTTCATCAGCATAACACAAGGGAGCCTGTTTTTTGCTGACAAAAAAAAAAATGATTCCAACTCTACTTGAATGGTTTCACTTAGTTTTTTCTGTCTTTTGTCGTTTGCACTTTCTCTCTACCGTTTAGTTTGATTGTTACAGAATTTTTTTTATAAAAAAAAATTACTTCTCTGGGTGACTACAAAAATCTCTTGGAGCAATTTTTTTATGAAAAACAAAAAACAAATGTGAGGGTAGTATGATTATATTGCTTGAAAGCTGACAGAAAATTGTTGGTAAAATCTGTAAATATATCAATTCTCATGGAATAATTCTGGCCATCACAATATGTTTTTTTTAATTATTTCAAGTTTGGTTTCTTTCATGGCATATCAACATTCGTGGGTAATTTCATGCCAAAACTTTTCTGACAGAAACATAAAAGTGATATTATTTAACCCACAGCAGAGGAGATAAGTGGTTTCATACCTTTCCCAAGAAAATTTGTCCGAATGTAAATGTAATAGCGCTATTAGAGTTTGAACTCGCTGACTACGATTCAGCAGACCCAGCACTTTATTATTCTGTAAAGACTCCCCCTTTAGTAATGCTAATGTCAAAAACAGAATCATTATCTTTTCACTTTATCATATCATATTTACCCAACCCCTCCGCTCGGGCAGGATATGGCACAAGTTCAATTTTTAAGCGGAGTTTAACAGGTTTGAATTCAGAGTTTTCCTTCTCCTAGACTAGTTACCTCACCAAGGCTGAAGAACCTAGTCTGCCCAAATATTTACCCATAGCTGGGTGGAGGATAATTGGATTCATACCTTTCCCAAGGGTATTAGTGCTATACGATATGCAATCAGTCTCGTCCAGGATTTGAACTCGAGTTGCTGTGTCCTTTTCCTACGACGATAACCATTACACCACAGGCACCTTAGCTTTTCACTTTATAAACAGAATATTTTTTTAACCTATCCAATAATCTATAATTTCAAACACATGTATTCAATCCTTATCAAATCTGTCATTTTTATTGGACTATCATCGTGTACCATTAAAAACAAACCCTACCGGAGTTTACAGTTCATCGTCTCTTCAAACTGCGCAAGCTGAAACACGATACTCTTGAAGCAGCAGTCAAGGACCAAGACCTCAAGACCTATATATATATATATATATATATATACAAGGGTTCACTTCCAACACAGTTGTTGACATGGACAAATGCTGTTACCACTTAGACTCAAGTCCTGGACTTGGTCCTGGACGGTAAAAACAAACAACTCAGTCATACATTACATTGGTGCAACGGAGGGCACCATAAAACAAAGAATCCACAACCATAATCTTTCTTTCAAATACAGGAACTACGCATCCAACACTTCCTTATCCTTGTACATATGGCAACTAAAAGACACAAACATCTCTACCGCAATCACCTGGGAGATACTAAAACAAGCACCTGCCAACAACAAATCATTAAAAAACGCCTTCTTTGTCTCCACGAAAAATTAGCCATCATCACCTATCCATCACAAAACACCCTACTAAATAAAAAAATCTGAAATCCTTTCAAAATGTAGGCACGAGAATCCACACACACAACCCACCTAACACCTCGAATATATATATATATATATATATATATATATATATATATATATATATATATATATATATATATATAACCCTGAAGTACCGTAAGTACCATTTTCCCTCTCCAACCATCACATTCGCCACACTATATATCCACATGCTTCCATCATTTGATATTTTCACGAGGCCCCATATAGGCCCCAACCTATATAGGCCCCAACCCTCAACATTCACCTTACCTACCAAATTAACTCTAAGTATTTACCACACAACATCAACAAAAAACATATGACTATTAAATAATAACCCAACCTTCCAACTGCCACCCAAACCCACCGTCTAGTTCCTTAATCAATTTCCTTATTTTTTCAATGACAATACCCTACCCCTCAGTTATAATTATCTTCGTACACAAACACACTGACAATTATTTAACCCCTTTATTATTTTATTACGCACATACCACCTATGAGATCCCTATTGTATAATATTTATGCAATATTTCATTTATTTATCATTATTATAATACAATTCCCCCACCAAATATTACACCAATATATTACAATACAATATAACGTTACTTATACCCATTGTGATTCTAGCATACCATAGCCAAACGTTCATATACGCATACAAATCAAATTCTTATTCATTCTCTCCGACATGCAGTAATTAATGATGCTTTCTTCCCTTGCTATAGTCACCTAAAGAAATAATGTAACGAATTATTAATATACACTTGAATTAATTTCCGCCAAACCCAACGCGCTACGTTCCCGGCCTGACTTAACCTCATAAAAACACACATCCATACGTAACTATAATACATACACGCATACGCATACACCCACATACACTCACACAGATACAACCACAAAAAAAAAAACGAAACCCTAACGGTTTTGTGTCGAATTTTCGATTGTCAATTAATTCCATCTTCTTAACTGTCTGATGATTGTTGTTTTGCAAAAAACTTAATGAAACCCATGGTTGCAGAATATTTTCCATGGATTATATATATATATAATCATATAATATCTCTATCCTAGTTATTGAGCACTCTCCATATTATATTGCACTTGGTTCGACACATAACCACAAAGTGATTTAGTGAAAACCAAACTCTTATAATATATATATATATATATATATATAGAGAGAGAGAGAGAGAGAGAAAAAACAAATGGTCTGTTCTTTACATAAAAAAAGGAAATTTCCATTAGGGAAATAGGTTGACTGGAATTTTGTGGGTTTTTCTAAATCTTCATTTAAAATTTCTCATTATTCCTTTTTCTGAAGATGCAGATCTAATATCTTAAATATATAGGGTATGCTAAAATACATTTTATTACAAAAAATATGCTTAATTTCAAAGGTTTTATATATATATATATATATATATATACGTCTTTGGTATATGGAAAGTTAATAATTACAGTTAAAATGTCAGATGGCAGAGAACCCAATTTGACATTCTTTGATTGTTTGGGCAACTTGGTAGGAATCATGAGTGGTCTGGAAAAAATCCTCCCACTGATATTGAAAAAATTAACTTTTTAAAACGCTTTGGGTATAATTATTGAAAACGCACCTGGACAAAAGGTTCCTGCAAATTTGTTTTCATTGTTTTCAAACGAAATAAATAAGTATGATTTCCTAACTACTTTTAATTATTAAATAGTGAGAGAGAGAGAGAGAAAGATAGAGAGAGAAAGAGAGAGAGAGAGAGATAGAAAGAGAAAGAGAAAGGGAAAGAGAAAGAGAGAGATAATATACAATAAGAATTATTTTCTTCAGCGGAAGTAGATGTATCTTGTGTTCATCTTTCAAATTCTACGGCCTCAAAGATATAATCAAAGGAATGAAACAACTAAATTTCAAACCAATAAAACAAGTTATGCTTCCGTGTATCCCTCCCTTGGTGACGATTGGCCATTATCGACATTGTAGTCTTCTGTGACAACGCTACACATTGACATAGATGCATGAGCGTCTTAACGATTATCAACATAAAGAAAAGGATTCAATGAGCCAATTTCAAACTTGGATGAGGCTGTTTGTGTTTCATTTTGTTTTCTTCTGTATGGAAAAGGTCTTATTCAATCTCTTCTCACATAATATATTAGGGTAGATTATGTGTCCTCACAAGTCAAGGAGAATGAAAACCAAAGTGTGCAGACCAGTTATCTCATCTTACTTTCAACTGAAATCGCAGAACCCCTGATGACTTGATATACTTATAACCGTATGATCCATAGGAACTCTACGGGGCTATATCGACATTTGCATTACTCTGTATTTACCACAACCCTGAGCTGGATGTAACACAAGGTAAATTTTTAATAATTTTCAATAATAAAGAACCCGACTATTTACCCAAATCTGGTAAAAATAGATGGGTACTTGCCTTCCACCTGGGCATTACCACAAAGTGAAATGCAAGCAGTCTCATCCGGGATTTGAACTCGGGTCGCTCAGTCCATTTCCCACGTCGAAAACCATTTCGCTGAGCGCACCTCATATAGTAATAACTCTTGGTAACTCTTCCATGCAATTCTTACCAGTATAATCATTAATAAAAAAAATATCTGATGGCTGATTTTTCTTCTACGATTCTAAACACGCAGGTTAACATATATTTTTATTCCCTTGTTGCCACTATTACTCTCTCTTCAGTTCAAAACTGGACGAATTTAAAGACACAAGACTGAGTCTTATTATTCAAAGGAGAATTCATTAATCATTAATAAACGTCTAACAACTCAAGGAGTTAAAGCTGAAATGAAGAAAAAAGATTTTTTCACTTCTTTGGCGATTTCTCGTTCTCCATAACTATTTAATTTTCTCATTCGTTACATAAAACGCAGCTGGACATTTCAGTAATATTACTCAAGTGAACACTGTGTCAACGAGGTCGATATAGACTATGAGACTAACTGTTTTTTTTATGTTTCCAGTAAGCTGGCATGATTGAAAATCAATTAATCAATGTTAATCGATCACCGTAAAACGTCGGTCTGATTCGATGAAAGGCATAATTTTCTATGTATTTTCATCAGGTAACGTACTGGACATCTCTAATTTTCCAAGAATCCTTATGCTATATAAAATTCTTGTTCTGGAATAGAATTGGTGTTTTTAAGATAACAGATATCCACTTTAGTCTACTTTGATAACACGAAACTAAGAATGGCCTTCAATCCCTGACACTTCATATCTACCATGGCCAGATTTGCAATTGTATAACTTACATAATACAAACCCACTTGAATGCGTATTGAAAACGCTAAAAATTAATATTGCAATTTATATGCTGCAATCTAATACTATAATAGAATGACGCCTGGTCAGTGGGGTTTAGAATATCTTGAATGAATCTCCTGCTGAGGGATAATATCTAAGCGTGTGCTTAGAAGGAATCTGATAATGAGGTACCAGTTCGTGAGCTCTGAGTAGAGTGACGTATTTCTTCATTGCCATTACTCTCAGGAAAAATCTGACCGGGAGAAGGACTACCACTTTGTGTCCCATCTAGCGGTCAGATATATTGAGAATTATTAGTATTAGATAGGAATATCTTAAACTATAAAACTGAGTGAATAACATTTGCATTAGATAGGAATACTTTAATCCACATTATTGTGCGAAAAATATTTGTATCAGATAGGAATATTTTAAACAACTTAAAGGTGTGAAAAAACATATCTATTACGAATACTTTAAACAATATAACTGTGAAAAAAACTTTCATATGAGGTTAAAATACTTTAAACAATATAACAGTGTGAAAAACATTTATATTACAGTGTATCACAAAAGTGAGTGCACCCCTCACATTTCTGCAGATATTTAAGTATATCTCTTCATGGGACAACACTGACAGAATGACATTTTGGCACAATGAAAAGTAGTCTGTGTGCAGCTTATATAACAAAGTTAATTTATTTTCCTCTCAAAATAAATCAAAATATAACCATTAAAAGATAAACCCCTGCCAACAAAAGTGAGTACACCCCTAAGAAACTACACCCCTAAATGTCCAAATTGAGTACTGCATGTCATTTACCCTCGAAAATTTCATGTGACTCATTAATATTTCTAGGCCTAGGGAGCAGGTGGGCATAGGGAGCTGGTGTGTTCAAATTTGGAGTGCAGCTCTCACACTCTCTTATACAGGTCACTGAAAGTTCCAACATAGCACCACATGGCAAAGAACTCTCTGAGGATCTTAAAAGACGTATTGTTGAGCTACATGAAGATGGCCAAGGCTACAAGAAGTTTGCCAACACCCTAAAACTGAGCCGCAGCACAGTGGCTAAGATCATCCAGCGTTTTAAAAGAGCGGGGTCCACTCAGAACAGGCCTTGGGTAGGTCGTCCAAAGAAGCTGAGCGCACGTGCTGAGCGTCACATCCAAATGCTTTATTTGAAAGATCGGCGTAGGATTGCTGTTAGCATTGCTGCAGAGATTGAAGAGGTGGGGGTCAGCCTGTTAGGGATCAGACCATACGCCGCAGTCTACATCAAATTGGCGTGTATGGCTGTCACCCCAGAAGGAAGCCTCTTCTGAAGATGATACACAAGAAAGCCCGCAAACAGTTTGCTGAGGACATGTCAACAAAGCACATGGATTACTGGAACCATGTCCTATGGTCTGATGAGATGAAGATTAATTTGTTTGGTTCCGATGCATGTGTGGCGTCGACCAGGTGAGGAGTACAAAGATTACTGTGTCATGCCTACAGTCAAGCATAGTGGTGGGGAAGTCGTGGTCTGGGGCTGCATGACTGCTGCAGGAGTTGGAGGGAAATACTGAGGGAAACATGAACTCCAACATGTACTGTGAAATACTGCAGAAGAGCATGATCCCCTCCCTCCAGAAACTGGGTCACAGGGCAGTGTTCTAGCATGACAATGACCCCAAATACACCTCCAAGACGACCACTGCTTAACTGAAGAGGTTGAGGGTAAAGGTGATGGACTGGCCCAGCATGTCTCCAGACTTGAATCTTGTAGAACATCTTTGGAGGTGCGAAAAGTCTCAAATATCCGCCAGCTCCGCGACGTCGCCATGGAGGAGTGGAAGAGCATTCCAGTGGCTACCTGTGAAACTCTGGTAAACTCCATGCCCAGGAGATTAAAGGCAGTTCTAGATAATGATGGTGGCCACACAAAATATTGACAGTTGACATGGTGTATGTTAATATTGACAACTTTCCCCAAGGGATGAACTCACTTTTGTTGGCAGGGGTTTAGCTTTTAATGGCTATATTTTGAGTTATTTTGAGGGGAAAATGAATTAACTCTGTTATATAAGCTGCACAGAGACTACTTTTCATTGTGTCAAAGTGTCATTTTGTCAGTCATGTCCCATGAAGAGATATACTTAAATATCTGCAGAA
This sequence comes from Sepioteuthis lessoniana, assembly GCA_963585895.1. Taxonomy (NCBI): domain Eukaryota; kingdom Metazoa; phylum Mollusca; class Cephalopoda; order Myopsida; family Loliginidae; genus Sepioteuthis; species Sepioteuthis lessoniana. Next base: position 62,200,440 of record OY757930.1, on the reverse strand, counting down.
ATGTGAGGGGTGTACTCACATTTGTGATACACTGTACGTAGGAATACTTTAAACTATATCACTGTGTAAAAACCTTTTGTATTAGGGATATTTTAAACCATATACCTGTGTGAAAAATGTTTGTATTAGGAATACTTTAAACCATATAACTGTGTGAAATAACATTGCATTAGGTTAAAATACTTTAAAGGATATATTTGTGTGAAAAAACATTTGTATTGAATAATTTAAACAATATATCCATGTGAAAAAACATTGCATTAGGTTAGAATATTTTAAAGGATATAATTCTGTGAAAAAACATTTGTATTAGGAAAAATTTAAACAATATAACTGTGAGAAAAATCATTTACATCAGGAATACTTTCAATCATATACATGTGTGAAAAAAAAATTGTATTTGACAAAAATACTTTAAACTATTTAAATGTGTGAAAAAACATTTGCATTTGGAATACTTTAAACCATATAACTTCGTGAAAAATATTTGTATTAGATAAGAATAATTTGAATCTTATAACTGTGTGAAAAACATTTGTATTTCATTAGGAAAGTTTTACTCTTATATATGTGTGAAAAATATTTTTATTAGACAGGTATACTTGATATTATATAACTGTGTGCGAAATATTTTATTACATAGGAATACTTGATATCATATAACTGTGTGCAAATTATATGTATTTGATAGGAATACTTGGTATCATATAATTGTGTGCAAATTATTTGTATTTGATAGGAATACTTGATATTATATAACCATGTCGAAAACCCTCTAAAGAAAAAGCGTCACAAGAAATATAGATATAATCCCACAGTGTACGCAATTCCCTTTTTTCCAGGCATAAAATAAACTTAGAGGTATTGACATGCGTTTAAAATCACTCTATTATTCATATAGTTTAGTAACCATCTTCTCAGAAGCAAATATATAATTTGATATACATAATTGTAAATCAATTTTAAAATAATAAAATCATAAATAGCTGTCAACCCGACACTTAGTGTGTAAAAAAATCACACCACAGGAGAATACCGATCTCTTGAATAGAAAAATATAGATTATTGAAAACATCTTCATCTTGAGTGGATAAATCAAGGAATCATTATCAAATGCATGATTAATTCCCAACAAATAATACAACAGTAAATTAAGGAAGATTATCGTAGAAAGTAATTCAATTTCGTATATACAAGCGTAAATCTGCTGTTATAGCAGATTATATGTTTCCCCAAAAAGCTATCTAAAAAGATATCTAAATAATGAAAACTCTTTTTTTGTGTGCTTTTCTTCTTTTTTCTATATAACAGTAATTGTTCCATTCATTAGGTTTTTAAGTTCTAAGTAAAATAAGTTCACTCTAAGAACAACAGAAGAAGCGGTAATCTTTATAGTAATTTACGATTAATTCATCTCTGAAATTAGCTCTGTAACTCCTGGTAAATTCAGGTGCTTACCCACCTCTAGAAGCCTTAGACACTGTACTTCATTAAATATCCTCATTTAAGCTTCTTTGATTGTAAGTAATGACGCGACGAGCAATATTTTAGAGAATGGTGACTAATTCATTGTTAATTGAAGAACGTCTTTCCTTGGGCGCTGCTGTTTAATCACTCGAATTTAAAGATCGATTGAGGGCTTAAGTAGTAATAATGCTAGATAGGGTCAAGTGATAGAATAAATAGGCAAACTGAAATAAGCGTAAAAGTGTCAGATCTGGAAGTGGGTGAAAGTGCAAAATGATGGAAAATTGTAATTTAGATGAGAGGCGAAAACTAGAAAAACGTCAAAGAGGCAATTGCAGATTGATGGAAAGAAGAATTAAAAGATATATATATATATATATATATATATATATATATATATATATATATATATATATATATATATATATATACGAGGTGCATACGATACGTTTCCGGACTTTTATCGTACGGGCATTTAAAATTGTCATAGACAATTGAAAACTCTGTATGTTATGTCTATATATGTTATGAGATGACTGACCAATTTTCATGATTTCAGGTTCAAAATAACAGCAACAGCAGCAATTGGAATACAACCTACTAAATCCTGATTGACACAGCTGGTGAATTTCAAAAATGCAATCTGACACTTAGGAAAAACGATATGCAATAAAATTGTTTTAAACTTGGAACAAATGCCACCGAAACGTATTAAATGCTTCAGGGTGCTTTTCGACCATCTTGCATGAATCGAGCATCAGTTTTTGAGTAGCATAAGAGATTCAAGGAATGCAGAGAGTCTGTGAGGGATGATGAGAGGTTTGGGAGGTGTAAGGAAGTCAATACACCAGAGTTGATTGGCCAAAGGGTTATGGTTAGGGTTAGGGTTACTACGTTGATGTTTTAAGGGAGTTCAGGAAGAGATTCCGTCGGAAGAGGCCAGCACTCTTCAAATCGGCTCAGTGACATTTCCAGCAGGACAATATACCAGTCCACAACTCCATCCTTGTCACAGACTATTTGACTAAGATGGGCATCAAGACAGTTGCTCACCCTCGCTATAGTCCAGACCTTGCTCCCTGTGACTTTTGATTATTCACTTAGCTCAGAGCTGTCGTTATGAGACGATTGAGGAGATGAAAGAGGCTGTGACGAAGGTCATTGGCACGCTCACACAAGAAGACGTCCATGGGGCCTAGCAGAAGTTGTCGGAACGGTACAACAAGTGCATTGAAGCCGGAGGAGATTACTTCGAAGGGGACTGGAATTTCATGTGTGTACTATCAACAAAAGTGCCCATATGAAAAAAGTCATGTTATCATATTGAAGGTGAGAAAGTGATTCAAATAACTTGATAGAGAAATAAATATTAGGCTTAATTGAGTGAGTGTGTGTGTGTGTGTGTGTGTGTGTGTGTGAGAGAGAGAGAGAGAGAGAGAGAGGAAGGGACAGTTGGAAATTAAGACATATTTGATGGGTGTCTGATCTGCGAGTATGTGTGAGATAGGCTTAAAAAGAGGGGGGCGATTAGGATATAATTAAAGGGAAGAAGATTCAGGTATGTATATATATACATGTATGTTGGTGGTGGTGGGGTACCACCTTTCTGCAGAGATGCTGTCGGTGTATTCTGCAGTCTTATCTGACTGAACCAAGTAAGGTTTGTAAAAAATCAAACGGTATAAAAGTCTAATACAAAGCATCAAATTGACCTCTTTCCCCATAAGTATAGCCACTTCAGAATAAGGGGCCGTGACGTCATGGTTTACACGCTGCGCTGCACCATCGTAAAAAAAAAATGAGTTTGGACCCCAATCGCCCAGAGATAGGCTTAAAGCACTCTAACCCTAAACCCTAAACCCTAACGCAAATAAATCGATGACCCGCAGCTCGACTTACCTTAGGGAAAATAACAACATCTCTATCTAATTGAAGGCGTTGTGAGGTGCATTCCATGACCGTTTCGACAAAGTCGTTGACTATGAATAATTCCATGAATCTATACAAAGCTAATTGCTGACTCCTTGTCATGAACACGGCATGGAAGCGTAAGAAGATCCACCCCTAAAAAAAACTTCCAAAATAAATCTAATGAAGAGTGAAGATGTGGTTGACCCAATAACCAATCGGTGGGACTGTTTTTTTAAGACTCATTTTTCCATTAGTAGTTGGGTGCTTCTAAAAATGATCCCCTAAATATTCTTATTGGGCTATGTTATTCATTTTCAAATCACTTTTACGTTTGTCTGTTAATAGTTTCAACTTCTGCAAGTTTAAACATATTTTACTGAAAAATCAGGTTTTGGAATATGGAATCCTTTTATGTTTTTTGTATTATATTTGATTCTTGATAACGAGACTGTCATATTTACATAAAGTCTTTTGGTTTTGGTGTTGATTGCTAATATTATGAATTTATTTCCTACGTTCCCTTTCTTGATGCTATCACTTTCGTCCCTTTTATTTCGTGTGCATTTCTCTTTGTGCTGTGTATAAAAGGATTAAGGTAATATAAGGTTTTGGTTCTATTTCTGATGTATATATCTTTCACTGAGATATGCTTTGGAGGCAGATTACCAGAGCTCCTATATATATATATATATATATATATATATATATATATATATATATATATATTTATATATATATATATATATTTACTAACCTACTATCTACCAGCATTCACGGTTACCAGGAAAAAAGAAAAAAAAAACCACCAGGAACAAGAGATAAAAATATCTCGAATCACCACCCGGGGGAAAAAAGAAAAAATATCATAGGACAAAAAAAATCCTGATGATCCGTTGTGGTGAAACTTTAATAGGAGAATTCTGACTCGCGATTTAAGTTAATTTCATATATATATATATATATATATATATATATATCAATCCCAGGTCGAGTCATACCAAAGACTTTAAAAATGGAACTTGATACCACCTTGCTTAACACTCAGCATTATAAGGTACGGTTCAAGGGTAAAGTGAAGCAATCCTGGGAATGGAGTAGCGCCCTCCCCTACACCTTGGTGTAGTAGCTATCGAAAAGGGAGCCTTCGGGTCACCCTCGACTATGGTCGCTAACTTTTATATATATATATATATATATATATATATATATATATATATCACTGTCTCTCTAGCATTACACAATCACGCACGCACGCACGCACGCACATATATATGGTTGCTTATATATATATATATATATATATATAATAAATTGTGTCAGTCAAATCTGTTATTCTCTCTCTTTATATATATATATATATATATATATATATATATAGAGAGAGAGAGAGAGAGATTGAGAGAGAGAGAGAGAGAGAAAGAGAAGACAGATAGACAGACAGACGTACAGTGAGGGAAAGATAGAAAGAAGATAGCAGTTGTAGATATGACGAGCATTGATATCTATATAAATTACTAAGTGCGTGCACACACACACACACTCACACACACACAGCTATATACCTTTTTACAGATTTTTCTTTCATAAATTAAAACTTTAACATTTTGCAGTTTTTTAGTTGCAACTTGCCTGAAATTATCTCTTTCTGATTTGGGTTAACATTTTGCATTCCAGAAATATGTTTGACCGTTATTATTGTATCACAAGTGCATTTCTGCCTTTGCATAAAGGTATGAACAATGGGTGGTCGGATTAAGACTACCGCTTTCTTGTGGTGTCCAAGTTCTAGTGCCTATACCCCCGGGTGGGTTTTATTTGGAAAAGTTTATTTTTTGGATTGCTTTCCAACAATTGTTGGTATTTCCCTCTAATGTACTCATTCACCATAACTTTTATATCGGTTTTGATTATTTGGAGATTTTCGTCAATAACCATTCCTGTGGTTGAATTGGCAACTGAGTCCGCTCTGTACCCTCCGTTTAACTGCAATGTGACTCGAAATATGATGGCTTTAGTTTTATGCATAGTATCTGTTTTGTTCCGGAGTTTGATAATCAGAAGATTCTACTGTTTTTTCTTCCCAAGTGAAATAAGGACAGTTAGGGAAATCGAAAATATAAAAAAATCTTGTTTCCTCACAGCTATTAGATTTAACGCCAGTTCTATTGTACAAGCTTCTGCGCTAATGATGGATGCTTTCTTTGTCAAGCGTTTTTTTTTTAATATAGGATTGCTGCACAACCTGTTTTTTCACCAACTTTAGATTCATCAGTGAAGATACTTAAATAATTTGTGTATTTCCACTGATTTTTGAGAACTTCTCTGAGTAGCTGATTGGGTGTAACTTTGAACAGATTTTATTCCTGCCGTAGTACGTCTCATATTTTCAACTATGACTTTTTGGCATATATCAAACGGCTATAGTCCATCTTGAAACGAGTTATGCTTCTGTACACTTTCAATGAGATTTTTTGATTATTTCTTTAATTTTTATGAGCTAACTCGCGTAGGTCTTTGTAGAAGTGCTTTGTTATGTTTCTTTTAAAGTTACAGCATGTGAGGAAGAATAAACTTTAATTTTTTATGATATATCACGCCCCGAAAACAATACTGTTCAACCACTGGTATTTCCAAAGCTTCTGTTTTGAGTAAATGGTCATTATCAACTTTTCTTATTTGACAAAAGGTAATATATATAGTTATCACCTTTGTCCATTTGTTAATTCTAGTTAGGCATTGTTGAATATATATCTCTGCTGCGTGGTTACATCTTGGTGGATAGCATATCAAGAATTTGTCATAATATAGAGACGCTTAAGCCAAGGCTTTAGGCATTTGACTATATCGTTGATTATAATGTTGAACTGCAGCACTTGCTTGTGGTATTTCCTCTCGTTGATTTTAGAGTTTGGACAATGTAGATCTAAACACAATTGATTTCATTGAAAAAGGTGTTACTGTAAAAATTGTTTGCTGTTGTTAAATCCTAAGGTAGAATTCACTTTATTCATTGAAATCTCTCGCCGTCTCTCTCTCTCTCTATATATATATATAGATAGACCCACCCACACACACTTATATATATATATATATATATATATATATATATAGTCATCCACAGACAAATATGTTTCGTTCTATCAGAACTCATCAGTGTGGCTAGACAGTATCTTCCCGTATCTGGGATCGAAACCCGGTTGACTTAAAAGTCAATCGAAGCTTCTAACCATTCAGCCACGAGGAGATATTAGCAGCGAAGTAAATTTTAAACGGTTATGAATCACAATTACTATTGTTTACATAAATCCGTTCAACGGTAGCCGAGACCTCAATTCAAACGAAGAGGCTTGCAATAGTCGCTAATGGCAACACGATTACTTCTTCGCCAGAGAACTCAATCCCACGGGGGTAGGGGAGTATATATATATATATATATATATATATATATATATATATATATATATATATATGACGTGCATACGATGAGTTTCTGATATTTTTCGTATGGGCATTTAAAATAGGTTTAAGCTCTTGAAAATTCAATATGTTATTGCTATATTTCTCATGAGATGATTGACTAATTTTCATGATTTCAGGTTCAAATCAACAGCTACAGCAGGAATTGGAATACACTCTACTAAAGCCTGATTGTCACAGCTGGTGAATTTCAAAAATGAAGGACGATATGCTATAAAATTATGTTTTAATGCCACAGAAATGTATGGAATGCTTTAGACTGCTTTTCGACCATCTTGCATTAATGGAACATCAGTTTTTGAGTGGCATAAGAGATTCAAGGAAGGCAAGGAGTCTGTGAAGGATGATGAGATGTGCGGGAGGAGTAAGGAAGTTAATACACCACAGTTGATTGGCCAAATTGCTTTGGTTAAGGTTAGAGTTACTATGTTGATGTTTTAAGGGAGTTCAGGAAGAGATTCCTAGGTAAGAGGCCAGCACTCTTCAAATCGGCTCAGTGGTATTTCCAGCAGGACAATATACCAGTCCAGAATTCCATCCTTGTCACAGACTATTTGACCAAGATGGGCATCAACACAGTTGCTCACCCTCCCTATAGTCCAGACCTTGCTCCCTGTGACTTTTGGTTATTCCCTTAGCTCAGAGGCTGTCGTTATGAGACAATTGAGGAGATGAAAGAGGCCCAGCAGAAGTTGTTGGAACGGTACAACAAGTGCATTGCAGCCTGAGGATAATACTTCGAAGGGGACTAGAGTTTCATGTGTGTACTATCAATAAAAGTGCGTATACGAAAAAAGTCTTGAAACTTATCGTATGCACCTCGTATATATATATATATATATATATATATATATAGTATCCTTTGGTCCAGTTAAACCGGAGTTGGGAGTAATTCCATCGGGACAAGAAATTATTCATGAGTAAATATTTAAAAAATGCGTAACGGGATGGAAATAAATTTATAATCCTATGTGACCGGTTTTGTTGTTTTTCTTAAATACATAATTAAATATATATATATATATATATAAGCACACACAATCGCATACATTTATATATATATATATATATATATATATATAGACACAGAGACATAGGTAGATATATAAATCGTGAGAAGACTAAAGAGCAGTATCAATGATTTGCTAACTCTTTTGATAAAGTTGACCTAATTTACAGAATAACCCTGGTATATATATATATATATATATATATATATATATGTACAGACAGACAGATATGGACATAGTGAAATAAATAAATATACAGATAGTGAGAGGGGGATGTACTGTTAGCAATGAACTACTGTAATGGATAAAAACCGACAGAATGCATGAATACATATTCCCTGATATAAACGCACAGAGATAGATTGGTCTTATATCTCTATCTTTTGATGTTTGTCAAAGAAAAGTATTGCCCAGTTTCTGAAAATGCTCATCCAAATATATATATATGGACATAAGGAAAGAAATATGTTTTACATGTTAAAGCCGTTATTTGTATTATACAAACGATGTTACACTATCAACGTGAAGGCAACCATATTGGTTCTTTCAAAATGGCTCCAGGATTTTCGAGGCTGAACACATTCAATAGCAGTATACAATGTCCGGAGCCTGATGGCCGGCCCGACACAATATACATTCAAATAGAGGCTTTCAGGAATTAGTGAATGGCTTTATTGCTTGCATAAAAATATTAAAAAAACCTAGAAAAATAAAATAGATAGAAGTCGTGGTTATGACATCTGCCGACGAGAAAATTAGACAAAATTTCTTGGTTCTTTCGACGCACATTTGGCGTTATTAGGTGGCTTAGAAACGTGAAGAGAATATGCAAATTTCCTTTCAATTACATACAGAAGAATATATAGATAAGAATAAACAGACCAAGAAATATATATATATATATATATATATATATATATATCGCAAAACTGAAATTGTGAGATAGCTAGATATAGATATATAACTAAGAAAATGGTATGAGCAAATCGATAGAAGACAAGTTCAAATCAATATAGATATATAAAAAGACCAATAGATGGTGAAAAAAATTGTAATATATATATATATATATATATTGTTTATGGGGTGTAGGTGGAAGTGTCGTTTTAACAAATTTTCGGTTTGCAGCTCAACTTGCTTAATTATTTTAATTATTTCTTTTCAATGAAAATCTCGCGAATTGAATAATTTTATTGCAGATCTTTGCTTTTTCCCCACCCAGACTTCGACGACATGTCTCGCATTTTTGGCAGGAAATTATAGCTGCAAGCTATTGTTAAAATGCAAATTGACCTGGCTTATTTCCTTTTTTGATTTTAGTATCTGCAAGAAAAATCTCTGGGGCATACATTCTCGGCTAAAATAAGTACATTAAAACAAATTTCTATTCTATTTCTATCCAGGAGTGTTAAAATGTCAGTTTTTACATACAAGATCTTTGAAAAATTAAATAATGTTTTATAAAATGAGAATAATCTCAATAATTATTCAACTTTATTCTATCTATCTATAAAAGAAATAACCAATGAAAATCGCATAGTACTATATATATATATATAGGGGGTCTATGGGTGCTTTATATATATATATATATATATGAAATATAGGGGGTCTATGGGTGCTATATATATATATATATATGAAATATAGGGGGTCAATGGGTGCTATATATATATATGCAGTAGTGTTCCGGCAGTAGTGATACGGCCAGTTTCGCTATGTCATCGGCGTAGTCGGTATCGGTAATTGTTTTTGCGGGGTACCTTCTGCTTCTTTTATGCTGAGTACTACTAAGGAATTAAGGACAAAATCGTGTGCGATGTTCTTTTTTAGACAGACATTGAAACCACATGAGACAACTATTAATTTCATTTTTCAAAAAATCCGGAAGTACGACTTTATTCACCATAATGAAGTATTGCCTCCAGATCGTAAAAGCGTTTTACCTCTGACAAAATCTAAGGAATTGGCACACTTCGATAATGTTCACTGAAACTCATAAAATATTTCTTAGATAAACTAGATTAACTCATATAAATTAATGGAATATTTTTACAAGCCATACAAAGAAAAATACTATGGAATTTTCCTCAGAGGTAATAAAATTATTACGTTAGTTGTTTTAATTTTTTCTTTTATTTTTCTGTTTACATATTCTCCCCGTAGATATTGCAAGTTTGCTAAAAGTACTAAAACACACGAATACTTGTGTGTCAGCGTTCAGCCATCAGATAACGTATTCATAGTATCTATCTATCTATGAAAAATTTAACAAAGAAAACAGCATAGTCATACTATCTCTGTGTGCGTATGTATGTGTGTGCCAACATTAACTAGAATACGCATCTGATTCATAATATCTTTCCTTTATACACACACATATATATATATATATATATAAAGTGAGTGAGAGAGAGAGAGAGAGAGAGAGAGAGAGAGAGCTAGAGAGAGACATAAACAGTGAGAAAAGAGATATAGACGTAGACAGAGAATGAGAGATAAATAAAAAGGTAGAAATACATATGCAGATAGACAAAAGCAAAAATGAGATTGTCATTGGCAAACACACACACACACACACACACACATATATATATACATATATATATATATATATATATATAGAGAGAGAGAGAGAGAGAGAAAGAGAAAGAGAAGGAGAGACGGACAAAATACAAAGTAAAGTGCAAAATATAATCAAATAAAGCTTTCTAGTGAAAATAATTTGTTAATTCATTTTTCGGTTATTTTCAAATATTTTTTTAACACTCACAAGTTCGTCAGTGATTCTTTCACCTCCATTTCAACTTGCCTTCCTCAGCCTAAAATTTCTCCGCTCCAAGTTATTAAATAGTAAATCAAACACTCTGCCTAATTTCTCGGTCGCAAAGCGAAAATGTTACACAATTTATTGGCGTTCTAGTTCGACCCTCAACCGAACGTGCTATTGTGATTTCGACGCCGACTCCACGTCTACCTTCATCCTCGATTTATAGATAGTTTTGTGATTGTGGGTCTTGTTGGTGGGCATGGTAGGTGAAAAGGGGTCATTAATTTCAGGGAATTTACAAGCAGTCTGTATGTTAGTTATTTCACTCCAGGCTTTCGTTTCTGAGAATTCCAATTCGATTAGAAAATCACATTTGCAAGTTATCTGGAACGGTATGTGATTCTCCAACAAGGTTTCGTTTAAAATGCTGAAATCGCATTCCTCCCATATATATATATATATATATATATATAGTAATAACAACAAATACATTAAAGAACACAAGTGTTTACATGCATATATGTATATATAAATATATGTATATTTACTGGCTTTAATCAAAAAGAAAGCACGTTCATTATATATATATATATATATATATATATATATATATATATATATATATATATATAATAACTGACAGAGAGGTATGAACAGAGTAGATAGATAGAAAGATAGATAGATAGGAGGTACTATTTACCAACCCCTCCGCTCGGGCAGGATATGACACAAGGTCAATTTTTTTTTAAGCGGAGTTTAACAGGTTTGAATTCAGAGTTTTTCCTTCTCCTAGACTAGTTGCCTCACCAAGGCTGAAGAACCTCGTCCGTCCTACTATTTTACCCATAGCTGGAGGGAGAATAAGGGGGTTCATACCTTTCCCAAGGGTATTTGCCCGAAAGTGAACGTAATAGCGCGACTGGAGTACGAACTCGCGTACTACGATTCCGCAGTGCATCGCTTTAACCATTACACCACGAGGACACCCCCCAAACACCACGAGGACACCCCCCTAGATAGATAGGAGGTAAATAATGGAAATAGACTCGGCAGTATAAAGAAAATAGAAAAATTAAGTAATACAAGAATGATGAATCTATTATGACGAAAAATCAACGTTAACACGTTTCAGTTTTAATAAACCTTCATCAGGACTTTAATATGGTGAAAAATGCTGCTTTAACAGCGATGGTTGTTTTAAAACATCCATCGCTATTCAAGCAACATTTTTCGATATCTATAATTCCTGATTAAGGTTTATTAAACGTAAAAGTTTTTAACGTTGACATATTATCATAATAAACTCATCACTTTTGGATTTCTCTCTTTTTCTATTTTCTTCGGCGGTTCGTAGATAGAATTAAAAAACAACTCACGGTTTGATTTTCGGATAAATTGCTCAAAATCAAAAGATGATGCCAGATTTACATGTTACAAGTATTAAATTTAATCTGTCAACAAACCGTATAAAAATGATTGCATCCACAAAGACATTCTATGCGATATATTAAGTCTTAATGAGGTTTTAATCATGAGACACATCGTTTAGTTCCTTTCAAAAGTCAGATTCATTTCCTTTTCATCGCTTCCAGATGGCAACCCTGTCAGCTGAGGCTGTAGAATTCGCCGACTGTATCTCTAGATGTGCGTAAGACCCCGTCAGCGTATTTTCTAGATATGACACTAAACCACTTGATGGTGAGCTTTCTTGAGCTTTGTAGAATGTGGATAAGCCATTCAGCGGCTCTATTACCAGATCTACACCAACTTGTAATGGTAATTCTTGTTAGGGTTCAATCTATGGGTCGAATAGAACTGTTTAATCATTTATTATAATTGAAACTATTTAACTGTATGTGAGCAGATGAGCACTAACTCATTTTAAAATGTTACATACAAACAATTCATTTGCAGATTATATATATATATATATATATATAGATATAGATATATATAATTCACTTCTTGGGTGTCATTATGAATATATTTCAGGTCTATGATGACCCTCTTCAAATGTTAAATGAAAAAATAATTGTGTACAATTATATTGCTTTTATTGCTTCCGAGGAGAACAGAATTTGAAAAGAAAATCTAATTAACAAGAACTTTTAATTAAGATAATTTTTATTCATTCATTTATATACATATTATGATGCACAGACAGATCTGATTCGTTCTATTGTTATATAGTCACATATGTAGATTCATATCTACATACAGGCACATATATATGTAGAATAATTCGCAGCGACACAACGATAAAGACGCAAGAGGGAAAACGCAGGAAGGAAGACGCAAGAATATTTCTTTACAAATATATTTACCTCTCGCTTTATTGCAAGGGTTTGAAAGGGTTGTTCAAGGTTTGCATGTGAGAGGGTGCTGGAGACCGACCATAAACTTCATATTTTGACCCCACTGTTATGACCGTCACGTTGTGTCTTTCTTGTTCTCCTGATTCTGGGGTACAATACATCGGGGCATTCTGAGGGCCCCCTCGGTCGGGTGTGGCTTTCACTACCACATCTGGTCTCTAACTCTCTGGGAGTCTGCTGGCAACTGCTTTGGCACCCAACTGAACTCAATTATATAATGATTCAACGCCCACACCATCGCCCACTGGATCTTTGAAATCGAATGTTTAATCGTCATCAAGCGGAAATAACTGTCATGCAGTTCAGAGGTTACTCTCTTCCGGTGCATTACTGTAGTGGCACAATGTGACCTTCACCTTGTCCCATATCATAAGCCTTAATCCGCCCACGCGATCTCTTTCGATTACTGGCCATTGGAATGTGTCACTTCCTTCCGGTGTATCACCTTGGAATAGTATTTTTGAGCTGGGTCGAAGGTCAAAATATAACACTATCAGAACGCTTCAGTGAGGCTAGACAGGATAGATTCCCGAAGAGGGTATCGAAACCCAGTTGACTCAAACGCCAATACAAGATTTTACCAGTCAAGGAAATTTGAACGCTTATGTATCACAATTGTTTTTTTGGTTTACCGAAAGCTCGATTCATATGAAGAGCCTTGCATTACGCTAATGGCAACACCTTTACTTCCCTCGCTAGAGAGCTCAACCCTACAGGGGTAGGGGAGCATATATGTATATATATATATATATATATATATATATATATATATATATTCACGGTGCATACGATAGGTTTCCAGACTTTTTTTCGTATGGGCACTTTTATTGATAGAACACACAAGAAACTCTAGTCCCCTTCGAAGTAATATCCTCCAGTTGCAATGCACTTGTTGTACCGTTCCAACAAATTATGGAAGGCCCCATGGAAGTCCTCTTTTGTGAGAGTGCCCATGACCTTTGTCACAGCCTCTTTCATCTCCTCAATTGTCTCATAACGACAGCCTCTGAGCTTTGAGAATAACCAAAAGTCACTGGGAGCAAGGTCTGGACTATAGGGAGGGTGAGCAACTATGTTGATGCCCATCTTATTCAAATAGTCTGTGACAAGGATGGAGTTGTGGACTGGGGAATTGTCCTGCTGGAAATGCCACTGAGCCGATTTGAAGAACGCTGGCTTCTTCAGAGGGAAACTCTTCCTGAACTCCCTTAAAACCTCAACATAGTAACCCTAACCCTAACGCTTTGGCCAATCATCTGTAGTGTATTGACTTCCTTACTCCTCCCACACCTCCCATCATCTCTCAGAGACTCCTTGCCTTCCTTGAATCACTTAAGCCACTCATGCAAGATCGTCGAAAAGCAGTCTAAAGTATACGTTTCTGTGGCATTTTTTTTAAGTTTAAAACAGAATTTTATTGCATATCGTTCTTCTAAAGTGTCCTCACGTTCAGATTGCATTTTTGAAATTTACCAGTTGTGACAATCAGGATTTAGTAGGGTGTATTCCAATTGCTGCTGTAGCTGTTGATTTGAATCTGAAATCATAAAAATTGGTCAGTCATATCATAAGATGTATAGCAATAACATACTAAATTTTCAAGAGTCTACGACAATTCTAAATGCCTGTAGAAAAAGGACTGGATACTTATTGAAGGCGCCATGTATATATATATATATATATATATATATGCACTGATGATGAGACCTAATAAGGTCGAAACAGCTGTTCAGTGTTACGTATTTTCTAGTCATGGTGATTCCAATTAATATTAGATCAATTCCTCTATTTGAAATTATATAATCTATTTCTAGCCCATGAGGTTAAGTTTATGCGGTTGCATAACGCCAACTTCCAATTAATATATATATATATATATATATATATATATATATATATATATATTAATCACTCGAATTTCTCCTCAGATTATATATATATATATATAAAGGATGTGACGTTAAATAACCTACATAGGTTGATATTGCATGAAAACCAACCAACTGTCACCAGTAGTGGATCAGCGCTGGCAAATTTCATAAATATTATGTCTTTATATATATATATATATATATATATATATATTCAGTTTGGAGCCAGTGAATCCTAGAGATGGTTGTTGATATATCTACATCTGCCTATCAATTTAGATTTCTTATTTTTTTATAATCTTGTTTGGAGGAAGGAAGGATTTAATTTTTTATCCTAACACAATGTGTAGTTTATCGATCCTGACCTACAAAACCCTTCTTTTTTTCTGAACTTTCATTTTGAGTCTTTTATTGTTTGTTTTTCTTTTTCTTTTCACCCATACTCAAATTATGTTGAGTTCCATAGAAGATTTATAAGGACTTCTGACAATGTAAATTTCGAGTTTCCAGTGCTCTTCTTTGGCCCCCATCTACGTATTGCTGGGTCCATCTTCAGTTTTTACAATTCCTATCTACAGCTGAGTTCAATAAATTCTATTCAGTTTAAGAGTTATAGCCTGTATTTCAAATGCTAATTTACAATTCAATAATATTTTCCCCACATTTTCGTGCAACGCAGTCTTTTCCCTTGATTTCTTTATGACTTAGACTGCTTCAGAAGGAGTTAAAATTTATTAGTATCTAAATATCACATAAAAAATGTTAGAAGTTACTATTAAGAGATTAATGCGTCATTACATTTTATTTGCAGACGGTTTATATCCAAAATAGAATTTTGCTGATTAGAAAAAAAATAAAGTAAAATAAACAAGTAAAATTGACGAAAACCTAATATAAAATTTTAACAATTTCGATAAAAAAAAAATTGAATAAATTGGTGGCATAGACTCATTTTTGCTAACCTAAAATGGCGGCAAATTCTCCGGGTTGACCTCGTATGAAGACAGCAATTTAGCTGATAGAACTAAAATTCAAACAATAATAAGAACTCTATTTTTGCGTCAATAGAATTTGTATCCAGTTTGCACAGACAAAATCGCAGCTTTTGCTTAATGCATCCCACTGATTTTATCAATACTCCACAACAGTGTCACTCTCTCGGTGCGTCTTTTAACATTTTTTAGCTGACAAATGTAATGTCTTGCGACAAAGGCAAGGTTTTGCTTACGCTAACTTTTATAATATCTAACCAAATCAGTTATATCGAAAATTTGAGAATGTTGATGAGTTCGTTCGTTTTACGGCATATCAACATCATTAGATTATTGTTACAGTCTTAGTTGACCTTAGGTAAAACTATGGAATTTGCACACGTCGAGAAGGTTTATTTGGATTCCTAAAACATTCCCTAAACAAACTAGATTAACTCATTTAAATTAATGGTGTATTTTGCCAGCCCCTTCAGAGGAAAATATTACGGAATTTTTCTCAGAGGTAATGACTTTTTAAAGTAAGTTCTTTTAATTTTTTTTTGTTTTTCTCTCTATAGTTACTCAATGTCAGATATAGAGCAGTTTCCCTTTTTCAACTTTTTTTCAAAGTATATATATATATATATATTAGAATTTATATTCCTTTGACCCGCCTTGATTGGAATACTTGGGGCTAGATAACTGAATTCTTTCTATTAAAAATGATTATATTTTTTTTAACAAAGGATTATCGTCAATTATTTGAAACCATATAAGTGAGGGAGTAAATTACTGTTGTTGAATTGAAATAATTACGTGAAACCATATAATCCTTAATAATTGATAGAATAACATGAAAGTATGCAGACATGTGAAAATTATTTGTATAAAATAGGAATACTTGATAAACTTATGATTGTATGCAAACAGTTCTGAAGAAACAACAACAGAAAACTGTGACTATACATTTAGAATGAATTCCAATTTCTAACCTTTTGGCTTAAAATAATCTTAGACGCTTTTAGATGCCGTTAAAATGAATAAACCAATCAATCTTTATGGCTATGGTAAATATGCAATTAATTCAAATAATTCTACCTAGTTTGTTTATGGAATATTTTATGAAAACAAGAAGTTCAGCAAATAAAAAAATAATAGATGTTTTAAGATTTATCTCTTATAAGCTTATTTACTGCTAAATAAAACAAAGGAGGGAACATCCTCTAAATATTCTCATTCCATGATATTTGCCTAGAGGAGGAATATAATTCATCTGATACAACCCACAAGCAAATTAATTTTTCTTCACTTTCATTAGATTTTTGAAAGGGAAAATTTTGTACCAAGTGTGTTGAACTTCAAGATGAAGAGGTGAGTTTCATGGTTATAATCTGAGTTGGGCCGGGAGTTATATATATATATATAATTTATCGTTGTTATGTATGATAGCTGTTTCATTCTAAATGCAATTATATGAATGGTCATTTCAAGTTTGATTATTCAAATCAATTTCAATGTTTAATCCAATAAGTTAAATAAAGAATTTTTCAATATATATGTGCTATATATATATATATATATATATATGGAGAGAGAGACAGACAGAGAGAGAGAGAGAGGGAGAGAGAAGGTAGAAAGACAGGAAAGAGAGACGGGAAAATTTAACTTGATTCTCAAGATAATTTTTAAAAAATAAAATCAAAATTCCTGACCTTCTTACATGAGAGGCTAAATTTTTTAAAAGAAAAATTGATCTTTTTGTCTTGTTTCTTATTATTTCTGCATTTATTTTTCATCTCCCGAATTCCGATCTTTAGAGAATCCTTACGAATTCTACCCTCTCCCTAATTATGGTATGGATACTGGTGATGATGGTGGTATATTGTTGTTTATAGATTATCATTTACTGAATAGTTTTAACATTTTAAATTAGGCTACATTCTTCAGGAATGGAATTATTTGCCAGTAAATGTATATTAAAGATATCGGAAGTAAGACTCACTGGTATCAAGTATATCATCATAATCCGGATATAATTGCAAAGTCTATCATTTTTACTACTGTTAATAATAAGGCATAAAACTAATGTACTAACACTCAGCTAGGATCGAACTCGCAACACTAGTCACCGTCTTTGGTTACTGCAGTCTTACTCACGCTCTGTTATGTGTATTTACTTCGGCTATCTTGTTTGTGTGTGAAAGAAATTGCGTTAGACGATTTTGATATCGAAAACAAGGGTGACATTACAAGGCTACTTGCTCACAAATGACCTGAAGACCTGTTCTCTTCAACCGTTCTGTTCTTTAGTCTTCAGGAACCATTGCAATGCCTCATTATAAATGCATGAGTGCATTTACCCGGGCTGCTGATATACGTTAACGTCTTCAAAATCAAAAGCAAGAACTCTCGCTCTTTCTCGCGTCTCGCAAACGAGAGATCCCAAGATGAACCCCGATCTAGAGGCAAGTGCGCAGATTTCGCATCAGTGGAAATGCTTCATCCGGTAAACAACCCTTCCCAAAGGGATTTCCCCGTCGATTCATCAAAGCACAATTGAACTTTATAAAGATATTTATCTCCCAATAGGTAAACGTATGTTCACTTTACATGGATAGTGAGTAAAGTCTTCACTATAGATAGATCTATCTATCTATCTATCAACAGATTTCTGTCTTATTCGCTTTGTTCACTCGGATTACACTCTTCATATTTCTGTTCATAATTACCTTTTTGGGGGAATATTGAACCCTTAATGACACTTGACCTTTTATCGACAAAACAAGTTGACCCGACCACTGACAACCGATCTGATCATCATCAGATTTCTGCAAATGGAAAGCGTGGCTTTACTTCGAGCAACTTCCGAACGCCATCTTTATATGATTACAGGCATTGAAATGGAGTATAATGAGACACTTACAGGGTAAATACGTACTATATATAGTCATTTATTGTCCGCAGGTTCAATCCTTAATATCGGTAGAGAAATGATGTAATTATATACATGGATGCATATGAATCCTAGCTATTAGAATGAAATCAGTTAAAGGAACTACTAATTCGGACAATGAACAACAATCTAAAACCAACATCTATCCTTGTGCTATAGCTAATGGTCCTTCTAGAAGAATTAGTTGGTGGATAAGTGTTTTATGGCAGACAATCCTTATATGTTATTTAATGCTATATATATATATATATATATATATATATATATATATATATTTTTATATAACAGTGTTGGTTGTCACTTGATCACTTTGTGGGTTTGTGTCGAACCAAGAGCAATAAAATATAGGGAGTGCTCAATAACTAGGATAGAGCTATTATATAATAATAAATAAATATATATTAGATATATATATTTAATTCATGGAATTTAGACTGCGACCCCTGGGTTTCATGGAGTTTTTTGTAAAACAACAATCATTAGGCAGTTAAGAAGATGAAGACTCAAAAATGGTACTTGATGCCACTTTGCTTGACAATCAACATTATAATGTATGAATCAAGGGTAAAGAAAAACAATCCAGGGAATGAAGTTGTGCCCCCGACATTTTGATATCGTAGCTATTGAAAAGGGAGTCTTCGAGTCGCCCTGGACTACGTTCGGTGATACTGGTAAAATAGTTGCCTCTGCCTGGGGATAGGTTTTTGATTTCAAATAAAAGATAGAAATTTGAAATATGTCAAAAATAGAATGTTGTTCACGAGAAACATTGACGCTATATACTCTTTTTACTTCCTGACTTTATTCAGCATTCTGCCTGACAAATTTCAGTTTCAGTTGTTGGACAATGACACAGGTAACCCAGGTTCAATCCCAGGTCGAGTATCTCCAAAGACTCAAAAATAGTATTTGATACCTCCTTGCTTAAGACTAAGCATTATAAGGTACGAATGGAGGGTAAAGTAAGAAATTCTAGGGAAGGTAGCGCCCTCTCCAATATTTGTCGGGCGCTCAATGTACACGCGAGTATGGAACATAGCCCTTTTTATTGCGTGAACGAAGCATAGAGCGTTAGGCCATACACACGCGGTGGTTCAAAAATTCCTTGAGCCCCGTCGGCATTCCCCTAGAAAGGGGTACTACAGGCGAAAGACCTAGCCCCTCCAGAGATTGGTTAGCGCCTGGAAGGACAGCCGGTCTCTGCACGCGTGACATGAATGCTGATTTCCCGGAAACCATGTCTGGTGGACGCGACCGACTGCCACAAAAGCTAAGACACACCCGGCCTGATCAGTGTATCTGGCAACACGGCCGGCCGAAGTGTGTCCCAGCCCAGTGGGCCTGGACTGCAAGTCAAAAAGAAATGCAGAACCTACACCTACATCTTGGTGTAGTAGCTATTGAAAAGGGAACCTTCGGGTCGCTAAATTTATTTATGTATGAACGGCTCTGCAATCAACAATTGTTAATAAATGAAGAATATGTGATCAGGCATAATTAGGAGGTCAAAAGATTCATATGCATTAACAGAGAGTGTCCCATCAGCATCTTACAATACCATCAAACTTGGTTTATTTTCTCTCATATCGTCAGAAAGTCAGATCTATTTTCATCCTGCTTTTATAATCATTTGCTGTATTCCAAACTTTGCACCCAATGAAATGCTGATTTAGTGATGTAAGTTTTCAAGTAATACATGTGGTGGCACATCATTTCACTGTTCAAGAAAGAAATTACCGTAAAATGAACGTGAAGAGTCAGCGTAAAAGATCTCAACAATAAATTATTAAATTGATTATATTAATTTGAATTATACGAAATCCAAATCATCCTCATCATCTTGTCGCGCCATCAGCACAGATACCCTTGACCCTCTCCCACCACCCCTCTCATTCGTCCATCGATTCAGGTTGGTCTTCATGGCTACATTCTGTATCGGCACATAGCTGTTGTATGTGGGTTCTAGCTAGTTGTCCTGCTTTTGCTCGTCCATATGAAGGGGTTCACAGGATTATGTCACTTATGAAATCGTCCTTACTTCTCCAGCAGTATCCCGCATGCCTGGTTCGTCTAACTTGGATATTGTTCGTGATAGGTGGTAAGTGGCCGTACAGCTGCTACTGTGTGGAGTGCTGCCTCCAGGACTTGTTCAATATTGCTCGCATTGGACTTTATTATAAACTAAAAAGCGAAGATAGAGTAAGGTCAGAATTATTTAGTGAATTTCGTGTTAATGACAAAATATTTACAGGAAAAGAAAAGAAAAATAAAGGAGGGGGAAACGTATAACTGAATGACCACTACCCTCCTCAAGCACTAGAAAGTTGTATATCTGTAAAAATATACAGAAGCGTAGTTGAGATGGACCGTGTTAAACATACTTCGAAAATACTAAGCATATCCTCTCCAAGACTGACAGAGTTCAAAAAATGGTTAGTAATTTATTGTCTTTTACTATATTGTCATTTAAAAAATCGTTGAATGATTTTATTTATTTTATTTTCTATTTGTAAAATTACTGCTGTATACTATCTCTGCTTTAAATGCTAAGGAAATTTACAGTAATTTCAAGAGACAATTGAACCTGATCAAGAGAAGCTAACTCTATTGGACTTTATTACAAACTAAAAACATAAGTTAGTGTAAAATAGAATGCCCCTAAGGATGCAAAGAAGCATAAATAAAGACTGCTATGAAATTGGAAAAAAAAAGTTATTGTGGACTTTGACAGAAGGGCGGGAAAAAGAAAAAATTTTTTTTTCGAAAGACATGGGAAGCAGCATGGTGGATGTAAAGGCAAGCGGATAAACCCTCTGACTTTTCAACGCAATGCCTAACCAGGCCCTGCGCGTATGAATCCTACGGTTCAAATAGTTCGATCGGGGAACTACTGCTGCTCATCTATAAGTGTGGCTTCTATAGATCCTATTTACCCAACCCCTGCGCTCGGCCAGGATATGACACAAGGTCAATTTTTTTAAGCGGAGTTTAACAGGTTTGAATTCAGAGTTTTCCTTCTCCTAGACTAGCTGCCTCACCAAGGCTGAAGAATCTAGTCTGCCCTACTATTTACCCATAGCTGGAGGGAGAATAATTGGATTCATACCTTTCCCAAGGGTATTAGTGCTATGTGAAATGCAATCAGTCTTCAGGAATTGAACTCGTATCACCGTGTCCATTTCCTATGACGATAACCATTACACCACGTGGCTTCTATAGATGAGAATAAAAACAACCATCGAAAGAAAGATTATACGAAATGGTAACGCTAAATTCAATGTAACTGGAGATTACGTTTTACATCGGTCAAGATCAAAAGATTATTCCGTATAGATAAGCCCCAAAAAAGTGTTGTGTAATGTAGGGAACACTTGACTCTAGGTCATTGGATATTATTTACCTTAATAAAAATGCGATCGACCAAACATATGCAGTCTACAAAGCAAACGCAATCTACCAAGCAAATTCATACTAAGCAAATGCGATCTACCAAGCATCTTAAATGATGCCAAATGCAGAAACTGTAATCTTATGAATTTGAAATTGTCATCTCTACAGCAAGTGTTAAACAACAATCTATCCCACTTCATCTGGTACATTTCCAGTCCATGGAATTTTCCCGATAAAATCGATATACCGCAACGTGTGGATTCGAACATTTTCAATCAGGTAGTGAATTCGATCTCTAACAAGCACTTCCTTCTCACGGCCATTTGTCAAGATTACTTTCTCGAAAAAAAAAAAAAAAAAAGAAATAGCTACTTGTTATCAAAAGTCCTGGATAGGATACGAAATACACAGATTTTTTTTTTAAAACAAATGCAAAAATCAAAAGCTTCATGAAGTTGGCATTGTTTATGTTTGCGTCTGAAACATGGAATGTGAAATTGTAAGTTATCACTTTAATAATTTTTTTTTCCAAGAAAAACATCCAAATCAAGGCTCTACCCCCCGGTGTCCAACTAATCTTTTTCTAACCTTATTGAATTCCTCCACATGTTCCCAATCATGGAGAACCCAGTTAGAACTGAACTCACTTGACTGACGTTTGATTTGGTTTGGTTTGGTGGGTTTCATGGCATATCAACCTTTGTAGGTTATTTAACGCCAAATTCATTTTTATGTAAATAATCTGTCTTATTTAAAACAATTCAGTTTAACATAAGTACACAGTTTGATTGTCAAAAACATTTATTTCAAACTATTCAAGAAGGTATGTGTAACGATTCAGTTAAGTTTAAATACTATTTCAATGTCGAAAAACAGTTCTATTTCAAATAATTCAGTTAAGCATAAGCACGCAGTTTAAATGTAAGTACGGTTTAATTGTCAAAAACATTTCTATTTCAAGCTATTCAGTTTACTCAAACAATTTATTTTAGCATAAGAATGCTGTTAGTTCTATTTAACCCATACATAGGCCCTATCAGGTGCTACCACTCCGGGCCAGAGTGGACCTGGGAGCGATGGCAATAAAGGAGTACTCCGTATTCCCCAAAGCTCCAACATTGCTGGAACCTAAGCATCAGATTGTTTAGTGTCATATCCAGGACACCTATTGGGTGGGGGGTCTTACCCCTCTGCAGAGAAGCAGTCGGTGTATTCTACAGCCGCAACCGACTGGGCAATTGACTGACGCTTGCGAGACTAAATTGTTAAGCATTCCAACTGGGGACACCAAAATCAGTTACACGTCTACAACCTTGTGTCACTCAATTAGAGTCGGACACACAAAATTCGTAAATGAAATTGCTCGACTAACGTTGAAAGCATTATTCTCCATAATGAGGAAAATTAGTTATGAGGAGTCATACTACCCATAGAATTCTACACTCTGCAAGAGCCTGACACATCAGCAATATCACAAGCAATTTGCTATCTCTTGAAAGCAGATGCTAAAATATCTAAAAGTTTTTATAATATGCATTTTCCCATCTTCTACTGATACAATATTACCCTCTGTAACTTTGTAAGAGTTCAGCTGGTTGGAATTCGTAGCTTTTCTATTTCTAGATCGATTGCCTCATCAAAGGTAAAGAGACCAGTCTTCCCTATTATCTACTCGTACTTCAAAGAAGAATATATGAATTTATAACTTCCATAAAAATATTAGCGCGAAGTAATACGTAAATAGCCTCGTTCTGGATTTTAATTCCTGTCGTCGTATCCTATTTCTAAGACGATAACAGATATAAAACGAACCTCTCTAATAGAGAACTCTACGAGTTGGAGCATAAGCGATAATTGAAATTAATAAATTACTATTAATCGACGAAATTGACCTGTTAACCCGTAGAAATATGAGCCCACTCTGTTTTAAGTCGCTCAAAATTCGGCATCTAGCAGAAAAATTACTGAATAATATAAATGTTTTATTCTATTATTAAATACGTTACCGTTGATTAACCATAGCAATATCGAAATAATACTGTTAATAGTAATATTGTTAATAAAATAATAATAATAAAACGATATTGTTAATAACAAGTAATTAAGGATGCTATAAACTGTTTTGAATAAATTCGGAAGCAGTGCCCTTCGGTACAGCGCAGGTACGCCTAATTACCTCTTATCTTACAAATACATAAGTAAATCGAACAAGACATGATGGACACTGATGGAGAAGTAAGAATTAACATATAAGCAACGTTCTTCTATGGACTCCAACACATGGATACACCAGTGTAGGCCAACTAGATAAAACTTAAATGCAAAAACTGGATGCCGTCTAGAGGATTTGGCCGTTGCAATGGCCAATTGTAAAAGATGGCAAGAGAGAGAGGGAGAGAGAGAGAGATAGAGAGAGAGCGAGAGAGAGAGGACATGATTTGATGATGATCCTATTTACCCAACCCCTCCGCTTGGCCAGGATATGACACAAGGTCGATTTTTAAGCGGAGTTTAACAGGTTTGAATTCAGAGTTTTTCCTTCTATTAGACTAGTTGACCCACTTCTCCCTATCGTTCATCGCCTCTGACAGGTCTTAAGGACTACATCCCGTATCCTCACATAGCTGCTGTATGTATGTGCGAGCTGGTCGTCCTGCTTTTGCCCGGCCATATGTGGGGGTCCATAGAAGTACATCATTTATGAGCTCGTCCCTGTTTCTCCAGCAGTGTCCTGCATGTCTGGTTCGTCTCACTTGGATAGGTTTCGTGATGGGAGGCAGGTGACCGTATAGTTTGTGCCTTGTGGGTTGTTGCCACCAGGACTTGTTCAATATTGCTCGCAACATTCTTGTCTAATTGCCGTCTAGCGTCCAAGTAATGCATCCATCTTGTATATTTTAGGGACCGGCACAAACGACTTCCGCTTGGGCTGGAATTCTTTATCATCATATTTTGTCTATAATCACGTCACTTGGGCTAGTGTAGTGATTTCCAATCTTATTTGGTGTACTTACAAGCGTGATTTTTTAAAATGAATTCATTCACTGACTTCGTAAGATCCTTTTCCTTCTTTTGTGGCTGTGTATATTTCCACCAACTCGTTCACCACGGTAAAGACGCAAAATAAAACTGTAAACATCAGTGACTTATGTTCATAAAGATCAGGAAAGATGTATTCATACTCTTCCTTTCATATGCATATATATGTGTGTGTATGAGAGAGAGAGAGAGACAGACAGACAGACAGACAGAGCCAATTTACGGACAACTCTAAGGAGGCCATTCCAATAGCTTTATTGAGAAAAGAAATGAACAAAGTAAGACTTTTTTTTTCGCGTGTTAAACAACTTAAAATAAAATCCCTCATTAATGGGCGCCTTGAATAAAGTTCCACCTTTATAGTTCATTTACGAACAATTATTCGGAAAAATTGGCAAAAAGACGCCATGAAATGAAATTCTTTTTTTCCATCAAAACAAAAATTTAATGTTTCATTATTGATTTGGTTGTTTTTTTAGTTAGTTGGTTTCTGTGTTTACTAACATATCAACCTTCGTGGGTTATTTGCAGATTCTGTTACTTTAATAATTTTGTTTCTGTAGTAAAATATACCAAGGCAGTGTGCCGGGGAGAGGTCGAAAAATCGGGAATGCCTGACCGTATATGGAAAGAAAAGGGAAACCATTTGTCCTTGTACGATAACGTTAAAATAATTGAAAGCGTATGGAGAATAAGACACGTTAAAGAAACTGAGGATATATTGGGCTACAGTGATTCATTGAGTTTACCAAATACAGAGATAAATACGATTTGGGAAACATTAATTAAAAGACTCTCGCCCAGTCAGCTGGGGTCGTAGAATACACCGACAGCAGAGGAGTAAGCTCCCTTCAATGAGTGTCCTCTTATATGACCCTGAAAAATCGATGGTGAGTTTCCACTGATGCAGGAGCTTTGAGGAATGCGGATTACCTCTTCATTGCCATCGCTACCAGGTCCACTCTGACTTAAAGTGGTAGCACCTGGTAGAGCCCTACCTATGGGTTAGATAGAACTAAACTGCCTACTTATGCTAAACTGAATTGTTTGAATTAGAACTGTTTGACTTAAGGGAATAGCTAGAAATAGAAATATTTTTGACAATTAAACTGTGTACTTACAATTACACTGTGTACTTATGTTAAACTGAAATGTTTGAAATGGAACTGTTTTTGGCATTGAAAGTGTACTTATGCTAAACTGAATTGTTTGATATAGAACTGTTTTGCCTTTTAACTGTGTGTAAACAAAATCTATACTTGAATTGTTTGAATTAGAACTGTTTGACTAAACTGAATAGCTTGAAATAGAAATGTTTTTGACAATTAAACTGAGTACTCATACTAAAGTGAATTGTTTGAAATTGAACTGATTATTTGCATAAAAATGGATTTGGCATTATATAATTTACAAGGGTTGATATGCCATAAAAACCAAATAACGAACCATCAAAAGACTCGATTAAGAAAAAATGCGATATGAGCCAAGGTAGAATAAGGCGTTTGGCGGGAAGTGCTTCCGTGCGACATCATTTAGGGGTTGCAGGTTCCATCCCAACTATAGGTAATGATACTATGGAATACTTGTAATCTCTTAAAACTTCTCATGATTAATAGGATTACAAGCATCTACGCATGTATATTAAATAAAGGGTTCGATTCGAGATTCTGTGTAAGCTCCTGCGTTCGACATGAAACACTTAAAGAAGGCCGAAGGAAATATCGGCCAGAACATTGTGAGAATCAAAAGGATGAGGTCAATAGTCCGAATATGGGTTTTTGTTTAACGTCATATCAACCTTCATGGGTTATTTACGGTTTCTTTGTTTAATGACATATCAACCTTCGTAACTTATCAATGGTTTCTTTGTTTAAAGGCATATCAACCAGTGAGTAATTATCAATTGACGACTACAGCTGTCTCTGGATTATGTTTAGTGCAGTTATGTCCAACCACGTTTGTGTGAGATTTTTGGAAAGGCCTCATTCACTAATTTCTTATGATCCTTCTTTTCGTTCTGTGGATATATATATAAATATATATATATATATATATATATATATAGCCAACCTGTAAGTCACGGGAAAGTTGTGAAAGAAAACTAAGATTCAAGAGAAGTACAACTGGTTTGAATCCAAAATTTACTTTCTGCAAGAGCGATTGCCATCACAAGGCTAAAGGACCCAGGCAACCCCACTATTTATGCATAGCTGGCGAGCGTGGTCAACTATTGTTTTTGAAGATAACCACCAACTAAACCAAAACTTAATACCTGATCTACTGAGGTAATTTGTTTGTAGTGGTAAAGACTTAAATTGAACCCACCACCCTCTTGAGAGAAATTGATAACAAAACACTCGTGGAAAAGTGTGACACAGAACTTCGAAACAGCACCCACAGGCTATTCATTCTCTGTTCTTTTCTCCTAGACCGGTTTCATTTTCAACGCTAAAGAGTTCAATCTAACTTATTTATTTCCAGAGCTGGGGATGAAGAGACTGATTCCCACCCTCAAACGATTTACATGATTCGTACATCTTGTTTCTTAGATTTATCTTTCACCCGCTGTATTCTCGGACTTTCTTTCTGTCTTTTATCATAGTCGGTAAGTTTGAGTGAATTCCGAACCGAAGACTTTATTCAAAGAGTCTTTCTCCAAGATGAGAGATTTATCAAAATCTTAGTATCCATCATTGATAGACACTAAGAGTTTTCCGTTAAAGATACAAAGGGTTCCTGCGCTCTCTGGCATGTTTTATGATTTCTACCGCTGGGTGTCTTGCCAATCTCACCATGTAAGTCTAGTGAGGGAACCAGTTTAATCGATGGCAATTCTACGAAGTAGCAGGCAGTACCAACTTACCTGCATCAATAACACAGTTCGAGCGGCCTGACAATATATATATATATATATATATATATATATATATATGTATAATCTAAAAAAAACAAATGCAAAATGTTTACTTTTAAAACGTGACATGTGTGAGTACTGAAAAGAAAACACGTATGTTATGCAAAGAAAAATAAAAGCAATCAATTACAATATAGTCGTTACTAAAGTTCCACGCGAGATATATATATATATATATATATATATATATATATATATATATATACCAACCCTTCTTTAAGGTTTGATTAATGGCCGATCAACCTTTGTAGGTTATTTAATGCCAAAGCTATTCTCCAAGAAGAACAGTAATGGCACTATCTAACCCATAGCTGGGAGGATAAGGGGGTTCATACCTTTCCCAAGGGTATTTGCCCGAAAGTGAACGTAATAGCGCGACTGGAGTTCGAACTCGCTTACTATGATTCTGCAATATATATATATATATATATATATATATATATATATATATATATATGTCTCTCTCTCTCTCTCTCTCTCTCTCTGTCTGTCTCTCTCTTCCTTTCACTATTCCTATTTGTCTCTCCGTTTCGTTTTCTCTCTCACTCTCTCTCTTACTCACAACCTCTCGTTAGTTTTAACTAAATTCATCAACGTCTGACAGGTGGCACCCGATAAGAAACGAATTTACTATAGTGATAATGAAATGCTATTTCCTATGCTATATTATGTTGCTGATTCCTGTTCTGTCTGTCTATCTCTCACTCTCTCTCTCTCTCTCTCACTTCCCTCACTATCTCTGTCTACTTGCCTATCAATCACTTCATCCCCCATTCTCTCAATATTACTCTCTTTCTACCTTTGTATATATACCCATCTGAGTGTATGTGTGTGTGTGTGTATGAGCAGTGTGGGGAAAAGAGAGAGAGAGAGAGAGAGAGAGAGAGAGAGAGAGAGAGAGCTTAGGAGAGAGTAAAAGTCTCTCCACATGATTTATTTTTATTTGTGTCATATAGTTTCCTCATATCAAGATGGATTCAAGAATCTTTAGACCTAAAGGGATGCCCGTTAATTTTTTTTCGAGAAATTTCTTACGCAATGCGCAGCCTAATATAATATTACTGAAACAAATGAAAATATCTCCAAAAAGCACTTATCAGGATTGAGTAAAATGTTCGCCTCGCAGACACAGGGAAATCTGATTTCTCATCTGAGTGAGAGAGAGTCGGGGGAGATAGATGCAGTTATTAGACAATCTTTTTCCAGGGATGTACTAAAAGTACAACATTCCTTAAAAAGGGCATTGATGATATTTTTAGATGGCCGTAAAATTCGAATAGTTAAAGAAAAGGATAAACATTCCACCACCTTATATATTTATGCAATAGATCTTAATCTAAAGATTGACTTCTGAACTCGTGTATTCTTCATTCACTTTATTTTCTACGAAAGAAACATTCACTAACGTTTTCTATTATCAGCATCACCAAGTCGTGCTCACTTGGATTTCCCTGATTCTCTCTCTCTCTCTCTCTCTCTCTCTCTCTCTCTCTCTCTCTCTCTCTCTCTCCATACCCTAGTAGGCCATCCCTATTGAATTCACTGTCTACACAGAGCTGATATATCTAAATCTTTGCTGGTCAGCCAAAACTGGTGGTTCCATGCGCCGAAGTCAATAAGAAGAGTCAGATATAAATTCGTCCTTCTTTCCTCAGCTGTACTTCGTATTTATTATTCGTCTAAGTAGGATTGTTTAGGATATGGGAGGTGAGTGACCATACAGTTGATTTTTTGAGTGGTACAGCTTGTGTATAGCTTGTATAGCTTTTTTTGTGTGGTATAGCTTTTGTGTTCAAAAAAGAAGGTAGCTTTCTTGTGTATTTCCCACCTATCCTATTCGTAATGTCTTCCGTTTGCCTCTTAGTGGTCAATCCACACAGTAGTACTGATACAGCCACAGCTTGGAAGAAATCCTATTTTACTTTGAGATCAGATTTCTAGACGATCAATAACGTGTAATTAGCTGGGTTCAACTTCGCTTGGCGTATGTTAAAATCACTGTCTACTAATTTAAAAGGCTTGCCAAAACATCCGAATTTCTTTTCTTTTCTTTAAAAGAAACAATTACAGTTAGTGTGACCGACAAAAAATAAAATCTGCAGAAGGAAAAATATCCCGAGAGCAAAATTAAAAGCTGCCAGCAAAGAAAAAACTTCAGAAGTGAAAAGAATATTTCAAGAATCGGCTCGGAAGCCTTTTTTTAATCCCTAATAAAACTATTAGAGAATCTATTACAGAAGCATACTAAGTAAATTGTAAAGGGCTTCTCAAAAAATACATTTACCCAAGCTGAATCATTGCTACATAGCCAAGAGCTAGCAGCAAAAGGTATTTGACTGCTTGTGAACACATATAAAACAGGGTTTATGCGTTTTAAACAGAAACAATTCCCCTCTTCTCTAAGTGGTAAGGCTGTGAAATTAGTTGACATGTTTACATTCCTCGGTAGCAATATCTCATGGACTGGTAGTGACTTCAACATACGCCAAGCGAAAGCGTGGTCTGCTTGTTACACGTGAGTGCTTAGAACTTACTCAGCATTTAGGAAAGAATCCACTTGGTAGGAAATTAAAATGCATCCGTTGTTGAGGGCTTTCTTAAAGCCAAAGTCAGTTTAATAATAATGTTCACCCATTATATAGATGCATAAATATATTTTAATGGTCATTGTAAACGGGTAAAAATTCCATAATTCGTTGTAATATCGATATTTTAAGCGTCAGTGTATTAATATATTTCTTCTGAACTATATCTCATGTGAAATAATATCTCAAACAGATCTGTTTGGCCAGAAGAATTAATCATACGAGTAATACCACCAAAGAAGTGCCGCCACATTCCCCAAAGCTCTAGAAGAGAATATCCCAAATTTTGGTCTTTCGCTCTTAAAATTCATTGAATGTGTAAAATCTCCCAGTTCAGTGTCTTTATTGGGAATCCTTTTGATATGAGGCTTCTTAATCTGAGAATTATTTTTTTTATTGTGGTTAATCACCTGAAGAAGGCCAGAGGTGAAATTTAGCCGAAACGTAGTGAGAAGCAACAACAAAAAAAACCTTCAAAGATGAGGAAAAAGTCTGCAATGAATAAAAATATTAACTCCCAGTTCATATTCAGTATCGCCCATCAATACGTACACACAACTAAAAGATATTCTTCTAAACAGGAATTTAAAAAAATTACTAGAACTTTATACGATCAAAATAGATTATCATAAATATTATTCATTACCAAACTCTACGGTTAAGAAAAAGAATAATATTTCGCTCGACAATATGCATACAACAGAGAAATTTGAGGGTAAGTATGAGAGATATAAGTATGTAAGTAAAGTTGGTAACCATAGCTGAGGGTGACCTGAAGGCTCCCTTTTTAATAGCTACTACACCAAGGTGTAGAGAAAGGTGCTACTTCTTTCCCTGGATTGCTCAACTTTACCCTTGATACGTACCTTATAATGCTGAGTGCTAAGCAAGGAGGGACCAAGTACCATTTTTTGGAGTCTTTAGTATGACTCAACCTGGGATTGAACTGCAGTCTCACGGGCCTTTCGCGAACACTCTAACCACTTGGCCAATGAACCAATGAGAGATATGTTAACACTTAAACCGTTACATGTTTTCGTTTTACAGTTTCAATTCTATAAAGCTTTTTTTTATAATTAATACTTAATAATATCCTTTTCAATTTTATAGTTCTAAGTAAGAAATAACAGAAGAAAGAAATGTTAAGGAAGAAATTAACTTTTAAGTAAAATGAATTGTCAAGAGTATACTTACTTATGGTCAATAGTGTGTGTAAGTAATTTCTGCTATGCTTACAAGAAGTCTTTGTATATTACGAGAAACTATTGGATAGGAAAATTATATTGTCCTAAATTATAAGGGAAAGGCATAAGTGCCCTGGAAATCAGTATTTGAATGTTTGCTTTCATTCACACGGGGTCGAACACTGATCAGTGACATCGGTGAACATACAGTAGTGTAATATAATGTCCCAGGGATTTCGTTTTATGCGTTTGGGTTTAGTTAGGCTTAGAAACTTTCGGCTCAGAGCATGGGTTACTTAGGTGCAACATTAACACAGGTGTTCACGCGCGTGCACGAAGAGGACTTGTCTCTCAGAGATGTCACAATAGCCCAGATGGGAAACGGGGCTAGTAAGTGCGAATGACATCACGGACCGGAAGCACGCGGAGGATTTGGGGGATTTTTAAAAAGTCTGTTAGTAGAGTTGACACCTGCCTCGGGAGAAGACGGTTTGCTTTCGTTTGCTCGCGGAGGCCATGGGCAGGTGTCGCACGAGATGTGAGGGGCAGATAAGAAAGCCAGAATAGAAAGAATATGTATCTCTCTCCTTATGTCGAAGAACCTTTAAGCTCATAGGTAATAAAATGTTTCGTACCTGAACAAAGAAGTCGTAAGTGTTTTTCGTGTTTCGAGATTCCTATGTTCTATGTTATATGTATATATATATATATATATATGAAGATTGTATGTCCATTTCACACATAGCCGTATCTGGCTATGGTACAGCAGTTGATTCAGACACGAGCTTATCCATTTACTGAAATTGCCCTCTTTCAAAGAATAAAGGCAAGAATTCCGATAACTTCAACATTTGATTGATTTTAACAGAAAGTATATTCATCGTGTGTTGCTTTATGCTTACACGACAGGGAATCTTGTTCGCTGTACGTTCATATTTACATTTTTGTGCAGTTATTTTCTTAAGACTTGTGTGGCTCGAGGTCAGATTGAATAACTTTTGAACATATCTATTTGCCCATTGATGGGACACAAACAGGTACTATCATTCAGGGAGTAATGGCAAAGAAGAGGTACTCCCTAGAACTCCAGAACTGTCACTTCAACAAAAGATGCAGTTTAATGTCAACCCAGGACAGTCAACGTATTCTAAGCACAGCCGATAAAACGCTTAAACTAAAAAAGAAATATTTTTTGGTATATAAATTGAAAAGTTGGTGACCAAAGTCGAGGGTGATCCGAATGCTCCCTTTTCCATAGCTGTTATAGTGAGGTGTAGGGGAAGGCGCTACTCCTTTCCCTGGGTTGCTTCACTTTACCCTTGATCCATACCTTATAATGCTGAGTGTTAAGGAAGGTGACATCCAGTACCATTTTTTACTCTTTGGTATGAACCCCGGTATGCAGGACCATTGGCAAACACTCTACTCATAAGGCCAAAGGCCTAATGAGTAATGTGTTTGGTAGGGTGTTGGTATAAAAAAAACAACATATCCTATAACATGTTTGGGTAAAAGAGCCCAATCTCCTGACTATTTACTCAGAGTTTTATAAAGATAGCCGTGTTCATATATTTCCCCGTGGAATTAGCGCAATATAAAATGCAAAATAGCATCAAGTAGCCGGGTCAATTTTTTACGGCGATAACCGTTACACCATGTGTGTTTGTTGCTTTGTTATTCTAATCTAAAATCACCTTTAAAAAAGATTAATCGTTTTCGGAAATCTATTTTAATTTTGGATACTATTACATAAAGATCCCCAATACTTCGCTGATCTGCACTAAGGGGTGAATCCGGAACTAATCAGAGTCACCTTATCCGTGAATTGTCCAAATAACTACTGCTCTACAGTAGGCGCTTGATATTTTAAAAGATTTTCTATGAAGTGCCTGCATGTGTCGCCTCTTTCTTATTTTCCCTCGAGGCGGTCGGCTAATGAGCAGTAATTAGATTTTGAAACATTTTTCTGCATTTGCTAATTTTATGAGCAAATGAAATTCAACGACGACTATAATAGAATTTTATTTTGAAACAAAAAAGATGTCAACATTAAGTTATAAAAACAAAAAAACAAAAAAACAAAAAAACTACAAAACAAAACAAAAATTAAAAAAAAAGCACTGGCCTTGTTAAGAGCAGTGAATTTTTTCTTGAAATATATTTTATCCTAATATTCTCTGACACTGGCTAGAAGAAAAAAGTATACGTTCCAAAAAACAAAAACATGAAATTAAGAGTTAAAAATTGAAGAAGAATTAATAGGAATAGATTAACAATAAAATCAGAAAATGGAAGCATAATTAGAACGCTTTTTTAAATTTCTTTGACAGCATGATTTTTTTTCACAAATCAATTTAAAAAGAATAAAGCACATGCTAAATTAGCAAGAGAAAACGAAAGAGAGAAAACTGAAATTACTTTTAAATGAATGAATGTTACTCCGAAAAATATATCTGTTGGCAGACATGGACATGAGTTAGAGTTTCTTCCAAAATTGTGTGATGTGTTATATGAAAGTTTATCTACCCCTTTTCCAAGTAATGCGTGATATATTTTTACTTAGTGCTATATATCCTTATCTAAGTAACGTGTAATACGTTATTATCAATTGCTATTTTTCATTTTCCAAAGAAACGTGCGATGTGTTATTACTGTGTCATCTTTTCTTTTCTGTAAGTTAAATGTGATATTATTTACTAAGTGTTATCAACCTCTTCTCAAAGTAACATGTGATATGTAATTACTTAGCGTTATCTATCCTTTCTCTTAGTAAAGAGTGATATGTTATTACTAATGCTATCTCTCCTTTCTATAAGTAACGTGTGATATGTTATTAGTAAGCGCAATCTATTCTTTCTATAAGCAACGTGTGATATGTTATTAGTTAGCGCTATCTATCCTTTCTATAAGTAACGTGTTCTATGTTATTACTAAGTGCTATCTATCCTTTCGATAGGTAACGTGTAATTTGCTGTACTTAGTTACATAGTACGTTTGCATTAGAGAAATAACTGTTCTTGTTGTAAAAAATGAAATCGTAGACTCTAGTTCAAATCCTCGACAAGGTTATTTGCATTTTACTTAGCATTAATATCCTTGAAACTGTTGTGAATCCATCTGTTCTCCCCTAGCTATGGGTAAATAGTTGGACAGACTGGTGCCTCTGACCGTTGTACGTTGACCAGTTTAGAAGCAAATAGTCTTGTTAAAAATTGTCCTTGTACGACACCTACTTATGGCAGATAGTATAGGCAAATTTATACATATTACTGGAAATAGGTTGTAATATCAGCCAAACTAAGATCTATTGATTGCTAATTTTTGCCGTCTTCGTGGTGTATTGTCTAACATACTGGACTGCGATATCGTTGTAACCAAGTTTAATCTTCAGTTGTGTTATCACGTTCACTTTGAGATTAATACCCTTGGGAAAGGTACGAAATTTTGGTTTAACTGGTACCGTTACGGTTCTTTTAAAAGGGTGATTTTGACATTAAATAATCCACAAAGGTTTATAAGCCAGTAAAACAAAGAAACCAAACTAAACAATTTTGGGGAACTATTAGATAAATTACTTAGCATAATCTGATATTTATATAGATATTGTATTTCTAGTAGTTGGATTCAGTACAAAGATTCCTTTTTACCTAATGAGATATGTGAGAAGATAGTTAAAAGTGATGATGCCTAAAAAGGTATATCAAAGAAATGATAGTAATAAGTTAGGAAGGATATGGTCATGTGTAAAAAGTAGTAATTTATGAATCTCTTTGCATCGATTTGGCGAATGAATGGGCCACCCGGTGAAACTCGAACTCACTCGTGTCGGTTGACTAATCTAGCTTGCTAACCATTACACCACTAGAGGTGCCCCTGGGTCATGTGTATAAAGTAAATGCCAATAACTATGCTTGATGGTATTAATAGAATTCATTGACATCCTAAATATCAGGCTATCATGAATTTGAAACCGATACGCACCAAGCAACTTCTTTTTAACTGGATCAAATAGAATACATGACAGGTCTCCATTCACAAAAGACATATGGATTGCCATTCTAGAAAGCTGGTTTGGTTTGATTTTAAGGCGACCATTGTAAAACTATTTTATACATATAAACAGTTCTCTTTCAAACAATTCAGTTTTGCATATCTACATAGTTTAACCGTTAAAAATAGTTAACTTTCAAACATTTCAGTTTAGCATAAATACAGTTTTTATTTACACAAAGCTAAATGTTAAAACCGTCCTGTTTCAAAGAATTCAGTTTAGCATAAGTACACAGTTTGTTTCAATTTAAATCATAGATAGGACCCAATCAGGTGCTATCCCTCCGGGCCAGAGTAGGTCTTGAAGCGATAATAATAAAGAGGTACTCCGTATTACCCAAAGCTCCAGCATTACTGGAGCCTCACACTCGGTTTTTTTCGTGTCATATCCAAGACACTCATTAGGGGAGTCTTACCCCTCTGCAGTGGTGAAGTTGGTGCCAGCCGAATGGACCATCTCGAAAGTTGGAACAACTTTGATAAAGAACATTGCCTTCAATTTGAAAAATTGATGCCGTGAATAATAAAAGCTGTCATACTACTTGAAGAAGAAGCATTAATGTATTAATACATTTTTCTCCCTTTGTAAATTAATTCAGTAATTTATTCCTCAATGTTAGGTTATTTCACAATACTTGCCTCTTCATAGTTTGCAAAATAATACCATTGATTAATATAATTTGATCTTGATTTCTTAAGGAATATTTCATGGGGCTAGAATTTTCAGCTATAAAATAAGAAATATTTTGCATCTTTACCGTTAGTAGTTTATGTATTGCTAAATACAAAAGCAATCTTATCATCCCAATTCCATAATTTTTGCAGGGATAGTATTAGGAAGAATACCTTCAAATGTAAATATTAATAAGCTCTTTTCACAACAAATATTAAAGTCTTTGCAAGATTATCATGCTAATCCTTGCTTCACGCCGAGATACTCATATTTTGATAAAAATGGCTTATTTTACTAGTGATTACTTATAGGTTTTCAAACTTTACTTTCATTTGAGGTGCCACGTTGCCATACAGCTATTCTGTTCCTTTCTTTTATAAAACTAATAATTATGGTGGGAAGGTTCAAACTTTAGTGCCATGCTATCAACATACACCCTACCATTAAACACACCATTATAAAATGGGAAGGGTTATCTCTTTAAAATTATTCCCTTAGAGAGAAGAGACATTTTTTATTTTTTAAATTTTTTCTTAGAAATAATCATTATTTGTGAAGATCCATAGTTAATGATGGCGGTTATGTCTTCCATGATGGAATTGTGCTCTAGGTATCTGGCATACGTATGTTAAACTGAACTGTTTGACTAAACTGAATAGCTTAAAATATAATTTTTTTTGACAATTAAACTGTGTACTTACAATTAAGCTGCGTGCTTATACTGAACTGAATTATTTGAAATAGAAATGTTTTTGACATTGAAACAGTATTTACACTTGACTGAATTATTTATCATAGAACTGCTTTGACATTTAACTGAGTGTAAACAAAATCTGTACTTATACTTAACTGTATTAGCTGAATTAGAACTGTTTGAATAAACTGAATAGTTTGAAATAGAAATGTTTTTGACAATTAAATTGTGTACTCATGATAAACTGAATTGTTTGAAATAGAACCTATTGTTTACATAAAAATGGATTTGGCGTTGAATAAACTACAAAGGTTGATATTCCATAAAAAACAACCAACCTAGGAATCTGTTATAGTTTCTGGGGTTGGTCTTACCTTCAATATACAGTTGGATATAAAAGAATTATAGTAATATTTTTTGAGAACAACTTTTAATAAGCGGTCAACAGTAGTCGAAATTTGATTTCTCTGAATGTAGCAATTAGAATACTTACAAGGAAACTGGAATATTTAAATGACAAAATACTCCTTGTCTTTCATATAGAACAATATTTACCAGGGGTGTAATGGTTAAAGCGCTAGGCTGCATATTCGTAATAAGTGATTTCGATCTTCACTCACGCCGTTACATTCACTCTCAGACAAATACCCTTGCGAAAGATATGAACCCCCTTATCCTCCAATTGCTATGGGTTAAATAGTACCACTACTGTTCTTCTGGAAGGTTGGCTTTCGAATTAAATAACCTACAAAGAAAACAAACCCAACCAATAATTACCAAGGCCTACAATACACAATTGAGGATTTTCGTTTTCTTCCACAGGGAAATACGCTCACACCACATCCCCCCTCTCTCTCTCTCTCTTTCTCCCCCCTCTCTCTCTGTCTCTCTCTCTCTCTCTCTATATATATATATAGTGGTGGAAATAAGTATAAGACACGCCATTAAATTGTAAATAATTTTCTAAATATTTCTGTACAAATTCCTTTGAAAATTGGTGTATGGTACCTAAATCCGACGGTATTGGTATACATATTCGATATTGTAACAACTTTCCAAAGAAATGTCATTCAGAATGTTATTTAGAAAAATACGTTTACGTGGGTGGAAATAAGTAAAAGTTTTGAAAATCTGTATTCAACAGCAAAATTGTACAAAATTCAATATCTAAATTTATTCCCTTCCAATTGTAGTACTTCATAACACCTTGAATCAATAACTTTTTGAGAGTTTCAGATGGAATTTCATTCAATAGTTTTTAATGCGAGATTTTTAAGTTTCTCTACCTTCAAATTGACTTTTATTTTTGTATACTCTTCTTGACAAAATTCCCAAAAGATTTTCCAGTGGGTTTAGATATGAATGCATAGTGAGTCAGTCTAAAACTTCAATATTTTTGGCTTTAAAACCCTCTTTTGTGAGTTTAGAAGTGGGTATGGTTGCCTTGTCTTGTTGAAAATGGCATTATGGGTATCAACACGATTCATAAATGGGAAGATACATTTTTCCAGCGCATTGATATATTGAGCAGGTTTTTTCCTTTCCATCATTACTAAATCAACCTTTTCTTTTGTGAAAACAGCAGCTTTTTCTTTCTTAAATCATGCCAATAATACTGGGACCCATCAGGCCAATCTAAATTAAACTTTTCTCAACAGAAAACGCCACTGTTTCTCATTTCTCCTTTGTCTATACTACTTTTTTCTTTACCCAGTCGATGCACATCTTCGTGGGTTGAGCAGTTAAAGCAGGGGCTGTCGTCCTGTTTCGATATACGAAACTTGGCGATTTATGGAGATGTTGACAAACTCGTCGTGGAGTGATGGGTACATTCGAAGATTTTTTTCAGATCTCTTGAGCTTGATTGTCCTTTAGACGCTTCTTGAAAACGTCGACATCTGGCTGCATTTGTAATATTAGGTGGACGATCTGGACGTTTTCTGGCGCCATACGATTCAGGGTCCTTTAGATAATTTCTCACAAATGTTTGGGATCTCGACAGTTCTCCTGCAATGAAACTTAGAATTTTTTTCAATTTTATGGGCAGAAAATTGCCCATTTTCATTTAAGCGGGGTCCTTGGTATTTTGCTGAAACTCTATTCAATTATGAAACGTTTAAATAGGACTCAGGTAGCTTAAAATCATGATAATATTCTTTTTATAATCTGCACATGAATTTATTCTTCCTTTGGCATTCGGAAGTAAACCTGATATGCAAATTTTCAAAATTGTCTGATAATTATTTCCACTCTCAAAAACGAAGTTTTGTTAATAACATTTCTTGGGTGGAAAGTTGTAAAAAAATTAAATATGTATATTAATACTTATCGAATCTAGGCACCACTCACCAATTTTCAAAGGAATTTGTATAGTAATAAGAAAACTATTATATATATATATATATATATATATATATATATATATATATATATATATATATATATATATTGCTAATCATATACATATCATATCATAGAAATATATGATATTATGTACTAATGATCCTATTTACCAACCCTTCCACTCGGGCAGGATATGGCTCAAGGTCAATTTTTAAGCGGAGTTTAACAGGTTGGAATTCAGAGTTTTCCTTCTTCTAGACTAGTTGCCTCACCAAGGCTGAAGAACCTAGTCTGCCCTACTATTTACCCATAGCTGGAGGGAGAATAATTGGACTCATACCTTTCCCAAGGGTATTAGTGCTATGTGAAATGCAATCAGCCTCGTTCAGGATTTGAACTCGTGTCACCGTGTCCATTTCCTACAAGGATAAGCATTACACCACGGTCACCACCGTACTAATGATACAGGTGTTCGACCACAACAATCCTTCAACAGATAATGAGTTTGGATCCGACACCTTTATTAGTAACCCAGCGCATCCACGTAATATCTAATGACACCCCGACATTTGCGTCATATTGTGGGAATGTCAAATGAAAATATATTTTTGTCTAAGTATTTTTAGTGGGATTCGCAACTTCCCACCAAATATAAGCGATCACAGCAACGAACAATAAAATCAGTTAGATACGGTCCGAATAAAATTACTCTTTCTCCCTCTCTCTCTTTTTCTCTCTCACACGTACTATATATATATATATATATATCAGGTTAGAACGTTGTCATTACGATTGTTTTAGATAACATATATTAAATTACTACCTCTTCTTATCGTTTAGGATTGATGCAATAAGTAATTTTTTATCGTTTGCATTATAAGAATACTGTTCCAAATTTTCTTTGGTATTTACTTCTATGTTTGTCCTAACAAAAGAACATATTAGAAATGTTTCACTCTAACCGTTTCATAAAGGTGAAAATGAAGTACCGCTGCATAATCAATTCAGATCACTAATGGAGATGACACTTTAAACGAAAGAAGTGGCAGGAGGTGATTTTCTCGTTTTTGAAGAGGGTATTTCAGTCTAAAGGATGGGCCTCTTAAGCCAACCGAAAAGAAGCCATCTTCTGTCACGATAATGCCCGTTTTCACACTGAACAATTGACGAAAGATGACTTAGAGGAACGTGTTTTTTTTTAAAATTGCTTCATCCTCCATATTCTGCTGACCTTGCTATCTTCGGAATATCATTAGTTTAAGGGATTAAAGAACAATGCAAATGATCTTAAAAAGTTATTATGAGAAGATTTTAAACACACGCTTATCTCATAGTTTTAATCTAAATCTAAAAATTTCACATAGGTGGCGTCTTTAAATTTGCTGACAGAGAGAATGAAATTCTTGGAAACATTGGGGTTATGTCAATGATAAAACAGGTTTATCGGCATATTTTTTCTAATTCACTGATAATATAAAACCATAAGACATTAAAATATTACATTGGTTCTTACAATATATATATATATATATATATATATATATATATATATATATATATATATATATATATATATATATATAAATTAGTAAAGCCTATAGACCATTTTACCGAGGTTTCACCGACTGGATCATTAGGAAGAATCTGACTCTGACTCGAGTGAAACCAAGGTAGATTGATCTAACTCTTTGGCTCCTTCATAATGCCTTATAGTTCCCAAGCTGAAATATGTCGACTGATGGCTGAACGGTATGATACAAAGTCTAACGTAAAGTTGTGCGGGTTTCAATCCCAGCTTGAAACTTCCTGCGTATCTAGCCACCTTGAAGAGTTGTGATACAACGAAACAGTATGTCTCTGGATGCCACTATATATATATATATATATAAACGACAAACCTATTAGCTCATATTCTAAAATAGAAGTACTACATTCTTACAATCATATTTATAGAAACAGTAATAAATTTTCGTAAATGTCATTTCCATCGCTTTTGTAAATTAAGACAGAAAATAATTCCTAAAGGAGGGAGACACATAGCAACAAAATATCAAATTCATTTTTGTTAATACATACTGACTGAATAGTCGCCTAAGACGACCTTTAATCTCGTTTTCAAATCCCGTACTGCATATAAAATATCTATTAACAGCAAATAAATACATTAGGGAAGGTAGTCTGTTATTAGCATTTACTTGTTATCCCCCTTACGTTTTAGGCTGGTCGATGTAAGGAGCTTAGAATACGCTGACTGAATTCTTAGTAGAGAGGGAAGATAAAAAAAGACACTTGTCCTGAGTAAAGGAATATAATGCAACTTCAAAACAGTAGGAAAATTATTTGTCTTAGATTGGAATACTTGATATCATCAAACTGTTTGCAAAAACTCTAAAAAAAAAACAAAAAAAAAACAACTACACAAAACTACAAAACTCTACAATAAAGTTTATTAACCTATAGGCATACAATAGCCCCAGACAGTTTGATGTGCCTTTAAAATCAATAAATTAGTTTTTACTTCCTACAATTGTCTAACCCAAAGAGTTAGAAATACATAAATTCTGACAAGATTCAAACGCACATCCGAGATTTATTTCTTAAAATATTTTTATATGCTATAAAATCTGGATTTTAGTGGAACATGACTAAAAATATAAACGACTTATATACTTGCTAAGGGACTTATTTCAGTTTTTAGATCAGAAATCAAGTTTCTTCCTTCAAAAGTGTAATCCCACTGTAGTATCGATTCTCCTTCTCTTTCTCCTTATTCATGAACCCTTGAGCCCTTCTTTAAGTAAGATGTTAAGTAGCAACAATGTGATGAATGTGATGAGTGTTTTCTGTATTTCTCAAAATCCTTCTGAAGTCTACTCCAGAATAGATTTAAGTACGGCTCCAATGTGTATATAATTCTTCAGTCGTATTTAAATATATTCCTTTCAGCTTAATGTACATATACATGTTAATAACAATTACTCTCCTAAACGCGTCTACTTTGCCGGCAAAACTCAGAATTTACTTCAAGTTTCTGGCCTTTCCCCAACCATTCACCAGAAGACAAAGATGATGACCTCTTCAAGCTAACTCAGCCATCATGTCAGCCAAGGTAGAATGAAGGTCAGTTTATGATATGTTGACCCCTTGCGATTTGGCCATAAATGTCCGTTTGACGGCTGTAACCTCCACACTGGGCAGTCATCAGCACAATCTCAGCCCATATTTTGACAAGTGATTCATTGAGGTCGGCTTTATCAAGGGTTGTCGGTACCTGATAGATTGAAAAATGGCCACAATCACATATACGGCGGTAGAAATCTAAAAGATTTGATTATTTTAGTCTGCCAATGAAATGAATACAAAGTAAAGAGGTATCGGTAATTCTCTAATGTGTATTACATTATATAAAATATCAAAACTTATCAGGAATATTAGGCAACTCGAATGTCGTGTAATATCTATATCTTTGTAAATGAGATCTTAGTAAGAAATCTTGATTTTCACATATACATTTGCTTTGAACAAAGGAGAACTTTTATAATTTTATTTCTTTAAATTGAGTGAAATGTTTGATGAAAAATACAAGAACAGGTGTTTTTCTCGTATGCAAAGAAAATATTAGTCAGGGCGTAGATATTTTTAATCAATATAGTTAAGATTCGTGCAATGAAGTATGGCAGTAATTGTTAGAGTAAAATAAAGACAGGTATTTTGTGTTAGGAAATATCTTTGTGTTGTTACTATGTAAGAGAGAAAATGTATTTATACCTTAACGCATATGGAAACAGCAGCTGATCCGTGAGTTTGCGCTGTAATATCAGTATTAATAACATCTTCTCTAAATCCGCTCCATAAATAAGTGTTGTTAGAAAAATAGGCATTGTCGTAAGAAAAGCATATTGATTTTTACTCAAACGAAATAAACCAAAATATTAATTTTTTTCGCCTATCTAAACTATTTGGGTAGGTTCTAAATTAGCACGCATGTTGACAATTTAATATAAATCTAACAGTTTACAAAATTGCATTTTTTAAATTTTTGGTGGGAAAGATTTCCGAAATTATTTTGGGTTTTGATCTTTCAAATATTTTGTAGTAAGTCAAATATTGTCGTCGGTGATGTATCTCGAAATTTAAAA
Organism: Sepioteuthis lessoniana; assembly: GCA_963585895.1. NCBI lineage: Eukaryota > Metazoa > Mollusca > Cephalopoda > Myopsida > Loliginidae > Sepioteuthis > Sepioteuthis lessoniana. The sequence continues at coordinate 62,156,624 of OY757930.1, read as the reverse complement.
ACAAGAGCAAATGCGCCGACTGGTTATACAAGGAAAAAATACAATAGAAAAATTACAGCTTCTCAGCTTATATTTGGTACAAAAATAAACATTTTTTATTATGAAAATAAATTGAGTTCCCATAAATTCATACCAATCAGTCTGAAGCACGCTTTGCGTAATGGTTATCGTCATAGGAAATTGTATCAGCACCCGGGTTCAAATCTTGGACAAGAATGTTTGTGTTTCACTTTGCACTAATGCCCTTAGGAAAGGCATGAACCAATCTATTCAGCTATTGGTAAATAATTGGGCAGTCTGGGTTCTTTAGCTTTTGTTAGCCTATCAGTTTAGAAAGAAAATTCTGCAATCAAACCAGCTTGGCATGACTAAAAAAATTACTTTGTGTCATACCCAGTACATAACGAAGAAGTCGGTTTATTTAACGACATGTCCATCCGTCTAGGGTTATTTTATATCGTGGTGTTGGGGAATCACGTTCATTGTACGTTCATAATTACATTTTGCGTAGTTTTTTTAAAGAGTTTTTTTAACTCGTGGTTTTGCGTAATAGAAACAAAATTTAGAGGGTAACAGGCAATACAACTCTCTTGGTTGGTTGGTTTGGTTTTATGGCATATCACCCATTTTAAGTTATTGTATGCCGAATCCTGTTTATATTAAATGTATATGAGTTGTAAACTCATTTTGCTGTTTATATTCTTAAATGTGCCTGAGCTCGTTTTTAGCACAGTTAAATGGATTCAAGTATTTCTATTTAATACGAATAATTCTATTTATGTACCATAGCCATGATATGGCTACACGAAATGTACATAAAATTTTCATATATATATACATAGAACGTAGGGATCTCGAAACACGAAAAACGCTTACGACTTCTTAGTTTATGTACGAAACTTTTTATCACATTTGAGTTTAAAGGCTCTTTGACATAAGGAGAGAGATACACATTCTTTCTATTATGGCTTTTCCATCTACCCCACCTCTATCTTGTGCGGCGCTCGTAGCACGCAAACTCGTCTGGTCTTAGCGAGCCCCGAAAGTCAACCCTTCTCGTTCGGTGTCCAGTTCTCAACTCAACTAACTGACTTTTTCAGATCTCCCAAAATCCTCCGCGCGCTTCTGGTGTGTGACGTCATTCGCACTCCCTAGCTCCGTTTCCCGTCTCGGGTTTCTATTGTGACATGTCTGAGTGATACGTCCACTCCGCGCGCACGCGCGAACATCTACATTAATTTTGCAACTAAGTAACCCATGCTCTGAGCCGAAATGTTCTCAGCCTAACTAAACCCAAAGGCATAAAACGAAATCCCTCAGCCATTATATTACATTTACTATTAATCATTTACTTGCACATAGTTAAATGTTTTCAAATATTGCTATTTAAAAGTCAAAATTTACCGTGTTATTTTTCTGCACGCATTTAGATATACATATGTAAAAAGTAAAGTTGGGGACCGTAGTCGAGGCTGACATGAAGGCTCCCTTTTCAATAGCTACTATACCGCAGATGCAAGGGAGGGTGCTACTCCATTCCCAGGATTGCTCCACTTTATTCTTGATCCTCACTTTATAGTGCTGAGTGCTAAGCAAGGTGGCATCAAGCACTGTTATTTGTGTCTTTGGCATGACTCGACCTGGGATTAAACCAAGGTCTCCCGGAACATTGGCAAACACTCTACTCATAAGGCCAACATACATATATAACCGATTAATTCGTCAGTAATCTCATTCATGAAATAAGGTTAGACTAATTTGTACACTAGTATCGCAATTGTTTCTATGTAGAGAAATAGCTTCAGTTATTTCTATCTAAAACTTTTAATTCTATTCAATTTTATTATTCGTTTTGTCGCTGTAAAGTGGTTACAGCTATTGCTTTTTTTAATTATTCTATTCACCACACTCATTCGTCTGCACACAGAGAAATGGTTGCAAGTATTGTTATGTAACACTGACAATTCAATTAAACATCATTTGTTTATATACAGTTAAATGATTTAACTCTTTTATTTCTAACTAATCAACTTAACATAGGTCATTTGTTTTCACTGATTTTACATGTCAAACAGTTCTATTTGACTAATAGATAGGACACTGTCAGGTGCTATCATTCTTGGCCAGGGTTGACCTGGGAGCAATGACAATAAAGGACTACTCTGAATTATCAAAAGTTCTAGCATTACATTAACCTCAACATCAAATTGTTTTGTGTCATATACGGGACACTTGTTGGGCGGGTCTGATTCTACTGCAGGGATGCAGTCGGTGTATTCTACATCTCCAGCCGACTGGGCTGAATTCAATACTGGAAAAGAGTGGACCTGGGAGTAAAGGCATAGAAGAGACATACTCTATCCTACTCAGTTCTCTGGAAATGGAGCCTCGACATACGCAAGGCAACTGTTTTGGTGGGCAAGGGATATAACTCCCCACAAAGGATACTTTTAGCTCTGACATGCCATGCGAGTGGTTGAGTAACTACATACAAAATCATACAAAGAATCGGAGAAAAAGAAAAGCTGGCTTTCGATATAGAAATCTTTAAAATTGTCTTAAGCTTTTGAATTTGAAAATTTCCCAGAGACAGTGTCTTCTACTCATATTGGAAAAATTAAAAACCTTCCAACGCAAGGTATTCAACTTTAGACGTTTTTAAACTGTATTTCAAACCTTGGGCTAATCAGAATCTGATGTGCAGTTATGCCAAAAGCTGACGACCAAAATGTTCAAATCCAGAAACCTAAAAAGAAAACAAATATTAAGTTGTAATTTTCTTTTCTTGTCAAGTAAAATTTGTAATGATTACTTTATTTATTCTTTATTTGCTGTAATACTAACCTTTATATATAAATGAGGTTTGCTCAGAAAATAGTATTTTACATGCAGGAACGTGTTTCACTGGAAATATTTACGACGGCATGAGTAAAAAAATATTTCAGATAGTATGTGTTATGTTAGGATCAAGCAGGGAATATTTTGTCGTCGCTTCAAAAACTTACATTCAAAAAGGAATAATTCAGAAAAATATATAGAAAAATAAATAAATAATATCTCCTTTCGTGCCGACCAAAAATAAATCTTTAGTGATTTTATTCTATTTTATTTTTAAATAAATTCGTTTCTATGATTTATCCCCATGTAAACAATACGGTCATGTTGATGATTTTGTTTGCTCTGTGGCCTCGTTAAAAAGAAACAAAATAAGAAACCTTAAATATTAATAACTGCGACATCTGATTTCTCATTGATTCATTCGAACGTTACTTAGAAATAACTTCTTGTTGGGGTTACATTTACTATAACAAGCAAAAAACAATACGACAAATATATTAATCAGACAAATTGGACATAATGGTATCAATTTCAATATTTGTTCTGTTTAAAATATTTACATATATCCGTTTAGTTATTTTGTATGTATTAGTGTATGCATAGGTTCTATCTCGTTTGCATACGCATTTTACGTAACTAAAACGAGGCAATGTTAGATTGTTTAACCAATGAAAAGCATTCATTTTTTGTTGGATATGGTCTGATATAGTTTCAATTTTGTTTTTAGCATATGTATAATCTAAGCATATTACCTTTAGGAAAAATATTTAACACCAAATATTAATGTTGAAATGCTTATAATTTTGATTTTTTTTCCAGAAATTCTATTTGTTTTGTATTCTTTACTCTGGATATTTCGTCTTTACCTGCATTAGATTATATAAATATAAACTAGCTGTTACTAAAAAGTACAACATATCCATTAAAAGAATAAAAATAACTCCAGTCTTGCGTCATTTTGTCTTTCTCTGATCCAGCCTTAAATAGATATTTCGTTCACGATAGATATTATCTCAAATAGAAACTTTATGAGGATTATCCAATATAAAATATCGGTTCCTTTTTTTTTTTTTAAATGTCTATAAACTGCAACATTTTTTCTCAAGATAGGATTTCCATTTGCAATGATACAGAAAAAAGTTCAGTTTTAAAGGGGATATACAGTTCATTTGAGTGTAGACTTGTATTAATGTTCTAGGGGAAAATATGTATGGATGCTGCTATTACCTAAAAAAAACATTTTTAACGTCCTAGCAAGATGTACGGTGCATATGAGAGTAAAGACGTCTTTGACGTCTCAGGAGGATAGAATGTGCATAAGTAAATGTAGACCGCCGTTAAAATACAAGAAGGATATACGTTATATGTGAAAGAGTAGACTTTTGTTAGCGTCCATGGAAAAATTACGGTTTATGCAAGAAATGTTATGAAGTCCAAGAAGGATATACTTTACATGTAAGAGTGCAGATTTTCGTGACGGTCCAGTGAGTATTTATAGTGCATGTGAAATTATAGACATGGCGTATAGTCGAAGGCGTATTTACGGTGCATGTGAGAGTATATACGTGTGTTAAGATCAAATGAGTGTTTACAGCGCATTTGAGAGTATTTAAAGTGCATGTGAGAATATAGACATGTGTTAAGGTCCAAGGCGTATTTATGGAGCATGAGTCAGTGTAACCTTGTGTTAACGCCCAAGGAGTATTCAAGGTGCTTGTGAGAATATAGACTTGTTTTAACGTTCAAGGAGTATTTAAGGTGCAAGTAAGCGTGTAAACTTGTGTTAATGTCAAAGGAGTGTTTAAGGAGCATGTGAGTGTACAGAATTGTGTTAACGTCCACGGAGTATTTACTGTACATGTGAGAGAGTAGACTTGCTTTAACAACTGAGGTGGATCCAGAGTGCAAAAATATAGTGTTTTAAGTACTGAGAAAACATTCCGTGTTTTAAGTACTGAGAAAACATTTCTGCACGCATTGATTTGAACATGTAATCGTTTGATCATTTGCTCTAAACCACCTGAATTACTTATTCCTTAACTCTCGATTAAATATAATCTGACCGATGCAATTTTAGTTTTCAGCCGTATATATGTCGATACAGAATCATTGTACCCGTATACCGCTTTGAGATTTTTTTTTTTCAAGATGGGTTTCCAATTCGTAATCATGAAAAAGGAGAGAACGAAAAAATAAGAAAAATCATCGACAAAGAAAGAAAGAAAGAAAGAGCAAAGAAGAAACAAACGACATTAATTGGTTGGAATTTCAAACTTCTGTTTGCAATAAAATCTGAGTGATTCTATTTGAAAATAATATTGTGTGTGTATGTTTTTGTTTTTATTAACGCTGTCTCAATACAATTTCTTCTTAATTCCTCATTTCGTGCGAATATTTATTAGCGGCGTATTTTTCAAAGGCACTAAAAATGTCGAAACATTAACGTATATAGCAAATTGTATCCCTTCATTAAAACTTTATTGTATTAAATAACTTTATTTTTTTTATGGAAGTTATTCGCAAAACTAGTGCGTGTAAAAAAAAATTAAACAATTTAAGTGAAAATGAATTGTCCACGAAAATTATTTATGAAAACGTACTTTTTAAACTAATAATGAAAATATGATGTCATATGACTAGGATAAACGCCAATTCAAAGTATATATGATCTACTTTATGCATATTAACGATTTAACATTACGGAGACTGTTTTGAAGTTAGTTTACGTTTGAAAACACGCACAGAAATATACATTTTCTCACATAGCAGGGTAAAAGAGCCATTAAAGATTCAAAATAAGACAGATCTAAATCAGCCTACAAGTTTGGCAACACAATCCAATAGAAATTTTATTTCGCTTTTTAGAGATCCTCGATTGATTCGGAAAAAAAGAATTAAGGAGAGAAAAAAGAAAACTAACCAACTCTTTAAATATTTAAAAATTTAATCATGCAAAATATTTTCGAAAACTTGAGCACAAAAACATCCTTTCTGTTCTTGCTTTGCTGAACATTTCAAAAACATTCGGATTCCTTACACCAGTAACCTAATTTTTCATAATTTTGTTTCTTTGATGTTGCCATTTTGTGCCTTAAATATAATTCCTTAAATGGTAATTGCTTTCGTCTTGGCTGGGAGTTTTACATAAGCCATTAGCTTATCGTGCTGACATGTCATTTAAATAGATTTTATGCATATATTGAGTTTACTGCAGTGTGTTGGATATTTACTTGAAGTTCCTTTTTGAAATGTCGTTTAAATTGTGTGGGTGGATATCAGTTTTAATACTGCGGCGCGGTTACTACTATTGATCGGTTGGGCATGCATCGAGGTTTCGCCATAATTTATAGAACCTGAAGGAAACGGATATTTTTCATTTCTAATCTTGGGACACTTGTATCTACCTTTGATGACTGAGGACACTTATAAAAAAACAATAACAATAGATGTACAAATGTATGCATGTTGTCATAAAAACTGAACTGTTTTGTAACTGACTGAAAAACCGATTGGTACTTCGTCAAGGTTTTATTATGATTGTTTAATTTTGTTGTGGTTGCTTCTTTTTTTTTTTTTTTTTTTTTTTTTTGCTTTTTCTTGTAAACTAGGCCTAAAGCTATAAAGGCTTATGAAGAGGGCCCGAGTAATCTGCTGAGAAAATTTTCGAATTGAACATTTTGAAAATAGAATGGTGAGGAATGTTATATATTGACTTGAAGATCCCTTTTGACATGTCACGTAATTTGTGTGGGTGGCATGCTAGAAGAAAGTCTCAATGGAACAAAAAGATTAACAGGAAATAGATCTGTTATTTGAGTAAACCGGACGCTGGTGAACCCCAGCGGATATGCCACGTAAATTGCATGGGTGGCAAGCTAGATAGAGGCGCTTTCATGAGCAACTCATAGGTGGCAGACTCGAAGTCTGATCCCGTGGATTTGCGTGGGTGACCAAAATATCATGCAACCAGCAGGGACAAGCGAAGAAGAGAGACTGGAAGGCAACTACTAGACGTCACTTCACTCTGGGCTATGGCTTTGCACCAGACTGTCCAGAGTTGGGAGATGGAGAGGAGCCTGAGATAATGCTAAACTCCTGTTTTGGGTTAATAGTAGCCCTTTTTTCTCCAACAATGATGGTTTAGGCATTTAATTATTCAGGATGGTTGATATTTTATTAAACAAATAATCCGAACTTTAAAATGTTGATTTAAATCAATTTCGCAGATAGTGCTCATAATAAAGTCAATAAAAGAAAAAAGATGGCATTGTTAGTTTTTTTTTTTTCGTGCTCACGAAATTCAGCCTGAAACAACAAACGAAAATTGAATGACTCAGTCATACGGAGATCAGTGTAAAAGGCAACACGAAAAATAAAAATCGATCAACATGGAAGAGAAAGGACACTTTCAAAGTGATAGAATAGTCAAGAGAAATATTTAGAATGGAAAACAACAGGTGATGCAAAAGGTAACAAAATAGTCCCCATAAATAACGATCGCAGCAAGTAAACATTGGAGAAAAGAGATCATATTTGTTGGCAAGACTGATGGAGGCTGTTACAATAATGGTGTTAAGTGAAGGAAGAGTAAGAGTTCACTAGTACAGTGAAAATAACAGCTGATGAGGGTATTAGGGGTTATGATTATTATGGCATAGATATGCTTCCATAGAAGCACGTATATCAGTAAGTTTCAGCCTGACAGAATACAGTGGCGTTTTAACCTGTTATTTCCTCAGTATAATTGATCTACGTGATCAATATTCCCCTCAATCAGGCATCATATTTATTGACATAACACACAGAGGGAAAGAGAGAGATAGTGGAACACATATACATTTATGTATCTCTCTATTTTTCGACGTGTGCAAACGTGCGTGTGTGTTTCAGTTATTATCTGAATTAAAACTTACTAAATGCGGTGGAAGAGAAATTATTGGATACAGCCAACTTAGCTCTTACACGAATTTATAAATACATATAAATATATAGAGAGAGTTAGAGAGAGAGAGAGGAAAAGAGATAGAGAAAAAGAAGGAGAGAGAAAGTGAGAGAGGGAGAGAAGGGGGAGACAGAAAAAGAAAAATAGACAGAATTACATACACAGATATATATGACACGGTAGTGTCTGTGAGTCTAGGTTTCATGCATTTTGTATTCATTGGGCGAAGTAAATGCTCTAGCATTGATATCGAGCACTGTTTAGTAATACTTCAACATTTTGTCCTCCATCGACACACCAGGTGTGTTAGTAAGAACCACAAACCTCTCATATATATATATATATATATATATGTATATATATATATATATGTGTGTGTGTGTGTGTGTGTGTGTGTGTGTGTGTGTGTGTGTGTGTGTTTAAATCAATGCCCACAGAGTTAGAAAAATTTACCTAGGTTTAACCTAAACCGACGATCAGGAATATTCTGACTAAAGAAGGATTTTACCAAAACTATATTTTATTGATTCAACGACCGCTAGAAAGAAAGAAAATTGCATAAAGAAATTAAACGAATAGATTAATTAACTAAATAAATAAATTGATAAAGAAATAAAGAAAGAAAAATAATAAATAAGATGCAATTAAATCGCAACTTATCTACCAAGTAGCCAACTTTTCTTTTTATAAACAGATTGAGAGATGAAGATATATATATATATATATATAAGTAGTCGATTGACATAATGGTTAGAGTGTTCATTAATGGTTCTGGATATCGGGTTTAATCCCAGACTGAGTCATACTTAAGATTAAAATGGTACTTGATCCCTACTTGCTTAACACCCAACATTGTAAGGTATGGATCAAGGGTAGGAGGAGCAATTCATCGAAAACAGTAGCGCCCACCCCTCCACCCCTTGATGTAGTAGCTATTAAAAAGGAAGTATTCGAGTCGCCTACGCTAATGGTCAATTCAATTATACATATATATATAAAGAGAGATATATATAGAGAGGGCTGGATATATATATATATATATATATATATATATATATATATATATTAAAGTCTGTATCTTTTATGTGTATAAAATGTATTTATGTGTGTGTGTATGTGTGTATGTTTTTGTGTGCTTCTTGTCCCAATCTATACCTTCCATATCTATGGACCTGATACCACTTTTTTATTTTCAAATCAGTCTAATCAGGTGATCTAGTTATCAATGTTTCTCCATTTTTAAATTGAACATCAACATTTGCTCATAATCTATAATGAATCTCTATTTTATCACAAAAGTTCAAATTCGGTCGGGTAATGTCGAATGGTTTACTATTTATATGGAGATGAATACTGAAACCCACACGCGCAATATTCAGCCATACATGCACTCATACTTACTTGAACATATTTGCCACGTTCCGACACACCAATTCATGTAATTGAAACAACCTACTTTTCGAAACTTCTAATAATTCCGCATTGCACTTTGTCCTCTTATAATGAGGTGTAGTGACACTTTTAGCTTGGCCCCAGTTAACACGATATTTACTTTAACAGTCGAAAGCATTTATTTAATACGATCAACCTTTCCAACGCCAATACAGAAATATGATAATAAAACATAACATTCCAATTTAGAAATTGTTTTTAATGGAATAGTACAAAATTAAATGTAGGCTTTTCATTATGTAAAAGTGTCTTATTGTGAACTGAATATAAAATAATAAAAAAACATTCTCTTAATGTAACATTGAATTAATGTAATAACGGATTTCTTGTGGGGATAATCATCATAGTTTACTTTAGGCAGGAATTGCGGGGAAGGAACTATCGTAATTGAAGCTTTGAATAAAAAGAATTCCGAAGAAGACGTGTATCAATGTAAAAATAATATTGGGATTATTTTTAGGCTCCCGGAGGTTTGAAACTTTTCTACAGGAAATTATGAAGCCAGTGTTTGTACATTATGAAGAGTATTTTTGGTGAAACACTGAATTGTGAAATTACAGCAACCTCATATGACCTGTAACGTTTTCTAGTTTTCCAGTTCGCGAATTCTTCTGAAAGGTAAGTTCTGAGTGCATGTGTTTTAGCTTAAAAATCCTCTAGACAGTTCTTTGCGGAAAAAAAAAACACGCATAAAAATATTTTTAAAGGTGCTACGACCAGTAAATCACACTCTGGAATAAGGGTCTGAATACTAAGAACAATATTCTGAAGAAACTTAACGTTTCCTTCATTATCTATTTCTCCCTTGGTAAATACGACTTCAGACTTTTTAAACAGCCGTTGTATTTTGAAGAAATATAACCTTTCCATTATTGCTCATTTCTGTTTTTATAAATACGGCTTCGTTCTTCGTTCTTTTTAAACAACACAGGAATTACGAAGAAACTAATGATCTCAGTCATTATTCATTTCTACCAAGGTAAATACGGTTTCAAATTTCAGACTTTTTAAACAACTCACGAATTTCGAAGAAATTAAAGATTTCAGTCATTATTCATTTCTACCAAGGTAAATACGGCTTCAGTCACATAACTTTTTAAGCATACATCATATACTCGATGTTAAAGTGGAATTCGGCCTGCTGGCAAAGATTCTTGTTATCTTCCAATTCCTTAAGGAATCAACTATGAATATTTCCCAGCAGGATTCATTTTATATACACGCGATGTTCAATAATGAACTCTTGGCAAAAATTCCATTTTAGAATTGGTTCACAAAAATGCATAAACGACTTCTTTATATCGTGAAATTACATAGAAAAATAATGTGTCCTATGCAATTTGTAGTAGATTAGAATTCATGGGAATGAGCTGTGAATACTTTAAATGTAAACCAACAGGACTTGAGGCGATATACTAAAGACATATTCTGGAAGAATGGAACTTATTTATCAATATACAATCAGTGGAATAAATCAGTTCACTATCGAAGAATTAATTGGATTTTTAAGAAATAGTGTAAACGTTCTTTCAAGACATTCACTTACTCAGGTTTAAAAAATATTCTGCTAAAGTTATAAATGAGCAGAAATAAGGAATTTGAATGTTAGAAAATATTTTGGCCTGATGGAAATTACAGGACTTTGATTGACTATTTGCAGCTCTTATTAAACTGAGAGAAATAACAGGAAAGCGTATATTATGCGAGATGATAATGTATATATATATATATATATATATATATATATATATATAAATATATATAAAATTAAAAAAGCAGCTTAGCTGATGTGTTTTTTTACACTAAGAGACGGAAACACGCTTAAGTTTTAAAACCTTAAAATTCCGCTGAAATCATTAATTAAAAAAAAAAAACAGCTAAAAATAGGATTTCATATGTAAACACTTTATTCGCATTACTGTCAGTTTAATTTAGTATTCTCAATCATCAAACACGCAGTATGATTCCTTTTCAAAAGCTAATTTATAATCATATTCAATCAGTACGAAGATTTAAAATGATCTCTTTCTCCGATCAAGATTAGTTCTGGGAGTGGAGGTCTGAATTGATACGTAAATGCAGACACATAACTTTTACATTTCTTCGCTCAAGATTGATAACGAATGAATGAAGATTGTGGGTTATTAAGGGCATTACATTTTACAAATTCTATCAGCAACTGTTAGGCCTCCAGTTTTATTAGCGGATTTAAGTTAAGGCCGGCGCTTCAAGGAAATAAGTAAAATTCGACTTTGAAAATGAAGCATGTAGCACATCGAACGATTGTGTGAAAAAGGCGGTCACGAGAAGAAAGTGATAGTATATGAAATCTTGCTTACGCCCTTATCGATGAATATAACAGGATTTTAAGATTTTTAACACACACACACACACACACACGTGTATATATATAAAATAAATTGAAGGCGACCCGAAAGCTCCCTTTGTCATTAGCTACACTGAGATTTTGGGGTGGGTGATACTCTTTCCCTGAATTGCTCCACTTGGCTTCTTATAATGATGAATGTTAAGCAAGGAGAAATCAAGTTCCAAATTGTAAGTCTTTGCGACTTGGGATTGAACCTCGATCTCCTGGGCAATTGGTGACCACAAAGCCAATAAGCCAGTTACATATGTATGTATACGTATATATATTTGTGTGTGTCTGCGTGCATATATTTTGTTTGGTTTGGTTTCAAGGCATATCAACCATTACTGATTATTTAATACAATATCTGTTTTTTTTTTCATATATATATATATATATATATATATATATATAAGATATATATCATTTTAAAACGTAAGTCAAAGTTAAATAGTTCAAAGTATTGCTATGTATCACTATCAATTCTATTAAACATCATTTGTTTACACGCAGTTAAATATTAAACGGTTCTTTTTCTAAAAATCAATTTAGTATAAGTCATTTGTTTGCACTGAGTTTAAGAGTCAAGCAGTCCTATTTGACCTGTAGAAAGGACCCTACAAGGTGCTACAACTCCAGGACAAAGTATACCTGGGAGCAATAACTGTTAAGGGGTACTCTACATTCCTCAAATTTCCCAGGCTGGAGTCACACCATCAGATTGTTTAATGTCATACCGGGACTGTTATTGGTGGGGTAAGACTGAACGTTCAGCAGAGAATTAGTCGGTGTATTCTACAGCCCTAATTGACAGGGTTAGTATGTGTGTGTATGTGTGCGCACACACACACACACACACACACACACACATATATATATATATATATATATATACGTAGTGCTTTCAATTAGTTTTCAGACTTTATTTTGTACAGGCATTTAAAATTGTCGTAGACTCTTGAAAATTCAGTATGTTATTGCTATACATTTTATAATATGACAGACGAATTTTTATGATTTCAAGTTCAAATTAACTTTTTTTTATGATTTCAAGTTCAAATTAACTGGAGAAGTGAAGATAAAGGATGCAAAGGCAAGAATGTGTAACGTCTCACCTTTTATGAACTTTTTTTAAAGATAAGTTTTTAAATTCTTGTTCTCTTCCACTAAGACTTGTTTAACAAAAACTGAACAATTTTTTTTAATGTTAGAATCCGGCACAATCATACATCTGGGACAATCAAAATCTAATAATGACTGTTTATTGTCTTTCTCACAAACTCTCTGAGTAAGAGGAACAACGCATGCTCGAAATTTGGACAAACACATGAGAAACGTTCTCTGGACTACTACACATGGGCACATCAGTTTTGATCGAGTAGCAAAAGCTAATATGCATCTGGAAGGCTTGCCAAAGACGATTAACGATTGGAACAAATAACGAGAGACAGAAAGGAAATGAAGAGAGTTAGAGAGAGAAAGAAAGCCAAGAAAATCCGTGCTGTTGATATGTGTTAATGATGATGATGATGAAGATGTTGTCTATTTAATCATACTTGCGAAAAAAGAAAATTAATTTCTGTTTTAAAAACAAAAGAACAAACAATCACCACCCTAAGAGATGTCTAATTCAAATTTTTATAGATTTCAAAACAACGACTCCCTGTGTTAGCCAAAGGCATGGGTAGCATGACGCTCCTCCATCCTAATTCTATTATTATCAGTGTCAATGCAATTAGGGCAATATTTGATACGTGGTGACCTGTACACCTGTTCACTATACTTTTTCTGAGCGAATCCTGATGATATTAAAACTTGTATTTAGAAATGAGAGAAAGATTTGGAATGTCATTTCAGTATTATCTACGATATATCGAAAATGGTAATGATTAAAATTTAATATTTAGCACGAATGCTAACCTCACACAATCAGCATTCATTTGGAAATTGGATTGAAAGCGGCATTAATCTCAAAGGTGGATATAATTTAAGCGAATTGCACAAATAAATATCTCCCGTTTAGGATTACTAACAGACTCACAAACACACTCACGAATATATATATATATATATATATATATATATATGTGTGTGTGTGTGTGTGTGTTTGTGTGTGTGTGTGTGTGCACTATCAGTCAAAAGTATTTAGTCACTCTAAAAAAATTCATTTCTCCTACAAAAAGTGCAATTTTAAATACAATAAGTTTAGCCTTTTAATGCTTTTATTTGTTTTACTAAATACAAGTTTTGCCCTGTCAGCTGGGGCTACACAATACACCGATTGCATCTCAACTGTGGGGTAAGACCTCCACCCCAACGAGTGTCCTGATATGACACTAAACGATCTGATGTTAAGGTCCCTGTTATGCTGGAGCTTGGGAAATGCGGATTACCCCTTCATTGTCATCGCTCCCAGGTCCGGAGTGGTATCATCTGATTGGGTCCTATCTATGGATAGAATAGAACTAAAATGTGTACTTATGATTAACTGAAATTACTTGAAACAGAAATGTTTCTTTATTTAAACTGGGTACTTATGCTAAACTGAATTCTTTGAAATTGAACTGTTTTTACATTTGACTGTGTGTAAACAAAAACTATACTTACACGAAACTAAATTGTTTGAATAGAGTAAACAAAAACTGTATTTATGCTAAACTGTACTGTAGGAAATAGAACTGTTTATATTTATAAAAATGGATTTGGCATTAAATAACCTAAACTGGTTAATATACCATAAAACCAAACCAAATTAAATACAAATCTTCCCCAGTTATTTTGATCTAAGTATAACCAGATTTCTTTTGAATAATTGATTTGAAAGACTTTTTCTTCTTTTGTACTATGTATACAATTTCCCAGAACTGCAGTGGATTATACTCTTAGGAGACATCAGGAAACGGGATGAGACAAATAGCGCATAGCACTAATACCCTTGGGAAAGGTATGAATCCGATTATTCTCCCTCCAGCTATGGGCAGACTAGGTTCTTCAGCCTTGGTTAGGCAACTAGTCTAGGAGAAGGAAATCTCTGAATCCCAACCTATTAAACTCCGCTTAAAAATTGACCTTGTGTCATATCCTGCCCGAGCAGAGGGGTTGGGTAAATAGGATGAAACAAAAGCCCCCCCCCCCAAAAAAAAAATCAACAATAACAGCAGAGGACAATTTCATCCGAGTCGCCAACTTGAGTGATAGACGAATGATTGCTCCAAGCATTACAGCACAACTGAAACAATGTCGGGAAAGAATGTGTAAACATTCTCCGTTTGGAGAAAACCCTGTGAAGCTTACCTATGTGGCAGAATCGCCATCAAGGAACCGCTGTTGAGGAAGCAAAACAATGTCAAAAGGCTTCTGTGGGCCAAGGTGCACAAAGACCGGACGAGAGAGCTAGGGAATAAACAACTAACGAATCAAAGTTTGGAATCTCTGGATCAAATAGGAATGTCTATGTGCGGCGAAGTGTTGGTGAAACAACTGCATCACACTAACCGTACAGCATGGAGGAGGCACTCTTATGCTGTGGGGGAATTTTTGGCCATTGCAAAATCGGGTATTTACAACTGGTGAAGGGCAAATTGAATCAAACCGGCTATCACAGTATAATGCAGCATCACACGATTCCATCTGGAACGCAGTTTGTGGGCCACGGATTTGTACTCATGCAACATAATGACCCAAAGCATTCTAGTAAACTCTGTCATTTAAAGCAAAAGGGAACAGAATTTCCTTTAACTGATGTCTTGATTGGCGAAATTAGCAGACGAAACTCATAGAATTGTTTTGAGTTGAAATTGATTGAAAAATCACGGCTAATCACCCAACAAGTGCAGCTCACCTCTGGCAATTCTTGTTGATAAACTGGGCAGAACTATTTTCTGTCTACCTCATCTTCAGTGGAATGAAGTGGGAAAATCTGTGAAGCAGTGATAACGGCCAAAGTGGGTAAATTTTATGAATCAAAAGTTTAAGAAAATTTTTGTGTTTTTTTTTTAAATTCATTTTGTATTGAATACGACTCAAGAGGAGTTGTATTTTGTGCATTAAAAGACCATTGTTTGATCAAAAATAACACTTTTAGTGTAATATAACGGTACTAAACGGTACTGACTCTTTCTTAGTTCACAATACAATGGTTTATATCCTAATACAATTTGTAAGTACTCACCAGGAAAAAGAAAAAGAGTATGAATATTGAATCCACCGCTTTAGCTGAGCAAAGAGAAACAACCTGTCATGAGAAGAAAGAGAGGGCAGACATAGGGACCTTGAAATTTGTTTCAGTATTTTCTTTTTGTTCTAATAAGTTTGTTCGCTAGTTTTGTCTCCACAGGGTCACGTCTACTGTAACATCCCTCTTCGGAGCCCACCCGCAATATGTGGCTCGTAGATTTTCATCTTCTTACATCTTCGTGGCTAATGATTAACTGACTGTCTTTACCTCCTCAAATCTTCTAGCCAACCCCCCTCAAACCGAGTTGTCCTATTCCTCTCGCCTGGTGTCGGTAAGAGGAATCTCCGTTTCCTCTAGTTCCACACGTGCACAGAAGATTTAAGACCTCCACTTTTTCTTTTCATCATCAACTAACACATTCATTCATCGCTAACCGGCTGACCCCCAACCAGCGCTTTAGCCTAGGTCAATCAGAGGTCAGCTGCCTGCTCCTGTAGACTCACCGTCTACTGCTTCGTACTATCAAATTTTCTTTTTCTCTCTATTCCTCCACAGAAGCTAACCTCTCGTTCTCTAGGGCTTACCATAACCCGTTGAGAAATAAATATTTTTGAGGGTGACCAATTACTTTTGACTAGTATTATATATACATTGAATTACGTTTCAAGTAAATTCAGCTTCATCAGTAAGATGACACTCAGTCAGAAACAAACTCACAACAATAATAAAATGAATGCTATATCACTTGCTAAAAACTGCTTTATACGGATAGTGGCTTCTGTGTGTCTTTCTGTATGTCTGTCTCTCTCTTTATTTAACCATATCTGTTTAGGGAGGTTGTCTTCGTGGTGTAATAGTTTAAGCACTGGACCGCGGAATCGAAGTAAGCGAATTCGAACTCCAATCATGCTACTCCATTCACTTTTGGACAAGAACCCTTGGAAAAAGCATGGATACCCCTTATCCCTCTAGCTATGAGTTAAATAGTACCATTTCTGTCCTTACACAAGGGTACCTTTGGCATTAAATAACCTATGAAGGTTGATATGCCATTAAACAAAGAAATCAAACCAAACTATCCTTGTTTCCATGTCTATCTCTTCTTTCTCCCTCTCTCTCTCTCTATATATATATATATATGTGTGTGTGTGTGTGTGTGTGTGACCGGTCCATTGGCCCTAGCGGTTAGAGTGTTCTTCAATGGCCCGGAAGACCGGGGTTCAATTCCAGGTCAAGTCATACCAAAGACTTAAAAAATGGTACTTGATGCCGTCTTGCTTAACACTCAGCATCATAAAGTAAGGATCAACGGTAAAGTAGAGCAAACCAGGAAAAGGAGAAGAGCCCTTCCCTACACCTGGTTGTAGCAGCTATTGAAAAGGGAGCCTTGGGGTCACCCTCGACTAAGGTCGCCAACTTTACATTACATACGTGCATGTGTCTGCGTGTATGGGTGCGAGTACTAAAGCATACGGTTACATAACACACACACACACACACACACACTATATATATATATATATATATATATATATATATTAAACATAATAGACAATTTATGTCTACATATTTTCTTCTGGATCCGTTCGAATTCCCGTAGTACTTTTATCGTATTCGGGGGCAATTGATTTATGTATTGTCCATTGTTGTATGTATCCCTAGTACTTTCTGCCCGACTATGGGCCATTATCAGGGGAGGATCTATTACAAAAGTGATGTAACTTTTGTTTTAGCATATTACTACTGTGTAAGATCCCCTGATGATAGCCCAAAGTCGGGCAGAAAGTACTAGGGATACATACAACTATGGACAATACATAAATCAATTCCCCCCGAATACAATAAATGTTATACGGGAATTCGAACGGATCCAGAAGAAAATATGTAGACATAAAATGTCTATTACGTTTAATGAAATTTGCATTAACGAAGAAATGCTGCCAATATATATATATATATAGATAAATATATATATATATATATATATATATATATATATAAATCATCATCATCATCGTTATGAAAACATAATGTGAATATATGGGGGGAGAAATACATATCATAACCTTCTGCTGATTTAATTGATCTAAAATACTTCTTATGATAAATTCAAAACCATAAGTATTCAAATCTCTTTGAATGTAGATTTAATTCTAATCTCGTTTGTTCTCTTCTTTATTCTAATGCCAATACACGCATGTCTGCAATAGTTTGCAATCAAGCTATCGTTTGATCTAAATATTTACTAAACTTATATTATTTTGGCACAGATGCATATTCGTCTCCTGAGAAAAATATAGACAACAATACTCATGAATATTGGAGGAGCTGGCTCTGTCTTCTTACACTGGCAGTAAAATTGCGATCTAAGGGCATTCGAAGACATTGATGTATTCTGGCAACATCACTGACAACTCTCTATGTCCACAATGTTGATAAAACCAAAACAAAACCCTATCTTGCCTCAAATGTTGGACTTGAGTTTCTTATTCATTTATTTTGCTCAGTGATTGAGGTAGAAATATGTGGAAACAGGAGGCAGACACTGAATGTTCGGGGGAGATTTTTGGGTCGTTCTTCAAAACGGGAGGAAACAACTGTTCTCGGATCTTTGGAGGTTTGTTCTCTTTCATAATCGATCTGGCTTCATTCGTTCCTGTTTCAAGCCACAATAAAAGGGAGCGGCATGGAAAAAATAACGAGCTTTCTTCTGTATCGTTGGAACACTTTTCTTGTTCTCGCAACCAAGTAGATTATTGATAAAGCTTTGATGATTTCGGCAACCCGAGGGTAATCTTCAACTTCACGCTAAGTTGGCAGATAGGGCGTATTTTATGGCACTCCAGTCAACGGTCACACTTTTAATCTCGTCAACTCATCTGTTTTCCAGCTACTTATCCCCTTTTTCATTACTTATGCATTCGCCTTACGCGACCACTTCAGCAATCACTTACAATATCACTAAAAACAGCGAAAGCAATCTTTATATGGTTAACGAGATATCTCGCGACATATTTCCTTATCCTATATCCCACTATTTTTGGCGGGGGTCCTCGTGGTGTAATGGTTAAAGAGATGGACTGTAGAAGCGTATTAAGCGAGTTCGTACTCCAGTCACGCTATTCTATTCACTTTCGGACAAATATCCTTGGGAAAGATATGAACCCTCTTATCCTCCCACCTATGAGTTAAATAGTACCACTACTGTTCTTCTCGAAGGATGGCTTTGACATTAAATAAAGGTTGATATGCCATTAAACAAACCACTATTTTGGTTGTGATTGTTATTCTAGACAGGAGATAGTCGTAAAAACAGTCACAACAATTATATTTCTCAAGATAAATGTATCATGAGGGGATTAGTCATCTTACAGCTCTCTCTCTCTCACACACACACACACACACTCACATACGAGCGCGTACCTACACACACGCACACATACGTATACACACATATCTATATATACATATATACATACAAGTATATATATATATAGTCTCACCAAGTTTGTGATAGTTTTACTGCTTCAATAGAAGATAGGGTTTAACAAAGTCGAGTTTCTGAGCAACACAATTTCCCGAGTATAAATTTAGAGAAGTACTTCTAAACTAAATTTCAACAGAGGCTAAAGATCTTTGTTTTTCCATCTGTTTTACCTTTAGATGAGAGAAAAGACCGATACATGGTTTTGTGCGATATGACCAACAACACTATCTTTGCCAGAATTTGAAATCGACTTACTGATATTATTTGATATGCCATTTGTCGACAATCAAGTAGGACCAATACTCCCCAAGATAAGCCTTTTCTATCACAAGCCTAATGTGATAGATCCTCCTTTATTGATCCTCGACCGAGTCGTCAATCAAGTGATGCACCTGTGTAAATAAGCGGAAGAATAGCGGATGCAGGTGGACGTAGGAAATTATATAACCAAGTGCCTGGGCGGTTCGAGTCAGTTGGAGACAGAATGCCGAAGTGAGAACCAGCTGCAGATAGAGGGATTTGGGCCCATAGTGATCCCCGGTTGAGCAACCCAAGCCAAGATGCAAAATAAGTGCTGCTATGGTCGAGAGAAGAACTTGGGTCAATATAGGCTGTCCGTCCTTGTCTCCACTCATTTCTCACACACAACAAACATCACCTTTTAAAAAATAAAGTGTGAGGGATTTATATAAAGAAGTGTATTCGTTTGTTATTGAAGACGTCATTACCGGTTAATGATTTTTCCGCATGTAAGTGTATATTTGTATATGTACACCTGTATATGTATGTGGCTATACAACACTAAGTTAGGAGCTATATATTAATTTAGACAGTTTAGCCAATTTCGAGAGCAAATGGGCGCGTCGGGTGGTGTTAGGGTTAGCAAGCAAGACGAGCAAACCTTCAGGAATTAGTTCGAATTAAATTGGGTTCCATATTCAGACGGCCTTGTGCCACATCTAAGTAAAAAGCTTGGTAAATTACCAATTACGAGATTATGTACATTCGAACACGTTACTATTAGAATTATAGATTATTATTTTATACAGTTTAGGTGTGCTAGTTATAAGCTTAATAGTCAGAGTTCCATAAAGGATAGAACCTGTTACAACAGAACTCTGCCTGATGACAATTTCTTTTTTTAAAATGGCAACCAAATAATATTTTCCTTTGGTAAACATTCTGTCTCTACAATGCTACAAACTAAGTATACGATTATACCAAATTGCATATTTACTAAAACATATCTGTTTGAGTATTTTCCCAACAATTTTCCTTTTAGAAAACCCGAATATAATGAAGGATGAAAAATAAAAATAAGTATGAAATTAAATGGAGAACTGAGAGATAGGTTCACCGCAAGCAACTACATTTTCTCTTCTTTTACAAAAGGAAAATTACCAGCAGATAAATAATTTAAAAGGAAAGTGAGTTGTCTATTTAAGATAGAAGAAACAAGAAATATCAACCAGAAGATAAAAAAAACAACAAACTCGATAAGTATATATTTTACCTAGAACGTAGAATTCAAGAGGAAATACTTTAGTTTTATTTTTCATATTCAAATGTTTATACGGAGATTTTAATCATTTTCTCCAGTATTTTATGCGCTTAAATTAAACATACGTAGCCTTACTTATCTTCATACATTCATAGACATGTATGTGTAACAATGAATGGTTATATATATATATATATATATATATATATATATATATGATAAGAGCGTAACATGATTTACTTGACGGTAGTCTTCCATTTTATAGAAGACATGAAACTATTAATCATGAAATATTAGTTGGAAGGTCAGATCCTAATTGCTTTTATTTCTTATATAGCTCAGTGTGGTAGCATTTGAGTACTTTTTTATCTATTAAACTCTTTTCTAACAATTGTTTATCCTCATCTGTTTATTACCTGAGCCCAAAATACTTGTTGAGCACTTTCCATTGTTTGAGAAATATAATATTAATCTCTCAGAATGAATAAGGAAACAAGAAAAAAAAAAACAAAAGAAAAGAAAAAAAAACAAATAAGTTTCATTCAAAAATTATATCTTCTGCCTCATAAACAAGATAACAACATAGCCATGAAACAATTTCTTTAGTTAATATTTAGGAGCCAACCAAGAAAAAAGAGGCCTGAAGTGGAAAGAACACACACACACACACACACACACACACACACACACACACACACACACACACACACACACACACACACACACACATAAATATATATATATATGCGTGTGTGTTTATGCATGTGTCAACTGCTGGAGTCTTCCTTCTTAATTTCAGAAGGAAAAACGCATATATATGTATACATATATAAATTCTTTTTACTTGTGAAATCTTTCTTTTTGGCTAGCAGTTCTTAGTTTCGTTCTATAGAGGTTTTCCTTCCGCTTACTACATTTACAGTTTATATAGATAAAACTTAGTTATCACTCCAATGCACGGAATCCTAGATCTACGAAGGCAATCACTCAATAAAAGCTAGTCTATTCGCCGACGTTTTGGAAGATGGGTTGCGAACCAGGGATTGGTCATCGCTGGTAGGGTCGCAGTGGTGAACGAAGCATTATGTAGACAGACCCGAAATCCCAAATTTACAAATCATAACACAACTGATGACACCACCCAGCACCCTAACATTAACAGTGTATTGTTGAATAAACTGTCATCATATTTTTCATAAAGTTTCGACCGCTGTACGCTCCGGCCTTCTTCAGGTACTTGGAATGTCGAACTTAACCCTTCATTTCGTTTACCGGGTTGACTGTTCTAGTTCCACGAGCCATGTTTAATGGATGTCAGTTGTCAGTTATCTCCTGTTAATTTCCCCTCTGAAAGTTACTCACTGCCTTCACCAGGAATTGAATTCAAACTCTTTGGGTATGTCACTGGATCTAACCAACGCCTTTATCCACTACTGTTTGCATGTTTTCTCGTTTTCACTTCAAGAAACGCTCCTGGAATTACTGATAAACCTACTGAAAAAATATCAATATCAACAATACATCTAACAAAAACAGAATACGGAGGAAGAACTTGACGTATTACTGAAAAAAATAAAAATAAAAAAAAAATAAAATAAAAACAGAAAAGCTGCAGATCTTGACGAAATGCATCCAGAAGTATGGAAGACAAGGAAATTTGACGATATATTTCTTCGGTTATACAATGCTGTGTATAAACAAAACACAATAAATAAACAAACGGCTGCTTCGTTCCCTTTCCTAAGAAAAGTGATTACGGAATCTTTAAGAACTACGGGGGCATAACTCTTATTACTATAGCTGCAAAGGTTTAGAACGCCTTGGTTCTTAATCGTATCCAACCTGAAGTCGACAGAGTTCAAGGCAACACGTAGATTGTACGTAGATTTCTCAGAGGCATTTCATTCCATACTGAGAAAAAAGGAGGAACAAATACTTGAAACATATGGTTTCCTTAAAGAAACTGTCATCGTTATGATGATGCTTAACGAAAGCATGAAAGCAAGGGTTTACGCAATTAATGGTAGCACTGATTTCTTCTATATTTTTTCTGGGGTCTTCAAAGGAGATACATTAACACTACATATGTTTACATTTTGCCTAGTTTAACTTCGATGAACTTCACTAGATCTAATATGAAAAAAGCTGATGATATCCAGCTGAAGCAATAACAGACACAACCTACGCAGATGATCTAGTTCTTCTCGCAAATAGGAATCCGTACTCTGGAGCAAGTAGCACGAGGCACTGACTTTTACGGAACGTAAAAAAATGTTCGTGCGTTTAAACATGAAGGAGCAATCTTCACTTTAAGACAATCAGTTTTCTGAAATTAGTATATCTGTTCTCATAGTGTGGCAGCAATATATCATCTACAAAAAGTAATGTCAACATATGCATAAGGAAGGCTTGGAGTGCTATTAGCAGAATATTCATCATATGAAAATCTAATCTCTGATAGAATAAATCGAGATTGTTTTAAGCTATGGCTCTGTCAGTACAACTATATGGATTCACCAACTAAACTAAGTCGATTGTTGAAACAACTACTCAAGAATGTTACGTGTTGTTCTGAAAAAGGATCCCGGAAGCAGCTCAATAAAAACAGCAGTGCTATAGCCATTTAATTCCCATCTCAAAAACAATACAAATAAGACGAACAAGATATGATGAGCACTGCTGGGAAAGTAATGACCGATCCATAAAAGACAATCTCCACTGGTCTTTTACACATGAGAGTACTAGAGTTGGCCAACGAGCTGGGACTTACATACGTTAGCTCTGTGTTGACATTGGATGTCGTCTAGATGACTTGCGAAGAACAATGAATGATTGGAACTGACTGCAAGAGTATCAAGGAATTCTGTGCTACCAGCATAACTTTATATATATATATATATATATATATATATGTTTTATCAGAAAGTTGTATTTTAATGCAGAAAACTTTAACTCGTGAAGCTGAATTTTGTTAAGGTTAATCTTGCTCTACTGGCCAGTATTCGAAGACTCTTTCGATTATAGAAAAAGGATGTTCACTGATTCGTTTATTCACACTCAGACAAACGCGCAGATGTACAATTGCATATATATATATATATATATATATATATATATATATATATATATATATATATATATAAGTGTATGAGTTTGTGTTCGTGTATGTCTATCAGTTTAGAGGAGCGGGTCATTTAGTTTTACGCTTTAGCATTTGTCCTCATTCCTACATATACAGACGTGTAGAGCCATGTCTTTACCTGCATACAAACTAAGTGTACATAGAATTACGTGTGGGTTAATTGTTGGATACATTTCTCTACAAAAGCGACAATGCATGTATATATGTATGCATTCATATGTTTGTACACACATTAAATTACATTCACCGAGGATCTCAGTTAACTTTAAATTTGAATTTTAAATTTCATATCGAGTTATGCATACGTCTGAGCAAATTGTAGAATAAAGTGATGCTGTTTTCATGTTCTACAGTCAATATTTTTTAAAAATTAATTCAGTCAGTCTTGATAATTTTTCATCAACAGTTTTCTGAAACAAACGCAAGTTTGCAAAAGTGCTGTACTCTCAATATTCTACAGACTTAAGTTCTGGCAATTTTTTCTCGTTTTATAAACCAAAAATCCGTCTCAAGGTTGAATATTTGATTAGTTTTTGTATATTTCCTTAATGGAATATAAACTTGAAGGTAATTTTATGCCAAAACTTTACTCGTAATTCCTATATTGTAATCATTACTGTTATTTATTAAATTTTGATTTCTTTTTTATTTCTTTAAAATTTTGAAATATTTAAAAAAATTTACAATTCTAAGCTTTAAAAAAATGTAAATAAAAAAAAGTCATTTCTCAATGTTAAAAAAGCTTTTAAAATTTGTAAGTTTAAATTTTTTATATTCATGTTCATGTTTTTTAAACTCTTTTTGTCTAGAATCATGGTTTTCGCACAGTTATATGATTTCAAGTATTCATAACACGTAGATATCAAACAGATCAGATGGGACCCTGACAGGCACTACCACTCAGGGTTACAATTGGCACAGAAATCATAGTGAAGGGTATAAGGTGCAGAAACTGTTCCCGGTGGAATTGTGAAACAGACTGCTATTTAACATGCTAACAAATGATATATACATAAACTGGAAAGAAAGACACTAAATCAACAGATGTTTTGTGATACAAACGCATCACATAATCCAAGCCAGAAGACAAGACCTAGCAGAGGTTTTTTTTTCCGTCATTCAATTTTCATAAAAGCATCAGCCAGTTACTACTATGGTGAACACCTTAATAATAATAATAATAATAATAATAATAATAATAATAATAATAAGAAGAAGAAGAAGAAGAAGAAGAAGAACTGGAAACTCTCATACACAGCGTTAGAATATACATTCAGGACATAGGAATGGAATATAATATAGAAAAATGTGCCATACTCATAATGACATGGACTGGGATCCCACTGGAAAGACAGTCAACAAGGAATACTATGTTTAGGCTTTAGGGGAGTTCAGGAAGAGATTCCGTCGGAAGAGGCCAGCACTCTTCAAATCGGGTCAGAGGCATTTCCAGCGGGACAATGCACCAGTCCACCACTCCGTCCTTGTCGCTGACTATTTTACCAAGATGGGTATCAAGACAGTTCCTCAGCCTCCCTATAGTTGAGACCTTGCTCCCTGTGACTTCTGCTTATTCCCTAAGCTCAGAGGCTGTCGTTATGAGACAATTGAGGAGATGAAAGAGGCTGTGACGAAGGTGATTGACACGCTAACACAAGAGGACCTCTATGGGGGCTTCCCGAAGTTGTTAGAACGGTGCAACAAGTGCATTGCAGCCGGAGGGGATTACTTTGAAAGGGACTAGTGTTTCATGTGTGTACTATAAATAAAAGTGCACATATGAAAAAAGTCTAGAAATTTATTTAATGATCCTCGTACATTATGGTTGCTTAGAAGCAATGACTGGAAAACATACAAGGCAGAAATTGAAAAAAACGAAGAAAAAAATAAATAAAAAATAAATAAATAAAATAACAAAGAAATAAAAACAAATTATTTACACATGTCTCAATGAACAATATTACGGAACTAAACGATATAATTTATGCAGGAGCGAAAATAGTCTGGGATAAAATCGTTGTTCCCCTAAAGAACACGAACAGAAATTAAAAAAGTGGATGAGAAATTAGACTAGAAAGACAGGTAGTCAATTTACGACAACAAGCACAAACGATAAGACAGAAGAAAAATGCTGGAATATGGGATAAAAAGAGAAAAGTAATACAACAATAATAAGAAACGATATAATTCGAGAAATTAAACCAGAACTTACTGTCGAAAACAGGAAGACTAAAAAGATATTGACATAGGATACAAAAATACACACAACAAAACAATTTTGGAGCAATACATGGGAACAAAGAGGCCAATGCAGAATATCTGAATAGATAAATAACATGGGAAAAGTTAGAATGTCTCAAAGAAGATCCAAAGGCGAAAATACACGAAGATTCACTCCGAGCAACACTTGAAAAAGTACCAAATTTGAAAATGCTAGGTCATTATGGTGTTCATGGATACTGGTTTAAACAATTCTGTTCCATCCACGACAGACTGGCTATTGAAATAAATTGATACTTAGAAGAAACAGACATACCGAAATGGAGGATCAAAGGAAAGACTTCCCCGATTAAAAAAATCCCAAAATAGGAAGGGCCCCAAACAACAGAAGACGTCTAACATGCCTACCGATGATGTGGAAAATAATTAAGACACAAATCTCTGAAGAATAGAAAGAATGCGACAAGGGAAGAAGAGGAACAGGTGATCTGCTAGACACTGAACAACACATCTTCAAGGAGAGAAGAACGAGACGAAAAAATGTAGCTCTGGCGTAGATTGACAATAGAAGGCATATGATATCGTCATACAAAGCTCGATAATATACTGTCTAAAATATACAAGATACCCGACTAACTCATAGAGTTTATTTAGAAAAGCATGAAAAACTTGAGAGTGGAACTGATTCCTGGAAGAAAACTCTCACTTGAGGTAAAAATCCAAAGAGAAATCTTCTAGGGAGATGCGCTGTCACCATTACTATTTGTAATAACAATGATGCCACTTAATTACATATTGAGGAAATGCATTGGCGGATACGAACTAAATAAATTATAAGAAAAAATCAACTACCTAATGTATAAAACGATATGAAACTGCCAGCCTAAAATGAAAAATTATAGGAAACCCCAATACAGGCAATGAAAATATAGAGGATATAGGAATGGAATTTAACATTAAAAATGTGCCACACAAATAATGAAAAGCAGAAAACGGCAAATGATGGAAGGAATAGAACAATCAAATCAAGAAAAAGTCTGAACACTAGAAGAAAAGGAAACATACTAATGCGAATATATGAAGCAAACACAATCCATATTTACCCAACCCCTCCGCTCGGGCAGGATATGACACAAGGTCAATTTTTAAGCGGAGTTTAACAGGTTTAAATTTAGAGTTTTCCTTCTCCTAGACTGGTTGTCTGACCAAGACTGAAGAACCCTGTCTGCCCAACTATTTACCCAGAGCTGGAGGGAGAATAATTGGATTCATACCTTTCCCAAGGGTATTAGTCCTATGTGAAATGCAATTAGCCTGTTCCATGATTTGAACTAGTGTTGCCATGTCCATTTTCTACGGCGATAATCATTACACCACAATCAGACAAGCGGAGATAAAGGAAAAAACTAAAGATAAATACCTCAGGAGAACGGCAAAACTTCTCGAAACCAAATAGTATAACTCTCATCAAAACTTCTCGAAAACAAGCTATGTAACTAGAATCTCATTTTAGGGAATAGCACCTGGGCTGTCCCTCTTTTAAGATTCTCGTGACCATTCTTGAAGTGGACAAGGGAAGAACATCAACAAAAGGAACAGAGAATAAGAGAACTAATCACGAGGCTTAAAACCTTACACCTCAGAGATGATATAGACTATATGTGCCAAGAAAAGAACGAGGAACAGGACTCGGCTAGCATTGAAGATAGTGTGTATGCATCAATACAAAGACTCGAAGCCAACATAAAAATGCAAAGAAAGACTAATTACCATGACTAGAAACAGCTCCGCCTATAAAAAGATCAACAGAACAACAATAGGCAGGGAACAGAAATGTGAAGAACAACAACCCTATAGATATGTCGATGGATAAACTGTCGAAGTCTCACACGAGAAAAACATGACATGGTTAAGAAAGGGAAACCTTGAAAAAGAAACGGAATCTGTACTAATAGCAGCAAAAAAACAATATCATTAAGAAAGACTATTTCGAAAAGCTGGAAAATAAAACAGAAAATTAGAGGAAGAATCAAAATCATCCGAACTTCCGCACTCTTAAAATCAGCTAAGATATGTAGATAAATCCGGGAGTCTAATAGAGACTTTAAGTGACGAACATTTTTCGAAAAAAAAAAAAATGAAAGTATAAAAAGAAATGCTGAAAATAGTGCGAAAACTCGTTAGGAGTAAAGTAACAACAACAGCAATAACAACAACAATAATAATAATAAGAAGAAGACGAAGACGAAGAAGAAGAAGAAGAAGAAGACTAAACACAACTGGGTGGGAAAAGTGATCGACTGGGAATTGTGAAAAAAAATTGAAAGTTGATTTTACTACCAAATGTTCGATGCCCAAACTAGAACCCGTCCTGGATGATAAGACGCAAAAAATTCTCTGGGATTTTGAGATGTAAATGGATTACATAATCCAGGCCAGAAGACCAGACCAAGAGATAATCAATAAAAAAAAAAGAAAACCTGCCTGAGAGAAAATCATAAGAAATGAAAAAAGAGACAAGTACTTTGATTATGCCAGAGAACTAAAAAAACAAACAAAAAACTGGGGAACATAAACGTATCAGTGATACCAATTGTAATTGGTACGCTAGGAACGGTTGCCAATGGCTTTGAAACGGGGCTAGATGAGTTGGAAATCGGAAGACGAGCCGAGTTCGTCCAAATTATCAGATTGTTAAGATCAATCAAAATAATGAAACGAGTCCTAGAAATCAGAGGAGACTTACTGTCACTCAGACTCTTGTGAATGACCATCAGCTAAAGATAATGGAAAAAACTCACCAGGAATAAAAGAAAAGTGGAATCGTTGATAAATATTGGATGTGATGTCAACACGAATCATTATATATATATATATATATATATATGATTGATTAATTGCATATCAACATTTGGGCGTTATTTAATACCAAATCCATTCTTGCTGAATAATATTACTGATATTAGAGGGGACGATGAAGAAGTTAAAACTTTTCCCAAGAGTAGTAGTCAAAAAACGAACGTAATAGCATGATAAGAATTTAGACTGACTTACTACGAGGCTGCAGTCACGTACGTTATCCGCTATGCTGCGGAAACTTCCCCAATGTATATGTGTGCATGTGTGTGAGTTTAAACATGGGTATATGCGTCCTCTAAATCTGTGAGCAGTCCATATGCGGCAGATTGATTAATGTATATACGTATGTATGCATTTCTGAATAATTCAGTAAACACAGCCATATTTCTAATAGTAAATGCTCTTTTCAAAGAAATCGCTTTAAATCCAATCGGTTAGAACACTAAATCTTTTTTGTTTCTATTTAAAGTTGTGTTACATTTTGGTGGAGCAGAATAACTGATTGCGATTAATATGATCCTAAAGACTGAGAAAAAAATTACTATCTCCGCCTTTCCCATCTAGAAAATCCAAAGTAAATGAAATCTATCGAGAAAACAATTATGATAAAAAATGTCCAACATTAAATATTAAAGGAGGCCAAGAACAATATATAGTATATGTTTAAAACAAAAAGTAATACATACGTAAATTATTCATATTAACATTTCGCAGCTTAAAAAAGAAAAAAAGCGGAAGCTTTCAGAAATAATGCGAAAATCCAGACGACTTTTATAAACTCTGTTCCCGCCACCAGGTGGTATTATTTTCTGATTTCCGCTATTAAAGTTTTTATTTATTTATTTATTTTTTTATCTGTTTTTGTTTGAACTCTTTTGTGGGAACATTGCAGATTTAGGATATTTTCATTATTCTACTTGCTTATAATTTTTTTCTCGTTAAAGCAGTTTTATAAGTTAATCATTTCCGTGGGTTGCCATTGCAACATACTTCAAAATGAATAGCAAATAAGCTTTTCTCAAAGATAAATTCAATCTTTTTCAAGCACCTCGATAAGTGGATAAGTAAAATCTATATAAATTTCAATCTAATACCCGTTTATATTTATACTCGGATATGTCAAAAGGAATTTTGCTATACAATTGTTTATATCGGGGGTAGGTCGCCTTTGAAGAACGGTGGTTTGGGAATTAGGCTAGAGGATTATTTTTTGTGAAATCACAGCTTATGAGGTTCCACAGAGAGTCATTCAATTGGTTCGGTTCAGGTCCAGAAGAACGGTACCTAATTTTCCCTGGCCCCTCTGAACATGTGGTCTTTTGTCGAGGCTAATCTTTCTTTAGTAAATAATATTTTATTCATAGAGTCGATTCTGAACAAGACGGATTAAAACATATCTTGAGATTAAGATTACCGTTGCATATATACACATACACACAAGTATATGGACACTAATGTGTACATCCACAAACATGGGCACTTAGAGGTAGCTACGAAAACAAAAGCATACATGTACTGACCAACACACCAAGATACACGTGAACATTTGCGCACTTATATGTATTTGAAGACACATATACATGCATCACAACAAATATATATATATATATATATATATATATATATATATATATATATATATTATAACATGGTGGGTTTTCACTAAATACGCTTACAAATCAAATCTTTATTCATTCTCCTTGACATGCAATAATGATGTTTTGTTCCTTAGCTATAGTCATCTACACATAAAGAAATAAAAATAATGTAGCAAAAAATAAGATACACCGACGAATTTACATCCGGTGAAAACAGCGCGCTGCGTTTGAACCTTCACATATACTATATGCCACCCACACATACAAACAATAATACGCAACTATAACCCACACAAACACACGCACACACCCAGACACACTCACACACTTAAAATCACATGTAAAAATCCCTACAAAATCCCAACGTTATTTTTACTGTACTTTTTCGATTATCGATTCATTTTATTTTGATGATTGTTGTTTTGCAGAAAACTCCAAGAAACCCAGTGGTCGCAGCGTAAATTCCATGAATTAAATATATATACCTAATATATATATATACATATAAAGGGAGCCCGGGTACCAAGTATCTGTGTACGGAATAATTTTACTAAAATCACATGTATTTAGGTGTTGTATAGCCATGACCAACCATACAAACACATATGCATGCATGCATGCAGAATCATAACGACGATACTATAAAGACGAGCGACACAGTTCTTTAGAAAAATATACCTCTCACTTTATTTGAAAAGGTTGTGTGTGAAGGGGAGTTGGAGACCGAACAGAACTGCAACATATTGACTCCCACTCTTCTTCTCCTGGGCTGCTCAACCGGGGGACTGGGGGTGCAGCCTCTCTGGGACATGTTCTTCTTCCAGCATCTTCTCTCCAACTGCAACTGCTCAATTGGGAGCCTGAGGGTGCACTCTGCTGTGTGCTGGCTTTTTCTACCGCATCTTGTCTCCTACTCATTGAACTTCCTGTGAACCGAGTTATACAATTGTTCACGTCCACCTTCTTCTTGTGGGCGTCACAAATCGCACTCATTCAACCTGTCCACAGTCAAGGTTATATTCTGATATTCCTCGACCGGATGCACTGTTATTTACACTGGTGCATATCCTATTTTGACAACCCGGCCGGGTCGGAGGTCAATATACAACACACGCATTGATATTAATATAAGTAGGCTCTTGGTTTGGGTGCACTAAAAAATGGGTTTAGGTCATGAAAAAAAGTTATAGTTTTAAGTTTTAAAACATATTTTATCAAATCATTTGCTTGAGGTTGAAGGGATTATGTCTGATATAAAGTAATAGTTTAAAAAGTTTGAAGAAATTAATGTGTAGTAGAAAGAGAGAGAGAGAGAGAGAGAGAGAGAGAGAGAGAGAGTGGGGGCCACTGCCGCTTATGTACGGAAACTCAGGAAAAAGACTGTTAAATTGCCAATGATGCAATCATAGAGATAATTAAAAACAAGAAATTGCAAATGAATCCCGTTTCGGCTTTAAATGACCCATAAGGATTTTATATGGCGTTTAACAATTAAAACAAACAAAAATAAACGATTCTCACATGTACATACAAAGACCTACGTACATGTACACATTTCACAAGCACACGTAAACTAAGTAGCTCACGACATTAGTCGAGGGCGACCAGAAGGCTCCCTTTTCATTAGCTACTTCACCGAAGTGTAGGGAGGATGCTACTCCTTTCCCTGAATTGCTCTACTTTACCCTTGATACATACCTTATATTGCTTAGTGTTAAGCAAGTAGGTATCGAGTGCCATTTTAAAAGTCAACACGACCTGGGATTGAACCCAGATCTCCCGTACCATTAGCGAAACGACACATTAACAAACAGTGGTGCAGGCATACATATTTACACAAGTATATGGACACTAATGTGTACATACACAAAACATGAGCACTTAGAGGTAGCTTTGCAAACACAGACATACACGTACTGGCCAACACACCAAGATACGAACGAACATATGCGCACTTATATGCATCAGAAGAAATATATACATGCATCACAACATATATATATATATATATATAAGGAGCCTCTGCACCAAGTGTCTGTGGACAATTTAACCAAATATACATGTATTCACGCATCGATAATAATATATGACCAAAGAGAATGTACCATTCTCTTGAGTCTTATCTCGACTTGTTTTTACATAATTAGTTCCTATGATGTTATTTTGGACTGATATTAATAATGATTCCTTTTTTCCCTTTGCGTTTCCTCTACAAAGCCACGTCTAAATCACCTTCTCTGAAGTGTCCATACTTTTTGTTTCGAATTTTTGTTTTCTCATTTTAGTCAACCTTTTTTGTTGCGATTGTTGGCTGCTATAATCAACATTTCTTTGCTCTTATTTCTATATTCTTCCAGTACCTGAGTTACTTCGTTCTCCCATTTCTCAATGCAAGAAAGCCCACTTTCTCTTTTTTTCAGTGATATATATATATATATATATATATATATATATATATATATATAATCTGTCGAGCATTAAGTCTAGTAAATCGTCTTCAGTTTCTTTGGTTCACGTTTCTTCGTTCAAAATCTGGTCTAGTTTAGGAAGAGTCTGGAATATCTTATAAGAAAGACTACCCAGATATTGATTTCTATAATCATGTTTCTATTGCTTAGCTTAGCTTTCAATCATTTTTCTTTCACACACACACACATATATATATATATATATATATATATATATGCACTTACATTTACAAACGAAACATGGCCCAGTTTGCTGAGGCTCTAGAATACACTGACTGCACCTCTGCAGAGGTGTAAGACCCCTCCAACGAGTGTCCCGGATATGACGTTAAACAATCTGATGGTGAGGTTTCACTGATGTTGGGGCTTTGGGGAGTGTGGAGTACCTCTTCATTGCCATTGCTTACAAGTTCACTTTGGTCCGGAATGATAGCTCCTGATAAGGCCTTATGTATGGGTTAAATAGAACTTACTCTATACTTATGCTAAACTGAATTGTTTGAATTAGAACTGTTTGACTCAAACATAATAGATTGAAATAGAAATATTTTGACTATTAAACTGTGTACTTACTTATGCTAAACTGAATTGTTTGAAAAGGAACTGTGTTTGACATTGAAACTGTATTTACTTTAAACTGAATTGTTATATATAGAACTATTTTGACAATTAACTGTTTGTAAAAAGTATGTACTTATACTAAACTGAATTAGCTGAATTAGAACTGTTTGACTAAACTGAATAGTTTGAAATGTAAATGCTTTTGACAATTAAACTGTGTACTCATGCTAAACTGAATTGTTTGAAATAGAACTGATTATTTACATAAAAATGGATTTGGCGTTAAATAACCTACAAAAGTTGATATGACACAAAAACCAACCAACAAACGAAACATCTTCGTGATTTTAAGATAGAAATGTATCAATCTTTATAATAAAAATGCAATGAAGGTGTTCAAATTTGGAAAATATAATAATTTCCCGTGTAATATGAAAATCAATGATAATTTTTTGTCAACTGAGTGACGCAAAATCTCATTTTTAATCAACAACATTTTTAATTTGACAAAGATAAAAATGAACTGTTTATCATAATTCCTCCTTTATAAAAGCGTTTTTCACATCAGCGTCAATAGATGGTTTTCCAATGGAGTTTGAGTGACAGCAAGTCTCCTCAAGTCTTCAGGACACTTCTCAGTATTCTGGCCGTTCTCAATAATGCCGTAGTTTGGATAATCTACACCCGCCCCGTTAGTTCCAACTCCTCCAGTGTTCGTACCAATCCTTTGTTGATTGTACCAAGTGCACCAATTACAATTGGTGTAATAGTTACTGTCATGTTCCACAGTTTTTTTTTTCAATTCGGAAGCAAGGAGGAAGTACTTATCTATTTGTTCATATTCTTTCAATTCTACTCTGTGGTCAGCTTAGACAGCAAAGTCCACAATCCTGCAAGTTATCTCTTTTTTGTTGATTATTTTAAAGTCTGGTCATCTGGCCGAGATTAGGTGATCCGTTGGTATCTCCTAATCCCAGAGGAGTTTGTGTGTACCATTCTCCTGGACAGATTCTTGGTTGTCCATATACCATTTGTTCGTATGGTCAAACTTCAATTTCTTGCACTATTCCCAGTAAATCCCAATTCACACCCATTCGTGCCTAATCTTATATTCTTTCTGTGGTAATTTGCTGCATTCGATTATTATATGATTTATCTGTTCATCTCTATCACCACATTACCTACATCTGCTGTTTTGTTTTGTCTTATCTATTCTCGCTTTGATATAGTTAGTTCTTCTGGTGTTGTTTTGTAGTGCAATTAAAATATATTCAGTTTCTCTCTAAAGGTTTCTTTGTCATTTCTACGTCCACGTTCCCTCGTGTGAGATGTCACTTGTTAGTCGCATAAAACGTCCATAGAGTTGTTTTTCAACCCACTTTTGTTTTCTGGTTATTGTCGTACCGTGCTCTTTGAGAATTTTTCACGTCAGCATTATTATTATTATTATTATTGTTATTATTATTTGTTCATTTATTTATTTATTTACTTATTTAGAGTTTTTCACATCAGTGTTAGCGGATGGTTTTTCACTGGAGTTTAGGAGACAGCAAGTCTCCTCAAGTCTCCAGGACTCGTCTCAGGATTTTGACCGTTCTCATCAATCCTGTCGTTTGGATAGTCTCTACCCGTCCGCTAACTTCCAAGTCCTCCAGGCCTTTTAATAATCCTTTAGTTGTTGTGCCAAAAGCACCAATCACAATTGGCACAATCGTCACTTTCATGTTCCACAGCTTTTTCAATTCTCTAGCAAGGTCGAGGTACTTATCCTTCTTTTCACATTCCTTCAGATTTATTCTGTGGTCCACCGGGACAGCAAAGTCGACAATTTTGCAAACCCTCTTTTTTTGTTGATTATTCTGGCCGGTATTAGGTGATCCGTTTGTATATTAAAGTCCCATAGAAGTTTATGCGTGTCATTTTCTCTGACAGGTGTTGGGTTGTGCATATACCATTTTTTAACATGTTTAAATTTAAATTTCTTGCACATTTCCGAGTGGATCACCTTGCCGACCCAGTTGTGTCTTGCCTTATATTCCTTTTGTGCTCATTTGCTGCATTGGCTAATTATGTGATTGTTCGTTTCGTCTCTGTCACCGCATAGCCTACATTTACTGTTTTGTTGCGTCTTATCTATTCTCTCTTTGATATGATAGGTCCTTATGGCGTTGTCCTGTGCTTCTATTAGGAGAGATTCCGTTTCTCTCTTAAAGTTTCATTTTCTTAGTCACATCCAGATTTTCCGGAGTGAAATGTTGTTTATTAGTCGTTTAAAGCGGCCATAGAGTTGTTTTTCTCCCATTTTTGTTTCCTAGTTGTTGTCATTCTATCATCTATCGTGTTGTCCGTATCTTTTCTGATGGCTGTAATCAGTCCTCATTCGTGTATTTCTATGTAGTCTTCGAGCCATAGTCTCGATGCATCAACGCTGTCTTCGATGCTGGCAAGTTCTCTTCCTCCCTCTTTTCTAGACCAAGTCTGTCAACATAATCTCTGGGATGTAATGCCTCATGCATGGTCATTAGTTTTCTTGTTCTTGGGCCCATTTGTTTAAGTTCATCCCTGGTCCACTTGAGGAAGGGTCCCGATATCTAACGAGGGGCACACTCCGAAGCTGAAGAGTTTTGTCTCGAGTAGTTTTCTAGTTCTCCTGTGATATTCTTTTCGATTCTTGTCTTTCTTTTCCACTTGTTTGATGCTGTCAGCCTCCAAGATACCCAAGTATTTGTAGGTTTCATTTTCTCCGAGCGTCCAATTTTGTCGTGATTTGGTAGTTCCATTCCGTTAGTCATATGTCGTTTGCCACTTTTCATAATCAACATGGCACATTTTTCTATGCTAAATTCCATTCCAATGTCCTGACTGTATACTCTAACAGCGTGTATGAGAGTTTCCATTTCTTTAATTTTTTGCAAATAGTTTAATGTCATCCATATACATTCGGTGATTGATCTTCTCTTGCGATCTGCTAAGTTTGTATCCGGTTGTGCAGTTTCTGAGTATGTGGTTAAATGACATCATGGCTATTATGGATAGTAAGGGTGATAGTGCATCTCCTTGGAAAATTCCTCTTTGGATATTTGTTTCAGCTAAGCTTCTTCCTCCTGCTGTCAGCTCCACTCTCCAGGTTTGCATGGTCTTTTCGATGAACTTTTTGACTTCCTGTTATATTTTGTACATTTTGAGACAGTGTAGTATCCAGCTTTGTGGAACCATATCGTATGCCTTTTTGTAGTCAGTCCACGCCATAGCTAGATTTTTCCGTCCTGTCTTACTCTCATTTAGGATGTGTAGAGTAATTCTGATGTGCCTCTGCATCTTTTGCGGCATCCTTTCTGTTCGTCAGGGAACAATCTGCAGCTTATTAGTGAGTAGTAAATATTTTCTCTTATTTGTGCAGTTCGTATTTTTCACATCATTGGTAGGCAGGTTATCAGTCTGTAATTGTTTGAAGCGGTTCCTTTGCTTGGGTCCTTTTGGATTAATGTAGTCTTTTCCTTGGTCATCTACTCAGGTACTTGCGCGCCTTGTAGGCATCTGTTCATTTCTAGTGCAAAGTCTGCCGTGAATGGAGGTGAATTTCTTGAACCAGAAGCCATGTATTCCATCATGGCCTGTCGTTTTCCAATGTGATATTCTTTTTAGTGTTGTTTTGAGTAAGTCGATGTGTATTTCCGTTTTGGGGCCTTCTTTAAGTCCCTCTATTTCTTTTGTAATATTGTTTATCCCTTCAGCATTTTCGTTATGTTTTTTTTTTGGTTGCCAAAATTTCGTCCAAAGCCGTTCGGTTTCTTTTGCATCCGGTTGTTGGTGTGTTTTCATATTACTCCTTCCAAATTGTCGATAGAATTGTCCTTCATTGTTTTGGAAAGTCCTGTTTTGTCTGTATTATTTTACCCTTTGTCGATATCTCTTTAAAGTTTCTTCTTTTGCCCGCACTTTCTGTTTTTTTTTCTTCAAGTGGTAATGTAATTTTTTCCTGTGTTACCTGTTCCTTTTTTCCCCGCTTATTTCAGTGCCTCTCTTTTTTTTATCATTCTGGCTTTTTTCGTGTTTTTTAATAGCGTTTCCAGTCGAATTTCCCATCTCAGTTTTGACTGTTTCTTCGTGCTTTTTGAGGGGATCCTAATTTTCTCACAAACTATTTCTGCACCTGCATAGATTAGTTCATTTAACTCGGTTATATCCTTCATCCGTATGTAAGGGAGTAAGTGATTTATTTTATTCGTTTCTATCTTAAGTGCTTTCCATTCTGTGTTTGTTAGTGATGGTAGCATAGTCTTTTCACTAGTCATGATTCTCTTTACATTTTCTAGATTTATCTGTTGTTCTTGTGATAGTGTTTCTTCCTGGTTGCTTGGTAGTGTATTGTTTGGGAGTGAGGTGTTTTTATTTGCCGAAGTTTGCAGTTCTTTTTCGTTGGATTGTTTTTGTTTGACACCACTTGATGTGTCTGGCACTGTATTATAGTTTTGTTTATGTGTTTTTTTAATCGATTTCTAGTAATTTAAGGTAAGAAAATCAACCCTTCTTAATTATTCTTCTAACTTGATCGGTTAGCCTTTGGCAGGTTGTCTGAAATTTCGCATATTCTTGCCAGATCTCTATCATTCTTTTCCTGTATCCTCTTTGTGAAGGGTTGCTTCTAAAATAGCATTGTAGTGCAAGTTGATTATCTTCCCTAGTCCATGTTTTGCCTGTTGTGGTTTGTAACGTCGTTCTTTATGTACCTGAAAAAAGAGCAGCCAACATTCGTAGGATGACGATCGGGTCTCTCATGTTGCCTATCAGGAGAGCACCTGCCGCTCATGACACCCAGGCCTGTTGCCTGGGTCCCACGTTGTGTAATATTGTGATTGGACATTTTGATCATGGGTGGTATATTATGGCCATACAGAGACCCAGTTTTTTTTATGATCTGCGCGCCTGACACAGATGTGACCAAGGACAGCTATGATGGCTGTACATGAAAAGCGGGTCACAAAAAAATTATCTTTTCCGTTAAGTTTTAACTTTAACTAAGTTAAAACTTAACGGAAAAGAAGATAATTTTTTTTTGTCCAAGACTAATTTGTTTAGTCCAAGACTAAGATATTGTTAGAGAATTTTCTTTTCCTTCTCTTCCCGTTCTATTTTAGTTCCTACCTTACTTTGGTTTGTTCTTGCTTTCCCCCAGTCTCCTGAAAATTGGCACTATCACGTATAATAGTTCTACATTTTTACTAAAAATAGAATTTCGTGCTCTAACAGTGAAACTTTTCTTTTAAGATTTATAGTCGGCTAATTAGTAAATTGTTCTTTCATTTAAGGCACATAATAATATACAGCAAACATTTTTACTATGTCAAATTGAATAAAAATCGAATAAGCATTTTTAAATTAAAATTTTAGCAGAACATTTTACTAACCTTTTCGACACACCTTTCTTGGAATGGACCACCATTTCTTTCCTTTGTTTCCTTTAGGCAGGTTTGAGAGTTTTTCACACCAGCCTTAACTGATGGTATTTCACAGAAGTTTGCGTGACTGCAAGTCTCCTCAAGTCTCCATGATTCTTCTCAGTATTCTAGCCGTTTTCAACAATGCTGTAATTTGGATGGTCTCCACTCATCCTCAAACTTCCAAGCCATCCAGTCCCTTTAATAATTCTTTAGTTACTGTACCGAATGCATCAATCACAATTGGTATATTCGTCACCTTCATATTCCGCAGTTTTTTCAATTCACTAGCAATGTCGAGGGACTTATTCTTCTTTTCACTTTCTTTCAGTTTTATTCTGTGGTCAGCCGGTACAGCAAAGTCCACAATTTTAAAAGTTCTCTTTTTTTTGTAGATTATTTCAAGGCCTGGTCTTCTGGCCAAGATTAAGTGATCCGTCAGTATGTCAAAGTCCTATAGGAGTTTATTTGTGTGATTTTCTAGTACAGATGTTTGGTTGTGCATATACCATTTGTTCGTATGGTCAAATTCAAATTTCCTGCACATCTCCCAGTCGATCACCTTGCCCACCGAATCGTGTCTGGACTTATATTCCTTCTGCGCTAATTTGCTGCATCCCTTATTATGTGATTGAACGTTTCATATCTGTAACCACATAACCTACATTTGCTATTTGTTGCGTCTTATCTATTCTCGCTTTGATATGATTGGTTCTTATGGCGTTGTTTTCTGCTGCTCATTTCACCGTTATGAATATTTGATGCTCTTTAACAATATATTTAAATTCACTTCAACATTTTTTATTCGTTAATCTATT
Source organism: Sepioteuthis lessoniana (assembly GCA_963585895.1). Classification (NCBI taxonomy): domain Eukaryota; kingdom Metazoa; phylum Mollusca; class Cephalopoda; order Myopsida; family Loliginidae; genus Sepioteuthis; species Sepioteuthis lessoniana. Next base: position 62,116,755 of record OY757930.1, on the reverse strand, counting down.
CAGTGACCTTATCTCATTTCTTGTAATCACAAGGTTTCAATCGTTTAACGTACCATCTTTCTTCAGATCTTTGTTGTATATGGTAACATTTTGAGAATTTGAAAAAGAATCATCCTCAGATTTTTTTTCTTTAGAGTTATTCCTTCAAATGGATATCTTGTATCCACTTGACATTTGGTTTAAAGCTAAAATATTTCACTGCCAGATTGTAGCATGGGATCAGGGCCTTGTAGATAAACTTGTAGAGTGTGGTATGTTCAGTACCGGAATCAAATAAAATTAACTAAGTATTAAAACGAGACTAAAAAAAACAACAAAGTGAGTACTGTCTGTAAAAATACGCATGGGAGATGCTTAAGCTAAAACTCTCAATCAATCGACGCATTTTGCTGTATGATATATTGACGATGATATCTTATTACTGGCATGTCAGGATTGAGGTGAATAAATAAATGTTTCTTCAACGTTGGCTGCTCAAACTGGTCATACACAAACAAGTACACACATGCATGAACAAGTGCATGTACTTACCCTTATGGGAAATGGACACGGCAACCAGAGTTCAAATAAGAGCGAGGCTGTTTCCATTTCACATAGCGCTAAAACTCTAAGGAAAGGTATAAATCCAACTCCCTTCGGCTATGGCTAAGATAGTAGGGCAAATTGGACTTTTTAACCTTGGTATGGCAACCGGTCTAGGAGAAGGGAAACTCGGATTGAAAACCCGTTAAACTCTGCTTAAAGATGACCTTGTGTCATGTTCAACGCGTACGGAGGGGTTGATAAATACATCCACGTACATATCGACTCTGATTTCATTCTGTCTACCTATATATTTATCTATTCAGTTTCATCTATCAATCTATCTATCTTCGATGCGTGTGTACTACACGCATCGACTATTGAATCTAGTTATATATACACACTCATACACACTTACGTAAACGTAATTGCACACAGAGGTAAGTACATACACGCATCGACTAATTGAGCGGGTTAGATACACACACACGTACATGTGCATGCACATACGTACACGTTCATACACACTCGTATCTACACACATAAACAAAAATACACACACGAACATAAAACACACATGCGTATATACACGCACACACACACACACACACATATATATATATATATATATATATATATATATATATTGTCATCCACAGACAGACTGTTTCGTTCTATCAGAACTCTTCAGTGTGGCTAGACACGCAGAACGCTCGAAACCGGGATCGAAACCCGTCCAACTTTACGTTAGACTAAGTTTCAGACCTCTCGGCCACCAAGCGGACCACGTTGGCTAAGGGAATCTTTAAGGTATTAATTAAGCAACAGCAGTAGCAGCCGTTTGTTTACATTTTTATACCCTATCGGCTACCAGAGAGCTCAATTCTTTCGAAGAGCTTTGCATTACGCTAGCGGCGGCCGACAAATCCTTCGCCAGAGTGCTCAACCCCCATGGGGGAGCGTATGTACATAAAATTTTAATATATAGGATTTTGAAATATTAGTTCCTTTTGAGATAACGACAGAAATATCTCATTCACACAGACGGATCTGTTTAACTCCGAATATGTTCAACAATATTTTCAGCTACTTGTTTCCTTCTTTCTCTCTTCATTTCTTCCTCTTTATATATTCATCTTTGTTAGTCTGTTTCAATATCTGCCCGCCAATCTCTGTTTATCACTTCCTCTTGTCTCACTTTCTCTTATCCTTATCTCTCTGATTATCGGTCTATCATTTTGTCACATTAGTCAAAATTCCCTACTTTTCTAGTTCAATTTTTTTTTTCGTTGGTTGCTTCTTGATGATAACCAATATATTATTTTCTTTGTTTTGAATACTCTTCGTTTTTTAGGCTTTCTCTGTCCTTGGAAAAATATGGGGCAGAGGTTACAGTGCAAAGGATATGTTGATGAGATTTTGGGAGTGAAATAAATGTGTTCTTATTTTACTGACATTGGATTAAGACATTATGACTAAGCTTTTGATGCATTAACATACAAAAACGCACACACATAAATACACTCAGACACACACACACACACACACACACACACACACACACACACACACACACACACACACACACACACACACATATATATATATATATATAAAGATAGATATTGATAGAGATATAATATATAGATATAGGGAGGTACGTAGATAGTTGTATATGTTTGAAAAAAATTCAACTGATAGATAGATAGATAGATAGAAAGGATAAAACTGAATAGATAAATGGATAGGTAGATCGAATGAAATTAGATATATAAATAGAAGATGGATAGATAGACAGAAATTAAATTGTATAGATAAATGACTATATATATATATATATATATATGGGTGTGTGTGTTTGTGTGTTTATATATATATATATCACTACCCAACTTAATTTGTATTCATTACTATATCTCTCCGAATTCTTTGTACATATATTTTGTATGCACCTTTCTATATATATATATATATATATATATATATATGTGTGTGTGTGGGAAGGTTTATATATATATATATATATATATATATATATAAGAATTCGGAGAGATATAGAAATGAATATAAATGTGCGTGTGTGTGTGTGAGAGAGAGAGAGAGAGAGAGTGAGAGAGAGAGAGAGGGAGAGAGAGAGAGAGAGAGAGAGAGAAATTAGATAGATACTTAAAAAATCTGGTGCCAAATCAGAAAACTCTATTGATGGATAGATATGAACAAAACTGTCTCCGCTGATTTTTAGTTACCTTGATATTGGGTACTCAATGCAGAAAAATATATTTCCTGTTCACACACACACACACACACGCACTCACACACACACACAAACACACACACGCACATACATATATATATATATATGTATATATATAAGGACAGGAAAATGTAAGCTTTGTTTTAATAATGCATACAAGCGTTTATAACACAGTGTTTATGTCCACGCGAAATACTGTATGAATGGATATGCATGTCAGTGTATGTGTGTATGTGTTCATATTTTTACAACTACTTTTGCTTTGTTTTTTTCCAGAGGAAGTTTTAAAAAAGTGGTAGCCATTTTTGCAGATTGTGTGTCCGGTTTCTTTTAAAGAAATAAAAGACAAAAAAACTTGGAGAAAGAATTAAACTCTGGTAACATTTGACAGCGTCAAAGACATACAGGCCACAATATTCTTCAAAGGGAAATCAATGCAGTTTCTTTCGGTAAGGAATTTGCCAGAGAATCTGCATAGTAAAGAGAAGTGAATTCTTTTTTCCCTATCTATGATAAAAAAAAAAAGCAGGAAAGCAAAAGAAAAATATACTATGAAAAAATAACTCTTCCAACGAATTTTTTTCCTGTTATCTTCAGAACAAAGATACAGCTATATACGAAACTTGAAGGTATTTTTAAATTTTTTTAAATTTTTGTTTTCATTTATTTATTTATTTTTCTAGAGGAGCTTGTTATAACATGTAGATATGCCTACATTTTCCGTTATATCTGACCTTCACTTATCGCATGATATTCCCTTCTCTTGTGACTTGCATCACAGTGCGTTGTCCACCCAATCAGCGACGGTTAGACAACAAAAACTACACCCACAAAAACGTAGGACAAGCCTCTCCAAAAATGCTTTTCTTGGAATGTTACTAAACTGTGTTTTGTGGTGAGGCTCCAGTTCTGAAGTTCAGGAAATTGTGGAGTCATTTCTCTATTGACATTTCTTTCAGGTCTACTTTAACTTGGAGTAGATGTTTTCGTTAGGATCCCATCGATCATAGAGTCAAATAGATCAATTTAAAAATTATTTGTATTATATAACATACATGAAATCATTGAACTGGGTAAAACATATTTGTATTAAGAATAATGAGATTATAATTGTTTATAAAGGTTTATTTTCAAAATTTCCTTGAAACTATATAAATGCTGAAAATACATAAAGCAATATTCTCGTGTGCAAACATTATTATTACGCCTTTTTACGTGAGTTTTCCCCACATCGTAAGGGGATGATCTTTCACTGGAGTCTGAAAGACAGCAAGTCACCTCAATTCCCCTGAAGTCTCCAGGACCCTTCTCAGTATTTCTGGCCTATCTTATTTTCGATAGTCCTCTGATTTTCAGCTCTTCAAGTTCCTTTTCAAACCCTTACGGAAAGTTGTAAACGTACCATTTATTATTGGTATCGCCCTCACTTTCATATTCCTTAGCGGTTTTAGTTCTGTTGCTAGGTATAAGTACTTATCATTTTCTTTGATTTTCACTCTGTGATCCGCCGGAAAGACAAAGTCCTCTATTCAGCAAGTTTTCTTTTTTAGTTAACTATCACTCAATCTGGTCTTCTGACTGGGATTAATTGATCGGTTTCTATCTCAAAATCCCAGAAAAGTGTGTGTGTCTTATTATTGAAGACTGATTCTGCTTTGTGTATATAACATTTAGTATTATGGACAGATTTCAGTTTCTTACACAATTGCCAGTGGATCACCTCCCTCCACCCAGACGTGTCTAGTCTCGAACTACTTTAGTCATATGTTGCTGTGATTATAAAGTGATTAATCGTTTCGTCTGTATTACTTCATAATCTACACTCACCATTCTGTTGAATCTTATCTCCTTTCACTTTAATATATCATATTACTCTTTTGAGAGTATTTTCATCAGTGTTACCTGATGGTTTCTCACTGGATTTTGGTTGACAACAAGTCTACACAAGCCTCTAAGACTCTTCTCAGTATTTTGGGCGATCTCAATAATTTTGTAGTTTGGATGGTTTCCACTTAAATTCTTATTCCCCGAGACTCCAGTCCCTCTATCAATCCTTAGGTAACTGTACCGAGCGCACCATTTATAAATGGTATCGCCGTCACTTTCATGTTTCATTTTTTTTTCAGTTTTCTAGCAAGGCCATGGTACTTATCTCTCTTTTCGCTTTCTTTCAGTTTTAATTTATTGTTATTACTATGTGAGCTATTCCCACCAGCGGATGCTATCTGTTTATCACTGGAGTTTGAATGACTTATTATTATTACTTTTACTCTTTGAGAGTTTTTTTACATCAGCTGACACTGATGTTTTTTCACTGTAATCTGAGTGACAACGAGTCTCCTCAAGTCTCCAGCACTCTTCTCAGTATTCTAGTCGATTTCAACAATGCTGTAATTTGAACTGTCTCCACTCGTCCTAATATTCTAAGTCTTCTAGTCCCTGTACCAATCTTTTGGTTACTGCACCAAGAGCTCCAATTACAATTAGTATTATCGTCTTTTTCATGTTTCACAGTTTTTTCGAAACCCTCACAAGGTCGGGATATTTATCCTTCTTTTCACTTTCTATAAACTTTACTCTTTGGTCAGTCGGGACAGCAAAGCCCCAAATTCTGCAAGTTATCTTTTTTGTTGGTTATTAAAAGGCCCGGTCGTCAAACCGAGACTAGGTGAAACGTTTATATCTTAAAATCACAAGAGAGTCTGTACATCTCATTCTCCTGGACAGATCCTGGGTTGTGCATATACCATTTGTTCGTATGGTCAAATTGAAATTTCTTGCAGAGTTCCCAGTGGATCACCTTGACCTCCCTGTTGTGTCAAGTCTTATATTCTTTCTGGGCTAATTTGCTGCATTCACTTATTATGTGATTGATCGTTTTTGTCTCTATCACTACATCTGCTGTTACGTTGTGTCTTATCCATTCTCGCTTTGATATGGTTAATCTTTATGGCATTCTTTTGTGCTGCTATTAAAAGAAATTCAGTTTCTGTATTAAGGTTTTCTTTTCTTAGCTGTGTCCACGTTTTCTCGTATGAGATGTCGCTTGTTTGTCACTTAAAACCTTATTATTATTATTATTATTTACTCATTAGAATTTTTCACATCAGCTAACGCTGAAGGTCTTACACTGGAGTTTGAGTGACAGCAAGTCTCCTCAAGTCTCCAGGACTCTTCTCAGTATTCTGACCGTTCTCAATAATGTAGTAGTTTGGATGGTCTCCACTCTCCGCCAACTCCAAAGTCCTCCTGTCCCTTTAGTAATCCTTTACTTACTATTCCAAACGCACCAATTACCATTGGTATAATTGTCACTTTCATGATCCATAGTTTTTTTCAATTACCTAGCAAGGTCGAGGTACTTATCCTTCTTTTCAGATTCTTTCAGTTTTACTCTGTGGTCAGCCGGGACAGCAAAGTCGACAATTTTGTAAGTTATTATTATTATATACTCTTTTAGAGTTTTTCACATCAGCATTAACTGATTATTTTACACTGGAGTTTGAGTGACAGCAAGTCTCGTCAAATCTCCAGGACTCGTCACAGGTTTCTGGCCGTTCTTAGCAATGCTGTCGTTTGGATAGTCTCTACCCGTTCGCCAATTTCCAAGTCTTCCAGGCCTTTAATAATCCTTTAGTTATTGTGTCTAAGGCACCAATCACAATTGGCACAGTCGTTACTTTCATGTTCCACAGCTTTTTCAATTCTCTAGCAAGGTCGAGGTACTTATCCTTCTTTTCACATTCCTTCAGATTTATTCTGTGGTCCGCCGGGACAGCAAAGTCGACAATTTTGCAAACCCTCTTTTTTGTTGATTATTCTGGTCTTCTAGCCGGTATTAGGTGATCCGTTTGTATATTAAAGTCCCATTATTATTATTATTATTATTATTATTATTATTATTATTATTATCGTTGTTGTTGTTGTTGTTATATTCTTGGCGAGTTTTTCACACTAGCGTTAACTGAGAGTCTTCTCTGAAGAGGTTTTGATTACATCTGTTAAATTTCACCTTCAGAAAATGGTGATGCATAAAAATGTACACATGAATGAGCGGTTGTGAAACAGGGGTCCTAAAGGAGTCGATTATTATTCATCTTCACTAAAATTTAATGCAAAGACCTGACATATTCACCATATAGCAGAAATATTTTATAGCTGTCTAACAAGTCGTATATATACAAATTTACGACATAATTTTGCACTAAGTCTCTCTCTCGTTCTCTCTCTCTCTCTCTCTCTCTCTCTCTCACTATCTCTCTCTCTCACTCTCTTTGTATGTGTGTGTAGAACAAGCAAATAGGTCATAGTTTATTTACTACTTTAAAATTGCATCTTACTTTATTAATTTCTACTTTCAGTATTCCTCCCTCTCCCCCGTTCCCCCTCTCTCTCTGTCTCTGTCTCTCTCTCTCTTTGTATCTGTATCTCGAAGTATCGATCACACTTTACCTTTTTTCCTAAATTTGATTTGTTTTTTAGCATTGAGACATATACAAATGCATATTTACATATACACACACTTCTTTTACTTAGTATTTCTTTGTGATAGATGAATATACGCACTTCAAAATCCATTTAAATGTATGGATAGACAACATATATTCACTCACGATACACACATGCGCATAAGATTAGGTAAAAAATTTCGACTTGAAATAATTTCCGTTCCAAAGTAGCATTCGCCATCAATACCACAATCGGGGTTCACATGTTGCGTCTCAAATGGACTCCGATAGTAAAACAAATGGGAATTATTTATTTAACTGAATTTCACTTAAAAGAAAGAAAGAAAGAAAGAAAGAAAGAAAAACGAAGAGAAAAATAAAGGGTAAGAATTTAAGAAAGAAAGAACTATTAGTTCTTCTTTCTTTCTTTCCTTCTTAAATTCTTAAAGAAAGAAAAGAAAGAAGAAATAATGAAAATGATATCAACAAAAACGAGATGAATAGATTGAAAGAAAGTTAAGTACAAAAAAAGAAAGAAACCTAAGACGTAAAATCAATATGAAAATAAAACAATGAAAGAGAAGAAAGAGAAGAAAAAAAGTAAAGAAAATACAGAAGATGTGTAAAACGTAACAAGGGAAAATGGAAGCATAATAAAAAAAGAAAAGTAAAAAGACAACGATTAAAGTAGAAAAAAGGGAAAAACGCAATATATATATATATATATATATATATATATATATATATATATATATATATATATATATATATATATATATAAGAAAAAAGAAAGGAAAATAGTAAGAAAAAAAATCAGAAGGAGCGAATGAAAGTATTGAGATCAAGAAACAAGTTTGAACACAAAAGAAAGAAGTACAAAAATTAAAGAAAAGTAAAAAGACGAAAGAGAGGAAATATTCAATCTGAAATTAGTTGAAAATAAATGAACGAAAAAAAATGAAAAACAAGACAGAGGTAAAAAAAAAAAAAAAAGTAAAAGAGAAAATTAAAAAGAAAGAAAAAAATGAAAAAAAGAAAAGAATAAAATAAAAAAAGGAAGAATATAAGAAAGAATCAAAAGTAGAAAGAAAGATGAAAGAAAGAAGAAAGGATGAAAAGAAAGAAGAAAGGATGAAAGGAAGGCAAACTAGAAAAATAAACGAAGGGAGTTAAAATAATGAAAGTCTAAAGAAAGAAAAAGAAATAAAGGAAAAAGACAGAAGAGAAGAAGGACAGCTGAAATATTGAAATAACATGATAATTTTAAAAAATGGAGAAGAAAGAAAGGAAGTTAGAGTAGAGTGAGTGAGTGAGAGAGAGAGAGAAAGAGTGAGAGAAGATAGAGAGAAGAGAAAGAGATAGATATAGAGAAAGAGTGAGAGAAACATAAAAATTAAAAATAAAGAGATCACAAAAATGGAAAAAAGAAACCTGAAGAAGAAGAATGAATTTAAAAAGAATGAAAGAAGCACAAAAAAGAAAGAAATGATAAACAGAAAGAATGAAAGAAGTGCAAAAAATAAAGAAATGATAAACAGAAAGAATAAAAGAAATGCAAAAAAGAAAGAAATGATAAACAGAAAGTATGAAAGAAGTGCAAAAAAGAAAGAAATGTTAAACAGAAAGAATTAAAAAAGTGCAAAAAAGAAAGAAATGATAAACAGAAAGAATGAAAGAAGTGCAAAAAAGAAAGAAATGATAAACAGAAAGAAGGAAAGAAGTGCAAAAAAGAAAGAAATGATAAACAGAAAGAATGTAAGAAGTGCAAAAAAGAAAGAAATGATAAACAGAAAGAATGAAAGAAGTGCAGAAAAGAAAGAAGTCATAAACAGAAAGAAAGAAAGAAAGAAAGAAAGAAAGAAAGAAAAAATGTAAAAGAAGAAAGAAAATAGGAAAAATAGGAAAAATAGAAAGAAATACAAGAAGAAAAGATTATATATGAAATAATTAAATAAACAGAAGATAAACGCAAAAGAAAAAGACAAATATAAAAAACAACAAAAAATAAGAAAGAAATTGATAATAGAATATACAAATAAGTAAAAAAATGAGAAGAATGAAAAACGAAAATGAAAATATAGAAAAGAGAAAAAAGAGCAGTAAAGATGAAATATAAATAGAAATGACAAAAAAGAAAAAAAGAAAAATTAAAATAAGTAAAAGTAGATAAAAAGTAAACGTAAAAAGAAAGACAGGAATTGGAAAATCAAAAATGAAATTAAAAACAAAATGTACAAATTAACTAAAAGATGAAAAGAAAAAAAAACAAAACGAAAAGAAAAAAGAAAGAAAAAAGTAAAAGTAAAAAAAAAGAAAAAAGAAAAAGAAAAAATTGAAAAGAAAGGTAAAAAAATATAATAATGAATAGAAAGTAAACGTAAAATAAAGACAAAATAAAGAAAAGGAAAAAAGAAATTAAAAATAAGATGTACATATTACCAAAAAATGAAAGGCAAGAAAAAAGAAAAAGAAATCAAGAAAGAAACATGAAAAGAAAGAAAGAAAAAGTAAAAAAAAAAAAAAAAAAAGAAGTAAAAGATAAGACAGAGAGTTAAAAAAAAAAAAAGGGTGGAAAATTTTTTAAAAAGACAAAAAGAAGTAGAAATTAAGATGCATAAGTAAAGTTGGCGACATAAGTCGAGGGTGACACGAAGGCTCCCTTTCTGATAGCTACTACACCAAGGTGTAGGGGAGGGCGCTACTCCTTTCCCTGGATTGCTCCACTTTACCCTTGATCCGTACCTTATGATGATGAGTGTTAAACAAGGAGGCATCAAGTACCATTTTCCGAGTCTTTGGTATGACACTACCTGCGATTGAACCCAGGTCTCCCGGGCCCTTGGCGAACAATCTAACCGCTAAGCCAATGTCCGGTTTAAGATAAAAGTAAAGTTGGCGACAGTAGTCGAGGGCGACTAGAAGGCTTCATTGTCAATAGTTATTACTGAGGTGTAGGGGAGTGCACTACATCTTTCCCTGGATTGCTCCACTTTACCCTCGAGTGTTAAGGAAGGAGGTATCAAGTACCATTTTCAAAGTCTTTGGTATAACCAAGAAAAAAGTAAGAAAGAAAGAAAAAGAAAAAAGAAAGAAAGAAAATATAAAATGTAATAAATAGAAAAATAAGAACAAATATCAGAAAGAGAAATTGACATATAATTGCAAAAAGAAGGAGAAATCTAAGGGAGAAAGAAAAAGAAAAAGAAAGAAAGAAAATATAAATTGTAATAAATAGATAAATAAGAAAGAGTAAAAAAATAAGAGAAAAATAGAAAGGAAGATGAAAATAAAAGAAGGTAAAAAATAACGATGTAAAAAAAAACAAAAAACTAATCAATCTCAATCAGTCATAACACCAAGAGCAGCTTCAGTGAAAGCTTAGGAAAAACAACTCCCTCTGGTGGTAACAAATTAAAATTTCTAATTTCTCTATTATCTCCCTTTAGATTTTATTTAATTATCGCGTCATCTTTTTAAAAAATCATTTTCATTTTTTTGCCTAATTTATTATTTTTTCTAATATTTGGGAATTCAATTTTAGATTTATTTCTTTCCACGATTTATCTCTTTGACGAAATTGTTTTTGTGCAACAGATTCCTGTTACAGATAATCTCAAAGCTCCTGTTTGTTGATTGGGTTGAAGTATCCCCTCCCCACTCTCTCTCTCTCTCTCTCTCTCTCTCTCAGCCGGGAGGGACAATTAGTAAAAAAATAGTAAATCGAGTCAAATTGTTGCAATGTCTTTTACGCTTTTTTAGAGAACAATGAATTGCCCAAAAGTCGTTAGTCACGTCTAAAAACTTAAAATTCATCTTTGAAATTTTTTTCATCAATTTGTTTAGTTGGGCAACTTAAAAGATTTAATAGTTAGCAAGAACGGTTGGTAGATTACTGTTAGTAAGTTCATATTTCTACTGTGGACCTCACACTTCTCGCCTTGTGACAGAATTTATTTGGTGGGGTTTGGGTTACGTATTGACAGCTGTGCTGAGCTGTGATAAAGTAAGAAGGAAGTTCGAACTCTAGTCGCGCAATCAGGTTTAGTTTCGTATCAATAAAATCGATATAAGTATGATACCTATAGTCTCCTCTAGATATGGGTTAAATTGTAGTACTGCTGTTTTTCGATAAGGATGACTTAGGCATTGAATAACCCACAAAAGTCCATATACCATCAAACAAAGAAATAAATGAATTGCCTAAGGGCCATCTAATAGATTAATACTGGTTTTTTAAAAAAATGAGAAATCTTAGATATACTACTCTAAGGACGAAAGGTAAGTGATTTGGTAGATACGAAACAAAGGACCCATATCAAAACAGTCTATTCCGTTGAATTTTGGACAACTGTTATTTAAACTTTTAGATTACCGCGCATGCATTTGTTTATTGAGTATCATGTATCATTTGTGTATATTGCATCATTTGTGCATTACATGCATCCTTTGAACATTGGCACACTTTGCACGTATAATAACACTGTATTTGCATATTTCGTGCATGATATGCACCGTTGTGAACATTACATACTCTGCGCATGCCATGCATCTTTTGCGCATAGTGCATACTTTATATTATGCATCCGTTGTATATTTTGCATACTTTGTGCATCTCGTAAATCCACTGTCCATGGAACAAATCCAACTAGCATACGGCCTACCAAAAGAAACCGTAGCAGCAATAACGATTCTCTATAGAAACACCAAAGTGAATGTACGTTCAACGGATGGTGACACAGAATACTTCGACATTGTAGCAGGAGTACTACAGGGTGACACGCTAGTCCCATACCTCTTCATCATCTCACTAGACTAAACAATTACCGATGCCGACTACGCCGATAACATAGCGATACTGGCAAATACACCCAACCAAGCCGAAACACTACTGCATAGTTTGGAACGAGCCGCCGCAGGCATTGGTCTCCATGTCAATGCACACAAAACTGAATATATGTGCTATAATCAAACAGGTGACATCTCCACACTAGACAGAACCTCTCTGAAACTAGTAGACAAATTCACCTACCTAGGAAGCTCTATCTTATCAACCGAAAAAGACATCGACACGTGTTAACAAAGGCGTAGACAGCTATCGATAGGCTATTGATCATATGGAAATCAGACCTGACCGATAAAATGAAACGCGGTTTCTTCCAGGCAGCGGTCGTGACGATACTACTGTATGGATGCACTACTTGGATGCTAACAAAACTGCTAGAGAAGAAGCTAGACGGCAATTACACAAGAATGTTGAGAGCAATATTGAACAAGTCCTGGCGGCAATAGCCCACAGAGCATCAATTATACGGCCACCTGCCTCCCATCACGAAAACTATCCAAGTTAGACGAACCAGATATGCAGGACACAGCAGGAGAAGCAAGGACGAGCTCATAAGTTATTTACTCCTTTGGAACCACACATATGGCCGAGCAAAAGCAGGACGACCAGCTCGAACATACATACATACAGCAGCTATGTGAAGATACGGGATGTAGCCGTGAAGACCTGCTAGAGGCGATGAACGATTGGGAGAAGTGGCGAGAGAGGGTTAGGGATATCCGTGCTAGTGGCACGACATGGTGATGATGATGATGCATCCTTTATGAATTGGGCATATTTTATGCATATCGTACATCCATTGAGCATATAGCACACTTTGCGCATTACATTCATCCTTTGTGCATTGTGTATACTTTGTGCATATTGCATACATTGGTTATATCATGCATCATTTGTGCATATTGCATACATTGTTGCACCGCTGCATATTCTTCTATGCCACCTTGTCAGGTTCCCACGGTATTTTACTCGATATATCTTTGTGCACGAACCCAAGAGACATCGGTATCTCGGGAACAAAGAAAAAAGTTAAGAATATCACAATTTTTGAGGGACCGTCTGCTCACAAGTTGATCACCATGGGTTTTTTCTCAGACTCTGCTCTGCTCTCCTCAAGCCTTCGGCGCTAACACTGGCTTGCTACTCTGCTATCTCTTGAACCGCAAATAACTTCTTCCATCTTCTACGTCAAAAAAGTCTCTCCGGTCACTGCCAACGAACTGACTTCCACCAAATCACTTTCTCAACTTCCCTAACCAACCAGCAAAACATGTATATATGCAGGTGTAAATCTTTCTTATCTTCAGACACAGACCACTCATAAGTCTGAACATAAGAATATTGCCAGTCTGTAAAATCTCCAGAACACCCTAATAAGTGTGACAATAAAATTTACCTCTTAAGTTGTAGTCTGAGTGGTCTTCTCAACCTTATCTGACCATCTCCACTTAAACTGAAAGAAATGAATGAAGATCTGTTATCACCAAGTATCCACGTACAAAATAGGTTTGGTTTGGTTTCTTTGTTTATTGGCATATCAACCTTTGTAGGTTATTTAATGCCAAAGCCATCCTTCTAGAAGAACAGAAGTGGTAATATTTAACCCATAGCTGGGAGGATAAGGGGCTTCATACCTTTCCCAAGGGTATTTGCCCGAAAGTGCACGTAATAGCGCGACTGGAATACAAAATCGCTTACAACAATCTCGTTGTCCATCGATTTAACCATTTAACCACGAAGACACTCACCTCGTACAAAATACGCCCCGCTTATATACGAGGTCATGTCAAAAAGTAATGCATTTTTTGAACAGGAATGATTACCGACTCAGGAATATGTATCATACATCAAAATAAAGCTGATCCTCTGTGGATAATCTCCCTACTTCTTAACATTATCACTGCTTCTCTCAATAGCAATGTTTCAACTTCGAATCAGATCATGTATCCCAACATCGTGAAATTATGTGGACCGTTCTTTGAGTCACTTCATCACTGCAGTTTCACTGGCATAATTTTTGCCACTTAAACTCTTTTTCACCGGACTAAAGAAATGATAGTCCGAAGGCACTAAATCTAGTGAGTATTGAGGATGTTCTAATGTTGTCCACCCGATTGATACGATTGTCTCTTTTGTCCAGTTGTTTTTGTGTGGTTGACCATTATAATATCTGCATATTTGTATGGAAAGAAACACATGTGACGCGAAATTGACTAAAATCCCAAAACGGGACTTTTATTTTCGCACGTGTGAAGAGGGGGCAGGTTGGCACTTGATCCCCTATATAATAAGTCCTCGTTCAGAGTTTTTCTCTCAGGAATATAAGAACTGGCATATTATGTGAAGGACTAATTTAGGGCCAGACTGACCGCCGCTGGCAAGGGGTTCCAAATTTCACACTATCCACACACCCACCAGGCCGCTTTCACTTCCTTCCCCAAGATAATGGAAGAATATGGACCTATAGGTTTTAGTCGTAATAATATTATATTGTAGTAGTCGGCAACTCCGGTTTCCCGTTTTAAAGGAATTAATAGGACAATTCTAAGCAAGATAACATAAGGCGAATACAAGCTGAAAAGGAAGCATGAGGTAACAAATTCGTAGAAGAACTGCAATGAACAAACTTAGACCACGTAGTAACATAAAAATATATGATTCCTTTACTACAGTTATATACACTTTCAAAGTGTCAAAACATATAATAATTGGACAGTCCACGAATATAAATGTCTTTTCTTGACTTTTGTTTTTCTTCAAATTGAGAGGAAGAGAGAGAGAGAGAGTGGTATACAAAATTTGGGTATAAAGGAGAAATGGCCCCAAAGTTACTTATCTTATTTTTCGACGGGGTTCCACTGGAGAATCTTTCTTCTTTCACGGGCTAATAGACTTTATGCTATTTTTAATACTGGCTTGAAGAACCTGGGGTCCCTCGTGTCTCAGATATTCTTTTGTCTTCAACCCAGAGTAAATGGCTATGGGTCTGTCTGCCACGAGCCCTGCTCAAAAACTAACTTTCTTGTTGTTTACTTCCGCTGAGGGAAAGGAGTCCCCACTTCTGTTTTGGGGTCCCAGCCAATCATTTGGCTTTTCTCTCCCTCCGCTTCCGGTGTCCGGCGACCTGAGGTTACTAAGTACCAACACGTGTTGATATCCCCTCTGTTACCCACATTCTCTCTTAACGGTCACTTTTTTGACGGCTAGATACTGTTAATTCAAACACGAGGAGTAGTAATTTTATCTCCCTCCTCCCAGTGGGATATCACGTGACACACACCTAAATAAAAACTACATACCATCTAGTTTACATCTAAAAAATTTTTCGTTGCCTAATTCTTAAACACACACACACACACACACACACACACACACACACACACACACATATATATATATATATATATATATATATTAGAATAGATTTGACTCAGAATCAATAGCGTTCGGTGTCTCATTTTCTCGATTATGCGATCTTTGGACAAAGTGGTTCCATTGGGTATTTGGTTTTGTGGAGCATTCTGGTTTGGTTTGGTTTCTTTGTTTAATGGCATATCAACTCTTTGTAGGTTATTTAATACCAAAGCCATTCTCCTTGAAGAACGGTAGTGGTACTAGTTAACCCATAGCTGGAAGGATAAGGGGGTTTATACCTTTCCCAAGGGTATTTGCCCGAAAGTAAATGTAATAGCGCGACTGGAGTACGAACTCGCGTACTACGATTCCGCAGTCCATCGCTTTAACCATAACACCACGATGACAACCCCGGAGCATTTTGGGACGAGCGTTCGATCTTTGTGATTTACTAAGCTTAACTTAGTTGTAGCCCAAGGCTAGAAGAATGAGGCACTCTCAAGAATCGAACTCACAATCAATAATCTGCTAATCTTTCTTACGAACCATTTCATTAAGGGAGTTGCATAGAGTGCTCTGACTTAAACAGCGAGCTTATTTCCGTGGATATATTTAATTTGTGTAAATGTCATGTAAACTTAGATATATATCCTCTATTACCGGTATGGACGACTTTATTTATGAATAATGCAACACACACACACACACACACACACACACACACACACATATATATATATATATATATATATATATATATATATGATAGATGTACGCCGTAAATATCAAGACCGAAAACCTATTTATCATTAGAGGAATTAACAATGAATGTTCTCCTGACTTCAAGAAAGCTTCCATTTTAATTTGGTCGAAAGTTGTATTGTATTTCATTTAATATCCTTCACGTTTTTAAATCTTAAGTTTGAGAATAATTTTCAGAAACAAAACGTTGCGTGAAGATAGGTTTATTGAATATAGTACACTACCCTCGCACAGTCCTGTGTTTTTCAAAAACATTGTTTTCATATCAAAACTGGTTTTGACATCTATATAATCGCTTTATTATATATTGCATAGTCATTCATACTTTTTCATATAAATTCTAAGTTTCAAAAGTATTTTGTAATTTGCTTGAAGCATTGCACGAATTATTTCATTTTATAGTATTGAATTTATTTAGAAGGTTATTGAAATACGAAATAATAATTATTTGAGTCATCAGAGACATTTTTTTATAAATGAACACGATGTTGGGGTTCAAATTTTAAAATTTGAACCTCCATCATATTTATTTCTAAAAAAAAAGTCTGTGACGATGAAGTTTTACTTTGAAATTAATTAGAATCAAATAACTATTATTTCGCATTGCGGTAGTCCTCAACATTAATTCAATATTAAGTTTCAAAATGTAAAAAAAAATTCTAACACAATCTTAAGACTATTTGATCACACATCGCATATCTATTGTAGAGTAATGTTTGTTGGATATACGTTGCTTTCTCTCAATAGTAAATAACAGAACAAATTCCAGCAATTAATATATCTTATTGATTAAGCCAACTATATAGAAGAAATACAAAAAATTGTGGACTTTTCGTACGTACGTATTTATAAAGTTCCTAAGAGATATCAAAGTTTGTGAGAGATTTACATATTTGAGAAAAGTTTAGTTATCGGCTCTGTGGAATTCTCGCAAGTGCCCATGTTGGGGCAAGAAAACTTTGGCCATTGTATGCTGCATAATATTCCATGTCATCGTGGTTAATGTGACACGTTGTTCGATAAAGAATACAGTATGTCTTGTATCTCAGAAATACTCTGGGAAAAAAAGGTATGAGATTTTCGTGCTTTTTTCTTATAGCTTGCAATGATAATGTAAATTTGTGGTCATTATTTGAACATTTTTGTACACTAAGACAGTAATTCCATATATATATATATATATATATAGACGAATTACTAATATTAAAGATGAAAATATTTTTCTGAAAATATTACAAACGTGCTGGATGGCATTGCTGCAGAACGGATTTCAAACCTCTTTACAACCAAACAATGGTTGCCCTACGCATCTCGTCGGTGCATTTCCTCAGTCATTAGATGGACTGATCTTAAGAGTTGTCACTTCCATAGTTTTAGTTTAAATGATTATTTTTATATTGGTGGTTTAGATTCGTTTTCAGAAAGTGTCCAACTCTTGTTAAGAAGACCATCACACGTGGTCATTTAGTGGACTTTGCTATTCCAGAAGTCCTCATAACGAATGTAACGGAAGACAAAGTGCTGCTCATATATCTGGACCCATCCAGTATACTGAAAAAAATTGTGGAACATGAGAGAAGGCTGTACTAATCGCAATTGCGACCCATGGGAAATTCTGTCTATATTTCTGAGATAAGATATGTACATTATTTACATTTTTCGGACTATTGTCTTCATCTTTGTCGCCATGTTCATAGCACCGTTTCGGCCGTTGTCTGCTCCGGCCTTCTTCAGGTGGTTGGAATATCGAACTTAACTCTTTATCTCGCTTACCAGGATAGACTTCTTGTTCTACGAGCCATGTTTAATGGATATCAGTTATCAGTTAATTTTCTCTATGAAAGTTCTCTACTGTCTTCACCGGGTATTGAACTCACACTCTTTGGGTATGTCACTGGATCTTGAGGACACATGGTACAGAGGATAAAAGCGTTGGTTAGACATTCCTAGCACCTGAAGAAGCCCGGAACGTACAATGACCTAAACGTTGTGAAAAACATGGCGACAAAGATGTGGACAATTGTCCGAAAAATGTAAACCATGGGAAATTTTCTAAGAACCTAAAAGAAAAAAAAATGGGTGAGTTGAAGATGAAAGGAATAATAGAGACCAACCAGACTACTGCACTCCAAAAATCAACTAGAATACTTAAAGGAGTCTTAGTTCTTACCCAGAGTCTTACAAAAACCACTAAGAGCTGATGTGAAAAAATGGCAACGATTAAAGATAATGGTGATGAATAAAAATTAAGTGGCAGATTACTCATATTAATCATAAATCAATAAGAACCACTTGTTTTAAAAAGTACAAAATGTTCTCAATTACCTTACATTATCATCTTTTATCCCAACTTTACAAAAATGCAATTTGATTTATTGAAAACTCCAGATTTAAGAGATACGTGAAAAGCTAATTACTAATGTTTAATTCAGTGTGAGTAATTTTAATAAAACAAAAATCATTGGTTTTTTAAATTTATTTTAATGCTTTCAGTTTCAGATTATGTATGGCCAGTTTCGTCTTTCAGTAATTTAGCTAACTACTTTGTATTTCTTTACTTTTTACATTAGTTGGATTGATTGATTGTTTTTGAAGGCATGGCAACCTATCTAGGGTTATTTCATTCCTCGCGGTTGGGGAATC
Organism: Sepioteuthis lessoniana; assembly: GCA_963585895.1. Classification (NCBI taxonomy): domain Eukaryota; kingdom Metazoa; phylum Mollusca; class Cephalopoda; order Myopsida; family Loliginidae; genus Sepioteuthis; species Sepioteuthis lessoniana. The sequence goes on along the minus strand of OY757930.1, from coordinate 62,097,929 downwards.
GTGTCCATTTTACAGACACTTCTACATTTTGTATAGTTTCTTTATTGTTTGGACTCAGTCTTACTGAATGCAAATATTTTGCAAACAGATCTATTATACCCAAAGATGGGACCCAACCAGAAACTTCAATTCCGAGAAAGAGTGGACTTAGGAGTCATAGCAATGAAGGGGTAATCTACACTCCGCAGATCTCTACAATTGTGGCCTTACTCGTTAGATGTTGTTTTGTGTCCTACATAGGATACCACTTTTAAGGTGGGTGTCTGATCCTTCTGCATAAGCTACAGTCAACGTATTCGAAGCCTCTCTGGCAAGACAATTTTATGTAAGAAACTTGCTTGCACAGAAAATCTAAAGCGTTGACTGCAGAAACGTGCAACTGATATGTGACCCCTAGGTCAAATACCTATTGATATGCCGAAAAATTGGAGGGACAGGATTACTGCAACTTGGGTAGATTCTAATAGACGACCCAAACTCGTTTGCTCGATTGACTGTTTTTTTTTCAGCCCGTCGACCGCCTGGGGTTATTTTATTCCTCGTGGTAAAGAATAAGAGTGTTTTGCACTGGGCTTTATCTATTTGACCTATAGATGAGACTTTAACAGATACTAGTTAGAGTAGAAAGGAGAGAAATAGCAACAAAGAGGATTTAGACAACGCCAACCTATTTGAGTCACCCAAATATATTACAAGAGTTTATTTCCCCCACCATGAACAATTCTTTTACTTTAAAAACCCTTTTACTGCATACTCTAAGAGTGTTGTACAAATTTAGTCGTTCTGCATCTAATTGTTTGGCTATCTATAAATGACAGAAAAACAGCCTCTTTCGATTTTTTTTTATTATTATTATTATTATTATTATTATTATTATTATTCAGATTTCACTAGTTACCAATGGTAGGATCAATAGAAGCAGTAGGGTAACAAGAAATAATAACTTGTTGTTTGTGCAGCCTAATAGGTTTCTAGATTCATTGTTTGAACATTTTGCTCTCGACTCCAGCGGGAATTAATTTGTATTGGAATCAAATGGCTAGTGCGCATGCTCAGGAGTTTAATGGAATGAAGTCAGCGATTACTGTCTCTTTTTTTTTTGGGGGGGGGTTGTTTATTTCTATCTTACAGCCAATGAGTTTATATGTATGGGAGGACACTTCCACAAGTTCTGTGTGAAAAGCTTGAGGCCGAGTGTCCATAGCTAAGTGTATAAAATTTTCCATGCGTGTGGGTCAAAATGCATTCGCTTTTAAGTGTATACATAACGGAGATTCATTTTCGAAGTGTCCAAATGAAAATAGAAATAAGAGTGTTTCCTTCTTGGTTATTTCAAATCATTCTCTTTTTTATTCAATCCTCGAGAAAGAAAGAACGAAAATATATTGCAGCTGTCGTTTCACAAGATGCTTCATATAGATTTTTGCAATCTTTACTTTGTGTGCATTTACCACCCACTCCACATGAGCAGGTCAGTTTTATTAAGCAGAGTTCAGCAGCCTCGTAGTCAGAGTTTTTCTTCCCCTAAAACCAATTGCGATACTAAGGCTAAAAAGCCTAGTCTGTCTTACAGTTTCACCCATAGCTTGAGGTAGAATAGTTGGATTACATTTCCAAAGCGTTTTAGCGCTAGGTGAATTGTAAAAATCCTCGTTCAAGACTTGAACTCGTGTCGTCAGGTTTATTGCCGGCAACTCTAACATTGCACTACGAGGGCCTTCTTTACTGTCTATGTCTTTATTCGACCCATTGTCAAGAGATAACATGAGGTCAATTTTTAAGCTGGTTATTACTGGTTATAATTCCGTGATTTCCTTCTCCAAAACTGATTGCCTAACTCAGTGGTGAAATAGTTATCGTCGAAGGAAATGGACACGGCGACACGAGTTCAAATCCTGGACCAGACTAATTGCATTTCACATAGCACTAATGCCCTTGGGAAAGGTATGAATCCAATTATTCTCCCTCCAGCTATGGGTAAATAGTAGGGCAGTTTGGGTTCTTCAGTCTTGGTGAGGCAACTAGTCTTGGAGAAGGAAACCTGTTAAACTCCGCTTAAAAATTGACCTTGCGCCATATCCTTCCCGAGCAGAGGGGTTGGTAAATATGGAGCAAAGGTTTGAAGAATTCAGTCTGCTCTAGAATTTATCTATGGCTGGAAGTGGGGAAATAACAGATTTCGCTTTTCCCTGGGGCATTAGCATGAAATCAAACGCAAACATCCACGTCCTTAGGTAGCCGATCTCATTAAACTTAGTACAACCCAAGGGCTTAATATGTTTATTGTGCCCGTGGTCCCTAAATGATCACCCATTTACTTACTAAGTAATCAAACCATCACGAATAAGTTCGGGTGTCACTGGGTGCCTCATTTATACAACCTTGTACCACAACTTTGTAAAAAAATAAGTAAATTACCACATTCATAGGCGCTTGTGTTGGGCGTCTCGTATGATGTGTGAAAGAAAGAGCAAGCCAGTCAAAAAGTTTAAGAGTTATATAAAAAACACGAAAGTAAAAGTCTGCTCACCAGATGGAGATACATACTACTTCAACACTGTAGCAGCAGGTGTGCTGTAAGGAGACACATTAGCCCCATAATTGTTTATTATCAGCCTAGTCTACGTGCTTAGAACTTCTATAGATTTTATGAAAGAAAACAGTTTTAAGCTGGCGAATGAAAGAAGCATAAAAGACCCAGCACAAACTATTACGGACGCGGACTACGCCGATGACATAAGGCTTCTGTCATGCGATGGAATTTTTTTGAAAAGTAAATGGTGTTTTGTGGTTTGAGAAACGACGTTTTATTGCTTTAAATACTTAGAGGAAGGGAAGATAATCTTTAGTGTCAATTCTGGATTATTTTAGTATTATTTTCCCTATAGGTGGTGATATTTAAGAAAAATCATGTCGTTATGGTATTGTGTTGTGGTGTGCTATGGAACATGCTTCAATTATTCTTTGTTTATTTTTGTCATGAATGAAAGGAAATATGGCCAAATTTTGTAAATGAAAAGTGTGGTTAGTTAAAATGTTATGAGAAACTAAGGAATTTGTCGTATTACCAGTTTTAAAGTTTTTTTTTATGTTCATAGATTCTTTTGTTTAAATTTCTGCTTGTTTCTCCTACGTAAAATTTATTGCAATTTTAGCAGTGGGTTTTGTAAACACCAGCTGAGAGCAGGGAATCTGTGTTTTTGGAGTTGTTCCTCACGACTTGTTTTATTGTTTTTGCTTTGTGGGTTGTGGCTTTTATGCCAAAGTAATTTAATTTTTTTTTCTTACATAACAAGATCTACAAGCCCTGATGAAGACTTCCAATTGAATTAAAATTTATCTATCATAATTATTTCTCATACTAAAATAATTTTGACAAAATATTTTTACATTCAAAAATACCTTTTCTACATATATAAAATCTTATGCTTTCGCTGAGTAAGAACCGTATTTCCCGTTATATAAGGGAAAACTCTTTCCAAAAATCACCGTGCGTTTTACACACAACATATATTGTTTAGAAAAGATTGGTATGGAATTTAGTGGTACTAGACTAAGAGATTTTTTGAGGCACCAGTTTCCTCGTCCTGTTTAAAATATCGTTACTTATCATCACCCATTCTGCACCGACTTCTTTCCAAATTTATTTCATGAAGAAATTGATGTGCTGACAAATGTTACTATCTCATCTTTTCATCTTTTGTCAGGTCTTCTGGGTCCTATGAGGAGCTTATTCTTAATTCTTGTTTCCGACGCATATTGTTCATCGTTGTCATAGAAGTGATCTCTCAAATAAGTTTTGAGAGAAAGTGTCGAGTATCAGAAAAATGTAAAGTAATACCAGCAAAAATTATTAATGGTATCAAAATGGGAAAATATCTTTTAATCTGTACATTTGGAAATTCATTTTATTTCTTAGGCACCATTTTTCTAATCTTTTGCACTGTCAGTTATATTCATTCTATGAATTCGGTACTTTCTTTTCAATCTGAATCAACTTCCAATGTTTCTGTTGCTTACTCTTTGATTATCATTGCTTTTGTTTCATTTATTAGATTCCTAAAATTACCCTTTTAATTGCTATATTTTCTTAGAGAGACAGGTCGATAAGAATAAAATATATTCATTATCATCATCATCATAATCATCAAGTCTCACAAATTCCAGTGGGGTTGTCCTCTTGGTGTAATGGTTAAAGTGATGGACTTGTAGATCGTAGTAAGCAAGTTCATACCCCAGTTGCGCTATTACGTTCACTTTCGGGCAAATACCCTTGGCAAAGATATAAACCCCCTTATCCTCTCAGCTATGGGTTAAATTGTACTACTTCTGCTCTTCTTGGAGAATGGCTTTGAACCTAGAAAAGTTGATATGCCATTAAATCAACCAAACCAAACCTTTTCTTAAAGATACAGATCGCTAAGAATAAAATATATTCATGATGATGAGGATGATGATCATCATCAAGTCACACTGATTTCACTGGTGGTATGCTCGTGGTGCAATTGTTAAAGCAATGAACTGCGGAATCGTAGTAAGCGAGTTCATACCTCAATTGTGCTATTACGTTCACTTTCCGGCAAATACCCCTGGGAAAGTCGCACAGATTTCACTGACTCTCTCTTTTCATTCATCCCTATTATCCATCGGTCCCGAAAGGTCCTCTAAACTACATCCTATGTCCACACAGAGCTGATATAAGTAAATCTCTACTGGCAAGCCAACGCTGACACGTCCACGTATAGGGGTCCATTGAAGAACATCGCTTATGAATTCATCGTTGCTTCTCCATCAGCGGCCCACTCGTCTTGTTCGTCATACACGGATTGTTTTGGAAATGGAAGGAAAATGACCGTACAGCTGTTGTTTTGTGGAGTGTTGCTTCCAGACAGTGCATAAGATTCTCGTGTAGCTCCCATCTACCTCTTTATCCATGCGTTTTGTCCAGGTGGTGCATCCATACAGTAGTAAATACACAGCTACAGCTTGAAAGAAATCACGTTCTATTAAAAGGAGATGTCAGATTTCCAAATGGTAGATAACCCAACTTCCAGCGACGTATGTTGCCATCACTTTCAGTAGATGAGATATTACTGTCGAGGTATGTGAAATGGGCTATCAATTTTCGAGACCTGCAACTTAAATTAGAGTTGGTTCCTTCTCGTTTCAAAAACATAAACAGTTTATTTTTGTTCACATCGAGACCAATGCGTCCTGCTTTTTTTTTTCTCCAGTCTATACTGTATGGATTCACTTTGGGAAGGTATATTTGCAAGAACCACTAGATCAGTTGTATAGTCTGTATCTTTTTTGTAGCTGCAGGATATCTTCTGCTACTTGCGTTTTATAATGTAAAGCCATTTTCTTTTTTAGATCTATGGACGTTGGAAGTACGTTGTCGAAGCAGTATATAAACACTTATGGCGCTGTGTGTCCGTGCAAAAATCCAGTTCAATGTCAGTAAAGTCGGTATCACCATCAGTTGAATGAACCACTACTTTCGTGTTTTTCGGGGGAATCATTATAGCGTCCCTGAACATTTCTGCAAGAGATTAACAAGGTTATTTATGCCGGTAAGATAATACTCTGTATGTTTTTATGCTAAGATATCTTTAAATGAAGTTTTTACTGATTAGGAACTGAAAACTTTCGGCGTAAAAAGTGTCCAGATGCTTGAAAAAATCGTCGTTTATGGCTTAGAGGTTCGATAAATAAAGTTAATGTGGCTGTTTCATATATCAACACAGGGATTTTCAACATGATCATCGTGTTAACCATATTTACCAACCCCTTCGCTCGGGCAGGATATGACACATGGTCAAATTTTTAAGCGGAGTTTAACAGGTTTGAATTCAGAGTTTTCCTTCTCTTAGACTAAGTTGCCTTACCAAGGCTGAAGAACCCGGTCTTCCTTAATATTTACCCATAGCTGGAGGGAGAATAATTGGATTCATACCTTTCCTAAGGGTATTAGTGCTATCTGAAATGCAATCAGTCTCGTCCAGAATTTGAACTCGTGTCGCCGTGTCTATTTCCTACGACGATAACCATTACACCACGGGCATCGTGTTAATATGTGTCCTAGTAATGTCATGAACCTTATCGAATAACCGGTCACATTTTGATTGACTTAACATGAGTTTTATCTTGCTACTGGCTGTAAACGTCCACAGTGATGCTCTGGTTAGATTCCAAATAAATTGTAGTAGAAACGCCGATGGCAGACCACCAGAGAGTCACCATAATATTTTGTTCGTGCAATTTCGGTTTTAGAAAGTTCTTGGATACTTCATCATGATCAAGCCATTGAGCCGATCGTTTATCATAAATGATTCATTTTTTTTTCGTTACAAGTCACTATTTCATTAAATAAATAAATCATTTGAATTCCGCAGAAACAGCAACGAACACACGTCAAAACATCGAGAATTTTGACTCTCGTCGAGTTCCTATAGTATCCGTTTATTGAGTTTCTTTACCATGCCAATTTTCTTGAGATGATCTGATAATGTTAAAATGCTGACACCTAATGCCTGAGACATTTCTTTGACACTTCATAATAGTAATATTTGTTTGATTTTTATGCATCCTTGTGTATTTCCGCTTTTTACTATTTTCTAACACAAAACATGAAAAAGATAAAGAAGTTTTGCTCAGAACATATACACTATTAATACAAAATCTATATACAGATCAAATTCTGTAACTCATCCGATAGTTCCCAAAAATATCTACGTAAATGTTTTTTCTTACAAGTTATTTTCTGAAATCAGCCAGTTTAATCTTAAAATTTTATACACGGTTGCTGTTTTTGATCTGATTAGTCAATTTGTGCCGAAAATATATTACTCCATTAGCCAAAAAATTCAATTGTCTACAAAACTTAGTATTTGAAATCTCTCTTGACTGTAAATTTCCAGTTTGAGGAGAAATATAGAAAATAATATCAACTATTGTTAGAAAATCCATTAATTATTTTGAAAGTTTCAATTTGATCACTTTTCATTCTTCGTTCTGGTAAAGTAAGTAAAATTGGTATCTGTTGTCGAGGGCAACCCGTTTTCCAGTTGCTACTTCTCCGAGGTGTAGGTGGATAGCTCTACTTTACCCTTGATCCGTACCTTATAATGCTGAGAGATAAGCAAGGTGATATCTAGTATCAATTTTTTAGTCTTTGGTATGAGTCGATCTTGGATTGAACTCTGGTCTCCCGGATCATTAGCAAACACATTATCCATTAGGCTAATAGACCGTCTGGTAAAATAGCCCTAATTCCTCTATTACAAGAGATTAATAATAAGGAAAGATTTGCTAAAGAATACATTTATTTATACTACTAACTAATGATAAAACTTTGAATAGAACATTTACTTTATATGGGATCTGATATAATATACAATGAATCCTACATTAAAACCGACGTCTTTTTCGGCCTTTTTAGAATTGCCTCCATTCATGAAAGGAATATTTACTATTACTTCACAAAATATTCAGATAATTATCGTTAAATATTTTTCACAGCAGATTTTTGTTGTTAAATAAACAGATGAGATGTCTTTCTAACAGGATTTACACTTCTACAACAAAGACTTCCCTAAACATGCATTCAAAAAACACACTGTAATCAGCAGCCCAATCAGAGGAATTAGACCCCACCTCCCAACAAATATCCTGATATGACACTAAACCAACTAATGGTTCGACTCAAAAAATTGAGCAGTGGGGAATATAGAGAACCTCTGACTTGCCTCCAAGATCCACTCTAACTCGAAGCGTTACTACTTGTTAGTTCCAATCTATGGGGAAAGTAGAACTGTTTGTACTTGAAACCATCCATGTGCATTTTGATCTATTAATAGATGACATCAATACTGAAAACTAACTGAGAGTAAACAATAAATAACAATACATAAAATCACTAATGTGCAAAGAAATGAGTTCAGGGTCATTTTAAAATATAACAAAAAAAAACAGTTAATTTTAAAATCACACACACACACACACACACACACACACACACACACACACACACACACACACACACACACACACACATGTATATATATATATATATATATATATATATATATATATATATATATATAGTGTGTGTGTGTGTGTGTGTGTGTGTGTTTATATGTATAACCAATATACAGGACCTACAAAATAACAGTAAAATTGCTATAAACCCAAATTTTCGTGACTTACTAAAAGCTGAAGGAATTAAAAACCATTTAAACCGCAAACACTAAAACAAACTTCTAATTCCAACACTAAAAGAAGCAGCAAACCAACTGCTTAACAACCAGATCATTACCATCCGTACCGGTGACAAGACCAATATATCATCATCATGTCACACCGCCAGCACGGATATAGCTGACCCTCTATCACCGTCTCTATCATCCATTGTTCCCGGAAGGTCTTCAAGGCTACAGCCTATATCTGCACAAAGTTTATAGATTCCAGCTTGTCTTCCTGCCTTTGCTCGTCAATGTTAAGAGTCATCAGGATTACGTCGCTTATGAGTTCGTCTTTACTTCTCCAGCAGTGTCCCGCATGTGTGGTTCGTCTAACTTGGATATTTTTCGCGATGGGAGGTAGGTGGCCGTACAGCTGCTGCTTTGTGGGGTGCTGCTTCCAGAACTTGTTCAATTTGGCTCACAGCATTCTTGTGTAATTGCCGTCAAGCTTTTTCACCATACGTTTAGTAAGCATCCATATAGTGCATCCATATAGCAGTATCGACACAACTGCTGCTTCGAAAAAACTGCGTTTTATTTTATCAGTCATGTCTGACTTCCATATGACCGATGGCTTATCGATAGCTGTCCATACTTTTGCTAATCGTGTGTTGTTGTCTGTCTCGGTTGATGTGACACTGCTTCCTTGGTAGGTGAAGTTTGCCACTAGTTTCAGATAAATACCATTTAGTGTGGAGATATCACCACTTTGATTAAAGCACATACATTCCGTTTTGTGTGCATTCACATGGAAGCCTATACCAGCAGCTACTCGTTCCAGACTATGGAGCTAGGTTTTGGCTTGGGTGGGTATATTTGCCAGAAGCTTTATATTATCGGCGTAGTCTGCGTCCATAATAGTTTGTGCGAGTTATCATCCATTTCTTTCCTTTGCCAGCTTGAAACCGATATCTTCCATTTTATCAATTGACGTCCTAAGCACATAGTCTCAGCAGATTATAAACAGGTATGGAGCTAATGTGTCTCCTAACAGCACACCTGCTACAATGTCAAAGTAGTCTGTATCTCCATCCGGGGAACGTACTTTTTCTTTCGTGTTTTATATAGCATCATTATGGCTGCGACGGTTTCTTTCGGTAGGCCGTAGGCCAGTCGCATTTGCTCCATCTTCCCCCCGTGTATGGAGTCAAAAGCCTATGAAATGTTTACAAATAATATAGTTGCCATTAAAATAAATAAAACTGGCTATAAAGAAAAATTCAAACATCCTCAACGGCCAAACAAAATTTTTAAAAAATCATCAAAAACCCCACCGACCAACTTAAAAACCCTTTAACAGAATTATCTCAGCCAATAATGCAGAAATTGGATCCATTTAACTAATAATGATAACTGGAGATTACAAACCTGGATACGTATATGGTAAAATATGATAACCCTATAAGACCAATTATTTTACAGATCCTTTCCACCCATTTATGAGAAACATAAATAAAATAGCATTTAACACAGACACCAACATATTAAATATTTCTAATAACTAAAAATCACTAACTTTATTAGTAAACCTTTTTCCAACCGAACGTTCAAAAACAAAACGCCAAAAACCTTCCAGCTGAAACAAAACACTACATATTATTAAAACAGTTGATAATACACAGTCAACTCAAACTTACATTACCCCTAATGACGACCAAAAGCATGGTCAAAAGTGCCTGGCCAGAAGTTATGGGATAATTCCTTTACCAGCTAGATCCCGAAACTAGAAAAATAACAAGGAATCTTGAAAAAAAAAAGTGATAATAAACAGTGTTCCATCTTTTTTTTTAAAAACTTGCTTGAATATATATATATATATATATATATATATATATATATATATATATATATATATATAAACAGGATTTGTTGTTGTTGTTGGTTATGTTTTACGGTTTAATAACCCTAAAATATAACCAGCAACCAACTTAGTAATCCGAAAAAGGAAAGAAAAAGAAAAGAGAAAAACATTCACTATTATCTCTATCAAAAAAGAAAAGAAAAAGAACACACACACACACACACACACACACACACACACCTAAATCAATAAGCAAAATATTACAAAAAAGAATGTAAAAAAAAACTTATATATTCTAGGCAAACCAAAGGAAATGATAATTCTCCTTGTTCATTCACGAGATACTGATGATGTGGTTTCTGCCTTGACGGGTGACTTTAACGCCCATTCTAAGAAAGTGTAAATATTGAGAAAAGAACTCTCTACTGTATCTACTTATGCAATCTTTTTTATCGAGTTCCGATATGCAGACTGCATCAACTTCCGTATTTTTACCAGACCTTTTCTTTATTTTTAACTTTTTTTTAAAGGAGGGTTTTTCTTTACTTTTCTTTTTGGCACCTTCACTTTTTCACAATACGCATGCTCTATATTTCAACAAAGATTGCGCATTTTTGATACGTTTTTAACTCTAGTTTCTGAATGGTTTCTCTTTCATATATCTTAATACAACAAAAATCAACTTGTAAATTGAAAATTGAATAACAAAATATACAAAAAGCAACTTGTTTCTCATAGATACTGTCGCCAGGTTTAATGTGATTAAAATAATTAGAGATAATGAAAAGCAATGAATGAAGTGGGTGTAAAAAATGAATTAAAGACAAATGTCAGATTTTAAAGTTAGAAAGATTCGGTTATATGACTTCCTGATGAGGTTTGGCAGTGGTCGTTCTCTTTAGCGGCAATAATTATACATCATTGCGTGTAAGTCAGGTAGAGGCAAAAATAGATGCATAGAATAGTGAGTAACACACCAGGGAATCCTAGTCAACTGTTTGCCGCAGGTTCTTTCTTCTTGAATTGGAAATTATCATGAAATCTGTCCATATTGCTCTTTAAAGTGGAAACAAATTAGGATCGGTGTCTTGTGTACTTACAAGTTGGCACATTATAGCTGTTGGAGAACAATAGAAATATGGATTGTTTTATCGTTAGCACAACTATGACGAGAGAACATGAAGAGAATTATCAGGTGAGGTAGTGTCCTCACCAAGCAGATCTGAATATAATTAGACGTCTACATAAATCTTCTGTGCGAGGCTCTTACGATTATAACCCTTTATTTGAATATGCCGTTTATTATATACACTGTCCAAATGTTTGGTTGGTTTGGTTTGGTTTCTTTGTTTAATGGCATATCAACTCTTTATAGGTTATTTAATGCCAACGCCATTCTCCTAGAAGAACGTTAGTGGTACTATTTAGCCCATAGCTGGGAGGATAAGGGGGTTAATACCTTTCCCAAGGGTATTTGCCCGAAAGTGAACGTAATAGCGCGACTGGAGTACGAACTCGTGTATTACGATTCCGCAGTCCATCGCTTTAACCATTACACCACGAGGACACCCCTGCTGTCCAAGTGTGTCGATACGTATTTGAACTAATAGTCAAACAAGAGCCAGATTAAGTTAATATGAAACAGTTTGAATAGGATATACAAAGCACGATCTAAAGGGATCTCTCTCTCCCTCTCTCTCTCTCTCTCTCTATGTGTGTGTGTGTGTGTGTGTGTGTGTGTGTGTGTGTGTGTTTGGTTTGGTTAGTTGGGTTTTGTGGCATATCAACATTTGTAGGTTATTTAACGCCAAATCCATTTTATATAAATAATCTGTTCTATTTCAAACAATTCAGTTTAGCATAAGTACATAGTTTAATTGTTAAAAATATGTCCATTTCAAACTATTCAAGCAGTTATATGTAACAATTCAGTTAAGTTTAAATACAGTTTTAATGTCGAAAAACAGTTCTATTTCAAATAATTCAGTTAAGCATAAGCACGCAGTTTAAATGTAAGTACGATTTAATTGTCAAAAACATTTATATTTCAAGCTATTCAGTTCAATCAAATAATTCAGTTTAGCATAATTATGCTGTCAGTTCTATTTAACCCATAGATAGGGCCCTATCAGGTGCTACCAATCCGGGCCAGAGTGGACCTGGGAGCAATGGCAATGAAGGGGTACTCCGCATTCCCCAAAGCTCCTGCACTGCTAGAACCTCACCATCAGATTGTTTAGAGTCATATCCAGGATACTCGTTAGGGGGTGGGGTCTTACCCCTCTGCAGAGGCGCAGTCAGTGTATTCTACAGCCCCAGTCGACTGGGAAAGTGTGTGTGTGTGTGTGTGTGTGTGTGTGTGTGTGTGTGTGTGTGTGTGTGTGTGTGTGTATAAGAGTATTCAAAAGCAGATTTTAATGAATAATTTTCCATTGCTATTCCTGTTTTATTACAGGTTTTTAAAATTTTTAACATATCAGCTATTTTTGTGGATAACCTTTATCATGTAATTATTGTGGTGTAAATGTAAAAGAAAAAATAATCATACGTTATCTTTCTCTTCTCATTTATTCCTTTTGCCGTAACTTAGCAACGAAGCAAAACTTCCGTTCTGTTTACATTTATTGTAATATTGTTGGAACAAAAAAGAAAATTCACTATGTGGATATTCACCCTATATTTCGTTTTCAATCCTTTCTTGTTTTTTTCTGAAAATATCAAGAGTTGGATATTCAAGTAGACTTGGCTAATGACAAAACGAAATACGAAAAATAGATGTTTTGCAGAAAACATTATGTGTACAGATATCTTGTGAGGATAAGGAATTTTTTTTTTATTACAACTTAATATTCTCAATCAGTACGACAGGTGTGCGATTAGTTGGGAAAACACTCGGTATCTCAAATAAAGTAAACAGAATGAAAGAAAGAAAGGATGAAACAAGGAAAGTAACAGGAATGGAGAGAGAGAAAAAAGGAACAAATAGAAAAAGGCAAATTTTAGTTTAACATGAGGTATCAGATATAAGAACAAAAATGCTCGATTTTTAAAAATATTCATCAAGAAATGTAGCTGTTAATCCCATAATAAGTGAATAAAACAAACTGGTGCAAAATGATGTACACTACTAAAAAAGGTGGGAAAGGTGATCCGAATTGCGCATGTGTCTAAAATTTGGTCATGCGGACAAACTATGTATGCACAAACCAGAATTCCTCGCAGAAACGATTGTAACGTAATGGCCAAGGGATTTCGGTTCATGCCTTTGAGTTTAGTTTGACTGATAACCTTTCGGCTCAGCACATGGGTTAGTTAAGGGCAAACCTTGATGTAGGTGGTATCGCGCGCGCGTGGGGCGGACGTGCCACTCAGGGATGTCACAATAGCCCGAGATGACGGAACGGGGTGACAGGGTGCGGATGATATCCCGCACCGGAAGCGCCCGGAGGTTTGTGGGAGATTTGAAGAAAGTTAAAGAGTTGAAAACTAGACGCCGAACGAGGAGGTTCGACTTTTGGGGCTCGCTGAGGCGAGACGAATTTGTGCGCCGTGGGTACCGCACGAGATAGGAGCCAAATAAATAAGACGATATAGCGAGATAGTGTCTCTCCTCCTTATGTCGAAACCTTTAACTCAAAGTTAATAAAAAGGTTTCGTACCTGAACAAGAAGTCGTTACGTGTTTTCGAATTTCGAGATTCCTATGTTCTTTATATGTTCTATCGTTATGAACATCATATGTCTACTTCGCACATGGCGTTAATTGTGGCTATGTAACACGATTACCACCTTCCTAGTTAGAAGATTGGTTCTATTATAATTTAACACGTAGAAAAAATGTCACCTAATGTATTTTAGCTGTTCCAACAGATCCTAGAGTAAAAATAAAAGGAAGCAATAATGTATACAAATATCTGAAACTTTCCAGATACCTGCAAAAGCCAGGAAGCATTAAGTTGTTGGGGATACCATTTGCAGTTGAAGATCTTGAAATAATCTTCAAAGGCTTTGGAAAGAAATCTGGTGAAGAGATAAGAGGAAGAACTGAAACCATACATATTACAGCAGTGTCAACACCAACCAAAATACTTAAAATAGTCCTAAAGACCTAAGGAAACTTTTTGTTACTTACATTTCAGTTAGAAATGAAGTAAACGATAAATCAATACTGAAGAAGAAATTCAATAAAAAGAATAAATGTATAAGAAGCCTCTCTTGTATGTATTTACTAACCTCTTAGTACGAACAGGATACGATACAAGGTCAGTTTTTAAGCGGAGTTCAATATGTTTTAATTCAGAGTTTTTCTTCTACTAGACCGGTTGCCATCTTATGGTTAAAGAGCCCAGTCTCTCTAGTAAGGTACTTTTTGACTTTCCTAGACTGTACAAATCCGTTTAGGAATTCAGACTAGAAAAGGACTCGGTTGATAATGCACAAAGCCTTATACAAAATAAACGGTCTCGTCTGTGTTCACGTAAGTTCGGTTTTATGCTATATCAACCCTTCTTATGTTATTTAACGCCAAATTCCGTTTATATATACATGTGTATGGGAAAAAAACAAAACAAAATTGAAATATATCCAACAGTAGAAAATGTATAGAGATAAAAAACAAAAAAACATGATGATCCAAGGAAGAGCAAGTGTTTTTTCATCTCTATAAATTTTCTTATATATATATATATATACGTGGTTGATTGGTTGGCTTGTTGGATTTTATGGCATATCAACCTTTGTAGGTTATTTAACGCCAAATACTTTTTTATACAAATAATCAGTTCTATTTCAACGATTTAGTTTAGCATGGGTACACAGTTTAATCGTCAAAAACTTTTCTATTTCAAGCTATTCAAGTTCAGTCAAACAATTTTAATTCAAACAATTCAGTTTTGTATAAGTTTACATTTTCTCCACACACAGTTAAATGTCAGAATGTTTCTATTTTAAACAATTCAGTTTAGCATAACTACAGTTTCAATGTAAAAACTGTTCTATTATAAGCCATTCAGTTTAGTTAAACAGTTCTAATTCAATCAATTCACTTTAGTATAAGTATAGATTTTGATTACACACAGTTAAATGTAAAAACAGTTCTATATTAAACAATTCAGTTTAGCAAAATGATGCAATTTAGTTCTATTTAACCTATAGATTGGCATCTATCAGGTGCTACCATTCTGTGCCAGAGTAGACTTGGGAGCAATGGCAATGAAAGGGTGCTCCGCATTCCCCAAAGCCCCAGTATCACTTGAACATCACTATCAGATTGTTTCGTGTCATATCCAGAACACTCGTTGTTCGGGGAGTTTTACCCCTCTGCTGAGGTGCAGTCGGTATATTCTACAGCCCTACCAGAGTGGGCAATACACAGAGTCAATGTCAAAACAGTTTTATTTCAGATTATTCAGTTTAGCATAAGTACACAATTTAGAGGTCAAAACAGTTCTATTTCGTGCAATTCAGTTGAACATTGGTACGCAGTTTAAATGACAAAAACAGTAAATTCAAATCAGGCTTTAGTTCTATTTAACCCCTATATAGGACCCTTATCAAGTGCTACCACTTCGAGTCAGAGTGGACCTGGGAGCGATGGCAATGAAAGGGTACTTTGCATTCCCCAGAGCTCCTGCATTACTGAAACCTCACCATCAGATTGTTTAGTGTTATATCCAGAACACTCATTTGGTGGGGCGGGACGTAGAGATGCAGTCGGTGTTATCTACCACCCCAGCCGACCGGGCTCATACATACATATATATATATATATATATATATATATATATATATATATATATAATTTGTAAACTAATAATTTCCTGATAACATTATTTTTAAACAAGCTTGCTAGCACTTAAGAAGTTTAAAGTATTTTTACATTTTTTGTACACAATTATATTATT
The DNA here is from genome assembly GCA_963585895.1 of Sepioteuthis lessoniana. Taxonomy (NCBI): domain Eukaryota; kingdom Metazoa; phylum Mollusca; class Cephalopoda; order Myopsida; family Loliginidae; genus Sepioteuthis; species Sepioteuthis lessoniana. The sequence continues at coordinate 62,081,983 of OY757930.1, read as the reverse complement.
GGGTGCCTCTAGATTTGACTAGCAAACCTACATGAGTGAGTTCAATTGTCATTGGGTGCTTCATTCATTCGGCCTTGTGCCACATCGAAGCAAAAGAACTTTGTAAATTACTACACAGCTATATTATTTTAACTGTGTGCAAACAACAAGTAGCAACGCTTAAAATAATATAACAGTGTAGTAATTTAATGCTGTTACTTACCATACCTATAAACATTAGTAGGTATGTCCCAGTGCTTATAAATACGTCGGACACAATTGTAAAAGGGGGTTATATACTGACTAAGTAGTTCATCACTAACATGGGTTATCTTATTCACTCTGCTGACAAGTATTTTTTTGTTAATATTAAGATTTCCCTTTCATTTCCAACCGCCATTTTCATTATTTCTTACTGAGTAACCTTTTGTTACGTAAAAACACAAACATTGCTGTCAAATAGTAATAATTCACTTTTAATCACTTATTTGAGCACAGATTTTTTCAAGTATAGTAAACGATTAATTATAGTAAATGATTGACCCATTGATGAAACCCCTAGTTTCAGGCATAGTAAATGATAAAACAGTTCTATTTAACCCATAGATGGGATCCCAACAGATATTACCACAGTGGATCATAGTAGACCTGGGAGTCATGGCAATTAATTGGTTCTGGAGTGAAGTCTCATCATCAGATTGTTTAATGGTATATTCTTAATACTCGTTGGGTTTTGGTCTTACCTCTGTGTAGAAATGCACTTGGCAAATCCTACTGCCACTGCCAACTGGGCTGGTTTGGTTCGTTTTTTTTCTTTTTTAATGGCCTATCGACCTTCGTGACTTATTTAATGCTTAAAACATCCGTGTGGAAAGTCATTAATCAAATTTTCAGGGCCGGTTGATTCAGCAGGTGAGTGGCCACCTTCCTGGAGCCTATATCGACCAACACTCTTTCAGGGATCACATGGGCGTCGCGTTTGGCACCTTAGCCAGACGTTTGGTTCATCCCACAGCGCCAATTCAGCTTACCAAAAGTGGCCCACTTGGCAATTGCATTCAATTGTCGGCCCTTCCTCCACATTAGAAAAGTGTTGAGGGACGAACGTGGGGGACAAAAGTGGGTACTGCAATATTAGGGAGAGTTGCTCCATTCCACCCGTTCAGAATTCAAGAGTAGGTCGAGGTCGTAAATGGCTCCGGGGCCTCCAATCGTTCGCTTTACCTGATGGAATTGCAACGATCGAGTGCCAGCTATCCCGAGGGAAACTTCGGAGGGAACCAGCTTCTAGACGGCTCGATTGGTCTTTCGCCTCTTCACCAGGTTCCAGCGATTGATTTGCACGTCAGAGGCGCTTCGGACTTCCACTAAAGTTTCCTCTGGCTTCCTCCCGAATATGCGTGGATCGCCATCTTTTGGGTCCCTGGCCGCTCGCTACACCAGAGTCGGCCGAGACGTATTCGGAAAAAACTGACCCAGGGGTGATGCGCCAGCGCACGTATGGGGTTCGCGGGATCCCACCGACGGGCGGAAAGAGGAGAGTGACGTCCCCCCACCACCGCTGAAACATTCGTTTCTTTCCCCGAAGGAAAAAAGATTCCGTTCGCCGCCGCTGACGACGACAAGGTTAACGACGGAGATTGAAATCGGCAGGAACGCGGCCTGGGCGGGATCGGACACAGTTTGGAAGCAATAAAAAAGGAGGTTGCTCCCCACCTCACCGACAACTTCTCCGCGACAGCTCTCCCGGCCCGGATCCCTGCAATGCGCTCTCTCGCTTTCGCTGCACCCCCGGGGTTAGTAGTGATGATAAGGGTGTTCGTGCTTTTGATGGGGTTATTAGTCCAAAGTAATGGTACGACCTAAATCCGAAGTCATTTATCACGATGACACCGTCCAGTACGTTAACCACATCACTACAGGAACTCCTCCTATAGAAACTGAGTTGACAGACTATATACAAAATGAAAAGAAGGAGGAAGTATAATTATCAGCATTGATGATTGTGTATAACTTGAAGAATTCAGAAAATATGTAAAGACAGACTAATTGTAAGGATTAAACACCTCAACATGAATTATATAATACCATGAATTAAAATTGATCGGGCAAAAATGGCCAAATATCAGCTCCATGAATACTTTAGAAGACAAACTGAAGTCACCCAGTATTGAACTGCCTTTGCCATGGCTGTTCAGAGGAAACTTAAAGAGTGAAATTGAGATGCTTCTAATAGAAGTTCAGTACAAGCCCCAAGAAGTTGTTGCATCAAAGCTAAAACGGATAAGACTTGGGAGATTTGAACACGTAGGTTTTCGTAAAAAAAGAAAAATAGATTGAATGTGTGAGGAGATATGATGAGACAATGAACGACGTAATAAGTGAATGCAACAAACTGACACAAAGAATAGTAGGCACGACTAATATCTTTGTGAAAGGTATATACTTAATTATTCTCTCTCAAGCTTTGGGTAAATAGTATGTCAGATTAGATACTTTAACAATGCTATGACAACCGGTTGAAGAGAAGAAAAACTTTCAATTCATACCAGAAGAAAAGCAGAAGAAGGATGGACTCCGTTAGGCATGCTACATGATTACGTAACTAGTAAGAGATATTTGTAAAGGTAGTTTGACAGATAGTTTTTTTGCATCAAATAATGGTTTGTTTTAAAAAATATTCCAGGTTCCATTTTTACAGCTGCCGTAAAGAAAGATCTAATGCGACAAATTTTTTAAAAGTTTATTGATACTCATATTTGTAGCCTGAATTCAGCAAGAGGAATCAATGGCAGATAATTAATCTCTGGAGTCTAGAGGGAAAAACAATGACATACGATTTTCGGTTGATTGCCTCAGGAAAGAATAAATGGTTTAAAAATAATACTTTTTTACCTTGAGAAACATATTTCAATAGTTCTGCTGAAATCCTCATAGTATTATGTCATATAACTCTTTTTTTTTTTTTCTCTGAATGTGTGTCGAGGCACGTTTAGTGTATCGGTGACTACGTATGAAATGGAATAAGCGGAACAGGTTCAAATCCTAAATGAGGTTGCTTTGATTTAATTTCACGTTAATGCCCTTGAGGAAGGCAAGAATCCATTTTTCTATACCAGCTATCACTAAATAGTTGGGTAAACTGAGGTCTTTAACAGTGTTTCGGCAACAGAGTCAAGGAGAAGGAAAGAACTCATTTCAAACCAACCTTCTACCGTTTGAAACTTGCCCTTGTGTCAGATACTGCTTGTGGAGGTAAGGTTGGTTAAATTCATACATATTTTATGAACTAAAATATATATGTACAAGCATAGATACATAGAAAAAATACGTTCACTGCGCCAAATAATATGGTTTGTTTCTAAACTTATAATTATGGATATTAACACATAAGATTTCAACTTCTTATACCTACGCTTATCTACCAGGCTTAATCGAATATAATATCAGACTTTATTGAATACAAGAAATGAAAATAGTATGCCAATAGAAAACATTTAGTTCTAAACATAATCTTCATTGAAAAATATGACAACAAATCGAATATGGCCCAGTTAGCTGGAGCTGCAGAATACACCGACTGCTTCCCTTCAGAGGGATAAGATTCCCCCCAAAGAGTGTTCTTGATATGATACGAAACAATCAGATGGTGAGGCTCCTCTAATGCAGGAGTTTCCGGAAATGCGGAGTACTCCTTGCCATCCTTGCAAGGTCCACTCAGGCCCGGTGTGGTATCACCTGATAGGGTTCTATCGGTGGGTTAAATAAAACTAAACTGTGTGCTTATGTTAAACAGAATTGTTTGAAAGAGAACTGCTTTAACATCTAAACTGAGTATTTATGCTAAACTGAATTATTGAAATAGAAGTGTTTTTAATATTTAAACTGTGTACTTATGCTAAACTGATTTGTTGGAAATAGTACAATTTATATGTATAAAATAGATTTGGCATTAAATAACCAACAATGGTTGATATGCCATAAGACCAATTAAACCAAACCAAACCAAAGTTGTTTTTTTTATGAAAATGACTTGATTTGGCATTAAATGACCCGAAAAGAGTTAATATGCCCGTAAAACCAACCAACCAACCAACTTGTCTTCAACGTTTCTGCGAGTGTGTGTAATGATGCATAAACAAGTCCGTAGTTTGATATATAAGTATTTTTCCAGAAATGTTCGAGTATAACATTTGAATAAGTGATTGATTGCTTGATTGACTTTTTTAAGTTTGCAGGGAAATGAATCAAGTTCATTGTACGTTCATATTTACATTGATGTGGCCCTTACACACCGGATGAGCATAGACCTATGTGTATTGGCAATGAAGAAGTACTCCACACTACCAAATGCTGCAGAAATGTAGCCTCACCATCAAATGCAGTTAAATGTTATAACATGGACACCTTTTGAGAAGGCGTCCTAATCCTTGAGAAGAGATAAAGTGAGCGTATTTGAGGCCCCACTGACAAGGCGTGGTCTAATATATGTGATTAATATTCGCCACTGAATTAGAGGAACTACTTTGGGAGGTTATGTGTAAATCAAACATTTGTTATGTAAATTCTTGCTTTATTTTCATTGCTTTTTTAAATGATTTCTTTAACAATAGCTGTCATCCATGACAGCTATTTCATGTTCACTATTATGATTCGGCTTATGAATTATTATTTTTTATGCAATTTCGTGCGCTGTTTTATTGTCACGTTTTTAACATTGCTCTGAATATCCCTATTCTTTACGTTATTTCATAAGACGTGATATTGTCATGTTTGTTTTTTTTTCAGGGTTTTTTTCCTAATTGCATTGTGCTTTTATTTTTTTAGGAATTTGTTTTCGTGTCTGAGTTTTGATACTGATTTATTTTTTTTGTTCAAAAATATATTTTTTAACGATATCATTTGTAATTTTTCCTTTAGTCAGTTATGACATCTTTTTAAATGATATTTTTCGAATTATTTTTCATTTCACCAAAATTCTTTCACTGTCCCTCTTTTTCAAGATATATGTCAAAATATTTGTTGTTTCGGTATTATCTATATAAAAATGTGATTGTTTGTTGCAAATACACTTTATCAAGCCGAATCCCTTACTGCCTGGAGCAGGAAGCAAGATACGTTGGTCTCTACGCAAACTCAAATAAAAGAGATTCCATGTGTTTTAATCAAAATGATGCTACATCCTCTTTAAATGGTTTGTCTCTGAAATTAGTAGACAAGTTAATTCCTTAGTAGCAATATTTCATTTGCTGAAAGCGATGTCTATTTACACAAAGGTAAAGCATGGACTTCTATTGACAGGTTAAAGACCATATCTAATTCCTCTGATAATCTAATCTCTTTATCTCAGATAATCTAATCTAATTTAATCTGCTCTCTGATAATTTAATCCCTTTATCTCTGATAATCTAATCTCCCTGATAAGATAAAACGAGGCTTCTTTCCACCTGTAGCCAATATCTTTATCGACATAAACAATTAACCATATATATATATATATATATATATATACAGAGTACCGGACATTTGCCTAGCGGTTAAAGTGTTCGCCAATGGCCCGGGAGACCTGGGTTCAATCCCAGGTCGAGTCATACCAAAGACTCAAAAAATGGTACTTGATGCCTCCTTGCTTAACATTCAGCATTATAAGGTGCGGATCAAGGGTAAAGTAGAGCCATCCAGGGAAGGAGTAGCGCCCTCCCCTACATCTTGGTGTAGTAGCTATCGAAAAGGGAGCCTTCGGGTTACCCTCGACTATGGTCGCCAACTTTACTTACTTATATATATATAGATATACTTCTGTGTGTGTGTGTGTGTGTGTGTGTGTGTGTGTGTGTGAATCTCTTAAGTAGAGTTTAACAGGTTTGAATTTAGGAAGGCTACGATAGCAAACTAGTTGACAAGTTCACTTACCTAGGAAACAGTCTCATCGACCGAGAATGACATTGACACGTGACTAACAAAGGCAGGGACAGCTCTCGATAGACAATCAGTTATATAGAAGTCAGACCTGACGGATAAAATGAAATGCAGTTTCTTCCAAGCAGCGATCGTGCCGATACTGCTATGGAGATGCACTACATGGACGCTAACTAAATAGCTGGAGAAAAATCTTGACGGCAACCATACAAGAATGCTGCGAGCAATATTGAACATGTTCTGGTGGCAGCACCCCGCAAAACAGCAGCTGTACGGCTACCTACCACCCATCACGAAAACTATCCAAGTTAGACGAACCAGACATGCAGGACACTGCTGGAGAAGTTGGGACGAGCTCATAATTTATTTACTCCTATGGACCCCTTCACATGGCCGAGCCAAAGGAGGGCGACCAGCTCAAACCTACACACAGCAGCTCAGTGAGGACCTGCCGAAAGCAATGAACGATAGGGAGAGGTGGCGAGACAGAGTCAGGGATACCCGTGCTGATGGCACGACAAGATGAGATGAGATGATGAAAGCAAAACGTATAAAAACGTTGAAATATATAATATAAAACGTTAAATATATCATATATAACTGTGGATATTAAAAGTCAGTTACTTTAATTTTCATGGTGTACATGATCATTTGAAGTGATCAACCGATATATATATATATATATATAAGAAAGGTTATTCATTATATGTGTTCTATGCTTTTTATGCCAGTTTTGAGCGATAATTTTTCGATAGTACCTTTGATAGTACCTTTCTAAAGAGGGTAACAGTTTTCCAAAGTATATCTTCTTGTATTTTATATAGGTTGGAACTGCTAGGTATATTGTCTATCAGTCTCTTTCTCAGCTATAACCAGGGCTATTACTGGCACGGTGGTAGTTTTAACGTGCAATGGTTTATTTAATTTCTATTTACTGGTCTTTGTATTTGCTTATTTCATTGTGTTCTTTGACTGATATATCCTCATTTGTGGACTCTGACGTTAATTAGAAGGTGTAATTTTATACTTTATAGCTCTTAAACACTATAACGAAAAAAAATTTTTTCCTCATTAAGGGTTTTCGGACTCTTGTCTTCATCTTTATTGTTATTTCCATAACGTTTCGGCCGATATGTCCTCCGGCCTTCTTTTGTCGAACTTGGGAACCTTCACGGAACTTCGGACCTCGTCCTTTATTGAATCCACTGTGGTCGCTTGTTCCGAATCCATTAGCCATAACTGGGTATAAGTATTCCTGTATTGTTATTCGCCTGCTGTCAGGATTGAACCTACAATCTCCACATGATTGTCTCCTTAGAAGCTTAGGGAACAACCGCCTATAAACGTTACGCCATGTGTCCTGCTGGACAATTTAGATTGAATTTTGGGGACTTATAAACTTTATGTTTTTACTTGACTAAAATTACAACTATTATGTATGATTTTTTACTTGTGCTCATATACAGATTTTTTTTTATTTAGCCTTCTTAATTATCGGTTCCCATACTGTATTCAACTCAATACTTGGTCTACTCTGCAGGTCATTGTAGCCCAACATATGTGCTGATTCCTTAAGGCATCTAATCCTCCACTGTTCAGCCTTATCAATTATTTCAACTTTATCCGATAAGGGCAGATGGTTTCCCTTTTCCAGCCAATACAATATGGGAACCGATAAATAAGAAGGCTAGATGAAAAAAAATCTGAATATGAGCACAGGTAAAATATCATACAGAATAGTAGCAATTCTAGTCAAGTAAGAACATTAAGTTTATAAGTCCCAAGAATTCACTCTGAAGGACATATCGGCCAAAATGTTGTGGAGATAACAAGAAAGATGGAGACAATAGTCCGAAAACCCTTAGTGATAGAAATCACCAAGCTTCGTCTCAGAAATTTCGAGAACTAATATCTAAAAAGTTGATCTTTATTTTACGATCAGCATGGATTGCAAAGTCCAAGAGAATGCTAGCTCGTTTTGATCTTGTTATATGTTCTGGTTGGTGTTTATACCATTTTTCAGAATTCCATGCTCTGATTATATTTACCAATAAATATAATGTCCTGTTCTAGTTTACCTTTTTTCTGTTATAATTGTATCAAGATTAGGCAAGTGGGCATTAAGTGAGCAATTCATTAATCTTTTTGTCTGTATAATCATCGTATTGGTTTAGATTATCTTTTATGATGTTTCCCTGTTCATTTCTTGTTGTTTCTGAGCTGCTATTACTAACCCCTCTGTCTCTTCCTTAGGTTCAGTATTTTTCAGTCATTGATTGGTTCTTACTTTATCGATATCGGCATTTCTAATTCTTCGTGTGTGACTTGCCTGCAGGAGTTTTTATTCCCCGGCATTTTTGTTTAATTGACTCGCTTCTTCTGGTTTCGCTTCTTGTTTTATATTTCTTTCGGTGAGATGTCGAATTATTCGGCAAATTTATATATATATATATATATATATATATATATATATATATATATTGCTAATTGAATATGTTTTTGCTTCTCGTGTAGGTTTATTAACTATAGATTCCAGTCTGTGGTATTATTATTATAATTATTGTTGTTATTCCAAGAGAGTTTTTCACATCAGCATTAGCTGATCGTCTTTCAACGGAGTTTGAGTGACCGCAAATCTCCCCAAGGCTCCGGGACTCTTCTCAGTATTCTGGCCGTTCTCAATAATGCTGTTGTTTAGATGGTCTCTACTCGTCTTCCGACCTCCAAGTCCTCCAGTCCCTTCAATAATCCTTTGGTTACTGTACCAAAAGCACCAATCACGAATGGTATAATTGTCACCTTCATGTTCCATAGTTTTTTCAATTCCCTAGCAAGGTCGAGATACTTGTCTTTCTTTCCATTTTCTTTCAGTTTTATTCTGTGGTCATAAGGGGCTGCAAAGTCCACAAATTTGCAAGTTATCTTTTTTTTGTTGATTACTATAAGGTCTGTTCTTCTGGCTGAGATTAGGTGATCCGTTTGTATGCCAAAATCCCATACGAGTTTTGTGAATATCATTTTTATGACAGATGCTTGGTTGTGCATATACCATTTGTTCGTATGATCAAATTTGAATTTCTTGCAAATCTCTCAGTGGATAACCTTGCCCTCCCAGTCGTATTATTTCACTTCTGTTAGAGTTTTTCACACCAGCGTTAGTTGTTGGTTTTTCACTAGAACTTGATTAACAGTAAGTCTTATCACGTTTTCAGGACTCTTCTCAGTATTCTGGTCGATGTTTGTAATGATGTAATCTCTACTTGTAAGCTGATTTCTAAATCTTCTAGTCCCGTTATCAATTCAAGTGAACTAATTACAATTGCTATCACCCTCACTTTTATGCTTCATAGTTTTTATAGTTCTCTGATAAGGTCTAGATAGTTATCTTTCTTTTCACTTTCTTTCAATTTTGCTCCATGGTCTGCTTGGACGGCAAAGGTCACTAGTTGGCAGGTTCTTTTTTTTTCTTTTTTTTTACTATCACTAAGTCTGGTCGTTTGACCGAAATTAAGTGATCCGTTTGTATCTCAAAACCCTTCAAGTTTGTGTGTCTCATTCTCAGGATAGATTCCGGGTTGTGCATATACCGCTTGTTCGTATGGTCAAATCTTAATTTCTTGGACGATTCCCAGTGGATAACCTTCCCCCACTCTGTCGTGTCTCGTCTTACTTTCTTTTTGAGCTAATTTGCTGTATTCGCTTATCTATCGAAAGTTTTGGTGAACGTGAGATGGAAAAAGAATTTGTCCCCATTTGTTGTCACGCATTTTTTATATGCTGGGTTGAACTATATTATGCTTCTGGTATGGGCATGTATTTTCTTATTACCATTGCTCAATAAATTCCAGACAGGCACAGAGCTGGCTTTTTTCAAAGCCTTCATGTAATCGTTCTTAGTTTCTAGGGAACATTTCGTTGCTGCTGAAAATCGTTGCAAGTCTGTCAGAAATCGACTTGTGGATGTGTTTCATTACGGCAGGAGGTGGTCCATACTTCTATCAATGCAAAAAAAATACATTATTGGACTTTCTCTATGACTTATAATTACAACAGCTCTGTTTAGTTTTTGGAGTGCAGTTCGCCGTTTTTGATTAATAGCTCTATAATTACGTCGCTAGCACCTCCAACGGTTCTTTTTTCTAATAAGACATTATATATATATATATATATATATATATATATATATATATAGTGCGCGCGCTTGTGTGAGTGTATGCGTGTGTGTGTGTGCTCCGAAGTTGCTGCAGACAGTCAATAATATTGACTAATACATATACTGTGCTTCATGTAGCCATCTTCTCCGCTTGGAAAAGGATGCAACATAATATCAATTTCAAAGTGGAGTACAGTCGGTTTGAATTCAGAGTTTTCCCTTTTCCTAGACTGGTTGCCTTATAATGGCTAAATAATCCAGTTTGCCCAACTATTTATGAAATGCTGTCAGTAAAGAGATGGACTCATCTTTTTCCCTGAGAGTCGTGGTAGGAAGTGAAACGTAAGCAGTCTCATTCAGAATTTCAACGTGTGTCACCGATTCCATTTCCCATAATAATAAACGTTAAGCAAAGCATTTCTCCCCCAAATAATATTGAACAATAAGGATATGGGCCGGCAACCAGTAATAGTATGCAATAGAAATTTTATGTTGTTGGCTGTCCGTGATACTGTGTTCTAAAAATATAAAAAAATGACCAAGCAATTCCCTCGAGGAATTGTTGATTTTGGGGTTGAATTTCATGGTAATTTATGTTGAGTGTTGTATTATGCTGAAAATACAGTTCTATTTCAAGCAATTCAGTTTAGTATAAGTACACAGATTAGTTCTGTTTAACCCATAGCTAGGACCCTATCAGGTGCTACCACTCTGGGCCAGAGTGGGTCCGGGAACGATGGCAATAAAAGGCAACACTGCATTCCCCAAAGCTGCTGCATTACTGGAACCTCACCATGAGATTGTATAATGTCATAAACAGGACGTTCGTTTGTGGGTGGGGTCTTACTCCTCTGCAGAGAAGCAGTCAGTGTATTCTACAGCCCCATGGTAATTTATGTTGAGTGTTGTGTTATGCTGTAAATACACACTGTTTTTGGAATAATATTTTGTAAGTAAACGATTGTCTTTTGTATATTATTCTGTAAATAAACATTTCATTTGGCATAATTCTCTGGAAATAAACACTTGTTTTTGTACAGTATTATTTATAAAAACAAGTCTTTCAGATGCAATGCGTTGTAAACAAACAATCAACATATTTGTGTGTTTTTTATTTACTACTCTGTTAATAAACAAGTCAGTAAATAAACAATTGCATTGTTGCAAATCATCAATATTTTGTACCACTATTACTAGATTTTCTTCAATTTCTTTTGGTTATTTTATATAGGAATTGATTACATGTATGATTTTAAATTTTACAAGTCATTATAAAATTATTGATTGCCTTATAACTGGTGCTTTTAATTCTGCACCATAATCTCTATATACTTGCACATATGTATGCAGCAAAACTGCATAAGTGTGAGCAAACTTGTTTTCCAGCACCTACGCGTTTTTCGTTCCCGATTTTTCTTCTTATTTTTTGTGTGTGTTTCTAATGCCTGCGTAAATTTGAAAGATATGTATGCTTTCTTTTTCACATTCCCTGCTGCCTCGTTCGATGCGCGATCATCCAACCCAACAGCGTTCCAGCTCTCTAAAACCGTCTGACGCATGCGCAAACAAATTTACGCGCAAGCCAAAGTCGTACTAAGCAATATCGATCAGCGATCAATAGAGCCTCGTTCTCGCTCGACTTTCATCTCATAAATGACGTCAATTCAATTACACAAACCAAACACACGCAAGAGATATGCTCACAAGCAACAAAACCAACAACGAAAAATGGAGTTCTTGATTTATACATACTAACAACGCCCCCATCAGAGATCACCCACAGCGGTCGGTCTTTTTGACCGTTACACTGTCATTAAACCTGTTTTTATTTCTGTCAAAGTGTGGGTGGTTGCAGGGAATCTAATACAGTAACAACCACAGTCATTTTGATAATGAAACTTTTGACTCGTGCCCAACCTTTCACCTTTGTTTAACGAAATCATATCAATATTTACTCGTCCCAGATTACTACAGCACAACGCAGGTCACCCAAGGAGGACCAAACTCATTTTAGCAGTAATGCTTTGTGTGTCTACTAGTTCATGGCTCAAAAGCGATGTATTCTATAGATATATGCATATATATATATATATATATATGTGTGTGTGTGTGTGTGTGTGTGTGTGTGTGTGTGTGTGTGTATGTGTGTGTGTGTGTCCGTGAGTGTGTCTCTTTGTGTGTGCAGGCGCGTGTTAAAGATTACCTGGCCGATAAAATCACAAAAAGCAAATAACTAAAAATAAACAAAACAATATTGAAAAAATATAATGTATCTAAAAACCGATGGAGGGGAAGCATTTAAAAATAAAAGAGTTTTCTCGTAATAATTAGAGGAAACCTTTCCTCTACATCTGACGATAAAAAAAACTGACCAAAAAATTGGTGTCATGTCTTCAACTAGTTGAATCATTGATTTTTGTTTCTGCTTATTTTGTAGTCAAAAATGTAACATCTCAGTCGTCAATATGCATCAATTTCTATCTGATTTATGTTTTGAAGAAGGTGACATCGCATTTTGGCGTCCTGGTTATAACGAAGTGTTTGTAGCTAAAGTGCTTGTGCCCCTTTAAAAATATTGCCATTTTATATTTACATCTATATTGTGTTTGTGTTTTTATAATTAAGTAGCTTTCATGGAAAGCATACTCCAATATATATATATATATATATAGTGACCAGTGGCGACTCTAGCCTATTTTTGCTACTTGTGTTCACCCCCGCCCTCTGTCAACTTCAGTTCCCAACCCGTGGCCCGTGGACCCAAAGTAAGTCATCATTGTTGCTATTGCGTGATTCTCCATTGTATAGCACAGATTGATCAACGTACCTTGCATGGTGTTTTTTTTTAAACAATCAAGATACTATATAATTTGTAGTCTTGTTAATACAGTAGATAAGATAATTTTTTTTTTCCTTTCAAAAGTATAGAAGAAAAGAGAAGATGTTCATTACTATGACGAGAAAAATATGTTTATTAAAATAAAGAAACTGATGACAATATACACAGACACAACTAGTAGTTTCAATTTCGCTTAAAATAAAGATTATTTGTTGAAAATGTATTCAAATAAACAAATTTTAGTTACAGAATGTAATATATGCAACATTAATTAAAGAAATAGACATCTGTTAGTGAAAAAACGAATTAAAACACGCCGTTTAACCAACATTTACCATAGCGATGATGATGACGTCGGCGACGGTTCTAATCTGCTAGCCCTTCTCTCTCTCTCTCTCTCTCTCTCTCTCTCTCTCTCTCAGCCAAAAGCGTATTTCTCTAACATTACTGCTATTATAAGGTTCTAGTGCTGGGCACGGATTGCGCGTTCAACATTATAGCCGATTTTATGGGATGTTCAATGAATCTGACGGTGGCCGGACAAAGACCATCCGTTCAAAACAGCATCGTTGTATTATTCCCAGATATATTTATGAACTTTTGGCTACTTAGTTTTCGAAACTTGAATAGATACGTAATTTAATTGAGATCAGACTAAGTATGTTTGCTTGAAATTAATGGATGATTTTTAATCCATTTTGAATAACATTGACCGAGTTATTGGTCGTGCCGGGCACGAGTAGCACTAGTCCCGTCTCCGCCCCTGATAGTGACACGCATAAATATCGGATACATGTTATTTTCTGTTATAACTCTACTTTATGTTCGCTATTTTGCCTGATATTTGGTAAGTAATATCTCGTAAAGTTGTTTTAGTTGTATGTGGAAGGAAAATTAAAACTCATGGTTGAATCTATTTTTTTTCAAATATCAAAGTTACCCAATGCAAAAGTATTGGATACATCAATTTAATATTTTGTTGCATAGCCTCTGTTTTGTTTCACTTCTTCCAGTCACTTTCTATAGTTGTCCACACGTTTTCCACACTGATACAGCGTTACTTTACCCCATTCTTCCTTGCATAATTCCTCTAATTGCTTGATATTTTATGGATTCCGCTTATGAATTTTAACCTTCAAAGTATTCCACAAATTCTCATTTGGAATCAAGTCAGGAGACTGACTTGTTCATTATTTTCAAACCATTCCTTTGTAAGTTTTGCAGTATGTTTGGGATCATTGCCCTAAAGAAGTTGCAGATTTCTGAAGGTTCTTCTCTAGAATTTCCCTGTATATGCTACCATTCATTCTACCATAGATAACTTGTAACTTACCAGTGCCTTTGGATGAAAAGCATCCCCATATCATTATAGAACCACCCCCAAACTTAATTATGGAGATGTTATTGTGCTTCTTGAAGCCAGTGCCATTTTTTCTTCGCCAAATACTTGTGTTGCTTCTGAATAGCTCAACTTTCGTTTCATCCGACCAGATTAGCTTTTCCCAAAACTGCATACCTTTCTTTTCATAAATTTCGACAAACTTTAATCGGTCTTTGACATGTTTGGCTTTCAGTAAAGGCTCTTTTCTTGATGATCTTGAATGAAAACCTGTATAACGTTAAGCTCTGCTAATGGTATCCTTACTTACATTAATTTCAGTACCCTCAAGATCAGTTTTAATTTCAGAACGAGTAATGAAGGGGTTTATTTGCTGATCCACCTTGAAGTAGGCTCATTTATTTTTCTCGGTTTTCCATTTCTTGGAAGGATTCAATTCTTTGCTAATTTTTCGGTAACCTTGTCCTCCTTTGGGACGTTCAATGATTGTATTTCATATATCTCTGGATAATTCTTTAGTTTTTGCCATTTTTAATCCTTGAATTGCAAAATGCATATCAAAGAGTAAGAGGATTAGTAGCACTATTTTGTAAAAAAATGTGTGCTTCTCTGATTGGTCAGAGATAAGATTCCAATACTATCGAAAATTTGAATATTTAAGGTCTTTTAAAATACAAATTTTCGATTGGAAATTTGAAAAAAGTGTCATGTGTCCAATACTTTTGCATAGTATAATTTTGATATTTGATAAAAAAAAATAGATTCAGCGACGAGTCTTTAATTTTCCTTCCACATACAACTAAAACAACTTTACAAGATATTACTGACCAAATATCAGGAAAAATGGCGAACATGAACTAGAGTTATAACAGAAAATAACATGTATTCAATACTTATGCGTGTCACTATATATATATATATATATATATATATATACGCTATTCCTGTCAGAATTATTAAATCAACCAACATTGTTTTTTTTTTAATGAGCGGTAAATAAATTAATAACAAATAAGACTCAAACTGTTTTTAATTCATCGCTAAACATTCTGGCTTCAGAAAATATGTCTTAAATAAACGAGATTAAATTATAAGTTATGGTAAATTTTTCAAAAAATATACAGGAAAATATTATGAAATAGTAAATATTGAAGAATTCTTTAACCCCCTATGGACTTCTTTAACCCCCTAAATAACTAATATTTAATTGGCTCTCCTTAAAGTTTTATGACCCCTAAATTTTTTTGGTATACATTACCTTAATTTAAAGCAAAGTTCTTTTTCAAAGTGGTTCTAAGATTCCTGATTGACAATTAATAAATTTTCCTTGGTGAATGAAATCTTCTTTTAGAGGATTTCTAAAAAATCGTCGTATTTTTCCAGTGGATTTATATCCGGACTGTTAACTGCAAATATAATGGATTTTATATACTTTTCCTAAATAAAAGCTTTTCGTAGCCTCCTATACCTTGGCTCCGGCTGGAACGCCTTTAGGTGGACAAAGGATCAAAATGACTAGCAAGCATAGCACTAGTTCTTCCGGCTTAGTTCAAGTATCATTTTCCTCCAGTTGTCTACAGGCCATACTTGTTTCTCTATACTATACTGTAACCTCACTTTCATCTGATTGTGGGTTGGTGTTTGTTTTCG